>OZ024682.1:0-612500 GCA_964016965.1 Diacarnus erythraeanus
GCTTGGAATCTATTACACAGAGGTGTGGGATCGACCATAGGTAGAGCCTACACCACCTAGGCCACACCCCTAGCTCTAGCCCAACCCTAGCCATAGCCCTAGCCCTAGCCCTAGCCCTAAGCCCTGGCCCTAGCCCTAGCCCTAGAAATTAACTCAGTCGGTTTAACATTACATTGTGAGCCTTGTAGAGATGATGCAGAGCAATAGCTTCTTTCTAGTTGTAGTGGAGAGCTGGCTTCTTTCTGTCAAAGGCACCCAAAGCCTAGTAAAGTATGCCTTCTCTCCATTACAGAGAGGTGTGGGATCAGCCATAGTGAAGCCTAACCACCTAGGCCACACCCCTAGCCCAACCCTAGCCATAACCCTAGCCCTAGCCCTAGCGGCACCCCAGCCTGGCATATGCACTTCTGTTCTATTCTTAGCTCTATGAGATCGTCCATGCAACCTAGTTCTGGAATCCATTGCACTAGGCGTGGGATCCACTTAGAGCCTATTAGAACCTTAGAGCCTCGCCCCTAAAACCCTACCCCTAGCCACTAGCCCTAGCCCTAGGTTCAAAACCTGGCTGAGAACTGAGTTTTTTCTTCTCTCTCTGGAGAAAGAGCTCAGTCGGTTCCATTATACACTAGTAAAAATATTGGATTTCCTGCTCCAGGTTATGTACAGTTTAGGTGAAGGATTTATCATCTATAAGAATAATTTCCTTACATTAGGAAATGCCATGTGAACTTGTATAAGCACTGATAGAGCACAATTTCCTGTACACAATCCTTCACATTTCGACAGCAGTAAATGTGGTGTGGACACTACAAGTATATAAACCAAGTCATTTCATATTTACTGCATGAAGTTTTTGAAACATATCAGATGAAATGTACTATAAAGTATTATTCGCATATCAGATGAAATGTACTGTACAGTATTATTCGCATTTCGTTTATAATATAGCCATCCATAATAATATTATTATTCAATTCAGGTAAATAACAACAACAACAACAACAACAACAGTAATAATAATAAGCAGTCCAAGCAGTCTTGCAAAAGTATATAAATAGTCAACTGCAGTTCAAGAGTTCAAGCAGTAGCCCACTTTGGAGCAGAGCTTGGTTGACTTCTGGTAGAGCTGCTTCCATCAATTCGACGCTTCAACTGTCGTCTTGATTGTGGAGTTTTAGTTTTTGCTATTTCAGCATCTAGCGTGTCAAACATTTTCTTTACAGCAGCCTTCCTCCATGGTAAATTGTGAACTAACAGTACATCTTCATCCCCATCCACCTCGCTTTCCTCACTAGACATAAATTCTATTTTCATAATTTTTCCCCAATTACACATGTCAGATTTCTTCTTAAATTTTTGTACTTTAAGTGCTGCACGACGATCGACCAATTTCTAGAATAAGAAAGAGATCTATAAAAGGTGTGTCTACATGACTGTAGTTCACATAATAGTCCTTTATAAAAAAAACTTCTTTAATAACAAAACACACGCGACGTTTTAATTTGTGCATGTTTAACTGCAAGTCAATTGCAAAATGCTGGCCCCTGACCATTTTACAAAGAGCAAAATTGAATAACTTTAGCTAGCCTCATAGCATGTAGCTATAGCTATTGGTTACAGAGAACACATGTTTAGATGTCAAAAATTTAGAGAAGCACAGGTTTCTCATACTTTAAAAGCTAGAGGTAACTAACAACTTAATCACACAAAAATACTGACCTGTGACTATAAGAACTACTTATACAAGACAAGGCAAGCACACAATAATCAACCTCTCAATACAGACACACTACTATAGGTCTCAGCATTTAGGGGGATATGAGGAGTAGCCATGATGTGTATTGCTAACTAGCTATAGTCTGTTCACGTTCACCTTGCACCTGGAAGTGCTGCACGTACAATGGAATGCAAGCGGATGCTCTTAATTGCATGTTTTTGGTTATGACGTACATGTATATCACGTGCTCCGCACGAATAAAAGTTCCCGCCCATCTCGCGCACAGTGTGCCAGCTGTTTTTGGTAAGGAAACATGGCTTGCAAAGGAGTGTGTAAGGTCAGACACAAACGCTGTTGTTTGCAACGTTTATGATTACTTTGAAAGAGAGAGCAAGAACAAGAAGATCCATCAAGGAATCGTGAAGCTGAAGAAGAAGACGGTGGATGCTACCGGATTAAGTAAGCGTACTGTAGAGTTTGTTATAGAGGTGGGAGGGTCTAGTTCTAGTGAAGATGACCACAGCTCTGATGGGCTTAGCAGTGATAGCTCCAGTGTCTCTTCAGATAGTGATTAAGAGGAATGTTTTAACAGAGAAGTGTTTGAGTTCTCGTTCTGTAGGTATGTCAAAGATCTGTGCCTGTCCAAGGGTGCCTGTTGAAGATTTTTGCCAGTTCAGATGATCAGGATGTTTTGGGGTAACCTGCAATGAATGCAGTAACACTTCATTATGATGTTTTCTCACTGCAGTGTACAAATTCCAAGTCAAAGAGCAACAACAAAGACCAATAACAACATTATCCTTGCACGCAATTATTCACGAAATTATTTTGATTCTATGCGCGCGGTTACGTCATGAATTAACACATTCCTTGTGGTGGCTGGTATGCCCATAGAGATGTATGGGCTATGCCGGTTGAGCAGTTTCCACTGATTTTATTCTGTAATGTTATATTTGGATGTTTCCGGGTTTTTAAGCTGAGCAGAATGGTGTTTGAATCATATTCATAGCTAAAAGTACCAGGAAGTTATTCGAGGTCAAAGTGGTGCAAGGTGAACGTGAACAGACTATAGCTATTAGCAATAGCTAACATACTCTTGCTAGACGTTCATGCCTCCTTTTTTGTTTTTGCTTTTCAGCACTCAAACCTCTCCTAGCAAGTGATCGTTCTTCACATCTAGATCGGTAAAACCGATAAGCTGCATCTAAAATGGAAGAAATATAGATATTTTATCAAACTGATATGATCTACGTATATACAGCATATAGCTGCTAGCTTTGAAATATTTGGCTAATTTTAAATCAGGCAGTTGTGGAAAATTTTGGACTAGAATCACCAATGTCATTAGTTCATGCCAAATATAGCTATCTATATCCAGTTATCATGACTTTTGACTTTTTGTTCTGTCAATTGAGATGAAGAAAGGTCATCATGATCAAGTACCCATGTTTACAGTTGTAAAATGGATGAACAATTACTCAATATAGTATTCATATACATACAGAATCCATGATAATTGTCATACCTCTATATATGCCGAGTAAGATAATTGGGATTTAGTCCTCTGACTTCATCTATAAGCTTTGATAAAATATGCTGGTTTTCAGGACTTTTATAAGTAAATCTGAAAAAAATATCATAAAACTTTCTTCATGAACAAAATCAAATTAGCTAGCTGTGATGAAGAAAACACACATGACAATGCCACATACCCATTTCCAATAGACCATCCTTTGAAGTGGTCAGGATTCTCTTCTTCTAGTATGGCATATACTCTCCGAGTTTCACACTACGTAATAAAAAAAAGTAGAGATGTCCTAAAGAACTATGACTAAATAGAATGGCATTCAACAATTACACAGAATAGGCACTGCCTACTTCACAGCTAGCTGGCTATAACTCATACCTCAATAACTTAAAGTGAAGTCATGTAAATATTTTTTGAAAGGTCCTTTAAAAGATCTCTACTTCATCCTGGTTATTATGAAATCTAGATGTACATTATAGTTACAAACTTACACGAACTTGGAGAGGTACTTCCTTATGCCTATTCCTGACAGGTGTCGATGAGGAACTACTACCATTAGAATCCATCTTATTTTCAATTTCTTTCATTCTCTGTTCTTGTTTGTCCATACGTTCAACTACACTGTTTAAAAGTTTATTTGTTTCATCTAGGGTATGAACAATGAAATTAAGCTGCAAATTGTTCGGTTGGTTAGATGTCATGTTATTAGTTAAGTCAGTGAAAACATCACACTCAGATATACTAGAATGGTGCTCTGCTCCATCTATTTCTTTCCATAAATTATCATCACTGTTCTGGGCATACTGCAATAATAGAGATTCACAATAATAATTAGATAGATAAATGCTAAAACTTATTATATCTATAATAATCTTCAAGATCATCAGGTATAATGTTATTACTTGAAAAAATGGCCACATGACCATACTTGTAATTAAGTCACTATACTCAATATGGTAGGTTCTCTTGCACTTATCTGTGTGGAATGTGATAATTAGTTCAGGATAAGATCAGAAAGTAGCTGGCTATTCTGGGAGGGTGTTCTCCCCTCCCAATTAAAATGCCTAGTCACAAGTGGGCATGATAGCTAATGGCTTGACAATAATGTAAAAGTGTACATAGAACTGTGCCCAATAATTATTTTGCCTGTTAGAACAGAGCAAGTGTTCTAGCATGAATTTGCAAAGACATCAAAGTACACTTGGCCTCACATGGTAAATAGCTAGTTAACCACAGCTGTAATGTCTATATAGCCTCTCTAGGGCCTGCCAGATTCTGACAGTTGAATTTTGAGCATAATAGATGAAAGCAATGAGCATTTTGCTGGCAAAATCATTGTGACTAGATTTTAAAGTATAATTACATAGATTGCTCATGTATGTAGGGCGTATACTGTATAGGCTATAACCTGTGTATTCCCATTGTTAATTAGCTAGCTAATTCAAAGGCACATAAATGACATAACATGCATGTGAGTTTTAATTGCATCTCACACAATTCCATTATTAATTGCATGCATGCATGACATGTGTACTTATATGTGCATATGCAGGCATATGCATGCTAAAACCAACACACATGTGGTCACTTCTCTTGGGTGAAAAAGTTCTTTTAGAACTCTAGTTAGGAAAATTATGTAGAAGTTAATAATAAAAGAGCTCCATAACTTTTGATCATTGCTATTATCATGAATAATAATAATATTATGTCAGTAATAATGGTAATAGTAGCAAAATAGGTTAAGGTTTAGGGCAGAATAGGGCATAATTTGGAGCATTACCAAAGAGTAAAATGGGTAAAAATTCTGGCAAAATCTGGCAAGCCCGTTCTAACCCAAAACGCTACAAGGGCACTTAAGATTGAAGTGGCACTACGTAAATACATACCACAGTAAATGTACAAACTTACCACACTGTTATCATAAGACTGGTCTGGAATTTCCGGTGAACCCGGACTGCTCTCATCTTCCGAAGAATCCATAATCGCTCTATGATCGAGTTAATAATTGTCGCCTCGTGCTTTTCAACGCATGCGTACTTATATTCTATTATTATTATTATTATTATTATTATTTATTATACGGCTGGCAGTATGGATGTGCAGTCTATCGCATCAAAGAAAAGGTCTATTCTTAGTGCCAGGGTAGATTCAATTAAAAAGAGGAAACATACTGAAAAGAGAAGCGTTTTCTGTCCTCACTGTGACTTGTTTGTGTGCTTAAAGACCTTCAAGAAGCATAAAGCTCTGTACTACGATGCTGACAACGATAGTTGGACAGTAAATGAAGTAGAATTACTTTCTTCAGGTTAGTAACTCTAGATCGGATCAAGCTAGCTCATGCTTCTGTGTCATATTGTAGAAGTGGCACTAGCAATTATGTAGATTGGTGGTGCTTCTTAAATTAGGGTGGCACTTTACATGGTACTTACTCTCTTCTTAGAATCTGAAGAGTCATTGTCACCAGCTTTACCTATTGAAGAATGCACTTCATGTGACATTATGCCACAGAATATGGACATTGCAGCTGATGAAGTTAGCATCCAGGAAGAGAATGATGAAAGTGATTTTACCACTCAAATAGATGAAAGCTCTAGTTCAGGTAGTGTAAATTCTGTCAAGGTGTTACTTTCTTAATCCCTACCCCCATATAACTTGTGGTATCATGATCAATTTGCCAATAGTTACTTTAATAACATAATCTTGTGTACTGGTAAGGTTATGATATAGACATTGCTCATAAATATTCACATAATCTTCGAGCCACTCTTCAGTAAGTAACAGTCCATTCAGAAATGTCCAGAGGTAAACGCTACACTATCTGGTCTTTCCATAATTATAATTTTGATGCATTAACTTGGGTACAAAATCAGGAGCTCTCTACTAGCTAGCTACTAGTCATTGATTGCTGAAGAAATTGTAACTTTTTACAATATTATGAGTATAGTATTGGAATACAAAAATAAATGTGTTGTATAGTATAAACTTTGAAAGTATCTCATGAGTATTTATAAGCAAGGTCTATACCATAACCTTAAGGAGCTATTCAAGCAATTAACTACTCCAGCTTCAATGTACATGGATCACTGTAAAGACAACTTGCCTGAACACACTATTTAGTTAATCTATAGCTTCCACCCCTAGCCCTAGCCCCTGACACTTGTTAGCCCTAGCCTGCCTACATAGTAAATTTAATGCAAATGCATTGATTTTTATAAATATACTTTAATGGCTAACATCTATATTGCTGTATTATTATTCAGAAATAGAAGAAGTTTGGGAAGGTGAAGAAGCAGAAAGAAATTTGAGTCAAGATTTTGAAAATGAATATGAAGATAGTCCAAATTTTCCTCTTCAAGAAGATAAAGAAGTTAAAAACTGCCTTGTTTCTTGGCTACTCTTGTTCTTAGCACGACTTCAAGCTAAGTATTATCTTCTGGATGCTGCTGTTGGTTCCCTGTTGAAATTTTTGTACACTGTTTTTGTTATTATTGGTAGGAGTAGTGACCTTGTTGCAAATATGGCTAGGTGCTTTCCTCCTTCCCTTCACTGTTTGCATAAATATTGGGGTGAAAAAGTTGAATTTGTGAGATATGTAGTTTGTCGTAAGTGCTACAGTGTCTATGAGAAAGATCTTAGCATGGCACACAACTAGTTAGTAAGGTTTGTAGTTATCGTGATCATCATGCTTCAAGGAAATCTTGTGGCACTATTTTGTTGAAGACTATACAGCTACTAAATGGGAAATCTAGCTTATACCCTTTTAAGGTTTATTGCTATCAGAGCTTAATCACATCACTTCAGGGTTTATTGCAACGTCCTGGATTTGCAAAATTGTGTGAACATTGGCGTTCTCGCTTACAGAATAGTGATGTATTAAAAGATATCTATGATGGTAAGATATGGAGTGATTTTCAACATTTGGAGGGAAAGCCCTTTCTTGCTACTGCTTTTACATACGTTGTAATGTTAAATCTGGATTGGTTCCAGCCATATAAGCTTACTCAGTCTTCAGTTGGAGCACTTTATTTAACAATTATGAATTTACCGTATGATCAAAGATTTAGACGTGAGAATATAATACTACTAGGTATTATTCCTGGCCCTTGTGAACCACCAAGGGACATTAATCAATATCTGAAACCCTTAGTGAAGGAATTACTTGAATTACTTAGTGGTATAAATATGACAGTGTATGGTGAAAGTGGACCAAAGGTTGTAAGATGTGCTTTAATCGGAGTTCCTTGCGATATGCCAGCTGGTAGAAAGGCATGTGGTTTTTTGGGTCACAATGCTCTACTAGGCTGTACTAAATGTTGTAAAGTATTTCCTGGTTCTGTTGGTTGTAAGGACTACTCTGGGTTTGACAGAAACAACTGGAAGCCAAGATCTTTGGCTGATCATCGGCGTAGCATCCATTTAATACAGCAGGCAAAAAATAAAACAGAGAGAAACAAGCTAGAATCTGAGTTTGGCTGTAGATATTCTGTACTTCTACAGCTTCCTTATTTTGATCCTATACGCATGTTAATTATTGATCCCATGCATAATATCTTTCTTGGTTCAGCTAAGCACATGAAAAATATTTGGTTAAATGATGATAAACCTTTTATTACACCAAACCAGCTTCAATACATGCAAGATTGTGTAAATAATATAAATGTACCAACAGATATTGGCAGACTCCCTCGAAAAATTGAAACAAAATTTGCTGGATTTACAGCAGATCAATATAAGAACTGGGTTATGTTGTACTCAATTCCTTGTTTATATGATGTTCTTGAAGGAGAGCACCTGGAATGCTGGCGTTCTTTTGTTCTTGCATGCCGGCTACTATGCAAGCGTACTGTTTTGAAGTCTGATATCACTCTAGCAGATATTCTTTTGTTAAAATTTTGTGAACATGTACAATCTTTGTATGGGAAAAAAGCCATTACTCCCAATATGCACATGCATTTGCATCTTAAAGATATTTTGTTGGACTATGGTCCAGTGTATGGCTTTTGGCTATTTTCATATGAGCGATACAATGGCATACTGGAGCATCAACCCACAAATAACCGATCTATAGAGATTCAACTTATGAGTAGGTTTATTCGTGACAATAATTCATATGCCATCCAACCTCCTGATGTCTACAGAGATGAGCTAAATGATCTCTTGACCTTTCGAT
Source organism: Diacarnus erythraeanus (assembly GCA_964016965.1). Taxonomy (NCBI): domain Eukaryota; kingdom Metazoa; phylum Porifera; class Demospongiae; order Poecilosclerida; family Podospongiidae; genus Diacarnus; species Diacarnus erythraeanus. The sequence continues at coordinate 8,416 of OZ024682.1, forward strand.
CATGCCTTACAGGCTCTGTTCTTATGGCTCATGCAAGTTTACTTGTAGGCTATACTTTTCCAACTACATGCACACGCCATGTTTTTGGAGAAACTGAATTAGACCTTTTAAAGCATGTGATGGTAAAGTTAAATGTACTATCCAATGGCCAAGATTGTCGGCTGAATTCCACCTACTATAAATACAAGTATGTGACTATGAATAACATCAAATTGCTGTCATCAACAACAAAATCTGTCAGTTGCTATGGCTAAATGGGATGAAAATATATTTGGTTCTTCAACAGTTTTGCCACAACTATTTGTAAATCCCATTGATGGTACTTTACGTCCAGTTAGAATAAACTTTTCAAACTGAGTTTTATTGTTTCTGAACAAGTTTCTACTCTTTGTCTAGCTTGTGTATCTTGGTTCCAGCCTCATCCTTGCCGATTTAGCATTGGTAAACCTGCACAAGTATGGTGCAAAGGTGCATTTGAATCGGAAGGCCTACATTCATTTTTACCATTACATTCCTTGTCCTGTAGATGTATTCATACAATATTACAACTTGGAGGAGAAGATTGTTTAGTTATTGTACCACTTGTTGAATCATTTAATTTCTAGTGAATATTAATTTTGTTGTTTTCATCTTTTCCTTATTATTATAATCTTCCTGTGTATTGTTGTTTTTGGTTCATGTTTATAGATGGGAATTGTGTTCTTGCATTTTCTGAACACAGGAGGCAATAGCGACCTAGTCAATACTATAATATAAAGAGAATAAAATATATAAAGAGAATTTCAGATAACAGGAAATTGTTACTGACAAAGCTACATAGATTAATATTTTCTAGCATCAGAGAAGTGATAATAGTTAATAATGATCAGTACTGTACATAAGGAAAGGTATTAGAAAGTTGATGTGTATGAGTGCAATCTGTACTGTATGTAGGAAAGGTAGCCACTGGAAAGTTGATGCGTAGGAGTGCAGGAAATTATGATCTGACTGTATGTAAGGAAATATACTGGAAAGTTGGTGTGTACTAGTGCAAGAAATTATGATCTGTACTGTATGTAGGAAAGGTATATTGGAAAGTTGGTGTGTAAGAGTACAGGAAACTATGATCTGTACTGTATGTAGGAAAGGTACTGGAAAGTTGGTGTGTACGAGTGCAGGAAATTGTGATCTGTACTGTATGTAAGGAAATGTACTAGAAAGTTGGTGTGTATGAGTACAGGAAATTAGGTGATCCATGCTCAACAAATTTCCTGAACATTTCCTTCATCCGTGTGTGGCAAGGAAATTCACAATTTTTACTAGTGATATACACTGTGAGCCTTGTAGAGATGATAGCAGAGTAATGGCTTTCTTCATAAGTAATGGTAGATCACACTTTTAAATTCTCTCTGTCTAGTTCTCTCTTATGTGCATATTAGCCTTAATAGCAGCACCCCAGCCTGGCATATGCACTTCTGTTCTGTTCTTAGCTTAATGAGATCGCCCAGGCAACCTAGCTCTGGAATCCATTGCACTAGGCGTGGGATCCACTTAGATAGAACCTCTAGACCCTTAGAGCCTCACCCCTAAAACCCTACCCCTAGCCACTAGCCCTAGCATAGAATGTAAGCTCTGTGACAGCAGGAGTCAATATGTCGGACAAACTAGGAGGACTCTCAGAGCCAGGATGGGGGGACATAGAGCTGCCTTTTCGGCCAAAAAGAAGAACCTTCCTCTATATGATCACTTTAGGAGAGGACACACTTTGGACAGTGCCATAGTGTCAGTACTTGAGATCACTGATAGACTCCTGGAGAGAGAGAGTCATTGGATTCATGTATTGGATACCAGGCTGCCAAGAGGTCTTAACTCAATCTACCATAATTGAAAGAAGAATGGACAACTTCAACCTTCGAACTGTCTGAACTTTATCATAATGTTTTCTGTTTGGGGTGTAACCCACAGGGGTTTGCATCTGTTTTGTCTCTTTTTGCATTTGAATTCACCTGATTGGTGGAAAATTGACTCTTATCCTTTTAAGGTAGCTTTTCAGTTTGTTTTCGATTTTGTCATCATCCTCACGTGCCCACAGGTTATTTAAGAACCTGGACACAGTCATATTTTCAGTTGTTGTTTCCATTTTTTTGCACTGAAGAAGCCTGGCTTGTACAGGTGAAATATTTGCTGAAAAAAAGTTTGGAAATACTGAAAGTTGAGTTTCTTTAAAAAATAAATATCACTCTAACCTTGGAAAGTCTCTCCCAATGGCCTCCAGAACTACTGGCCCTTACTATCTCAGGTCCAGCTCTGAGGAGGAGACTTATGTGGATGTCTTAGGTTCCCCCAGTTCCAGCCTAGAAGAAGACAGAGAGACTGTCAGAGATGTTCACTTACCTCCAAGGCAATCCTCTAGAGAGGATGAACTTGTTGTTCCTTCATCCATTGCAGGTGCCACTGGCGTTGGGTGCACTCTCCCTCCCGATCTCTCCGACCGGGTTCCTAATTCTCTAGCCCTAGCCCAACACCCCCAAGGCAAGGAACGCCCCCTAGCAGATAATCTCTAAGTTGGCTGCCATTATAGGCTGAGGCCCAGCCCCAGCCCTAACCCCAACCCTAGCCCGTAGACTGGACTCTGACTTGGCCATTGCAGAGATACAACTGGTGTCTCTGAACTTAGCCTCTACAAGAGGTAGTTTGTAGTGCTCCACTGCCGTAGGTCCCAATGGCCTATTGGTAAGAGCACCTGTCTAGTATACAGGAGGTCCTGGGTTCGATTCCGGTTAGTCTTTCTCTCAATGGTTCATTAGTTCAGAGTCCTAAGTATAATGGTCTAAGTAGTATCCGACTAGTGGATCCTTAGAGTAAAGTCACTAGGCCTTGCTTACAGTTCATGCAGTAATCAGGGGAGCCACACCCCCACACACAACATTATAACCTGAGAGCCACCCACACAGGCCTCAGTGCCACTCACAGGCACCACACCCCCAAGGCAAGGAACGCCCCCTAGCAGATAATCTCTAAGTTGGCTGCCATTATAGGCTGAGGCCCAGCCCCAACCCTAGCCCAACACCCCCAAGGCAAGGAATGCCCCCTAGCAGATAATCTCTAAGTTGGTTACCATTATAGGCTGAGGCCCAGCCCCAGCCCTAACCCTAACACCCCCACACACAACATTACAACCTGAGAGCCACCCACACAGGCCTCAGTGCCACTCACAGGCTCCACCCCCCATTAGGAGCCATGCACCACACCCCCAAGGCAAGGAACGCCCCCTAGCAGATAATCTCTAAGTTGGCTGCCATTATAGGCTGAGGCCCAGCCCTAACCCCAAACCTAGCCCTATATGAATTATGCTGCACTTCAGATTTTTTTGCCTGAAGTTGAATACATTCATTCAGTTCAAGAAAAGCAAATAAAGAAAAGGTTGCTTGCAGAGCTGCCTTGAGGTAGTCTCCAATTCTGAGGATCTAGTGAAAAGAGAAAAATACTGGATAAAAACCTTAAACACAGTTATTCCCATGGGCTTAAACTCTAAATGGAGTCTTCTAGAATACAAAGAAGATTAAAGACAAAGAAAAAAGAAAAGAATTTAAATATTCTCTGCATAGCAACAGACTAATTATTCATAATCAAGTTAGAACAGTCATCACACTATAAAACTGAACTTACCATACCTTACAACTTATTCAATAGGATCAAAACATCGGGTATTTTTTATCAATTCTTGATTAACAATATAACAGTTATCATTTTTCGTTCAGATAATAAGTGGAGAAGTCCTCATCAGACCAGCTACATCTTTCACCTGCAAGTCACCCATCAGGCCAGCCACATCTACAATACTCTGCAAGTCACCTGGGTTGGTGGCTGGTCTTCGATGGCAGAGCACAAATCTAACTTAAGAAAAGGGTGCTTCTATGTGTAAATTTCCTTACAGTATTCTTATAGTATATTACAGTAATCTTATTTTATAGTCAGTAATCTTATTATATATTATTGAATATTACAAGTATATTACAAATGACGTAATGTCCAGAAATTACACATAGAATCACCGTAAGAAAGGCTATAGAAGATTGGCTTACCTCTGGAGGACCTACCTTACGTTCATCCAGTAATAAGGTTGATGAATTGATGTCTATTTTACAGAAAACCCATGTTAGAAGCTCCAATCAGGGGAAGGATGAAGGTATGGCCAGTTCTGAAAATTCCAGAGCTGGACCCAGCCCTAACCCCAACCCTAACCCTAGCACTAGCCATAGCACTTGACTTTTATCATCCATTGTCAAAGGTCAGAGTACATGATGTTCCAAGCAACCAGTGCTTGATGGTTGCTTGCAAAAGTACTGGCAACCATGCAGTTGCCAGCAACCAAGTTGCCTCTGGTCCAAGAACATGAAATATGGTTACAACTAAAGTTGATTCCAGTATAAAAGGTAACATTTGGAGATTGTGTGATTGAAAAAATGCTATTTCCTTTCCTTTAACTTCTCAAATATCTAGAAAAGTAGAGGGCAAAGTTCATAAGGTATTAACAGTGCTAAAAATGGTTACAAATGTGCCAGTAGCTTTTTTGATAGAATGGCTATGAAATGAGTTGCTACTATCCCAAGAAGCTTCAGAAAGTATGTAAGTGGCTACACTGAGCTAGAGATAGGTTCAAAGTGGCTGGAAACCACCATAATAACTACAGCAATAGATGTGGCTGTGACTGCATACTCTTTAAATATTACAAAAAACTGACTTGCATTCATATTATTATTGGTGTCTTACATGTGTTGTGATTTTGCTATACTTAATGTTTTTTCTTTGCATATAATGGTTTCCAATTGACACTTAAAGTGCATGGAAACCAAAGTATGATGTATGATGTGATTGATACACATTCAGATTGGAGTGAGTCTGAGTTGTAACAGGCTTCCAAAATGAAAAATACAAGGTGTATATTCATGACTGCTGAATTTTCCCTACTTTTCTATATACACCTTGTATTTTTCATTTTGGAAGCCTGTTACAACTCAGACTCACTCCAATCTGAATGTGTATCAATCACGTCATACATCGTACTTTGGTTTCCATGCACTTTAAGTGTCAATTGGAAACCATTATATGCAAAGAAAAAACATTAAGTGTAGCAAAATCACAACACATGTAAGACACCAATAATAATATAAATGCAAGTCAGTTTTTTGTAATATTTAAAGAATATGCAGTCACAGCCACATCTATTGCTGTAGTTATTATGGTGGTTTCCAGCCACTTTGAACCTATCTCTAGCTCAGTGTAGCCACTTACATACTTTCTGAAGCTTCTTGGGATAGTAGCAACTCATTTCATAGCCATTCTATCAAAAAAGCTACTGGCACATTTGTAACCATTTTTAGCACTGTTAATACCTTATGAACTTTGCCCTCTACTTTTCTAGATATTTGAGAAGTTAAAGGAAAGGAAATAGCATTTTTCCAATCACACAATCTCCAAATGTTACCTTTTATACTGGAATCAACTTTAGTTGTAACCATATTTCATGTTCTTGGGCATGATGTATATCAGATCTATTTTGTGCTAGTATTATACATTTTGATCTATGGTGCTAATTAAAGAAGTCATAAGAAAAAAATTTGTAGCAAAAGTACTATTCGCATACAATTCTTGCTTGGACTTTGTACTGTGTTGTGGTTTAGAGGTCAAAGGTTAAGCGTTCGTATTGGTTTTCCATGGCAAAAAAAGGTGGAATATGTTATGCGCTCTAAGACATTCCTCTACGACTATAGTTTCACAGATAATCAACTTGAAAGAAGTCAGAAGTGTAGCAGAAGTACTAGTGCGCATACAATTCTTGCTTATGTTGTGGTTGAGAGGTCAAAGGTTAAGCGTTCGTATTGGTCTTCCATGGCAAAAAAAGGTGGAATATGTTATGCTCTCATCTCACGCTCTAAGACAGTCCTCTGCGACTATAATTTCACAGATAATCAATTTGAATCAAGTTGTCTAACTGTCTTGGACAATGTAACGTTAGATTCTTGTAAAGACAAGTTTAGTTACGACACTGGAGAATATCTTTTTCATGCGTATGTGTCTAGCAGCCTTATTTTCTTATGTGTCACGGAGATTACTTTTGATAGGAATGTGGCATTCAACTGTCTGTTTGAGTTGGAGCGCCAGCTGATTTTGACTGGATTGAAGGAAAGAGCTGAAATAGCTGGACCTTATGCTCTTAGAAGTCCATTTTCTGCCACAATGGCTTCCGTTATGTCACAACACTCATCAAATGATGCATTAAGACAATTGGAATCTAAAGTGGAGGATGTAACAGGTATAATGAGAAAGAATATTGACAAAGCTATCCACCGGGGTGAAACTCTAAATGATCTCAATGAACGTTCAGAATATTTAGCTGATTCATCTACTGAGTTCCGACAAAGTGCAACAAAGTTGAAAAGAAGGCTTTTTTGGAAGAGTATTAAACGTTGGGCGATAGTGATTATAATTCTACTTGTTATAGTGGGGATTATAATAGGTATACTCTTTTTAGTTCTTGCTGCCAAAGGTGCTTTTAAGCACAAATAACTGTTGAACAATGCAGCTTTGTTTTATTTTATTTGTATCAGATCTTTTATAATAATAATAATTATTATTTTTAGTGTGGAGGCTGGGCTTGTATAAATTATACGTGAGGCAGGCCGCCTAGGTAGATTATGCTCAAAATTTCCCCCATTATTCTGCAATGCTAAAAAAAGTTGCCCATTATTCTTGCTAATTCACCCATTATTCTCACAACATTGATTATTCTTCTTTAAAAGAACAGTTAAGTGATGTTTCTACATAGTCTTGTAAAGTTTGTCCCTGCTGATCTCCAAAAGAGTGAACTAGAAGCCATTTTTGACACTATCAAAAAACTGAAACATGCCACATGGCTGATCATGAAACCACTAATGGAATTAGGCCTATAGAGTATATCCATTTCCATCTGACAGGCGGAGGAAGCATTTTTGTTTTGGGGGGGCGAGAGTGTATGATTATTATACTTTATTAGGTAGCTAGCCAGCTAAAATAAATTTTATCAAAAAAAAGATTGTCTTCTTTTGTAAAAATAGAGGCAATTTCTTTTAAATCAAGTTTATGGAACTCCTAGGGAAGTCTTTCTCCTCATCACTTCTTTTAGACATGTAACTCATTTACTCAGGAAGGCCATTATAGCTAGCTATATAGTATTTGATTAGCAAATGCTGTGCATGTGGTACTTTTCATTATGGTTTCACAGTTGAAATAGCTACTAGGTATGGATCTTAGGAGGGGGGGGCAATACCCCCCTATTCCGCCGCCTATGCATCAGGACCACTCAGAGGACTTCAAAATTAGCTGTACAATGACCAGGTGCAAAGAGCTCAAATTATTCCCAAAGTATGCCCCATTATTCTAGCATTATGCTTGATTCCAGGCAGTCCCTATTATTCCTAAAATTATGCCAGCATAATCTACCTAAGCCTAGGCCAGGGCCGAGCTATAACTAGCTAGCTATTCAATAGAGGTGTGGCCAAAATTAAATAGTACCCCCGTTATACTAGCAATGGAGCGTTTATTAAGTAGTGCCAGGGAGCTGTCTTCTAAAGTAGAAAGTAATGAAGTGGCTGCGGGAGAACTATTGAAGCAGTGTGAGACTCTTCGACAGCAATTAAAGGCCATGAGACAGGTATTAATAATAATTGTCTGCCGATAAGCTAGTATGCCTGAATGTACACTATTTAGTATAAAGACTGTCTACAAGAGATGAGTGGAGGAGTGGAGGCTCGTGTTAGGCTCCCTAATATTGAATTTAGCTACGTGAGACAGTTGCAACAAGACAACTCAGAATTGCGGAGTTTGCTAGAGGAGCACCAGGCAGCATTGCAAATGATTATGACCAAGTATAGACAACAAGTCGGTTATTTAGGTCAAAAAAATCACTAATACTTATAAGCAAGATCCCTTTTCCCATTGCAGATAAATAATTTCATGACTAGTGACAAAGAGCAAGAGTCAATTAATGATGAAGGACAACTTGCTCAGGTACTGCTCCTATTCAAATACTCTTCTAGCCATGACATAGTATGCATTGTAGATTTAGTTTCCAAACTGTAAAGGGACCACTAATAACTTACATTATTAATGACTAATACTAGACACATTCCAACTTTTGTGTATGATGACCATTTCCAAACACACACTTGCCTCTATGTACTAAAACTGATTGTCTTATCAGTCCTGTCCCACATGGAAAGCTTTTTAAAGTAGATGTATTCCACAAAGATTTCCTGTAGTATACACTTCAGTTGCTAACTTTACTATTGTTACTTCACCTTGGACTTTTATCCATTAATTTTTCTAATGAGCTACATGTAACAAGTTATGGGGCTAGCTTTGTATCAACATGCATTAGAGGATCCCTGGCCCTATGTGTACATTATGTAGGATGTGGCCCATCGTACAGAACAAGTATATGATCTGGCTACTGTCATGTACCGAGCAGCCCAAGTTGAGGATGACACATCTCAGGAAATGTCCGAGAAACTAGCTCGTCTGGAATATGAAAATAAGCACTTGCGAGAGGTTCTTCAACTCTCCAACATTCCCAGTGGAGGTCACTTGATAGATAATGACAATGCTGAAAAGGAACCACTTGTATCACAGACACCACACACTTCCATATCAGAAAGTTGGTCAAAGATTGGTTGAATTTTGAATTATTACAAATGTCATCGTACATGTCTATATTACAAAATCCATGCCCACACGTTAATTTTTTTGTATTGCGGAATAATTTTGTAGGGGCGTGGTCTGAATGGGCTTGACTTGGAAGCCAGGCAAACTGGCTATGGAGACTTAGAACGTAAGATTTATTGCAACTATACTCTTAACCCAGGTGGTTATAAACAACTAGCTCTACTAGCATAAGCTAGCTTGCTGGTACTATAATATTTGGCGGCAATGGCTAACGATAATGGTTCTTCCACCACCAAAGCTGTTGGGCCTTACCTGCTCCAGAGAACTTTAGGAAAAGGCCAAACCGGTGAGTGAATATAGAATGACTGCTACCTAGACCCGTTGTTGTGCTGGTGAGGAAGCAGACTTTACAACTTATTCATTGATCAAGAATGACTGACATTCAGAGCATGTCTGTCACTCTTCTAAAGCTTCTATTGTTACTGAATTATTGGATCTTTCTCTTTTTTGGTGCATACATCAAAGCACTGGCTGAACTTTTCGTGTAGCTAGCTACACAAGACCAAATACTATGAAAGTAATGTTGCATGAACAATCTTTTGTCACCACCATGTAGTATATAGCTCATTGTTTTTGACCATTGCATGTTTTTCTCCAATATCTCTTTCAAATGAATGTTGGCAAGTCTAGGATAGCTAGCTATCATAAGTGATCCATGATTATGTTGTAGGACTTGTAAGGTTAGGGGTCCACTGCACTTCCAGAAAAACTGTAGCTGTGAAGATCATTAACAGAGAGAAGTTAAGCAAGTCAGTACTGATTAAGGTAGTTATTGGTGTCATTCTTATTATGTAAATTGAATGCCATTGAATTTTTTAGGTTGAACGAGAGATAGCCATTATGAAACTGATTGACCATCCGCATGTACTTGGCCTGTACGATGTTTATGAGAGCAATACATATTTGTAAGTTGAGGTCTTATCAATTGGTTTATTTATAGATGAATATAATATACAGATACCTAGTTCTGGAGCATGTATCAGGTGGTGAACTCTTTGACTACTTAGTAAGGAAAGGTCGCCTTTCAGAGAGGGAGGTAAAATGACTTTGATTTTATTCACAAACTGGTTGACATTGCTTACTACAGGCACGTAGGTTCTTCAGACAGATAGTTTCTGCTGTTGACTTTTGTCATAAACACAAAGTCTGGTATGAATTTTTAGATATGATTTTCTTGTAATGATTTCTTTATCTTGTAGCCATCGTGACTTGAAGCCTGAAAACTTGTTACTCGATGAGCATCGGAACATTAAAGTTGCTGATTTTGGTATGGCTTCCCTGCAAGTTGGAGAGAGACTGTTAGAGACTAGCTGTGGGTGAGCAATAAGACTACATTGCTCTATCTGACTGCTAGCATTAATTAATAACTTTGCAGGTCACCACATTATGCCTGTCCTGAAGTAATTAGGGTATGATATCGATACATTTAGAAAGAACACAGCTGGATATATGAAATTATGTCCTAATAGGGTGAGCACTATGATGGGAGGAAGGCAGATGTTTGGAGTTGTGGAGTGATTCTCTATGCACTGTTAGTGGTAGGTTATGTAAGAATCTGTTATTGGTGATGGAATGTATCCTTTGTGCAGGGAGCTCTTCCTTTTGATGATGATAACTTGCGTGTGTTGTTAGAAAAAGTCAAGAGGGGAAACTTCCATATTCCACCTTATATTCCTCCTGGTGCACAACAGCTACTCAAGGGAATGGTTGAAGTCAACCCAAAGAAAAGATTAACTGTGAGGACACATTCTTATTCCTTATAATGAAATTTTATTTTTGTCTTCCATTGCAGCTGGACAGTGTAATGCGTCACACATGGTTCAGAGGGTAGGTGTGATAATGATATAATAATTCAGTAATGTAATTGTGATATATAGGTCACATGAATTAGAACCTGTCCCTCCGATGCAAGAGGCTGTTCAGGTGATTCTATTTTTTTAATTTATTATTGTGTTTGTTTATCACTTCCTTTATATCTTTTCTACAGACATACTCTATAGAGAGTAGGTCTGACATTGATCCAGATGTTTTCAAGAGCATGTCTTCCCTTGGCTGTTTCAAGGATAAGCATGCCCTCACTTCTGCCCTCATCAGTCATGAGTCAGTAAAACTGTAGAAAGAGACTTTACTTCATTCCAAAGTTTAATTAACATACCTGATGTTTCTTGCAGACCTAATGAGGAAAAAGTTATCTATTTTCTGCTGTTATCTCGTAAAGAGCGACAACCGAGTGTAGAAGATGAGGCACGGGCACCTGGAGGAGTATGTCAGAAAGGTACTTTCCACAAGTTATTCTGTAATCTGTAAATGCATGGCATTTTATTACTACTTGTTTTTAGATCCTCCAAGGAAAAGGGTAGACTCAAAATCTGCATCATCTCCTCAACTACAGCTGCAAAGAGCAAGGTATGTAAGTCAATAATATTCACGAGTTACTACATCATCTTATATTCTTAGGGCTCAGTCAATAGGATCAGCTAACCTAGATCAACTTCCCCCTCGCTCCCCTCGCCTGAATATTGCCACTCCCCCGAACTACTCTCCTTCTGCACAAGGCTATTACACATACAACAGTGCCACTCCCCCTGCAATAAGAGTCCGTAAGACCAGCCATGCACCAACTGATTCCCATAATGCTGGCTCTAGTAATACATTGGACCATAGCATGTTACCTCCCCATCCTGTTGGAGCTCCATGGAAACGAAAGTTATCACAGACAATGAAGCAATTAGTAGTGTCCCCTCGATTTCACCGGAAACGCTATGAAGGCTCTAGTCCTGAATATTCCAGTATAGATTCAACTATAGTGGCCTCACCTCAATTGTGAATTGATATGCTATGCCTGTCAACTAGAATGAGTGTGTGTGTTTGATGCAGGGCTAAGAGATCCTGGTTTTCCAACTTTCGGTCGGAACGAGAAAAGGAGGAAGTAGTAGTGGTTTATCGTGACAAAGGATTCCATGACCTCAAGGCAGCCCTTTTGCAAGCACTTAATGTGATATCTTTGTCGCTGTGCTCCACTCACTAAAATGAGATTATGCATTCTCTGTAGGTTGTGAACTGTCAATTTGAAGAACTTGATGAAAGTAACTTTAAAGTTAAATACGAGTCTTCAAAACAAAAAGGTACTAACTTAACTGTTGGGCAATACTCTATTACATCTATTAATACTCCTATAGGGAAAAATGTGTTCAAGAAGTCAGTGAAATTAATGATATCAGTTGTCCCTACACAGACCAATAATTCTAGTCAAGCCACACCCAGTCTACCCTTAGCTTCTACTACAACCACCACCCCAGCAACAACTGATGTTGGGGATGCCATCATTTTTGATGGAAAAACATTTACGGTTTCTTTTACTCAGATTTCAGGTAAATAATAATAATATTATAGTGAGTCTGTGAAGGAATATGATGTCTGTCAGTAGTTCATGTCACAGCAATAGCCTTGTGTATATTTTATTTGGGTGCCAGTACCAATGGTACAGGTCATCATCAGTAATATAGTCTAAAACTTTATGGTGCAAGTTACTCTTGAAATACAACATGCTATAGGACCTACAAGGAGATTCCGACGTGTGTGTGAGAAACTTCAAGAAGCAATAGTGAACCCAAGTTCTATTAACCCCCTTACCATGGACTTAGTTGATAATGAGAGTATTAATCCCAGCCTTAGTTCTGATGATACTCTCACTGCATCTACAGCCAGTCCAATTTTGGGTGAAACTACAGCCTCTAGTAGCAGTCGTGAAGAGATAGTTGGCCCTTCTCTATTGGGACAGTATGAATCAACAGATGACTGTGAGAGTGAAGATGGTTTGAATACTAACAATCTCTTGGGTGATCTAGAAAAATAATGTTATTTTTTACACGGAACATTATTATGTTTTTATATCTGTAGAGCTATTATTATTTTTTTTTTCCCGTCCATCCGCACGACACACCCCCCGTACACACACAATAATTTTTATCTCACGTGGGCAAGCACGTTGAGGGGATCATCGAGCAGGCTAGAGAGAGAGGACTAGAGATAGCTAGCTAGAGAGAGGGAGAGAGCTAGTCGGGATAAAGGCGATACTATGGGTCGTATGCATGCACCTGGGTAAGTTCTTATAATTTTGTCTTGCGTGATGAAAATTGTGTTACTGTCCAGGAAAGGTATTTCTCAGAGTGCTCTACCTTACAGAAGAACAGTGCCCACAGTGAGCCTACTGTAATAGCCGTTAAACATGACTCTATAATCTTATGTATGCAGTGGTTAAAGCAAAATGCAGATGAAATCAAGGAGCAAATATACAAGCTTGCAAAGAAGGGTTTGTATCCATCCCAGATTGGTAAGCCTATGAATCACTATTTTTAATGGCATTGTGTTGATGAGTTATAAAAAGGTGTGATTCTCCGAGATTCGCATGGTGTTGCTCAGGTCAAACTTATCACAGGAAATAAGATACTTCGCATACTAAAAGCTAAAGGTAATACTCTTTAGCTCCTAACCATAATTATTGTACTTGTTCTTGTTCCCAAGGTCTCAGTCCATCTCTCCCTGAAGATTTGTATTATCTCATTAAGAAAGCTGTTGCCATCAGGAAGCACTTGGAGAAGCATAGGAAGGTTAATCTTTAGTATCTGTTGGACTTGTGTTTACCAATGTCTAACTATTCAGGATAAGGACTCTAAGTTTAGGCTGATCCTTGTTGAAAGTCGGATCCATAGGTTGGCACGTTACTACAAGAGAAAAAGAGTTCTTCCTCCAAACTGGAAATAGTGAGCATCTCCTTCAATCTCCAGCATTATTTATTTATTTCCTATATTTTGTACTTAGCGAGTCCTCCACTGCCTCAGCTCTGCTAGCCTAAGCAAACAACTGTAGACATACATTACCCTCAAATTAAAAAAAAAAATTTTTGTAAAAATATATTTTAATGTTACAAGTATACATTATTATTCTAATAATAAGGACCAGTGATATGACTTGTGTATGGTCAGCTCTGGCTGGTTGGTAGGCGTGGTTTTTTTGCAGGGGGTGCTCCTGTAATAGAAAGATGTTTGAAATGTAAATCTTATAAGACTTCTTAGCCCACCATTCTCTGCTCCATCTGTAGCTGGATGCATGGTTGGACTTGGCCTGGGCCACATGTCTATACAATAAAATTAATGGAGGAGAAGTCAAGGTGTTAGCAAAACATACCTTGTCTGTGCATGGTTGGATAGTAAGGCATTCTGTATGAGGGAGGATAGTAGCCATGTGGAGGAGGGTAACCCATTCCATTTCTGATGTCTTCTTCAGTTAACATATGATGATGGCCAGGGTGGTAAGTTGGAGGGATAGGATAAGGGTATGGATAACCATTAGGCATGACACGGTGTTGAGAGTAGCGGGTAGAACCATGGTGGTGACCAGGTGCCTTCATTTTCTCATTTTTGTTATTGGATGGTATGTCCGCATCTTTCCAACTACTGCCATTTCCTTCTCGGTGCTCTCCTAGTCCCAATGCATATTTCCGTAGAGAGTCCTGATAATCAGGCACCTCCTCTAGTCCTTCTTGTCCAGTTTCTGCTGCCCTTTCCTTAGTTCCTTCACCTACAACATGTCATGATATATAAACTGTGACTACATGATATACACAGTCCTGCCTGTAATCACAATATATGCAACTAGTCTTACTGGTCTGCTGCTGCTGCTGCTTTTTCTCCTGATGTCTCCTATGTTGTTCGTACTGAGCTTGCTTCATATAATGCCGTCTTCGTGCTTCCATTTCCATCCAATAGTGATGTTGGGCAGCTTCCAGTTGTCGAGGGTCTGGGTGGAGATTAGCAGGGAAATTGTAATGGGCATAGTAAGAAGCAGCTGCAGCTTCATCAGTATGATGGGGGTGAGGTGGGGGTGGTGGGTATCCTCGAGCTATTGCTTCCTTCCTTTGCTGATGCAAAGCCATCATATGCTGCTGATACCTGTATACAACATTACATAACAGGAAAGTACTGTACTATACTTTGAGGTAAATGTAAATACCTGTATCTCTCCACCTGTTCAGGTGTCAGCTGTTTGTTTTCCTTCTTAGGAGGGGCCACCACCCTAGTAGAGTCATTAGTCATAACTTCATCTTCATGATGGTCAGATGCTTCATCTCTCTTTTCTTCTCCTCTCTCCTCCTTCCTCAGGGCATTCTTCTCATGTCCCACAGCATCATCTTCCTTTCTTGGGATGTCACTCTCCTCATCTCTTGATTCTTTCTCCTCACTCCTTGAGTCATCATTCTCTTCCATCCTAGAAATCTCTTCATCCTTTGATCCTTCTGGCTGGGGCTCTTTTGACTCGCTTGTTTGGTCTTTATCACCACTATAACTATCAACTGCCTGAGTATTGTTATTGGAGTCCTTAGAATTACTCAGAGAACTTGTAGTAGGCTCAGCACTATTCTTTAGGGATACTTCAACATCTGCACTACTTTCAGTTCCAGCATCCAACTTCCCATCCTTAGCTTTTGGTTGAATTGTTGGACTAACATCAGAATGTGATGGTCGAATTCCACGAAACTGTGGCATTCCTGGTCTAGGATATATTCCAGGTCTGAAACCCATTCCAACCGCTTGTGGATCCATTCCACGAAACTGCATGTCATAAAGTACTTGTTGTCGGTAAGTAGCATGGTGAGGATGTGCAGGGTGTGAGGGATGTGATGGATGTGGAGATGGACGAGTGGGAAAGTGGTTGGGAGGAGGGTACATTGGGCGTGACAACATGTCTGAGTGAGGGGGTGGAGCTATGGGGTACATGGGACGATGTTCAGAAGGTGGATGAAGAGGATATAATCCAGGAGCAGGAGGCCTGGCAGAATTATGATCTTGGAAGCCAGGGTAAGGGGGAGGGTGGTGGCGTGGTAAGGGGTAGGAACCATGAGGGTACATGTCTGGACCAGGTGGGATGTGGAGTGGTGGGTGTGGCATCCTGGCATGAGCCATGTATTGCTGCATGTAATGTTGATACAAATGAGGAGGCATATGCGATGGTGGCGGTGGTGGCGGTGCATGAAGTGGGAAGTTGGGATGAGGAAGATGGGGCAGAGGAGGAGGAACCCCAGGTACCCCTAATCGATGTTCCAATGAGGGGGTCAACTTTAATATTGAACCTTTAGATTTGGATTTTTTGGTAGAACGTCCTTCAACATAGGAATCATCACTATAATAATATCATAACAAGTAAATACACATAGCATTTACTAATAGATGCCCACCTTCCATCATCACTGTCCTCTTCACTAGAACTCTCTGATGTTAGCTCTGGAGTTTTACAGGTAGAGGGTGACCGGGACTCACGCCTGTGCACTTTTTTCCCTTTCCCCTCTGCTTTCTCTTCATTTGCCTTCCCTTCAAAATGTATCTTCACAAGTGAATGGAACATCTTGCGCATCTCCTCAGCTAGTTCAAAGTATTCACTTTCTTCTCCATTATAATTACAGCAGTTGTCATATATGAGTTCAACATCAGCTATAAACTGCAATGAAGCACATCTTAACTACTTAGAACTCATATTATGAGCAGCATCTTACCTCATCTTTACTCTTGTATGCCTGTTCTTCTAACTTTTTTTCAACAGTGACATAGTCCATAGGCTTATCCACTACTTCAAAGTAGCCTGGGGCAATGACTTCAGTCACTGGGTCTTCAAAGACCCAAAATTCTTCATGTTTTCGTAGACCACTGAGAACTGTAACAGTTAACATAATTATGTAATAGCATTCAGCTAGTGCCAGATGATATTTGAGGAACCACAAATAATCCTGATATCCTAAACTGGTATTACAACTCCACCAGGCAATCTGTAACCGCAAATAACTCACTCTTGTGCATGGCAGTGTAGAGATCAAACTCTTTATCATCAGTGATAAAGCTTTCCTCAGCCAGTCTCTGTACTTCGGACACATTTTCTGCTGCTCCAATGGCTGCTTTTCTCCTTCCACTCAATTCCCCACTCATGGCCTTTTCCCAGTTACTTTCTTCCTCCATTCTTTGCTTCACCTGCTGCTCCTCACGAGCTTTTCGGCGCTCTAAAGCCTCTTCCATTCTCTTTTGCCTCTTTTTCTCTGCCTCTTCCTCCTTTGCCCTTTCTTCCTCTGCCTCAAGTTGTCTTATTTCTTCTCTTTGCATCTCACGCTCCATAGCTTCAAACCTCTCCTATAAACATCACACACAGTTAGAACAAAATGCTGGTCACTTAAATTAAAACCCTTATCTCTAGCCCTGTAAACATCACACACTTAAGCACTCACCTCCTCCTCTTTGATGGCAGTTTTTATAGCTATCCTATCTGAAGTTCTCCTTGGCAGCTCTGCAAGCAACCTTTTCTTTATTTGCTTTTCTCGAACTGAATGAATGTATTCAACTTCAGGCAAAAAATCTAAAGTGCAGCATAATTCATATAGAGTGAGCAAATGTACATACAAGACAAATGCATAGCCTTACCTTGCAAGTTGCGGACAAGCCTTTTAGTCTCTGAATTCTTAGATCCCCTCAAGGATTCTATCACATCATTCCACTCCTCTACAGTATTGCATGCCACAGACCATCCAGAGATAGGAACATTTCCTGGACCTGGGCCACCTCCTCTGACCTCTGCTAGTTTGGAGTCACTCTTCTCTGAACTGCAGTCAGTGCAGTTGGTGACTAACGAGGTTGACCTATTCATGATGGATATATCACGCAAGAAGTTTTAAGTGAAAAGCCTGCAATGACCTCACCCATCTATGTCATCAACGCGTCTCGCTTCCTCCTCCTGTGACTGCTTGATATCTTCCTCTTCTGGCCCTTCCCCTATGCTTTCTTCTTCTTCATTCCTTCCATTCTCCATAACCTGACAACTCTTCTTCAAGTTACGAGTTCCTCTCCCTCTAGTGGGTGTAGCATTCTCATGGACCACTTGCTTACTCCGCCCTCTCTGGCTGCCAGGAGTATTCCCTTTAGCCTTCATCCCTTTCCCTCGACTAGTGGAGCCATCGCCTTCTTTACCTTTCTTGGCCACTGGCATGGATACAGGTGTACTCTCCTTACTATCATCTTTCTTCTTCTTCTTCTTCTTCTTGCCCTCCTCCTTGTATAATCTAGTACCAAAGAAGTACCAGTATGTGTTGCCATCCATGTCTCGTCCCATTGGCTCCAGCCTCAAGCTAGGCCCATCTATGCCCTATACACACACATAGATACATACAAAATTGTTCCTTCATTCAATCAATCATTCAGTCAGTCATTCACATGTACCTACTAAACACACAACATCTTATGGAAATAATTAGAAGACTAAATTTCAAATCCACTGAAATTATTCCTCCTACAAGTTTCCTCTATATTAATATGTATACCTCTTACCCTCAACAGGTCAGCTATGTCATCAAGCTCCAGTCGCCAATGACAAAGCTTATGCATGATACACACCCGAGAGTAGGTATCCAGATCTTTATATTCATGATCTCCTGACAAAGGATTCCATCTCTCATGTAGGTGTTCACACCGCCACTTTAAGTGTAGCTTAAGCAACAACGACCAGTTCTCTCCTCTAAAATTACAGCATATTTGTCAAGTTAGGTTGGGCAAGTATACAGTGCTCTTTCATAATGGTAACCAACTTCATGGCTATAATTCTGAAAGCCATACATGTCTACACAACATGTATGTACTTTAAACGTACTGTGACTTTATAGAAGTGGAGACATGTACAAGACAGGCTGTCTGACTAAAAAGAACATGGGTACATTTGCTGGTGGGTGGGTAGGTGGATATACAACTGGATGGAAGGTATGCAGTTGTCAAACTCACGTAATATCTGAATCAATGATTCCATTGAGGAAGTTACAGAAAAGATCAACTATGAGCTTAGAGGGAGATGGGAAGCAATCAAGAAGTAATGCATCTTCCAGTTCCTACAAATATCAAACAGAATGATAACTATCTAGGTACCTCCCCCAACAAACTCACTTCAATCTCAAAGGATGGCAACTTGAATGGCTTCTTAAAAATATGGCAAAAGTGAGCAATACAAGGTACCTCCCACCAGCTTCTGATAACTGTAGTGAAAATGTGAATACTGATACTAATTTGATGATTGGTTAGTTTATAGGCTACCAGCCCTATGTCAGCATACTAATAGCACAATGATGCTACTCAACTCCCATATTCATGAACACAACTGACAAGGCAAGAATATGTCCATAAGCTTGCAGTCAAGAGAAATAACACATTAGCCATGGTTGGAATAATACGTAGATATGTGATTTGCACAGGAAATTATCCAGCCAGTTCATGCAGTACCCACCTTCCATACTTGAACACCTTGGAGGCTAGCTAGCCAGCTATAATAAGCCAGCTAGCTGGCGGCTTTGGAGTAAACAAAAATTATTCAAGGAGGTGAAAAGCTTTCTGCTGAGGTTCAATGATGGATAGTAAGCTTTTTACCGGCTTCTGAGATGATTAGCAAACAGATAGACGCAGAAACCAATGTGATTATAGACAGACCCTGCATTCGGCACTTCACTTTCAAATCCAGTATTCAAATCCATAATCGGAGATGTACGGAAGAATCCAAATCAGTAGTTTATCCGTCCACGTGGCTGGAGGCTGTCTTCGTTCGATCCCATCTCTGTGGCGATTTAACGATGCCGCTGAAGAAACTCGATGGAAGAATTCGTACCTTGGTAGAGAACAGTGTCGCTCTGCGGCACCGTTGTTTATTTATTGTTGTAGGTGAGCATGGACGTGATCAGGTTAGATCTCATCTATACCTAACTATCCCTCCTCACTAGCTTATTGTATTTAGGTAGTGATCCTCCATCACATGATGTCCAAGGCTGTAGTCAAAGCTCGTCCTTCTGTGTTATGGTGCTACAAGAAAGAATTGGGCTTTAGCAGGTGAGGTGTAGGTGTATATTGCTGTTCCCAATTACAGCTAAATGGTGAGGTAGCACTTATAATGGGAAAGGAATTCAAAGAAATACCAACTTTTTATCCCTTGTATCTCACTTTAGCCACAGAAAAAAGCATATGAAAAAACTCCAGAAGAAAATCAAGAGTGGTTCTTTGGATGTGAAGAAAGATGACCCTTTTGAGCTGTTCATTGCAGCCACTAACATACGTTACTGCTATTATAAAGATACTCATACTATTCTTGGCAATACCTATGGCATGTGTGTACTTCAAGTAAGAAGTTGAGAAGGAAGGAGATTGTAGTGTGACTTCACTTCTATAGGATTTTGAGGCCCTCACTCCCAATTTGCTAGCACGTACTATTGAGACAGTTGAAGGTGGCGGTATAGTGGTGCTACTACTGGGGAATATGGATTCTTTGAGGAAACTTTGTACAATGACTATGGATGTACATAGCCGCTATCGTACAGCTACCCATAAGCAGGTTATACCACGCTTTAATGAGAGGCAAGAGATGAGTATTGAAATGTGTAGCGCCAGTGATTGTCTTCTTTGTAGGTTTCTGCTGTCATTGGCAGATTGTCCTCGCTGTATGGTAGTGGATGACCAACTCAACATCCTCCCCATCTCTTCACATATGCTTTCCCTAAAACCAGTTTCTCCTAAGGTTTGACAATGGCAGCATAGCGTGTTGTTTTATTGTTTATTTTGGCTCTAGGCAACGCCTCAGGGTGTACAGGGGGAACTAGAAGCTCTAAAGGATAGTCTTGAAGACACCCAACCACTCGGTCATCTTGTTGGGTGTTGCAGGACCTTAGATCAGGTGAGTTGCCTTTTAACCAGTACTACATGTAATATAAGTTTATATTCATTTTAGGCCAAAGCACTGCTCAAATTTGTAGAAGTAATATCTGAACAAACTCTGCACTGCACTGTTGCCATGACAGCATCTCGGGGACGTGGTAAATCTGCAGCTCTTGGCTTGGCTATTTCTGCAGCAATTGCTTTTGGGTAAATATGGCTTTAGTGCAGTTCTGTTGTCTTATCGCCTCATGACAATCATCTCAGCCCAGATCATATCTTTTTATACACTATCATTTGTATCTTCCACTCTAGCTATTCTAATATCTTTGTAACGTCTCCCAGTCCTGAGAATTTACGAACTCTGTTTGAGTTTGTACTGAAGGGTTTTGATAGCATTGATTACAAGGAACACGAACATTATGAAGTGGTGCAATCCACCAACCAAGAGTTCAACGGTGCAGTAGTCAGAGTCAATGTATTCTATAATCACAGGCAGACTGTTCAGGTATGTATCTTTGTCACTAGAGCATTTTCTTAACTCCATTTGCACAAGTAGTATATTCATCCAGCTGATGCCCACAAGCTAGAGCAAGCAGAATTGGTTTGTATCGACGAAGCTGCAGCAATTCCTCTGCCATTAGTGAGGAAGCTAGTTGGCCGGTACCTTGTGTTGATGGCCTCCACTATTAATGGGTGAGTCAGTTAGTTATGTAGAGGTATGAAAACCACTTACCATTCTCCTGTCCACTTAGCTATGAAGGAACTGGCCGTTCTCTTTCTTTGAAGCTCATTGATGATATGCGACGAAAGAGTGCAGTGTGTGGGGCAAGTGGGCGTGTCCTGAAAGAACTATCATTGCATGAACCTATTCGTTATTCATCACATGACCCAATAGAAGCTTGGCTACACAAACTTTTATGCCTAGATGTTGGGGCCACTCCTAGAACCTTAGGTGGCTGTCCCAATCCAAGCCAATGTAATTTGTAAGTGATATCCTTGGTCACCATGAAATCTCTTTAGTGGACGTTGCATTTAGGTATTACGTGAATAGAGATACTCTTTTCTGTTATCACAAAGCTAGTGAAGAATTTCTTCAATGTGTTATGTCACTTTATGTGGCCTCTCACTACAAAAACTCGCCCAATGACCTTCAGCTCTTATCAGATGCTCCAGCACACCACATCTTTGTTCTTGTTGGACCAGTTTCCTTGGAGACTACTGCTCTACCTGAGGTTCTGTGTGTGTTACAAGTTTGTTTGGAAGGAGCCATCACCCGTGATCATGTCTGGAA
This sequence comes from Diacarnus erythraeanus, assembly GCA_964016965.1. Lineage (NCBI taxonomy): Eukaryota > Metazoa > Porifera > Demospongiae > Poecilosclerida > Podospongiidae > Diacarnus > Diacarnus erythraeanus. Next base: position 30,166 of record OZ024682.1, read on the forward strand.
GAGTCTTGAGAGAGGTGTAAGAGGTTCAGGTGACCTCATCCCATGGACCCTTTCCCAACAGGTGAATTTTTCCCCCTTCTTCTTTTAAGTTTGATCTCTGTTTTACTTAGTTTGCAGATGATGGATTTCCTGGACTTTCTGGTGTTCGTGTTGTCCGCATTGCAACTCACCCTGATTTCCAACGCATGGGGTATGGGACACGAGCTCTCCAGTTACTTGTAGAATACTACTCTGGACAGATAAACTCCTTCCATAAAGATGAAGTGTGTGAAGAATTAGGAGAAAAGGAAGCTGAAGCAACCAAGTCAACCGGTTTGTTGCAGGAAGTCATTGCCCCACGAAGATCCCTGCCTCCTCTCCTCTCTGAGCTATCTGAAAGAAAGCCAGAGTCTCTAGACTACATTGGTGTGTGTTTTGGTGTCACTGCTGACTTATTGAGGTATTCATGATAGCCAGGGTACTTGTGGATCATACTACCTGGCAAACACAGGTTCTGGTCATCCACAAAGAACCAGTTTGTTCCTGTTTATCTTCGACAAACTCCAGTGAGTACTGTTACTTCTGTGTTTTAATGTGGTATACAGCATCTACAATAGAATGAACTGACTGGAGAACATTCCTGTATCATGTTGAGACCACTAGTGGAAGGAGAGTGGCTGGAACTATACCAAAGAGGTTAGTGCAGAGTACTCTACTTCAGTGGAGCAACTTGATAGTGTATCTTTCCTCCTGTCAGATTTCAGGTGTCGATATTTGTCACTTCTTGGCTACCAGTTTAGGTCCTTTTCTCCTCAACTTGCCTTGAGCCTTCTGAGGTGTGCAAGTAAAGGACTAGGTTCTGGAGACCCCACACTCTCTCTAGATGTGGTGACTAGCAAATTTTCTATGCATGACCTGAAGAGATTGGAACTCTACAACAACAACCAGGCTGATTACCACCTTATCACTGACCTACTACCAGCTAGTCAGTTCTATAATTAAACTCTTCCTGTATCAACAATCTGCATGTATGGTAACACAAGCCAAATGCTCTGTCACTTGAAGAGGTCAGATATGTTTCATGTGTTACTTGCTAATGACCCATGTCTAGGATTTAGAATATTAATGTATCAGCTGTGCTTGCTAATGTAAACTGGTGTCCCATTCATGTACCAATTACTCCATTGATAATCATTTATGCAGTGTCCAATCTTTACTTCACTTACAAGATGAGCTTTAAACTGCCAAAAGACCACACCACTGTTCTCTTAGCTTTAGGCCTGCAGCACAAAACTGTTGAAGTTTTAACGGTAAACTGGGCAAGTAAATTCAGAATCATATGAATGTAGCTGTGTATAGGCTGAATTGAATCCAGTTGAACCAGATAATCCAGACAATAGGACTAGGAAGACAGTAAATCCCCTGGGACTACTGCATAATGTTGTTCGAGAGTTTGTGAAGCTCTTTAAATCACTAGAAGAGAAGGAAGTTGTGAAAAATATGCCAGTATCACAAACCAGCTTGGACCTAAAACCTATCACAGACTCTATTGACAAGGAATTGGTGTGTGTATGTGTGTTAATTTATACCCTTAGCATAATTAAGAATCTATTTACAATTAGAGCACAGTTGCCAAGGAATTGCTGGAGGAGAGGGGTGAACTTTTGAAGAGCCCAGCACTTGCAGAGTGAGTTGAACAATTTTAGGAACTATGGTCATTTTGTGTTCACAGATATGCAATAACTGGTTGTGACGAAGATTGGACTGACGTACTTGCTGATGGGAAGACAAAACCTGCAGGCATTGTTAGCATTAAAAAGTAAAGTTGTAGTTGTACAGATGGTCTAACTAATGGCCTTGTTTTGTGCAGAAGAATGACCGGAAACAGGAAGAGAGTGCAAACTCACAAAGCAAAGACACACAAGAGAACAAAACATTCATAGTAACTTTATGCATTTAATTTTGTAAGTTGTACCTTCAAACCAGCTAGCCAGATCAGAAGAGAGCATGACCTCTTTGACCTCTCATCTTGGAATTGCTATTTAATATGTCTTGAGAAAGTGCATAAGACAAAATTTAAAAGATATAACAACAACATTAGCTATAGCCTGCTTCTGTTCATGAGATAGTTTGACTGTTGTAGCATGACTAAATATGATGAGTGCTGAGGTAATAGTAAAGCTGGTGGGAGAGTTTGCTGAAACAAATTCACCTTTCCACAATCCTAGAAATATCAAGAAGTTAATGTAGAACAACCAATTATGTTGATTTAAATTTACCATTGTGTGATGATGACCAGTGGGGCTGGATTCAGCAGACACGTACCCTATGTCCACCAAGTGAGATGAGGTGGGTAATATGTAATGGTGTTTGGTGGATGGCATATATCCTGTGTCCAACAGGTGAGAAAATGAGGGTAGTCCATAATGGTCTTTAGTGAGCTGCCAATGTGTGGGAGGGCATTGGATGACTGAATGATGACATGATGTGTATGTAGCAGAATCAATTCTATAAGTGGAAGGCATAGGGATGAGGGAATGTTGATGGGAGGAAATAGGTAGAGATGAAGTAGAGTGGGTTGTCTGCAATTGACAGCAAATCTGCATGCATTGAATCCACTCACGAACACTGCAAACAATGATGATCACATACTATATCACCACACTATGCCAAATATTTGTGGTTTGGTCAGCTGACTTTTAAACTTTGTACTAGTAACATGCATTAGTCGGGTACTATTTCAACATTGAAATATAATCCTGAAGGAGTTGACCTTTCACAATAATTTGTTTTATTTGTCTGGGTATGAACTATTGGGTCCACTGGTACACTATGAACACTCATGACTGACCATTGTGAGGTGGTGTGACCACTCAAGTGGAGCATTGTGATAAAGGGGTGACGCAGACAAGAACTAGGGTCAGCTCTATCTCGAGGGTCGAGGGTCAGTAGCATCTCCAATAAAAATAGGAACTGTATTCTGTCAAGATCTTGGACTTCCATCCTGTCACACTGACTGTAGCTATTGTGTGAGGTTACCTGACCAATGGACCCTACAGATGTGAATATAAACTTCCTTGTTTCCTTGGGGCTAATTCCAGTCTCTAGTTGAATCAGAGCATGAGGCTATAAATTGGAGGAAGTAAAAAATTGAGGTCATATCCCTTTTATGGTAGATTCAGAGTCAAGTATGGTAGATCTCCTAAATATATCACCCATCACTGAACTAGGCTTACTTTTAAGCGCCACTTTCCACTCAAGTGGTCTCTCTTGAAGAACCGACACATTTTTGTCACATTTTTAGTCAGAGCAACAGGAGGATCCCCCAACATCTGGCTAATGTACATGATTTGATCATACTCTGTAGCTCCTGGAAAAAGTGGCCAACCAAGAAACAGCTCAGCTAACACACAGCCAAGGGACCACATGTCAATTGCTGTATCATAAGGTACACCTAAGATCACTTCAGGAGCCCTACAGGAAGAACAAAATGATGTAGTCCTTTCACTACACAGATCACCACATAAAATAAGCAGCCTGTAACTGTGTGTACATAGACAGTTTGTACTGGCCCTCAATAATGCAGCTCTACTTGTTGTGACCTAGTGAGCAGACATTCCTTCTGCTAACTGACAACTTGCATGTGTACACAGACATGGCTATGGACATGGACTCATTCATGTCAGATGTGCTGTTCACCATTAAAAAAAATAGCTTTTATAAGACCATGTCACACATCTAGGAGAAAGAAATCACACAACATCACTAAACTTACCTGTAGTATCTGCTCTGAAGGTAAGTGGTAGATAGTCTAGTGGAAGGTGAAGTGGCAGAACCAAAGTCTATCACTTTCACTCTGAAAGGCTGCCTCTCTGGATCCACTAACATGATGTTCTCAGGTTTGAGATCTGCATGTACTACTCCCAGTTCTTTCAGTTTCTTCAGGCAAGTCAGTACCTACAGAAATGGTAACAGAAACAGTTATTACACAATAAACTACAGTCAGCCAATCTGATGTGTGTGTGTGTGTGTGTGTTAGTATGCATGCCCACATACTTGCTGTGCAATGGGTCTGATGTGTTTCAGTGGTAGAGGCTGGAACTGGTGGTGCTTGAGATAATCATAGAGGTTAGTATGTAGTAACTCGAACACAATGCAGATATGTCCACTGTGTATGAAGCTCTCGTAGGCATAGACAAAGTTAAACTGTTCTGAGTCTACTTTGCCTAGGGCAGATAATATCTCCACTTCTACTTGTCCTTGTTTGGCATAGGAGGGAAGGTTCTTGAGGATCTTCATGGCAACCACTTCATTAGAGTCTTTCTTCCAGCACCTTAACACCTGCCCAAATGTTCCATGGCCTGTAGTTTATAGCCAGTATATTATTCTAGTATAACAGTGTATAGCTGTGAGACTATAGACCACTAATTGACCACATTCATCTGAAGATACTACTAGCTTCTTAATGATTACTCATACCTATCAACTCCAGAACTTGATAGCAGCTCTTTGGAGAAGGTATAACTTCAAGTATACTGACTTGGTACTCTCCATCACCAGCTGCTGGCCCCGTTTCAGCTCCACTAGAGGAAGATGAGGAGGCAGTGAATGCAGTGGTGAGACTATTATTCTGCTCCCACGTTTGATAGGAGTACATCACAGAATGTCTTCTCGGAGATATATAGTCCATTAAGCTATAGTTCTCCTGACCGTCACCTGCCGCCATGCAGCCAGTCGATCTTCAGTTATAAGCACAGGTTGCTAGCACTTCACTGCAAAGAGAACTAACCCTTAGCTCCAAGTCTCTCGCGTCTTGGCCCAGCTACTATCTGCCTGCGATGCAGATCGGCAGTAGTGACGGAGACAGCGCGAGTAAAATAGTTGATGGTGCAGTGACGCCCCTTTTTTCACGTAAACCACAGCTGTCGACCTCGACCTCGTGGTCTGTAGGTTCAAAGTTCAATTTTCTTGACCCTTTACCAATTTTTTCGCCTTTTCTTTGTTTACCTGCTTGCTTGGTGGACAGGCTTACGAACAATAAGGTGTAGCATGCCACTAATAGCTGTATAAGTAAGTATTCGGCCACCACAGGTTTACTATGGTGGATTTTGTCAAGAAGAAGATAGTGGAAAAACTAGCCAGGTGAGTTATGTAATGTTATTTGAATGATGTGATGAGCTACGTTAATTCTCTAGGTTCACAAAAGACTTGAAACCTAGTGACATTTCACTTAGTTTCCTGAGTGGTAAAGGACACCTCAGTAACTTGGAGTTAAATGCTCAGTTTATTTCCAATGCCCTGCAGCTGCCTCCTTGGGTTGCTGTCAGTCGTGTAGTCTGTGACACCATACGAGCACGAGTTCCATTTACTAATCTGAGTACAGACCCCGTCAACTTTGTAAGTGAATAACTATACCATAAGTGAGTGAATAATAGCCCATGTATTGATTATAATGAAATAATGGAAAAGTTGTTAATTTCATGTCAATATCCAGTTGTTAATGTGTGTGTTTGTATGTAGTACATTGGACAGGTATTGATAGAGATTAGTACATGCACAAATACCACATCGTCCACTGCTGATGCTGGATCACTAAAACTTCTAGACAAGTTAGGGTGAGTCGTGTAGTACTAGCAATGACCCTATGACTAATGTTTCTCATTACAGAGGCAACCCTTCAAAATATGGCTTAATTGAAAAAGTTATTGATGGCATGCGAGTGGAAATTCGTTCCATCCTGGTTTTTCTCAAAGATCCTTTCTTCCATGCTCAACTGGAGATGACTGATATTCTTATCCAAAGTACTTCTTTTAACTGGGAAGTAGTACCACTTAACAAGTCCAGGTAAATGCCATACTTACAAAATCCTCTTGACCACTTCTTCTTTGTAGAGTTCGTATTGAAGATGAGGACTCAGTCATCAACTATAAGGTATGTAGTTGGTCAAGTTTGAAGATAGAAGGTTGGAGCACAGTCTCTGGCGAGTTGAGCGGTAATAATAATCAACTCCGCCTCATTGTTGGAGCTACAAAGATACATGTTACATTTAAACGGAAAGTCTCAGACAGTTCCTTGATGCATTCACGAATATCCATGCATTTAGGTGAGTTGGTTAGTTTATAATAGAGTTTTGTAGCTTGTGTAGAACCACACGATATTAGATATTAGAAATGCACTCTTTCATTTCATAAGCCACACCTCAGGGAGACTGCATACTCCACACAAACTTTTACATAGCCCTAGCCCTAGCCACTAGCCCTAGCCACTAGCCCTAGCCACTAGTCATGTACTCATTTCCATGCATTAGGTGATTTGATTTGGATTCTGACACAGTCACAGTTGCGTGCTGTGTCCCGATTGATTCAGTCCCTTATTGATGCTGCTGTTCGGACACAGCGGCTCAAGCGTGTAGAGGAAGAGTCTGATAGTGACAAGGAATCTCTGTGTAGTTTTGAGTCAGTGTCCATTGATAAAAGTTTTCAAACACCTCCCAACAAGCAGCAGAAAACAAAGGGAAATGTAAAGAGCCAAGAAACAAGGAAGTCTAAAACTCAAGCAGTTCTGAATCGTATTAGCCAGTATCATAAAGGAAAGCTGAATTTACCGATCTATGAAGTCATACAGAATTCTTTTCATCTTCGGACTGGTAAAGTTGACCTGCAGTTATGTGATGACATTTCTGGTATAGAATTAGGAGAGTCCAATGATGTTCAGGGATCCCTGCTCATACAGGTTGGCCATAATAATGATTGAATAAGTGTAATGATGACCATATCTCAGTCACTTATGACTATTTGTACCAGTTACATACTCTCCCAGAAACAATTGTTCCCATGCATTGAGTCTTTGTGACATATTGTGCTTTAATGTTGTTGAAGGTATATCAACTGATAGTGGACTTGTATTTGGACCAACCAGCTTGTGTAGAACGTGCACACTGGAACAAGGCCAATGACATCATAGGATGGAACTCTAGGTGACTAATATGTCCATCTACCAGTGCTAGCATATCAGCATGTTGTCCTCTTTAGTGCGTCTTAATTATTTCCTGTTTTATAGGTGGAGTAGGAAGCTAGTCTTGAAAGCCTCTAAAACACAGTTTGTGGATGTACCCTCAGTCAGTCTTAGTCACCTAAGGGAGAGGGGTGTGGTCATTCGCTGTGGTGATTTTTCTGTGGGCTCATTGAGAAGCGGTTCTGGGTGTAAGCAGCAAGGGAAAGGAAGTAGATCCAAAGAGCCCACTTTACCAATCATCACCTCCGATAAAAAGACCTTCAACATTCCTGATGATGTTCATAACCCTGCCTTTCAAGTGGGAGTATCTTTATATTTCTATCCTGAAAAATATGGCAATAAGTTCCTTGGTAAGTTGGTGCTCACTTGAATAGTTTCCTTGTTCATTCCCTCCGATTATTAATAGTACCTCGTCCCAATATCCTGATCTATTTGAGTCCTGTACATGTGAATCTACACCAGGAGAGTTGCCTCTGGCTAGTGGAGTTTGTTCACGGGGTGATAAGAACAGTTAATGTAGAGCTGGCCCTCAATGCTAGAGATGAAGGAAAAACCTTTATTGTAGGTTAACTCTAGCACCTTGCATTGTTGCTGAATTGATGGATCTTGGTATAATTATCCTCTCAGGAGGAGAGGAAGGCACAGTCTATAGAGGTCCATCAGCTACCTGGAATAGATATGAAATTCAAGATTCTCTTCACCAAAGTCAGTTCAGTGTAATGGAAATCTGTACTCTTACAAGTAGTTGGCTAGTAGTTATGATAATATGTGGAATGACTGATTATTAAGTAATGGATGATGTTTAATGTTGCAGGTGACAATTCCACTGCCCGATGCAGCTGATGATGGCCGACCTAAAGCACTTCAGTTAGAGACCTCTGCAATTAAAGCTAAGAATTGCCCCCTGAATGAGTTGCTGGATAACTCCCACTTCAGTGAAGCCCTGCGGGTTCTAAAGGGTGGATGGGTCCTATCATCTCAGGACAGTCACCAATTTCCTCATGTTCAAGGTGACCTGAGAGCTCTGCCTTTACGTTTGCAAGAGTTACTACAGCAAAAAGTAAGACCTGGCAGGAAAAGGGGCGAATCTTCTTCGGGTGATTCTTCATCCGGTAATGTCAGTTCCATGGGCTTAGCCCCTGAAGAAGCAAATTTAGAAATGGCCACCATTGAAGGGTGGCATGTCAGCACCAGCTGTGTTCATCTAGCATTTGCCAGCAACTATACACATAAAGCTACACTTTATACAACAACCTTCATAGATGACTTTCCCATCCACTTGTGGGTCTTCCTCCCTCCATCCTCTATCGATGCTTCTCTTCCCTCTTCCCGCCCTTCCCTTTCCACTTCTAATTCCACAGACCCCAAGTTCTCCTTTATTGCTCACGCCCCCTCTGAGATCAAGTTGGAACTGGAGCGGCTGCATTTCTTGTTCCTCATGCGTCTAAAGGACTCCTTCAGTATCTTCCGGGAATCTCTCATGAAGTTTCTTGATCCAGATGCAATCTCCCCAGACATCAAGGAGACACTGAAGACACATAGCCATTCCTCTGATGACTCTAGCCATGCCACACACCCTATTACCATCAGTGGTTGTGTCGTGTTGAAGCATGTTGAGGCCAGTATCCTTCTTCCCTCACTTCAAACAAGTCAAATATCACAGGCCACTAATACTGACCCGACTGAAAATGTATCAATGGCTCGTTTAGTAACAGATGTTAAGGATATTTATGGAGAAGTCAATACATTGAGCAATGAAGACAGTGCTAAATTGTTGAATGAGGCAGATGCCACACTTGTTCTCCCACACACTTCTCCCCCAAGAATATCTCCTGCATCTAGTCAAACCAGTTTGAACATACCAACCACATCCAGTCAGAATGCTGGGATGAGCATCTCGTCAAGTCCAACTGGTTCACAGGTTAGTCTGCCAGTAATGTTAGAGACAGAAACCCTCAAAAAATCTCGATTACCAGATCTCATATATGCTAGTACTAGCAGCCTACAGATCACTGGCCATCCTCCTGCCCGCTCCTACAGTGCTGTAGAGCTTCACCCAAAAGACACTAAGACACAAGTTCATACTGTACTAATGGATGCATCTTCTAAACCCTTAGAGGACCCTGTGAAGCATGATGTTGAGATCAATGTTGGACCTAGCATCAAGAGTTCAACTGAAGATGACTTTGTGATGGTTCAGTCTCTCTCTAACAGTGATTCTCACATTAGTAGAATTCCTTGCCGAGCACCACCACTCCAGCCTCTGGTCTTAGCAGAGGGAGGAACCAAGACTTTATCAAATACTCGAGTTACAGTCAGTGCTAATAAAACTTTTGAGAAGGGATCCACTAGTTCTCTGACATCTTCACTGCTTAGTACTGAATTGCCTGGTTCGGCCACTACCCAGACAAGTGTTAAATCTTCTCTTCGTCAGCCAAAGAGTCCCACCTCCTTACGTACAGTATCTCCTCAGTATGTTGTGCATGCCCAAATTAGGCATGTGTACATATTGCCCAGTATCAAGGCCGAGGAGATCACAGCGAGGCTGAGTGTGGACACATTGTCCTTAAGGGAACTAAGCACCAAAGAACATGAGGGGATGAAGGTCATGTTTCAGAAAAATAAGAGTGTAGAACTTCCACCTCCTAGCCCAACCCCCTCTATCAAGGCAAGGATGGAGATGGGAAAGCAAGTTGAAAGGCTTTATCCAAACAGGTCTGGCAAGGAAGATGTCATAGTCATTGCCAAGGTAGAAGGGCTGGATGTTTCACTTCTGCTGCCAAATATCACTAACTTGAAAGACTTCTTTGATGATGAATTTCAGGACTATACTCCTGTACCGTTGCATCTAAAGGTGAACGGTACACGAGCAGTGCTTGTAGAGGATTTGGCTCATGGTGCAGACCACGCCCAGAGCATAACATTGGAGATAGATCAATTTGAGGTTCATCGTGGTAATGAACTGGTAGAAGGAGTTGATGTCTTTAGTGAGGCTAGTGAATGTGTCCTGGCAAGGTACATAGTTATAATATTATTATCAGACATGTACTGGTACTATAAAAGGTTTCTATTGCAGGTCTAATAGTGGTGGTGGTGGTGGTGGTGGTGGTGGTGATATAGTGGGCAGTTCACAGACTATCGTGTCACAGGAAACTGATGACAAGTTACTGCAGTCTTTTTACGAGTTCATCACAGTGTTTGAGGCTCATGTCCAGCATCATGGTCATGTCCACTTACCTCAACCACAGCACATCTGTGACCTCCTGCAGGAACTACAAGCATCTCTCAAATCCAGCCACTCTCCTCCACCAATATATTCTGAGGTGGTGTCAACTCTTCCTTACTCACATCTTCATTCCAGCATCAAACGGAGCTCCAATGAACTCCTACACCTACGGCGTGAGAACGAACAATTACGGCTCACCCAAAGAGAATGTGAGAGACTCTCTGCTCAACTCCAGGAATCACAGGTTAGTTATGCTGTATAACTAATACTCTGATTTATCTACACTACATTTATAGGTAGTCATAGATAAGCAGCAGACAGACCTGCTTATGGTGACTGAGGAGTGTAAACGTACTAAAGAACAACTCATATCTTATAAACAGGTAATGGAGAAACAGCAAGAACACATTGAGAAACTTCTCACAGAAAACTTTGATCTTCAAAAACAGACATGACTTCAATATCTGCTCTCAACCAATCCATGACGTAATTTAGAAAGTATGGTATGTTTTCAGCATCACTCACATTATTAACATTAATTATTGAAACTGTTAAAGGCAATGTATAAATTAACATGTATGTCGGTTACAATGTGACTGTGAGTTGTTGTGGGTGTGGCCAACTCCTGACATGTTTTCAGTCCCTACAATTCTGTTTTGAGCATCTGAGCTCTCAAGAAAGAAAAAAAATTGACTAATATAGAGATATTGAAACCACATCAGTTCCTTGATTAGACTACAGGCACGCACCTAAGGAAGTTTCACAATTATTATTGCTTATGGTTATTGTACTTGCTATGGAGTATCAAAGTTCATTCTAATCAAGAAATTGATTTAATAATCACTGCACTTACAACTAGCCTAGCAGTATGTCCAGCTAAGACATGGGGCTCAATGTGTGGAAGCAAGGAACAAGATTGTGTGGTCACAGTTGTATTGTGGACAACTTTCTGACCATGTACCCATCTGCCAATGAAATTACATTTTTAAGTGACAACAAATGTACCAGGTAGTCTAAATCTTACTGATATTGAATGTGTTCTTTTGCTGAGAGCTCTGACAGTGTTGGTGATGGAGGTGGTCTTACTGAGTTTTGACTAGCAGCATGGTAATAATTGCTAGACCAGCGAGGAGGGTGGCAGTTACTTGTAGCATTTTCCTGTCTTTTGAATCGAGCTAGGCGTGTGGAGGGATCTGCCAGCTTCCTCCTTCGTGCAGCACTACAGTGAAGTTGTTTCTGCCTTTGCACTTTTTTCAACATGAGGTGGGCAGTGATTGCACTGGAAAAACCCCTACATTACACATACATGCCAACTTCCACAATACAGTCTATAAAACTATCATCTTACCACTCATGGCTGATAGCTTGTTTCTTTGTCAGTTCAATGTCCTCCTCTTTCATTTTACTTGTCTCCATCTCATGTTCTGGCTGACTGTGGTCAATTTGAGTACTGCTTCCCCAAGCTTCCTGGACATGTCCCCTTGAAGGGTTGAATGAAGTGGAATGACTAAGATGGGAGGGTGTGGGAGAAGGAGTGGTCTGCTGGTGGTAAGAAGATGGGTTGGGCTGGGTCTGTTCCTTCCATTCCTCGTAGGATATATAGGTCTCTGGAGCACCAGGTATTGTGAATGCCGGCATCATAGCTGTCTTCTTGGCCTCACTATACCCTTCGTGCCACACCATCTCACTTTCACCCTTGGGACTCAGAGGATCCATCCCTGCTTTCAACATGTCCTAGCAATAAAAAAAGAAATAATTACTAGAAAACTATGTGGGGAGGGGGTGTACACATACACACAGAGTAAATTACCCCCCCCAATACATTACACACTGTGTAAAGTGAACTGAGCTACCATCCACTGTTCCACACACTTCCTCTCATACACACCTCATCCAGGAAATCAAGGACTATTTCTTGGTCGTAGTCAAACTCTTCTTCTTTGCCTTCACAGTGCAGTGTGACTTGTGTTTCATTCCACTTTAACAAGTGACAGAGCTTCTTGCGTAATCTGTATCCTCTGAAAAGGGCCTGGATAGAGGTGGCTGCTGCCATTTCTCTCTGTTCCTTAGCCTTCCTCATCATTGCAGCCACCCTACGTCCACACACACCCCTCCAAAAGCTCTGTATAAGGACCACTGCTTTAGTGACTGAGAATGGCGGCAATGGTGGCTGCTGCTGCTGCTGCTGCTTTATGTTCTGCAGACTCCACTTCCCAGGGGCCAAGTTTTCCTGCTCCTGTAGGTGCTGACACAACAACTTATGGTAACCTTGACAGTGCTTTATTCTTGCCTTCAGGCCATTTACACTGCCTTGTGGTGACCCCTCATTCTCCTTGGTCAGTCTTCTGAAAAGTAAGTACAGTTAGAGAGTTTGGTTTTAGAGTACATTAACAACTGACTCTATTTCATCTCTTTGCTTATGCCTGAGTTGGTCTTGCTCTGCGATTTGGTGTTGACATGTGACATAGACATTACTAGTGGCAATAGCTTCAGGGAGTTTAAATTTCCTGGAATGTCTGACTATCTCTTCACCCTCTAACTTCTCCAATGAAGGAACTGTCTTCAATAAATAACTGCACAATTTCTTCTCTCCAGTGACAGGATTACCCGATAAGAAAAGCTCCTTAAGCCCATAGCAACCCCTCAAGGCCTGCAGTAACACTGGCAAGTCTGTAGATAGATTATTTAAAAACTAGCTAGAATCACAAGCAAAGAGACTGACCATAGATGGAGTTGTTTGATACATCTAGAGCCTTGAGCATGACAAGACAGGTCAGGGAACTCAACTGAGAGATACTACATGAAAATAGCTTTCTGGATGCATGCAAACTGATACAATAGCTAAATACTGTGCTTTTCATTTCACTTGTCAGAAGGCTATATCAAGGTATTGTCATGATTTACAAAGTATTATGAGTTACTCTCAAGTCACCATAGTTTTCTGACAGCTGACCTGAGAAGTACAGTATACATACCAGTTGTTAGCCAAAGAGAGTGTCTGTAGCAAAGGTAACCAGGCATCACTGATTGTGGTGAGGCTAGATATGCTGTTTTCTTCTAGTCTTAATTCACGTAGCAACACAAGGTTAAAGAGTGAAGGGACCTGCATGAATGGCACCATTATTATCCACTCAAGATACAAGCAGTTCTGTACACACAATACAATCAGTATTCAGAAAGGAGGTGAATATTTTTAGATTTGCCCCTGGTATTTTCAAGTTATCACACAGTTGCTTTCTGGTGTGGTTACCTGTTGTAAGTTGTTCTGGCTGAGCAGCAGGTGCTGAAGGAGGTGGCATTGGCTCAGACCATCCACAGAAGGCAAATGATTCTCACAGCACGACAAGTATTCCAATTCACTCAACTCTTCAAGACCCTAGAATTATTATCATTAACTGATAAATATTCATGGCAAATACACCTGCCTTGCAGTTGATCAGGAGATTAGAATCCAATATGAGTCGTCGTAATTGGGGACAGCCAGTTACTCCAGTGACCCTAGTTATCCTGTTTCCTGACAGCATCAGGTGTAAGAGGTTATTGGTATGTTCCATTCCATGTATAGAGGTGAGGTGGTTGTCACTGAGGTCCATAAAACACAAATTTCTCTGATCGTGTAGAGCTATGTGCTTCATCTCATTTGACTGTAGAAGGAAATAAAATGTTGGCCTATACAAGATATGACTGCACCTTGATCTGTACCTACCAACATGTTGATCTGAGTGAGTTGTGGGCATCCTTTTATGCTTGTCAATGTCTCAATCCCACAGTGATTGAGTGTGATGCTCCATAACTTTGGGCATTGATGGAGGCAGGACAGGTCCACAGGTGACCGACTCCTGTACACCACCACCTCAACCACATCATCCAAATGAGTACCTTTTGGAGATGCTGCCAGTAACTGAGCCCCAGTCAGGGGACAGGATGTAGGAGGTGTTGTCTTGGGTTTCGGGTGGTAATCTGGTGTAGGTTGGTGATATTTACGGTGACTACAAGGTTCCCTCTTTGGACTGTGTTTTGCTTTCCACCATGCCATTCTCTCCTCAACTATACCTACCCATGCAGTGGCCAGCAGAGGTGAAGAGGAATGCTCTAATTCCTTTTGATAAGAAGTTCTCTGTCTCTCCCTGTCAGCCATAAAGCTAATCTCCTGGGCACTGAATATTGATGTCATCCTTTCCCTTGCTAGCTGAGCTACTGCCATCTCTTTTCTTCTAGTCTGCTGCAACTCCTGTAGTGCCTTCTCCTCCACTGCTAGTAAAGACTCTACTTCATCCTCATCCTGCTCCAGTCCTTCAACAGATGCAGGAAACTTCTTGCTTATTTTACTTCCATTTTCACTCAATTCTCTGGTCACACTGACCTTCCTCGAGTCTGATTCGTTAATTTGCTCCACCACCTGTTTAGTCTTGGAGGATATCCTGCATTTGACTACAGCAGGCTCTGCAGAGAGCCCAGGAACGGAGGAAGGGAGAGTGGTTGAGGTAGAGAGCCCAGGAAGGGAGGAAGGGAGAGTGGTCGAGGTATGAGGTAGAGTCTTGCTGGGAGTGGAGCTAATCAGCACTGGAGGGGCAACCAACTCAGAGGTAAGGTCAATTTCTGATAGAAGAGACTGTTCATCATTAAATGATGATGACTGCTCCTTTTCATCTGATAATGATGGTCTACCCTCATTACTATTCTCTATACAAGGGAGTGTTTCATCTTTCATCCCAATTCTTCTTGCTTTCTTTAATTTGATTGAGTATTGCTTTTTAGTGAGATAACGTCGAATATTAGCCTGCAGTTTCACAATGCCAACTTCAAACTTATTTCTTTCTTCAAGAATTCTCTCTATCTTTGGTTTACAGTACTTTCTCAGGAGGTAGCCCCTGCAATTAGCTTGTAGTACTGGGATTAGAATCACTAACTTTTTATGTTGCTCCCTTCTCTTTCTCAGCAGCTGAAGCTGTTCTAGATACTTTTTTCTGATCAAATAACCTCTAGCCTGAGCCTGAACGTAGCACACTGCTGATCTAAACTGTACTCTCCTTTTCTCCTGCACTTCCTTCATCTTTCTAGCACAGTAACATCTCACTAGATATCCTCTAGCATGTGCTTGAATATGTGTCAGCTGACAACAAAGCCACTTCTTCTTTTTCTCTTTCCGTTCCTCAAGTTTGGGTACATAAACTCTCCTACTAATCCATCCACGCACATTAGCCTGTATAGTGGTGGCAGCTTGTGTCTGAACAGCACATTCCCTATACCTTATCACAACCTGCATACATGAATGATAAGAGTGTTAATTTTCTGTGTAATTACTCACCAAGATCTTGTCATGCTCTTTTTTATCACTTTCTTTCCTACTAATCAGCTTATCCATGACTTCCTAAAAACATGCACAAGACAGCACAGCATCATCAAGACAAGACACCATGATCCCCATAGTCACCTCTCTCCTGTGCTGTTCCTCCTCCAGCTCTCTTATCTGCTTCTCTTTTAATGATTGTAAGTCAGTAATATTAACTTCAACATCCTCACTATTCACCTCTTCTCTTACACACATTGCCTTTTCTTCCTCAACTATGTCTGCATCACCTCCTAAAGTTTCATTTTATGCTGTTTAGTTGCTTAAATGGGATAAGATATCCTCATCATGAAAGTTACCTTCACAGGTTTAATATACCAAAATGCAAAGAGCTTTCTAATGGTCTATTAAGGTCCAGGGCTAGGGCTATGGTCAAGATAGTGAAAATAATATTATTGTTGCATAACTTAATGTGTGCACACACACTCTATATCTCCATGATACTTGACATAATTATAAATCCTTAGGGAATTATGACCAACTCATTCAGCACTATGTTGTGGTTAATAACCACAATCATTCTCAAACTCAAACACTCTAGGGATGTAATCCACACATATTGGAGAGTATACATACAATTATATGATTTCACAATCTTGGTCATCTTTTTATGGGAGATCATCAAAATACCTTTATCATTCCTGTTCTCTGCACATGATTCACTTCCAGTCTCTACATTTTCAATACATACATTTTCAGTATGTAATTCATCACTTCTCTCAGCAGAGGATTGACTGGCGTTCCCTGCAATAGCATTGAGCATGATTCTCTCCCCATCGGTCCTAGTTACACTGGAGAGAATCTTCTCAGCATCAGATATAATTTCCTGAGAATGTAATTGGGCACTTTGCAGTGCAATGAAGTAATCATGAAACAATGGAGTTATATCTGCTGACTGCACAGTAACAGCTGGAAGTAAGGGGGAGGGGCTCTGCAAGAATAGAATATTTGATGAATGACTAATTATGCACAGATGACTGTTATTGACCCCTGGTTATACCTATAGTTAGACACTATTCATACTGTAATGTGTGTTAATTGTTAATAGCTGTACAGCTATGACCTTTATAACATCACCTTGTTGTCATGACAACCCAGCTCTTCTTCCTCTAAATCTTGCAGTGAAAGGTTTCCTAACTCCTCTAATTCCTTTTCGATCTCCTCCTCCACCCAATCATCCTCTTCAGCCTCCTCCATCCCTCGCACAGTAACACACAGTAACAAACTACACAGCAGTAGTACACGACGTTAAATGGACATGATACAGTGGGCGTGGTTATAATCACGCCCATTACTTTCTCAGATGGCTGAAGATAGTAAAAGAGGATGCTGCTTGTTATCTGTAAAAGATACAAGTGTCTTGCTGTCTCCTATATCATCTGCCACCCGGATAAAAGTGAGTATAAGTAGTAATGATAGCTAGCTATTAAACTCTAGTCTCTCATTCCAGTACACATGTATAGCTGCCTCTCCGCACTACATTGCCCTGGGAGCCAACACTGGGGGCGTGTACTGTTTTCATCGCAATGGTTATCAATACATAAGGATTCTGGCCAATCAGGTGACAACAAACCCTCTCTATACTCTGTACCTCTGCTGGATCTCTCCCCTTCCCTGTAGTAGGTGTAACACGGTGTTACCTAATGTATTTCTGTAGGAGGGTAGTGTCTCTCTCCTGAGCTTCTCTCCATCAGAAAATTCACTGGCAGTCTGCAGTGGAGGGGGTCATGTGAGCTTCTGGGAACTCAACCTCACTGGAGGAGGAATCTCTAAAGTGAGAAGATTATTATCAATGTTGGATGATTCAACTGTTTTCCCCTTACATTCAGCGAGTCCATGTCTGCACTCTCCTGAAGGATGCTAACGTAATGGACATGGTATGGGACAGTAAATCCTCTCGGCTATTTTTTGGTGATGATCAGGGAAGGCTAGCTGTGTCCTATATGCCAAAGGTACACAGTAACATCTACAGAAACATGAACTAATATTCTCTCAAAATTCAGTGTTATTGAGGTGGGCACTCCTCTAACCTCTTTGTAAAGCCCTGGACCACTGACTTACTGTATAAGGGTTAATGATAGGGGAGGTTAGTAATGAACATAAAGGTTAATCCTTGCCAACATGTAAGGTTGTCAAATTAATTGTCCAGCAATAATAGCCACGATAATAATACGTGGCTACTATGTATATAGCCCTAGGCCAGTGCTTACTATAGTGGTATGTATTGTGGCTATTGATGTTATAGTATTTAATATTTCTATTCATTAGAAAGTTTTTAAAAAACCAGATGAGATTATATATCAAGAAAAGTCTATCGTACAAATGGTAAGCTTTTACTTGTATATTGAGATAGTGTCATTGCCGAATGTTGTCCGACTCTCAGGATCTCTATCAGGACCTTCTCTTAGTGTCCACAATAATTCGTTGTTTCATATTTAATGTTACTTCTCGTGAAGTGGTCCAGATAGGGCAGAGACAAAGAGATGGTGCCTTTGGGACATGTTTTAATCTCCGTTGGGCAAATGCACCTCCCATAGTGTACTCTTCTCGACCAGGGGGAAGACTGTGGGAGGCTGACATCCAAGGAACAGTAGTGTCAACTTTGAGGCTTAAAGAACTCATTTCAACTCCAGCCACACCCCTCCTGGGATATGGGTAAGTTATTCAGACAAGCATCATGACACCTTATAATAAAAATATCTACGTGTAGATATGATGTGACGACACCATCTCCCAGCCCCTCCTCCCCCCTTCATTTTTCCTCTCTAGCCATCCTTTCCCAGGACCATTTGGTCTGTTGGGGATCCGGTATCCTCTACCTCTTCTATCCTGCTTCCTACCAACTAGCAGGGTGGACAGAGGCCCTAGACTCTCTAGACAAACTGTACTGCCATGGAAACCAGCTCCTGGTCCTCAAACATGGAGGAAGAGGGATCCGTGTTCTGGAATTTGCTGATGTCAGCAAGTCTGTACAAGCACTAGTCCAGTTGAAACTATTCGAGCAGTGTTGTCAAGTGAGTATGCCTAGGGCTACTAACAGCTTTAGTGATCCACTTGATGTAGGTGATAGAGAATCATTTGGATGAGGTATTGGGACTCCTTCCACATGACCAGTTTCTCCTTAAGGCCTGTAACACTGCACTTACTGGTAGAAAAGGACCACTGAACCACCAGCTTACAATAATAAAAGAAATTGTAGATAAGCTGTGGCAAAACGTTACAGAGGTTGATGAAGATATCGTATGTGATGAGAATGGTGTAGAAGGTGAGAATGGTGTGGGTGGTGAAGATGGCGAGGAAGATGTTGATACAGAGTTGGGAGTGGATCTGGCTGCTAGTATTGAAGTAAACTTGAGTCCCCCTCCTTCGGCATTAAATACAGTTAATTCTGATGTAATGGAAGTGACCCAATCACATGAAGACAATCCTACAACCTCTTCTGTAAGTCAAGATTTTCTCTTGACCAATTCCCATAGCACAGATGAGCCTGATCTTGATGCTACTCTCATCTCCGATGAATCAGCTCTTACCTCTACCTCACAAACTAACTTATTAGAAGATGCAGACTCCAGCAGAGTCGATAACTTGGCTAGTGACAATCCTGCTCTGTTCAATGACTCCACCAGTGAGATAATGCCTGTGTCGGCAGTTGTAAGGTTACAATCAAAGGTCATTCCTGAATTAATGGAGAATCCCCTCCAAACTCTGGACTCCTCCAACTCTCTGGGAAGTTCTATGGAAGGGAATGGTGAGATTAATCAAGGAGCATCTAGTTTTGAAGGCCAATTCAATCTTGAATCTTCCTCTGTGGAGGTTGATCAAAGATTAAGGGCACATCGACTCTCGTGGCAAGCAAGTGAGCTGAAAAATGATGATGTTGTGGCTATACCTGTAATAGTACGAAGTACAAACAATGGGTAAGTTATCTGCCATAATTACTTGTTTCCATGGAGATGTACCAGTCTCTCCGTTAACCATACAGATCTTTGAGTGGTAAGAGTAAATCTAAGAAAAAATCTCGCCGGAAGAAGATTGCTGCCACCCAATCTCTCCCCCCTCTCCAGGACTACACTGGTACATACTCTCAGTAGGTAGTCTACTGCCTCCATTGCTATGGGGCATGAGCTGTCAGTTGTGAGCAATGCAGAGCAATGCTATATTATGTATTTATTGTGTTGCAGATATAATTCTGTCACCTTCCTCCTCATTGCTCCACGCTCCTGAAGAAGATCTACCATTTCCAGAGGCTGGTCTCCCAAAGTCGCAATATAGCACACCTTCCACAAGTCACACACCTTCTCCGTTCCCCTCCCTCCCCTCAACACCACCTCAGTCTCAGATTCTTCCTACACTCAATCATTCCGCTTTAACGGTCCAAGTGGAGAGCCTTGCCAGACATGCCCAGGAGATTACCAACTCGGCCCAGATGGAGCCTACACAGAGGCATTCCAGTGTTAAGGAGGGGAATGAGTTGACTGAAAAGGGCAAAGTTCATCGATCCTCTTCAATAGATGTTGCTGGGATAGGGGGTGTGGCAGGAGCATTATCTAAAGTAAGATCAATGGCACTGCAAGGGGGACAGAGTATGGGTCAGAAGATGGTAAAGGGTTTCCTCTCCTCTCTCTCTACCAGCCAGCTATCATCGTCGTATGATGGACATGTGAATAGTCAAGCGGTATTGTATCGTAACAATAATGTCCTTTCTTCTCCTACTTCACCTAGTGCCATTGAAGAAGGAGAGTTTGCTCTCTCACCATCTTCTTTCTCGCCACCTATGTCCCCACCCCATTCTAATCACTCCAGTGGTGATTTCATGAGTCAACCTCCACCATCCAATCCCGTGGACCAGCAGACCCTAGAACTTTCCAATATAACTGTAGCCACCAGGTATAGTCATCAGTTAGATGGCTTTAATAATCACTGTGTATGTAATCTTAGGGAGAAGTTGACCGATCCACTGGTATTATGTTCACCTGATCAGCTGTGTTCTGTGCTCCAGTCATGGTTAAACGCTCTAGAATTATACCACCACAGCCAGATGGACGGGGATGTGTCTATGTTGGCCCCTCCTCTCCTGTCCCTCCCCCCAACAGTCATGAATTCTGTTTCTTTCCTTGCTACACTCTGTGCTGAATTGGCAGTTTATTCTGGCAATTCATCAACACCTGAGTCATGTGACCAAGTCACTACACTGGAAAAGTTCATAGTTCGATATGCCAAGATACTTGACGTTGCCAAGATACGACACTTACTGACTCTGCAGAGGTGGGAAGTTCGTGAGAAAGGATGGTGGGCACTGATTAGAGGTGGGAAGTGTATTATTATTATGTATATTATCCAGTAGCAGTATATTTGTGTATATATGCAGGTAATTTTCTCTCTGATAGTCTCACTAGTGACCTGCTGGATAGAAGAAGTGCTGGCTCTCTCTCAGACCAGGACATAATTACTTTACTGCTCCAGTAAGTGTAATTCTTAATACCAAACCACTGCATCTAATCCATGACCTCATTCTAGCTCCTCTACCACTCCTGAGGAATTCCTTTCCCTATCTATATCCTCTTTCCCTCGTCTTATGCCATGGGAAGTGGCTCTAATATGTAATCATTTCAACCAATCAAATCATTCCTCTGATACTGGATCACATGATCTCAGTTATGTGGCATATCTCAGTAGATTATTAGGTGGCCATGGGTCAGACATTCATCAGGCAATTGTAAATGAGATATTTACCAGTGACCCTGACCTTCTTCTCCTCTCCTTACAAGCTGTGCTGGAAAAGGGAAAAGGGAAGGGCCACACTCTCACAGCCGAGGGTAATCCCAGGTAAATGTTTCACTATGATGCACAGGATATTAATTTAGTTTAATCAGCCTCAGGCCATGGAGCCATCTCCTTGCTGAGTGTATTGAATCTAGTTGTCTGGAGTACCTTGTGACAATGTGTGTTGTTATGAACAACGAACATATCCAGTCAGCTCTCAAGTTATGTCAGAATGCTGGGTAAGCTTGATACTCATAACCCTTTCTACTTCATTTGCTCATTTGCTCTCAGGTATTGGCTTGGAGTTATTCATTTGTTTGTAGCTATTGGAGACAGGAAAAGTGCCCTGAAGACCATCCTTGCCCTGGGCGACACCAAACTGCTGACTCAACCGCAACCATGGGGTAAAAAGTGACCTTTAACCTTGTAGTGGTGGTACATGTTATATAACTCCATAGGCTCCCTCTTAGGAGAGTTAACAGATTGGCAACTTGTAATAGGTGAACTAACCACGTCTACACCAGCCAAACCCACACATTCTGTTGAAGACCAACTCAGGGGGAACACACTCACTGATTATGCTCAGGCCACACCCACTCTTGTGGAGAGAGATGTGTTGTCACCAACTGTAGAGGATAAAATGGTGGAGTTACGTCTTTCAAATCTCAACTCTTCAGACAGGGAAGATGTATGGAGGTCTCTACTATACTACATGATGTCCACACTACCCCCTAAAGCCATCAATAAATTTCTATCAGGTTGCTCTGGTAACCTGCTTTTAGAGGGGAAAACACTCCACTCACTCCTAGTGACAGCTACTTCATTACACATTCAGCAAAGGTGAGGGGACTAGAATGCTAGCATTGTTGGGGGGGGGGGGGGTAAGCTTATTTGGCAAGGATCATCAAGGACAAAAGTTGTTAGTAGTATGAGGCTGCTCTGCTTCTTCCCGATTCCCTCCCCCCAATTATCTAATGAGATGAAAATGAAGGGATTGTAGAGATCCAAAGAAAAAAAAAAAAAAACAGAAGGATTGATACTTGTAATATGAGTGGTAGGTGTCATCTCCTATGATGACAGTTCTCTAACTTTTAGCAAGGTAATCTTGAAAAATGATGATACACAGACCTGCTACAGTTAATGTGTGATCTCTTGTCTAGTCCATTATTGAGAGACAAATCTTGAAATAGATGAACATTAAATTGATAATACTTATGATGTCCCTGTTAGAGCGGTGGCCCATACTCTACTTGAGAAGGTAGATCGATATTTATGGTCTCCACGTTCCAGTGCAGTTGGCCCCCATATTTCCAGCACTCTCTCACATGAGAAAGAAGCGGATACTAGCGGAGTAAGTATCAGTGGGTTTAATGACCACTAACTACAGAATAAAATTGATTCATCTGATAAACATTATCCTATTAGGAGGCCGCTCCCCCTTCTTTACAGCTATCTTCATCTTCTCCCCTGCCACTCCTCCCTACCTTAGAGGAGGTGGGGATTCACTGGGGGGTCAAAACCTCAGGGACCACTTGTATGTGTCTCATCTGTCGTCTCCCATTGGTCAGTGCTGTTTCTGAGAAACTTCCTGGCATTGTTGCCTTTTCATGTGGTAAATCACCAATACAGTGTACATATTCCTTTAATACATAATATTACTACAAATTATATTGTTACAGGTCATGTTTTCCACAAGAGCTGTCTTCCTGAGGTAGCCTGCATTATATGCTTCACCAAAAATATCCTAAATTTTGCAGGCCATTTTCCTAACCCCTCCCACCCCATTCAGAACTAATACATGTGCTGTGTGTTTTACATTTAATAATGAGTGTCATGAGAATTTTATTTTTGAAACAGTATTATGTACTCAAACTGATGAGTATTCTCAATAGGGACATTGAAATCAGCAAAGTTCATGTGGTAGACATGCAAACAACAATTCCACAGGACAGCATGCTATAAATAGCAGACAATATCTTGTCATATATCTGCAGCTTGGTTTAATGTCAACCCAATAATAAATAGATAGCTAGCTAAAATTGTTATTAATAATGCACGTAAAACACTTTATGATGTGATGGAAATAAAAGCAACTGAATCTGTTTTTGATGGAAACACTCACAGGAAACAGGATGATTATGATGTGACAGTTTTGTCCATTCGCCACCGTACGGCGAACTAGCAGTCTTTATGGTAATAGGATTGACTTAGCCGGTCAATTATTGAAACTGGATAGATATAAGTATGTCTACACTTGAACGGTAGAATATTAATTTCCAAGGCCTATATATAAGGGTCAATAGAGACGGAGGTGTCGAGCAGTCTACTTAACTTTACATAAAAACCATGCACCACCCTCTACAGCATGCAAGCAGCTGGCTCATAATTTTATAAAGTGGGTGGGGCTGAGCCAGTGGCGGCAGCGGGAATGGCTGAACAGCCGGTGTTCGTCTGGTCCTCTAGTAAGTTGCAGTGTAAATAAATGGTTGCATTATGTAAAATTATATAGACTAAGCCACTTTGTGGTTTTGTATATAGTTACTAAGCTTGGTAAATAAAAGGTGTCAGCTAACTAGCTATATACCTCTCCTTTACAATAGAGAAGAAAGCAGTGAGTCATGTAGCCTTTGGCAGTGTTCAGGAGCGGAAAATGTTCCCAGTCCATTCTGCTCCAACCAGAATGGGAATTGAGCAAGGAGTACGTGGCGACCCTCATCGTGGTCCTGGTTGCTATGACACTGACCCTGTAAGTGTGTCAATACAACCACATAACTGTGTCATGACTCAATACATTTCTTCCAGTTAAATCTCTTTCTGCAACAGATGAACCGTCAGCCATGCAGTGTTAGGGGGCATGGTTTTGGAGCCACCCTTTCCCAGAGAGGGAAAATAGCTCTTGTGAGTAATGATAAGGAATGAGATGTCTATTGCTGTTGTCATTTGAATTGTACTAGGACACTAATCCTAGTCCAGCAGACTATCAGTCTATTCCCAAAACCTCTCATGAGAAGCAAGCATACTGTCCATTCAACTCTGCAACTGAACGCTTTCAAGAACACTCGGACAATTTGGATCACCTCGGGTATGCATAGAGCATAGGACACTTCACTCTTGATATTCACTGTTACTATCACAGCCCTGGGTCACATGATCACATTATCAACACCAATCGGCAGGTGAAATTTGCTGAGTCATTTGGTGGAGTTAAAAAACTCAAGAACACGGTCACAACAAAATGTACCATGGGGATACCAGATAAGGTACACAATTGAACATTAAGAGGGTCTACGGTTTAACTTTTTGATTGGTTAGTGTAAGAAATGTGGTGAAGTTCCGGTTGGTGACTATTATGAGAATAAGAACTATGTCCTCTGTCGGACATGCTACACTAGCAAATCCACAGAGGAGAGTGGATGTTTGAAAGGCATGAAGAAAGTACGGGATTGTACAACCACGCACAAACACGACTTCCCAGGGAGACCACCAAAGACCATTGTAAATTATTAGATTCCTACATCAACAAGTTTGATGAATTCACTATCCTTTTGATATTATAGATCATGTCTGAGAAAGACCAGAAGAAACTGCAGTACAAAGAAGCTTACCTCAGCCTCTACTTCTCATAACTGACAAATTCAACAGCCTCTCATATCTCTATATAGACACTTTTTAACTTTTTTATTAAGGTTTTGCATTAGCAGGTGAAGACTGGGCAAAGTTCAAAATTTCAACAAGGATTGTTAATTAGAAACAGAATCAGTATTGAGCAGAGCACAGTTAAGGTCAGATGAAGGAGCATCAGGTGAGGTGTTGGATGTGTGACCAAGGTCAGATGAAACACCTGTTAAATCAGAAGCTTTATCAAGACTGGGTGATTTGTTGGATGAATCAAGTGATGGGGTGGTATTTTCAGTTCCACTGTTATCTTGTGAACCAGCAACAGCCTTCAACCTAGCTGCAGTCTCATGGAAGTTGTGCAGTTGTAATGTATGCAACCATTGCATCATGCTGGTCCACCAAGGGTCAAGGTACACCACATAAATAGCAACTACAGAGAACTAAACTAGTAATTAGGATACGACATTTCCTTTATCTCTGTTTCAATGATCGTACGATAAATGTGGTTCTTTTTGAACTCTGTGACATCCTCATCTTGCTCAGTCCATTCCAGCCTCGCCCTCTCGCCATTCTTTGCAAACTTTGTGTTGTAACGATCGAAATACACCTGTATTGAAGTGAGGGAGTGGATGAGAGGTGACTATCACCCAATACAAGGAGATTTCCCACACATCTACTCACATTTTCCAGGAACAGTCCTAAAGCTGGTGCTTTAGGAATGTCAAACTTTTCCTTCGCAAATGCCTTATCAAAATCCTCCTCTCTGACTAGCCCACGGACTATAGCTATCACAAACCCTTATGCAAGTTAAAATGGGGTGTGGTAGGTGGGTGGAGTGGCATCATTATAGTATATATAGTATCACACCTATCATTTTCCTGATCTGGTGTAGCACAAAACTTTGACCTTTAACCCTGAGAGGGATGAATTCCATTTTTTTGACATTGCCACCTTCAACATTGCTGACACTGTCAGTAGCTACAAACCGTTCTCCAGACTGAGCAAGGATGGATACAATGAATAGTATACACACGTCAGAGTGACCCACCCACCTGAAAGGACATTATATATCTGTTAGATGACATGTCGTTAAATTTCTTGCCGGAAGTGAAGTTGTGGTAATTGTGAGTCCCGACAAATTGTTTTAGACACTTATCCACCATCTGTACTCTCTCATCTCCGTGCATACATGCAATACTAGTTTATCACATGACAGTCACATGACGTGCATGTATATACCTGGAACACGGTAATCAGGGGTTGATAGATGATATGGAGCAAATGCATAGGTTGGCAGGAGGTACTCGTACATCCTAGCATTGCAGGCATGGTGACTGTCAAAACTCTTTGTAACCCTCTTCACCGACATGATCCTGATTTGTGCTGGGAGGTGTGCATTAATTAGTGCACGTGCATCCTTCAAATCAACCATGTGCTGTGGAATAAACAACCATTAATAAACACCAGCAAATAGTGATACACCTAGTCCTCTAGGGAATAATTATTGTATCTTAGCAACTTATCTTTATTGATACCAACTGACGAGCTGCAGATACACCTTTATCCGTACGAGCACAACGCTGAAAATGCAGCTATGGAAAGAAAAACAGTAGAAGAGCTTCTGACCAAATATTTCATTCAACCTTGCCTAGGTCAGCAACCATAGATTCAGGGAATGCTTCTGCTTTGCACATAGCCTCCAGAAGATCTTCTTCAATAGTGCGTACACCTGGGTTCCTGACAATCAATATGACATCCAGCTGGCAAAGTAGCTGACTATGCTACACCAACTCACTTCTGCATCCCCATGTAGCCTTTCCCACTATATGATAACAGCAAGGCAAACTTGTATCTTTTCTTAGCTGTACGAACCCCTGCCTGCACCACCTCCAAATTCGATCCAGATCCTTCTTTCAGCACTCCATCTTCAACTATGGGTTCTTCATGGTGGCAGAGGTGAGAGTTCAAGACTGCAGGGTCACTATCATCCGGACAGGGTTTTTTTGCTGGTGGTGGCGTGCACTCGTCCATAGTGTGCAGCGAATATTCTGCAACAGCTGTCAACGGCAGTCGCGCTCTAGAATGTAGGCATCTGGCGAGAAGAGTCATGTACGTGCAGCACCAACCAACATGGCCATTTCAATATTATCTACTCAATATAGGGCTAATTAGAACAGCACTTACTTCAGGAAAGTGGCGGGAAATTTTGAAAAACAATGCAGCTGGTGCTGAAGAAGTACTGCAATAATAATACCGTTTCTCGTGCCTGCATGCCATGGCCACTAGTCTTATGCAAAAGCAGAAAACAGGAAGTGTGAGTTATAATAAAATATAACTGTGCATTGAGCCTTTTTATTCTGTCTGTGTGCAGTGGTCAGCCATCTTCCCTACAGAGCAGGTCACTCAGCAACAGTCAGCTCTTTTTGTGAAGAAGCTCCTGGCAGTGGCAGTAAGTTATGTTGTGCAGTAGATATATATATATTTTTATTTAATGAGGTGCCAACACAACTAAGAAGCACATTACATACATAGTAATTTATACAGCAGCAAATGAATTTGTGTGTGTATACTTGGTGACTGTTAAATTAGAGTGGCTCTGTAAATAGAGTAACTACATTTGGTAATGTATGTATTCCCATCCTTTTAGATATCTAACATCACTTACTTACGGACCATATTTCCTGAACATGCATTTGGTGACAGATGCCTTGAAGGTATAATATAAATGAATGAAGTTTCTCCTCCTGTTGTAATGCATTATCCATTAGATTTGAGCCTTAAGATCTTGCGAGATGACAGTGCTTGCCCTGGGGCTTGTCAGGTCATACAATGGTGAGTTATGGAGTCAGTTAGAATGATCGTCTGACACTGTCTGTGATGACCACAGGGTAAAAGGTTGCTTTGATGCTCTTGACAGGAAATATGTAAGTAATAGATCATTCATTAACTGATCACTAGCTTATGATATGACTTGCCACTCCCACTCCTTTTATCTCTCTCTCTCTGGATCCATTATCATCCAGCTGCGTGTAATAGTGGTAGGGGTAAGTCCTACACATAGCTACATTCACACCTTATCTATCTCATCCCTCCACCCTAGATCTATGCTGATGCCGATAACCCCATGGTAAGGACTCTCATAAATGATATTAACAATGAACTACACTCTTCTGCAGAGTGCAGTGGAAACATACACATTCAAGGTAAATCTACCTGCTACTCTGATCATCCATGTACGCTCTCTCTCTCGATCCCTCCTTCCCTCTTTTATAGTTTGACTACAGCTCTCAGAAAGGCATCACTATATTTCGGTTAGTCCATTAGATATCCACCTGCCTCCTTACTTAATGCTGAAATATCCACAGCAATGATACTGAAGTGGCCAGTGCCTTTACTGAGACAGAAACTAAGAGAGCTACAATTAAACTACTACGGTAAGTCAATCCACTTCCTCCTCTATCTCTTCACTTGTCTTGTGTGTTGTCTAGAACTATTATTGTGCTGACACAGACACTACAGCCTCTGCCTGATGATGTCATGATGACTATGAAACTATATTACTATGACGATGGTAACATTTTCATACCTTCTAGCCATTCTGCTCTGTAACTTCATGCCATCAATTTCACAGTAACACCTGAAGACTATGAGCCTCCTGGTTTTGAGTCCACCACTAGTGAGGAGTTTGGATTTGATGAAACTCCACTCACTATCCGGGTAGGAGATGTCAACACTCCATTCCACATGTACGTTAGCCATGCATGTAGCTACCACCAGGATAGGCTAACTATGCATACACACGGTTCTGTATGCATCAGGATAAAGGCTATATATATTCACACATCTCTACATCTGTCTGTAGTGTTAAGTTACGTATCAGGACTCGTAGTTCTCAGTTCACCTCTGTGGAGGAGGGGCAATTGAAGGAAGGGGACATGGCTGAGAAGCAGGAAGAAAGAATATTCAAAGACCAAAAAGTGGATGTGATGACGGATGAGGAAATGGAAGTTGCTACTACACTGAGAGGTGACCTATGATACTTCATCCATTAGTTTATGATACATTGTGATGTTCAGGTCAGGCCAATGGTAATGCTCATGAACCAACTGAGTTGGAGCAATCTTGTGTAGTCATGGACCAGAATTCATCATTACTCCATGCCCCTTCTAACATTTCAACAACTATGCATTCATCTGAGGACAATACAGTCCATTGTCCATGTGGAGTGAATGAGGTTACTAAACTAGAGGAATAGAGGGTTAATAAATTGGAGAGCTAGGGGTTATTGACTCTAATGTGATAGTGTATATGTATGTATGTATCCTAAAGAAGCTATATATTTCTTTCCCTCTCTTAGGATGATGGTTTAATGGTGCTTTGTGCAGTGTGTCAAGTTTGGCAACATGCTGTGTGTTTTAGACTCATTGAAGAGAACTCGGTGCCAGACCTCCATATATGTGTCAACTGCTCCAAGGTCAAGGGTAGAATCTGCACTGATCCCTCCCTCACCTCCCTTACTCCTGCACAGATACAGGTATATTATATGCAGTCTCTATAATGGCACAAATATTTCCCGACTTACAATAGTTACTATTGTGAGTAGCCCTAGGGGTGGGGGTGGGGCTAGGGCTACACTAGTTTACTAAACTTTATTCCTGAGAATGTACATTTGAAACACTAATATTTCCCTCCAGTCCACGTGCCTGTGGCGTCGTACAGTGCATGCTTGTTGTGACTTGACTCGGGTGGTACCTGCTGGACTTGCTCGTCGTCTGGGTGTGGATGTGGGTGTGGCACAGGATATTATGGGAAGGCTGGAGAGAGAAGGGTATCTCCGCCCTCCCACAAAAGGAAGGAAGTGAGCAGAGTGTAGTATACAGTGGAACCCTCTGAAAGAACTCCTGAAATAGGCCAACTAAAATGTACCATCTGATTTGTATTAGTGTAAATTAACCTCTGAAATAACCCCTCTACAAAGGACAAAACAGTGGGTCCCAAGCATGTCCCTTCAGAGGGGTTCCACTGTAGTTACATAAAGGTGCCCAGTTGTCCTGTCTGCTATGTATAGACTGTTTGTTGTGGGTTGGACCTAAGCAGTTTGGTAGAATGATTCCTACACAGGTGGGGACGGTTAGTAATGAAGGAGAAATTACAGAATGAAGGAATGCAGAAATATTTGACATATAAAACCAGTGAAAACAAACCTCTTCTCCATCAAAGAAACCACACCTCTACCAGCAAACCACTGCTCTCGGCTAATAGAATGGAAACTCTCACTCACAAAACTGCTGACCTTGACATTTCTGTTGACCCTGAGATGGAGCCAACAAAGGAACAGCAAAAATCTCTAATTAAACCACATCTCATGGAAAAGGAGAATCAGGTTCGAAGGTCACCCAGGATTCAAGCCAAGCGTGTTCGATCAGTTAATGATACAGTAAGTGTGTGTGGTGTGTGTTGGGGGTGGGAGGGGAGAGAGGGGAGGCACCTATAACTTGTTAAACTTCATAACAGACAAAGGAGTTTGAAGTGAGCTGTAGTCAAGATCAGGAGCAGTTTGATGATGTTAGTAGTGGAAGAAGTAGAAAGAGAAGGAAAGCCAGCATTGCATCTCACTCCATCATGGTCTGATGGATTACCTACCACTTGCAGGACAAGCCTATCTACATTAACATTACAAAGTTCTAATATTATTAGTACCAGTATCCACCAGTCACACGATTATTAACAGTCTAACAACTGCATTCCATTACCTTACATTACATGTCATGGACACATTCCACTGGTTACCACGCAATGCAACTCAGGTATAAAATGTCCCCATAAATGCAATAATGAATCATATGTCTTTTAAAGTAATCAAATATTACTCCTCTACAAGACTTACACTGTACTTGGTATTATGTAGTTTACTATATCAGACAATGACTACTTGTAGATGGAGGTTAGCTATGTGTAGTAGGATTTCTTAGAGCCATTGGATAGGGTATAGCAGAATGAAAATGAAATCAGGATACCCACCACCTGGAAAATGAAATTAATACATCCTTTACCATTAAGATAGCTCCCCTATAATACCCAGACAGTCCCCTATTCCCCCTATGTATTATTAATACCCAGACAGTCCCCTATTCAGATAGCTCCCCCTATAATACCCAGACGGTCCCCTATTCAGATAGCTCCCCCTATATATTATTAATACCCAGACAGATAGAATGTCCCCTATTAATACCTAGGGTTATTAATAATCCCAGGGTTAAGATAGAGTGACCCCTATTAATTAATTACCAGGGTTAAGATAGAGTGGTTCCCTATTAATTAATTGCCAGGGTTAAGATAGAGTGGTCCCTATTAATTAATTCCCCGGGGTTATAGAGTGACTGCATTAAAGTCTATGAACTGCTATTGGAAGATAAGAAATACTGTGCACTCTGACCTGAAATGCTCCAAATGCAATTCCAATTGGTCCAATGATATCTAACTGTCTCTGTTCATAATGTTCCAGCTCTTCGACACAGCCACTAGTGAATACCTCTGTGCAATTGACTTGGTTAAGACAACAGGACCGAGGGGGAAATGGAGTGAGAGGATTGCCAAAATCCTCCCAGTCTTTAACACCATCTGCACCACAACACTTGAACTGTGTGAGGAAGGAGTTATTAATGAACTACAGTAGTGATTATCCGTCTTTCCCTTCCCTCTCATCTCTAGTAGTATAGAGCTCACCCTCTCATGTAAAATATCCATCACATTTGAGATAGCATCATACTTAGAGATGCTAGATTGTAAGTCATCTCTCACATCTTCTTCCAGGTTGGACCCTATCACTAGTGACCACGTTCCACTAGCCAAGTACATACACAGAGCAAGTCCGACCAAAATACAGAACTGCAGTGACACAATAACAGTCAAACATGGATAATGTAGCAGTAGCTATATTCCCTATGGCTCACATGAGTGAGTGGTGGCAGTATAACATTGTCAACTAATTCTAGGCCTGAAATTTCTATTGTATATAACCCCTACAATTGGGTATGGCATTCTGTAAGTAGTAACTGAATGGTGTTATTTACCGTGGTGGTGATGATCCTACTCTCCCATAGAGCAGCAACGATGCCAAGGAAACCAACGATGAGGACTCCAAAACCAGTGGAGACGAGGAATGCTGCTCCAAATAAACGCTCACCATCAGAGATCGCAGCAAATTCATTAGCACTTATGTATAGCCATAGGCCAATAGCAAAGGAGACCACACCCATCGACTTCAAGTACAATAAAAACAGCATAATAATCAGACCCACCTCCCTCACTAAAGGGCTAACAGTGTGTGAGACTATGTGCTTTCTTATCAAAAACAAATTGATGATCATTCCTTTCTCAGCAAAAGTGAATGATAATAATATCATGGGCCATTTATGTTGGGAGATCATCTCAGCTACTAGTGATCTAGGTGCAATTCTACTGCTGAAACACTGCCTAACCTCCACAGTGGTTACTAGACATAGTTGCCTTGATGACTATAAATGCTGAGAAATGACTCTATAGTGACAGTCTTGATTGGATACTCACCCAGAATACCACATTGAATATAATAAGTCCCCACTTGCTTAGTCCCAGGCACACATTGCTCATTTCAAATAGTCCCTGTCGCATGGCAGCCAACAGTTACTCACGTACACTTGAGCTACAAAGAGAACTGGCTAGCTATCTTATACAATCACTCGATGATGCCTATAACTAGATAATAATAGCTAACTCAACCAGGAGGACACTGCATTTGACCCAGTACTATCCTCTGCCTTATGGAATGTAGCTGGGTATTGTATACTGGTTCCATACCATACACACTCCCAGGAGGTGACAGCGTAATAGCTAGCACCGTATACAGCCGAGACATCGTGAAGTCCTATATCAGTTTCGATATTCAGCGTGCCATTGGGGTTAAGGGTGCTAAGGTCGAAGGTGATCAGATATGTTCTTTTCACTTTTATTGTTGAGTGCTAGGTCAGTTCCAGGCCGCCAGTGGATAGGGAAAAATAGGAAGATTGCCAAGATCACCAAGACTCAGAGACAAACAGTAATACAGCAAGAAAAGAGAATAGAGGAGGTAATTAAATAATTCAACTAGAGGGTCTGGACTTTATGTGAAAAATCCTGGCACTGCCAGCTCCTTAGAGAGCTGGCCATACAAATTACATTGATAATCTAGAACTGCTGTTTATATAGTGAACTTTCACTATACTACACGCTAACTTTAAAGTTATCTAATTGGCTAGCTTGCTAAGGAACTGGATAGTGCCAAACTAAGACCAACCAGATGCTCTCCTCTCTGTGTTGTGGGGGAGGGGTCCGAGTACAAGACTACCAATCTTCTGTATGTATGTATTAGGTGATTAAGCAGCTGTCGACCCCTTACCTAACAGAAGCTGAAGAACTGGGCCACGCAAAGCATCTGAGAGCAGAACATTATAAGAAGTGGAGGGAACATTCAAGGAACCAGAAATCTTACAAGACCAATAGCCAACTATTTAATAGCACTATTGACTAATCTACCATTCGACAAACATAAATAGGCATTTTCCTTTAATCATTCATTTGATGATGGTGATATGATTACTTCTCCAAAGGTGCATAGTTCAGAAGCTTTTCAATGAGGTCAACATGGGAAAGTAACATTCTTCTACAACAATACCGTTTCAGCCCCAGAGCATCAAGTGCATCCCTGCAGCTCAGATAAACTTACATCACCCAGACCCATAAACAGCATAACTTGACTCACCCCTCCGTCCATTCTGCCTGTAGATAATCTAGGTAGGACTGCCACTTGTTACCTATAACCTTCCCACAAGTGAAGCATCTGATAGGTATAATCATCTTTCATATGCACCGGGAAAAGTTTATGTTAGTTCGTATATTTAGAGAGTACCTAACCAGCCACACCTCCTAGTTTAATTTGCAATAAAAATGAGCTGGCGTATCTTGTGAATTGTGTTGCATCTTGGAGCGTGGGAATAGTGAATAAGTGTGAGATTGTAAGTATCCTGAGCTGGAGGCTAGCTATGTATGGAATTATATGGCAGTATAAGCTGTATTATAGCTCATAGTGCGGATCTGATAAGCTGTGGGCGTAGGGGGATGATCTGCATAATATAGTTATTGTTTTTTCCTTATCCAGACTGTAAGATGAGTGCTTACAACACTGGTCTTCAGGTCACCTTCATACTGGTCCAAGTGGCATTTCTGGTGAGTCATCCTGTGTAGACAGACTATTTGATGTATTTGTAGCCAGTGGCCTAGGGCTAACCAGGGCCCAGGACATTGTGCTAGCTTATTGCTGTAGCTAGGAGAAGCAATATTATCCTAGAAATTGTGATGCATAATTCTTGGTAATTATGCTACATATTTTTGCTTCATATATGGTGTGTGGAGGTGTGGAGGAGTAATAATATATTATATCATGTGTGTCTCCTTGAGAAAACATTCATTCATTTGTATGAGTAATTTTTTTATTTGTGGTTTTGTATCAGTATGATTGTGGTATGTATTTTGAAAGAGTGTGCAATGTGTCGGTAAATATATCTTGAAGGAGATAGTTAGGCTAAGCACTAGCTAGATTATGGAGTGTCAAATTACTTGGCTCTGATAAGTGATAAATGTGTGGTGACAACATCAACACAGGTGGTGACAAGTATGAGTTTACATTTCAAACAAATATAAATACAAATTGCTAGGTAAGCAATACTGCATACCAGGATGACATGGCAATGCTAAAACTAATGTTATTGGTTGTTAGTGTTGACATGGCTTTTGCTTTTCAAGGAAACATTTATGCATGCACTCTAGCTAATGATTGTGTACCTTTTGCTGTTATTAGAAGGTGGTGATTAGGAAGCTAGAGCAATATGTACATTACAGTGTGTTAGATATGCTGGTCAGTATTATCTCTCCACCCCCCACCCAGGCTCTAGGAGGAGTATTGATAGGTGTTGGAGCATGGCTTCAGGTAGAAGAAGAAGATGTAACTGCAGCTGTAGACTCGGAGGATTTCTTGATTGGTCCTTACTTGATTATAGCAGCTGGATGTTGTATAGTGGTAGTGGCTATCATTGGAGTCCTAGGGGCACTTTGCGACAAAAAGATTAATCGTTTTCTCCTAATATTTGTGAGTTATATTTGAGAACTTGTACCCTAGCCTGAAGATAGTGTACAATATTGGTGTCAGATGGGAGGAGGGGGGAGAGAGAGAGGGGAAATGAGGTCTAGCTAATAGCTACCCTTAACCTGAAGATCAGTGACATATGGGAAGGGATCTCACTATCTCACTATCTCTAGCCTGAAGATCAGTTTCTGATCAGTAGAGATGGGCGAGGGAGTATAATGAGGTTCTAGCTCAGAGTGTCATGTGGTTGGGAGATGCAGTGTGTGGTGTGTGTAGGAAGAAGGGTAAGGACTAGTCTTTTATGTAAGTGACATCAAATTGTGTTAAAGTTTCAAGGCATCACTGACCACAAATAAGTAACAAACTAAAAATAGAAGGAGCCAAAATTAATAATAACAAAAGTTTGCTTCTCTAAAATTTGACTGCACTTTTTTCTTTTAGTACATTGTGTTGGCACTGATAGTGTTTGTAGCACAGTTGGTGGGTGCAATCCTTGCCTTTGTCTATCGTGAAGATCTTGATAATTTTGTAACTGAAGGACTGACCCGAACCCTTGATCGCTATGGTGGACCAGGATCTGCCAATGCCAGTATCACTCAATCATGGGATTTTATCCAAGAGAATGTGAGACTTGTTTACAATGATGTGAAGAGGAGATTTGCATGTCTTATGTCATTCATATATCACAACATTGCATGAGTGAGATGGTGTGTGTGTGCCAATTTTAAACTCTGTTATAGTCTCGATTCATATTCCTCTCTTTCTTCCCTCACAGCGAGACTGTTGTGGTATAAATAGTGTTGAGGATTGGCGTAATAGTACTGGTGACTTTGATGGAGCCCTATTTCCTGACTCCTGTTGCCTGGTCCCAATGTGTAATACATTTAATGCCACAAATGACGATGACGTACGCTCAGAAGGCTGTAGAGATGCTGTCGTAGATTTCTTAGATGAACAGCTCCTTATCGTTGCTGTTCTTGCCATCACCTTCATAGTGGGAGAGGTAAGAGTTGCAGTTAATAGGTGTTCTCAAGCTGGGAAAGCATGAAGGGGTGTAGTTTCAGAAGGACTTCATCTTATACTATTCCATATGCACCTTCAGAAAGATGTTTCATCCAGCCCTCCCAATACTCATTGCATACTACACAGATAAACAAACACTAGGTCACTTTTATCCAGAATGAACCCTCTGGGATATGTCTTCATTTAATGCAAGGGGGAAAAAATGCTTTTGTTTGATGACCTAATGTTCAGTTTTCCACCTGTGACTGTCATTTGGAGAGAACATGTTGAATCCATTGTTTTGCAATAGATTGTGGTTGTGCTGATGGCTTTCTGTCTGGTGTGCTGTACTGAGTTTGAGTAGACTAGCCCCTCATCAGATTTTACCCATTGTTATAGTAGTGTATAATAGAATTTTATTTTCACCTGATCAATCAGAACATTTCTTAATATCATGGAAACATTTATTATAGTGGATCACAGTCATCATAATATTGTTACCTGTCCTCAGTATTACTATATAATATTGTTACCTGTCCTCAGTATTACTATTATATTATTTATCTGATGTCATTATTGTTGTCCACAAAACACATGCATTCACACGACACAAGTAGGGTGAGGTGAGGTGATTAGGGTGAGGTGATTAGTGAGGTGATTAGGGTAAGGTGGGATGATTAGGGTAAGGTGGGATGATTAGTGAGGTGATTAGGGTAAGGTGGGGTGATTAGGGTGGGTTAGTGTATTACAATGCTTTATCAAAATCGTAACTGTCCGAGTCCTTTTTCGTCAGACAGAAACAGCAAGTCAGGATAATTGCTATTATAACACCTGATAACTGGAGGAGGAAGGGTTACATAAAGGGTTATCAGCATAATACATTATACTGACCTCAAATATACCGATCACTAAACCGACTGTACCCAATATAATCAGGTTCCTTTCAATGTAATCTGTAACCGAGTCATTACAAGCTTTTTTGAAGATGAACTGGGCAGTCATAGACATTGTACACTCTTCATTCCTGGATACATAATAGAGTAACTGTTAATTGAAAAAACATATATATACAGGATTGTACATTAATTCAATCCGCTAATAATGATAAGTTAGATTCTAGCTAACTGTGTCCCTAGTGTTACGTACAGTGCAGTGAAACTAAGTGAGGTGCAGTTACACGATTCAGGATACATCTGAGTCTGATTAAAGTAGGTTGAGTTCAACCAGTTGTCAGATGATGTGTATCCACAGCAACTAAACTGGAAGAGGATAAACTATAAAATGATGCTAACAATGGGTAAAGGGTTAGGTTCAGAGAGGGTATAATGGATGTGGTAAGTGGTGATAGGTCTAAGATATTTCACTGGTTCAGATATTTCACTGGATAACTAACCGGGCATGAGGGACAAAGAGAAAAAGGTATGAAACTTCATTCAGAATTCAAGAGAAATTTATGGAAGAAGTCATTTTCAGTTACTCCTAAAGAATAATTGATTTCATAATTCTATATTTCCCATTGGTACTGGACTCAATTCCTACAGTTATTAATTTCATTTGATAAGCATAAGAGAGAATAGTGTATGTATTGCCAATAAATTATGGGTACAGCCTAATAATAAGTGGTCAGAATTTTTGCTATGCCACATTTAATTTTGTAGCCACCGGATGGTTATATAAGAATGGTAAGTACACAGCTGCCCATTTTCTTTCAAGTGCAGCTGACAAAAGTAACATTAGGCAGATACACTTTCACTCAAGGTCACTGCAAAACTGCTGCAATTTGAAGGCTAAAGACTAAAGTAGCAAGTCATATGGCCCTACAGCTGCAGAATACAGACTAAAGTAGCAAGTCATATGGCCCTACAGCTGCAGAATACAGACTAAAGTAGCAAGTCATATGGCCCTACAGCTGCAGAATACAGACTAAAGTAGCAAGTCATATGGCTCTACAGCTGCAGAATACAGACTAAAGTAGCAAGTCATATGGCCCTACAGCTGCAGAATACAGACTAAAGTAGCAAGTCATATGGCCCTACAGCTGCAGAATACAGACTAAAGTAGCAAGTCATATGGCCCTACAGCTGCAGAATACAGACTAAAGTAGCAAGTCATATGGCCCTACAGCTGCAGAATACAGACTAAAGTAGCAAGTCATATGGCCCTACAGCTGCAGAATACAGACTAGAGTAGCAAGTCATATGGCCCTACAGCTGCAGAATACAGACTAAAGTAGCAAGTCATATGGCCCTACAGCTGCAGAATACAGACTAAAGTAGCAAGTCATATGGCTCTATAGCTGCAGAATACAGACTAAAGTAGCAAGTCTACACAGGTACATAGTAATTTGTACATTTGTGGTTATTATTAGAGTTTTGGTATTATACACTTACTAATAATAATAGGAAAAGTGTTAGGTTTCGGCATATACTAGAGACTGAATAATCATTATTGTGATAATAGCAAAGTTGTTGACCCAGATAAGTTGTATGACCTAGGATTTCAGACTTCTTACTAACTTTCTTGGAGTAATCTATCTAGTATACTTTCCATCCATGCAAGAGAACCTACTCCCTGAAATAAGCACAACATCTATATGAAGATGTACCTCTGAGATAAGGACTAGTTTCGGCCTCTCTACAAAGGACAGTAGACCTCATGATCTCAATCTGTCCTTTATTCACTGTTGTTGGCATTTCAGAATGGGCAGATATCCATCATAATCTCAATTCCTGCCACCATTACTAAATACTCAGTTCTTACAGGCTAAAAATGCTTCAGGAATACATCCTCTCCATACCCCACCACCAGAATTTAACCCAACCTCTTTAAAATCTTTGTCCACAGCATTACATATCACATCAATGTCCCAGTGTATGTACTAAGTCAGTGTCCCAGTGTATGTATTAAGCCAGTGTTCCAGTATACTTACTGAGCTAGTGTCCTAGTGTATGTACCGAGTTAGTGTCCCAGCTTGGAATTGGACCTGGAATTGAGTCCACAAAATTTTTTTTGAATGCAATGATCTGAAATAATGGTGGAATGAATTTTTTGAATGAAAGTTTGGTCTCCTCACATAAATTTCTACTCTTAAATACGCCCATCAATTTTACCAACGCCA
The DNA here is from genome assembly GCA_964016965.1 of Diacarnus erythraeanus. NCBI lineage: Eukaryota > Metazoa > Porifera > Demospongiae > Poecilosclerida > Podospongiidae > Diacarnus > Diacarnus erythraeanus. The sequence goes on from OZ024682.1 coordinate 69,395, forward strand.
TGCACAATGTCAGCAGAGAACTCAATACTTCAAAAAAATTAATGCTTACATTATAGTAGTTCTCCCTCACCCTCAGAGAAAAAATGTTGTACCGGGTGTGTATAATATTGTGTTTACCTCATCTTGTATAAAGTCTATTATTGCATTGACATCGCTCTCTCTCTCTGGATCACCATCTTCTCTGTACCTGGAGATAGCATCTAATGCTCTCTCTTCTACTGTGTTTCCCAAATCTTTTCGATAAACAAGTCCAAGGATACCAGCTACTACCTCCATCACAACTATTAAAAGCAGTAGCACTAAGTACTACAGCAAAGAGATCAGGTCATGGCTATAGTAGGACAGATGTATGGAGGTCATGGTCTAAGGTATGGCTGCACAAACATGTACACACAGTAAAGTTTACAGTTATTATTTAACAACAAACCCTTGTTTACATAGCAAAAACCAAATCAATGTAATAACAACCATAAACAGTACAGCACCCTATCCTGGGAACAGCACACTAAGGGTTAAAATTAAGTGGAGATCAACCTAGTCACTTCCACTACTAAGGACATTAACCCACACCCCTAGCTGAAGTGGATATCTCCTAGCTTACCCACCCACTAGCTTCTGGTACTCACCACTATGAGGAGAATCGGCCACATTCCAATGGCTCCTATAATGCCAACAAGGGAGACTACTGAAGTGATAAAGCCCGATATAAGAATGAGTACACTGCCCGAAGCTATATTTGATCCTGTCAGGAAATTCAGATCATTCTGACTGGCCAGTAGGTAGATAGAAAGTCCAATCAAACCAAGACCCAATACCTGTAATGGAGATGATGGAAGGGTGGAGAGAATGAGACTCAATACTTATAATGGGGATGAGAGAGGAGTGAAGGAAATGAAACCCAATGCCTTTGATACACAGAGTTTTGGGGAGGACCATTACCAGAGGATAGCCATTACAGTGCAAAGATATTACTTAATGAATCTGAGTCCATAGAGAGAGGGAAAGATATAAACACTCACCTTCTATACAACATTAATTTACATACTCTCAGAGTAAGTTGTATAATAGTGAATGGTTTTAGTTTGCTGGCTTCCATTGCTCGAGGTATGTAATTGAACCATTAACAACATTAACTTAACAAATTATATACAGCAACTGGTTGATAAAATTTTTGCCTGCTAAGAGAACTAGAGTACATGGACCATACACTATTACATATACCTATAGAGTATAATAAATATAAGGTGTAAGATGTATGTATATGCTACATGCACATGCAAACTATAGCTAATATATGGACATGTGCTACTAACTAATAGTCAGATGAGTGGCTACATAACACCAACCACTACTAAAAGATAGTGACCTTAAGGGAGTTGGAAAGTTGTAGATATGGTAGTTGTGTATTAGTTAGTGAGTTTATAGTTGCTAAATTCCCACAAAATACAACTTCCCATTCCAGATATCTAGACAAACTATCTTGCCTAGCACATACTACTCTAAAACCAACCAACCAACCATCAAAACAAAAACAAAACAAAAAAACAACAACAAACAGCTAGGATTAGATTCATTTCACAGTTAGCTGCAAAGACTTACATTGACACACATAGTTAGTGAACAATACATAATATATTCATCACCTCCTGCAATAGTGCCCAAATTAATTAATTTTAGTTCCCAAAACGTAATCTGCTAACTCTATAAACATAATAATAATTAATAATGTTTGATTACTAACAGGGAAAAAGGTGCTTACAGTCTAACAACAGATAAAACAGGTTCTGCACTCCTTTCAAAAACCGTCCAGCTATTAGCTAGTATTATTCTAGTACCTATTATTTTACAGCTAGCTCTAAACTGCACACACAGCGAATATTGTCAGAAGTATACACTTACAAAGAATAGTGAGTTCAGCACGATAAAAGTGTAACGCCAGAATTGAAGACAACAGTTACGAGCTTTTGCTTTGTCCGCCATGGCGGCCTGGAGTAGTCGCCGGCCAGGAGAGGGTTGGGTTGGGTTCGGTTGCTCGCTATATCGCTATAGCTTGAGGGAGTTGCAGCATGCGCAAGCGTACAGGTACATTAGTATAGTTGGAGCATGCGTAAGACATATGTAATTTTTTTTTAATCACAATAATAATAATAATAATTAACCACAGATGATAACAATACTGTTAAAATTAATACTTATTATAGTCAGCTTATTGGAAATCCTTATGGGGGGAGGGGGATATAGCTTATACATAATGGTCGTCACCATCAGAAACTGATATACAGCAACAGAGAAGTAAGCCCAATACTATTCCAAGGATCTGAGGAGAAAAATAAGCAATGGTCAGTTGGTGCAATATAATTATCCACCCCATGATTCTCTAGACACATTATCCACCCCATGATTCTCTAGACACATAATATGTCATAATCTATGTTTAGAATCACATGCACCAGAGTAAATCCATGTTTATCAATGTCCCATTCCTACAGAACAGAGCTAGCTATGTTCAGTGTATGCAAAATCTTATTATAGTTATTCAAGGAAGGGGACACAAGACTAGTTCATTAACCCAGCCATTGACATAAAACATCTTACCTCAAGGACCCCAAAGGCAATGCCAATACTTGCCACAGAATAGAGATACAAGCTGAAGCGGTCTGCAGCATCATCAGCACAGCCCTGCAGCAGGAGTGAGACTATATCATGCGATAGCCAGTATACAGCTCAACTGTCAGCTGGTTCAATTGTTACAGCACTACAACACTGGTAGGCTATAACATAACCGTCTGATCTGGTAAAGATCAATAAGGCTAAGATGCAGTATTGAGTAAGTTCCATGCCACTTAGTTTTAAACATGTCTGATTATCATGTGACAGTCTGTGTGATAAAACAACTCACATCTGCAGTGGTATTGAAGGAGAACGTGTGAGTTATATTCCTAAATGAAAAGTTCATAACTGAAAAATTCATGCAGTTGTCGCTCTCGCTCTCGTTACACATAGGGCACTCCGGTGGTCTAAGACCATAAGCTAGTACGGCTTCAAAATTCAAGTTGATCCAGTCACTAGCATTATTGTATCCACAGCAATCAAACTATAAAGACACACAACAAAATAACAATAACAACAACAACAACAAAACAATAGGTTAAAGACATATAGCTTACACAGGACACCAGGTATATAAAAGATAAGGGTTAGGACTAGGACACACTGGGTTGGGATATTAATTAGGGGACACACTGGGATGGGATATTAATTAGGGGACACACTGGGTTGGGATATTAATTAGGGGACACACTGGGTTGGGATATTAATTAGGGGACACACTGGGTTGGGATATTAATTAGGAGACAAACATTGGGACACACTATAATTAGGAGTTAGAGTAAGAAATACTCACTGTAGTCTGAACTGCATCTATCGCAGTGTTTACATCTTCTCTGCGTTCTTCATGATCCTGACTAACTCTGTAGAGACGTATAGCTTCCAGGGATCGTTCCTCCAATTCATCCACCTACAAACATTATGACCAGAGGGTACAAGAGTTACCAATTTGCCACCATCAGAAAAATATCTTTTGGTAAGGATGATACAACAGCCTAATTGAAATGGCTATCCCTTCCTTACCAACAAATGGACCTGCTCTGAGTAACTCACCACTTGATCACGGAAGACAAATCCCAATACACCGACTAAGACTTCCAGGACCACAACTAACACAATAGCAACTGCATACTAGAGAGACATTGTACTATAATACAACTGGCACTGTGGGTTTGGAAATGGTTGTCATAGACAAAAGTCATTAAAAATTTAACTCCTTATATGGCTCACTACTCACTGACACCACACCCACTGACACTACACCCACTGATACTCCAGTTCTAATCATGCTTGTTACATCTGTTTTGCAAGTATGTCTAGGAACTTGGCAGTGGTTTAATGTCAAAAATCACCAGAACCAGCACATAAACAATTGTTATTTGAAAGATCTTTGAGATGATACTTGAACCGAGTAAGGATGACCAAGATACCCTTCTGAGAAGGAATTTTAAAAACGTGAGATCCATTGAGAGACAAAAGCTGTTATTGAAAATTAATTCAGAAGACAATTAAAATGGGTGTGGCTAAGCCAAGCCCTAGATCTGAGTATCCTATCACCTTTAAGGTCAAGAGGTCTGTCTCCTCACTGACACAATTATAACTATTCTACACATGCATCATCCCACTTTCATTTATACTTACAATAACAAGAAGTAGTCTGAGCTTGAAAATTGCTCCAAGGATGCCAACAGCACTGATGACAATGGTGACAACTCCGGCAATGATGAGGATGGTTCCTCCAATAACAACAGCACCATCCAGGAAATAGTCATAATCGTTACCTTCCACCAGCACCCATATTCCTATACCAACTGCAGCTAGACCTAGCAACTGGAGAAAGGAAGGAACAATCCTCACACAAGGCTGTGTTAGGGGGTGTGTCCCCATCTCTTTAAGTAATATTTTGGAAGTGCGAAAGTTGTTTTTTTTTGTGAGGATCATGCTGGCATAGAAATTTCTGCTATGCCAAATGTGTTGTGCATCACGTGATGCAATGCAAGTTAGGGGTGGGCACATTATACTCAAAATTTTCCCTATTATGCTATGCTCCTCTGCTCCAATTTTCTACTACCTATTATGCCCTCAAAGGTTATCCATTATGCTACAATTCTGCTCTGAGAATATACTGCAGAGTGATAGCTGCTTCAACGTGATGACTAAATGAACTGTTTAGCAGAGAAAATACTCTTTCAGCTAAAACTTCACAAATAACCACCACGTGCAGAGTCTTCAAAGTTACAATCAGATATATCTGTAAGCACTGTACTATGCCAGTATTATGCTCAATGCTTTTGCATACCTATTATGCCCAAAATTATGCCAGCATAATGTGCCCACCCCCTAATGGAATGATCAGTCAAAATTATCAGCCCTACCACTTCCCTGCAGCCATCTCATAAGCCATGAGCCTACACCTATTAAATTTAATCTTATGAAAGGCCAGTAACATAAATTCCATTTCAATGTTATGTATATTGTGTGTTGTATGTAATTATAATGAAATTGATACTGAGTGACTATAATGCTGACAATCAGTATCTGTAACATTCACAGCAAGTTACTGGATATCTGACAGGAGGAACCCCTTAATTCTGGTCATTGCAAAGTAAGGAATTGACCATTAAGCAGTGGAATGCAGTATGTAAGCTGCCTCATTTAATAACATTGTACCATGGCTCTACATGTAGGAGACTCCAAATAATGTGGTCAATTATGCATCCTGCAAAATTGGCACCCAACACAAGTATTATCAGGATGGGACATATTTTAGGGCAATTACAATAATATGAAGACTACCAAGCTTTGTGTTAATAGCTTTTGTGGTTGAGAGAATGAGAGTTATAGTTTGGTTTCCCAGCGCCCAGCCCAGAAAACTCACAGTGAATAAGGCGTTGATAATAACAAGTATGACCCTCAGAATATTCCCGCAGGTACCGAGCTCAGCACTCATCTTTTAGCGGCCAGATAAGTCAGGGAGACAAGAATATAGCAGTGCAGCAGCAAACAGAAACTCAATACAACTATGTAGTATGTACGCCTCTTTCAATTTATGCAACACGCCCAAATTACATCATAGTTCTAATTATATTCATGGACTATAATCCAAACACACACTTAATGAGGAGAATGAGAATAGAGCACACTATCTACTGGACTATCCTCCTCCTCTTTAAAGGGAATCTCTTTCACTGTGACATCCACACCAACCTCCAGCCCCTCCCCTGACACACCTCCAGTGGAGACTGTTTGTGAAGATGAGGTTAAGAACGGATCTAATTCTGCAAATTCATTGTCTGATTGGGAGGGAGGTCCAGGGTTAAAGGTCATGTGGTGGTGGCGGCTAATCAACACCTCTTCCTCTAAATGTGTCCCTTCTTCTGTCATCCAATTTTCTTCCTTAGCCTGGTATCCACCAGGAGATGAGGATAAGTCCTTGCTCTCAGGGAACAGACAGAGATAGTTGGCTGGATCAGGAAGGAAGGGTCGAGGTTCGGGTGTGGTTGGAGCAGGAAGAAAGGGTTGAGGCTCAGGTGTGGATGTCTGTTCCCGAAGCTGAGTACATACACGATGACCATCTTCACCTTCCTCATCTTCATTCTGGACAACATATTAATGCAAACAATGACAGTACAGAGCTCAATAATTTGTTACAGTGCCCTGTCTACACTATTCTCCTATCTCTCTGCCCCTAGCAGGAGAGTCATATCTATACCATACCTCCCAACATTACAACCTAATTTTCACCATGTGCACAGAATAGATATTCATGAAGAACTCGCTACCTCTCACCTGTATAGTTAACGCAGAGAGAGCCTGTATCACTTCATCTGGCTTAATCCCCAACTTTGCCCACTCTGATAATCTTTCATTTGTGGTACATGGTGCTGTCCCCACTAATGACCCCCTCGAACCAGGCAACTTTCCCTCTTCACCACTGGTCACCATCAATGCAGAGAGTGCTGTGATCAGCTCTCCAGCCGATATCCCCTGGCGTTCCTCTTTATTTGAAGATGTGTTATCCCTGAGTAGTGTTTGACTGGGTGTAGAAGGAGGTGGGGTTAAGTGTGGTGTCCCCTTGAGGCTTGAGTAGGAGTGTCCTCCCGAGCCCTCTTGAGGGGAACTCTGGGAGTTAATCCATTCAGTGAGAGCATTTGTCACAGCTTCTGGTAAAACTGACCCTTGTCTGGATACATCTGATGAGTATTGGTGTGGAGTGAGAGAAAGAGGTGTGTCTTTGTCCTGTATCCCCTCCAGAGCATCCAGGGCTGATTGGATCATAGCGGGTGTGATGGCTGTAGACACTCCCCCTCCACCCAAGCAGCTGCTCTCGGAGGTGTATACAGGAGTGGATGGAGGAGGGGAGAGTGGGGAACCGTGTGATAGTCTTTGATCTGGACTAGTCCTACTTGACCTTTGCACCAACAAGTCAAGTGACGTACTGGAGATATCTGATTGGCCATCAGGCTCAGAACGAGAAACAAATCCACCTTCTCTTGACCCATCTTCCCTGGAATTTACATGACAGTACACACCCACCGAGTATCGCTCCTCACCCTGTGCAGATGAGAAGGATTGGCTCAGGGATCTGTGTCCATGATTTTTGGCCTTGCGAGGGAGCTGGGGTGTGAGGAATACTCCTTTCACATTAGTTAGGGACTGCTCGGAGGAACTAGACGGGAATGAAAAGTGATCCAACGATTCCTGGTTGGTTCTCATACTACTAGGAGAGTGGTCTCTAGAGTGGGTGGTGCCATACATATCAGGTGGGAGGAGCTGATTGGAACCATTCCCCATTGCCTTTTGAATGCCACCTTGTACCTGCATATCATATAAACTATTTCTATTCAATGAAAGAGGTTTTGATATACTTCCTTATGAGAAGAGGTATTTCCAGGATGTCGTTCACTAGAGCTGTAGGAGGAGAGCTGTCTTCGTAGATGTGGCTGAAGATGAGTCATAGCTGCCTCCAGGGATTTGGCAATGGGCCAAAGGTCAGGATTTGAACCATACTTTGATTTGTAGGATTTGATTTTAGCCTAGAGAAAAAAAAACAGACATCACCTATCATTACAGAGATGTACACATTACAGAGACGTCACCTATCATTACAGAGATGTACACATTACAGAGATATACACATTACAGAGACGTCACCTATCATTACAGAGATGTACACATTACAGAGATGTACACATTACAGAGATGTCACCTATCATTACAGAGATGTACACATTACAGAGACGTCACCAATTCAAATAATACAGTTGACACAGCATACTGAAAATAACATTTCTTATCAAAACTCTTTGTTATTACATGATGCTCCACCCACCTGCATCGACTCAAGTATAACTATGCAATAAGTTGGCTACTTGTGGGAAAAACGAAATTGTCCATGGTTGACAAAGTATGAGCAGAATTTGTCACCCAAAGGACATTCTTTTCCCCCAAATAATACAAGTCATGCAACCTGTACTGGACACCACATACCTATTAGGGGGTGGGTCACCTCTGCATGTATAAATAACTATGATATGGCAAGTCATGCAACCTGTACTGGACACCACATACCTAAGATCTATTAGGGGGTGGGTCACCTTTGTAACTATGTATAATATGGAGCCAACAGGGGGGGAATCACTAACCTGTTCTTTCATGGAGGGTTCCAGCCCATCCATGGAGATCTAATAGACAATGAAACTTTCAAAGATTACTGCATGTTCTTCTTTATCTTATCACATTTACCATTCGAGATTTGTGCATGAACTTTGCTAGTAAGAGGACTCTACATGCACTGGAGCTGGTGATGGGGTTACCTAGGTGAAATATAACAAGATAACAGCTCTGGGGCTATGTTTCACAATAAGATAGCAAGCTAAATGGCCTCAAAGAGACACAACCACCCCTCATCAACCCCCCTCTCCTCCCCCTCTATTCCCCCTTCACATTGAGAGAAACACACCTTACCTGCCATGCCCAATGTGTTTAGTCTCCGGAGCTGAACTAGCATGCTGAGGTCAGAGGTCAAGGAGAGTAAGTTGAAGGAGAGATTAAGAACGCACACACCCACAAAAGCTCCAATCCCATCCATGGAGTGTAACCGGTTGTGTGACAAATTTAGATGTGTGATTCGCTCCAAACACTGTGACCACAGGTAAGGAGAGGTCACACATGCAGGATGTGATGGGTGGGTGTCCCCTACCTTTCTGTTGTCTTGTATAGTGTGGATTTTGTTATGGGAGACATTAAGTTTCTCTAGATTAGGCAGACAGAGATTTTGAAGGTTCAATACCTGGAGCCTGTTGTAGCTAAGATTAAGCTGTTGAGACAGGAGGTGGGTGGAGACAGGAGGGGGGGGGGTGGAGAAAGGGGGAGGGGAAAGAGATGCAATCAAATGCCACATGGTGCTATTATTATGATACCTGGCAGGGCACACGTGTACACAACACAAACAGCCATAAATTTCCAAGGCAAAACACTACATGCATTCATTAACAATAACCCTTTGAGGTATGGCTGCATACAAACCCACATTCCATAGTTATCACCTAGTGGTGGTACATACAACACAACCTTCTTCAACACAAAGATGAAGAGATAATAACATCCATAGCAAGTCACCTACATGAAAACCCTGAACTTCAAGGACACAGTTTTGGAAGCAGATTCTTGTTACTAAACTTACTGATCCCAAAAATAGAACAGCTACACATTAGGTAAAGGGTCACTTACCTCACGGAGCTGAGGTAGTAGTTGGAGGGTGTTGTCTAGTTCTGTGAGAAGATTGTGTGTTAGTATGAGAGTATGAAGCTTGTGCCATGGATGCACCACTACCCTGTAGGTGAGGGGGAGAGTGATTCATTGGAGAGTTAAGTTCTCTTGACAGATAGCCAACCCCAGAAACCATCACTATGGCAACTTGCCTATTGCCTATTAATTTAGAAGTGCCAGCTATTCTCCAACTCTCTACCAAGTCTAAGGGAGAATGTGCTACCTCCCTCCTCTCCTCTCCATGGGAAATAGAGCCACGCCTCTCTTCCACCTTATTCACTAATAGTTCTTGGAGGGAACGGAGACTGTTATGAACACTTAGCTTCTGGAGTTGCTGCTGAATCAGCAATAACCCACCCACCTGTGAAATGGGCACATGATCTAGCTGGGAGGGGTGGGAGGAGAAAGAAGGAAAGGTCAGTGTCATAGTAACCATACTAAATGAGTCAGCATGGCATGAGTTACTGAACGAGTCTTAAACAAACATTAATAACTGACTAGTCACACCTACTACTTACCTTGAGGGTGTGTATGGATTTGAATGGTCCCATGTCAAATGGCATGCAACAGACTGAACAAGGAGAGGGAGGGAAGTTGATGCGAAGGCATTTGAGCTGATGAACAAAGCTGTACAGGTGGGCGGGGTCAGCAGATACATCATCCGAGTCTGATAAATGGCATAAATAATGTTATGATTGTGTGGTATCCTTTATTTGAAAAAAATAATGCTTAAGTACCTATGCCTATGGCATCCCACGGTAACTGTAGTCGACGGGTGATGGCATACATCTCATTAACAGTAAGTGCAATGGGGATAGACTCTTCCAACAACTTGTCACCATGGAGATACAGATGCCTTGTAAGAACATCCGCCACCTTGATGACATTCTGGAATTAAAAGACACAGTGTGAGAGGAGAAGGATTACCTTCAGGAATAAACGTTTCATTCCAAGCTTGCCACAAGAAGAGTAGCTAACTGTATAGTGTCACTCACTATACCACCACTATATAGACTTCAAAGGGAATTGTGCAGTGTACACTATACAACCACTATATAGACTTCAAAGGAAACTGTGCAGTGTACAGTGTACACTATACAACCACTAGACTTCAAAGGGAACTGTGTACACTGTGTACACTATTTTCTATGTGTAGTAAGTTAAAGAGTAGGGGGAGATGGATAATGAGAGTAGGTATGGGACATTACTCTTCAATTACAGCACACCATGACATCGTTGTCTGTACAATTCCCACATACCTTATATGGGGTGTACTTACATGAGTGGGCACATCCAGGAAGACCTGTAGCTCTGGGCTGCGGCTGATTAGTGGTTCACTGTGGATGATCTTCTGCAAGTACTGTTCTAGCAATATCCTCCTGTTGTCTATAAGGTGCTTAGAGAGATTGCCAGAGAGTTTCTTTGGAGGGAGGATGTCTTTATTAACACCATATTGCTTCACCAGCTGGGGAAAAAACCATTTGAAAACTTCTCCCATCATGCCCTAGTTATACTCTACGGCAAAAAGACTACTTTTGGACATCCACTAACTGTATAGTTATAGGAGACCCCTCTATGATCATACAGGACCACACCCTTTACCCCTCTAGGCATGCAAGAGCTAGAGCAAAAGAGTTCATCCCTCCTTCCATTTTTGGTAGTGTGCAAGAGAAGAGGAGCATTGACCACACCTACCTGTTTATGTAAGGAGTAGAACTGGCTGTACCTTCTGAACAGGAACCAATGGTCATACTCAGTAAGCACATCAATACGATACACCTAATAGTGAATGAATGAACTGCACTGCAATAACAGACAGTTAGTATACTCACCACATACGGTGCAGGTTCTTCCCAGATCTGTGCATCTCTGATAACTACGTGTCTGATAATAACATTTTCGCTTTGACTGGCTACACTACCTCCATGCCCGTGAGTAGGAGAGGTGGCTACATCTCGTCGCCACACTGCACTCCCCGGAGAAGGAAGGTAGTTACCAATATGAGCCATTGTTTCAACAGCTGTAAAAAGTCAAGGTCAAAGTTCAATCACATGACCATTAGAGGGGGGCAGGGCCGGCAGGGCAGGGTTCAAGTTCGCGCGCGGCCACACGTGGGATCGCAGAGAAAAAAATGGATGTTAGTAATAGCTCGTCACTACCTATGGATGCAGCAATGGATGATATTCCACAGGTGGTATGTGTAGTTATAATATAAACTTCTGCAATTGTCATGTCTACAACCCACTCCAGAAACCAATAGAAAATGACACACTTTTGCAAGTCCCAGGAGCCAAAAAGCCATGTATAGTCCTGGGAGACGGGGAAGTGAACCCCCCTGGCCTTGTGAAGAATAAAACATGTATTGATTCATCATCAGAACCAACCTCAACAGCTGACACATTGACAAGCAAAGATTATTATTTCGACTCCTATTCACATTTTGGTGAGTTCAAAGTACAACATTGATTGTTTTCCCGTGTGTTCAATATTTTACCTGCACCTCACTAACAGGTATCCATGAGGAAATGTTGAAGGATCAGGTGCGGACCTTGACCTACCGGAATGCCATGTACCACAACAAACATCTGTTTAAGGATAAGGTGGTGTTGGATGTGGGCTGTGGTACTGGCATCCTCTCCATGTTCGCTGCAAGGGCAGGAGCTAAGCATGTGTATGGGGTAAGGCTACCATCAAGGATTAATGTAGGCATGCTTATTAATCTTCCCTAGGTGGATTGCTCTAGCATCATAGAACATGCCAAGGTCATTGTCAAGGATAATAACCTTGACCACGGTAATGCACCTTTTTAAAATAACCCTTTCTTAGTAACCCTTTTGTTGCTTGTAGTTATAACCATGATCTGTGGCAAGGTTGAATGTGTGGAGCTGCCAGTGAAGAAGGTCGATGTTATCGTGTCCGAGTGGATGGGATATTGTTTATTCTATGAGTCCATGTTGGACACCGTCCTCTTTGCCAGGGACAAGTGGCTAGTAAGTATTAGGTGGGTATGATGGATGGTGAGAACTCACCAATTGTCTACTAGGACACCACTTTACAATGACATTCTTTGACTCCACCCCCATCCCAGAAACCAGGAGGTTTGCTTTTTCCTGACAAGGCTTGTCTGTACATAACTGCCATAGAAGACAAGAAATACAAAGATGAGAAAATACATTGTGAGGTTAAAACCATTCACTTATGGTTCAATAATGTGTGGAGATCACCACCTTGTGTGTGTGATGGAGATTTTTATCTTTATTGCATCCAGAGTGTAGAAGCAAGTTTCTTGTCATTGTGCACTGAATCTACACAATTAATGATGTAATAAATATGCTTTAGTATCAGAACAATGCCAAGAAACTATGACAATGGCTGGATGCCATCAAATCCACATGACTATAAGTGATCACATGTTGTGACTTTGTAGGGTGGGATAGTGTCTATGGGTTCAACATGAGCAGTATTCGTAAAGTGGCACTGAAGGAACCGTTGGTGGATGTTGTAGAACCGCATCAGATAATCACAGATTCCTATCTAATCAAAGTAGGTTTGAAGTTCATTTTTCATACTCTTAGTTGTAGTTAGGGGCTTCAGAATCTTAGCCTCAGTAGTCAGTGGTGTTAAGACAATAGGACACCTTTACTATTTCATGATCAATGCATGGTTGTTATATATATACCCACCCATCCCTTCTATATACAGGAAGTGGATTTATATACAGTGACTCCAAATGAACTGACGTTCTATGCCCCCTACTGTCTTACAGCAAAGAAGAATGACTACATTGATGCCATGGTTACCTATTTTACTGTGGAGTTTACAAAATGTCACAAACGAACTGGCATTACCACCTGTAAGTGTTATCCCCTAAGCTAAGCTAGAAAAAAAATTTTTTTTTTTCTTTGCTACATAGCTCCTGAGGCAAGATATACTCACTGGAAGCAGACTGTGTTCTACATTGAGGACTGTATTACCATAAAACATGGAGAACAGCTAATGGGCACAATTTCAGTGGCCCCTAACCCTCGAAATAAGGTATATACACATATCCCTTTAAAGTACAGCAAGATCTTTTAAAATATCACCTCCTCTTCCTCTCCCATACAGAGAGACCTTGACTTTACAATAACTTACAACTTTGATGGCGAATTGATGCAACTCCACACACAGCAGCTCTACAACATGCGCTAACCACACCCCAATTCCTGCCCACTTTGACCAAAAGACTTCCAACTATACTATATTTGCACCATTTTATTCTGTTGCATAAATATTACTTACTACTGTGCTGTGCTGTGCTTTATTTTGAAGGAACTCAACTTTCGCAAATAGGTCATCTTTTCATGAAACAACTTTCATCAGGTTAAATGGAGAAGATTAGTTTCAAAAGCAAAAGTTTGGCAGATCCATGAAAAACGTGAAAGTTGAGCTACTTCAAAATAAAGCACCATACAGAGATGGAATGTTCTACCCATAGCATTTGCAGTAGTGCACCACAGTGCAAGTACAATACTACTAATGGGAGAATTTAGAATGCAAACGAACTGAATGCACTGGAAAATGAAAGACTGATACTCTGCCCACAAGCCCTCTCACAATTTCCAGCTATAGCTGTGGTCTTAAAGGAGAAGGTAACTTGTACTTAGAACCAGTGCGAGTATGTGTCATATGCAAAATAACAGTGTGAATGTGATCAACCTGGGTGGTTGTCAGAACTAGAGATGTCCTCCATGGCAGATGCTGTACTGCTCTGTCTGTGTTCTTGAAATATGCCAGCAGAGTTCAATTCCAATACTTGGTTCTGATTTGAGACTGCAGTGGGACTAGAATGGGAGATAGTGTCATGTTGAGCAGTGATGGAGGACAGCTGAGAAGGAGTGTGAGATGGAGTGGGACTCTGTGGAAGTGAACTGGAATTTTCTATGGCTGTCTGCGAGGAGGAAGTGTTCTGTAATAGTAATCTCTCTAAATGTGACCCTGTTTGAATGGAATTAGAACTAGTTACCATGGAACTCAAACCAAGTGAATGTTCCTGGCATAGTGAAGGGCTGGCAAATGGATTAGTAGCCACATTCTGTTCAAAACGTTTGGTTTCGGTCTTTGATCCTTCAGTCTCCATCTCCCCTTCATGTGTGGTGATGGAAGAGAGCTGATTAGCCAAACCTGACACTCCATCATCTTCTACCACATTCACTATCACCCACACTGGATCTGAGGGAGGGAGGGTGTGATATATTTTCGGTGTCAAGGATTAATCTAACTAGGGAAGAATTCAATAATGTAGTGATAATGAATAGTTGTCCTGCAGCAGCTGCTGCTGCTGACTGGTACACATACTACTAGTCATAAATCTCACCTCCAAATAAAGCCCCCCCTCCAGTGCATGCCCTCCATTGTCCATGATACAGTCCAACTGTTGGGGGGCTACGAAACTCCACTGATACGCTGGTCTCGGCATCAGGGGGGAGGAGGGGAAGATGAATATTACTGACATGACATAGCTCCTGTCCTGCTTTCAACGTCAAGTGCACACCTAGAGGCCATGGCATGGTGCCTGTAATATTCAATAGATAACAACTGCTCAACACATGTACAGCACTAGTACTATGGCAGAAAACATGCACTTCAGCACTAGTACAGTAGAACCTCCCTTATCCAGACTCCCAAGATGCAGGCACCTTCTTCAACCGGGCAGCTATATCTGGAACTTTGACCTTATATGTAATAACATGTGGGCGTGGTTCAATGTCCATACTGAGCATGTGCATGGCATACTACTATGGCAAGCAAAAGGAAAAGAATGGAGACTAAGAAACAAAGCAAATTATCATCTTATTAGGGTTCATAACATTACATCTTCCTTTATTCTGAGATAAGGGCAAATCAGACCCTAAAACCAGACTGCCCGTATAAGGGAGGTTCTACTGTACTATGGCAGAAAAAATGCACTTCAGCAGACATAATATTTGATGTACATACTTGATGAAAGGTGAGTTATAGTGAAAAATATTATACCTGTGTTACGTAATGTCCAAGTCTCTGTGAAGACTATATTAGGAAGAAGAGTGAGAGTAGTTGTTTGCTGACCCCCTAGTGATTTACGCCCAACCAGACTCATCTCTGGTAACACACCTCCCTCCATGCTATAGTAGTCATAAAATGCACCAACAGCAGCCTGCAGGTTCCTGAAAATAATGGAGGATTTCTGTGATCAGAATATGTAAACAAGGCTCTCAGAGAGAGCTGTCAACAGGCACTTTACTAACTAGCCAGGAGCAGTTTCACAAGAGTGTGCATTAATTAGAATAACCCACTTACTCTGCATCTACCTAGAATCATGAAGTAGCTATGTTGCTAACTATCAAGGGAAATGTTAACGATTGTAACAGCATCACCTAAGCAGTAGTAGTAATTAACTAGCTAACCAGTTTGTCATTTCCAGGAAGAAGGCACACCCTTCACGCGAGAGCTGTGCATCTAAAAGTCTGTGAAGTTCTGATATAAGTACGTCCTTGTCTTCCGTCCCCATGCAGCTGAAACGCGTAAGAAAATCTTGGTCCAAACTAACCTCCTCCATAGCTCCTGCATCCATACACACATACCTCACGACACTATGACATCACTGCTCTATACGCTACTTAGGGCGGGGCTTATTTGCACCTTTGACCTTGTTACGTTATAATAATAGGATTATTATTGTGAATTTGAACAGAGAACAAAAATAATAAGTTGATTTGATACTAATGATGTAGATTATAACTGTTTACAGCTAATTAGAAGCAGTTTGTTGTCGAACTTTCATCACCTTCCGATAGCAAATGTCAAATGCCTGGGCTAAAGTCATTTTAATTTCATCAGCCATCTCCTATATACAACAAATTATACACATCACTGAATCTTACCCCCACCTACCCCTACCTATCTCCACCCCTATCCCCACCTACCCCCACCCTTACCCCCACCTACCCCCACCTATCCCCACCCTTACCCCCACCTACCGGTGATGGTGCCATGAATACATGAGAGAAATTGTTTCCAGTGGACCTGTCTTTAGTAATGTATGCAAACACAGACTTGTTCTCGATATCTGATGAACAGCAGGACACATCTCGAATGGCATGAACACTGACCACTGTCTGTAATGACACACCATAACAGAGTAATTACCAGTGGGAGGAAAACTATTTCTATGAAATGAAGGGAATGTAGGAACCACAATACAAAGCTAAAGTTGTGGAATGAGAAGAATTCTGGTAATAATTAACCATGTAATGATGGATTTCCAGCAATACATAACCCCTCCATCTTCTCTCCTTACAAATATAAAGAATTGTTTCATATATCAACTGTCCATTCATACTACAAGTGCCCATCCCTCCATGCTTCTCTGCATTGTGATTTCATCCATATTTTCCCTTCATTATTGCTATTTTAGTAAAGCACATTACCCCTAGAGTTAGATATTGGGTTCATAACTGTGTCAATACTATGTAAGCATGTCAGCAAGAAGTATGTGTGTACACTTGTTCTAGATAAAAACACTGTAGATAAATTTTAGGGAATGTTTGGATAGAAGCTTGCCTATCCCAGTACTCCAGTGCCCCATTAATACAGTACCCCATTACTACAGTACTCAGTACCCAGTACCCGTACCCCAGTACCCCGATACCCAGTACCCAGTACCCTGATACCCAGTACCCCAGTACCCAGTACCCTGATACCCAGTACCCCAGTACCCCGATACCCAGTACCCCGATACCCAGTACCCCGATACCCAGTACCCCGATACCCAGTACCCCGATACCCAGTACCCCAGTACCCAGTACCCCGATACCCAGTACCCCGATACCCAGTACCCCAGTACCCCGATACCCAGTACCCCGATACCCCGATACCCAGTACCCCAATACCCAGTACCCCAATACCCAGTACCCCAATACCCAGTACCCCAATACCCAGTACCCCAATACCCAGTACCCCAATACCCAGTACCCCGATACCCAGTACCCCGATACCCAGTACCCCGATACCCAGTACCCCGATACCCAGTACCCCGATACCCAGTACCCCAATACCCAGTACCCCAATACCCAGTACCCCGATACCCAGTACCCCGATACCCAGTACCCCGATACCCAGTACCCCGATACCCAGTACCCCGATACCCAGTACCCCAATACCCAGTACCCCGATACCCAGTACCCCGATACCCAGTACCCCGATAGCCAGTACCCCAATACCCAGTACCCCGATACCCAGTACCCCGATAGCCAGTACCCCAGTGACTAAATTGATTTACTAATTAAGGAAGACATTGATCAATAAATGTTGCAAGATCCTCATCAACTCATTTAGTGACAAGCAACTAGCAGGACTGGGGGAAGTTGATATTAAGAAGTACAGCAGCTGAAATTAAGTCTGAGGCTAACTTGAGCTATTATGAATATACTAAGCACATTCAATTACAAGTGTGTTTAGATGATGATGACCTTTACCCAATGGCTATTTTATAGCAGCTGAAAATAAAGAGTGAGAGAGAAAATTTGAGACTTAGTCTTGTATTGTGCTGTGGGTGGGGTTTGAGACTTGGTCTTGTATTGTGCTGTGGGTGGGATCTGATATCTCTACAATAGAATGCTTATACCTTTGACTTGGCATCCATGAATCTGACCCCTTTCCAGGAGATTGAGAGCTCTATATCTGGCATCTTCTGCATGTTCTCAGTTGATGTCTAAAGAAGGCCATAATGAATAGAAGAATAACACACAGTCATTAACCATACATACTCTGAGTTTGAGACAAGACTCTTCTGCTGACTGGTTGCCATGGAGATTCTTTATAATTATACTTCCAAGATACTATAATAAAAACAAACAAACAAACAAAAACAATAAATACTGTAATTGCTTCAAGCTTAAGCTACTCCTTATGGCCTAGAAAATTAATATGGGGACATGCTCACCTAGTAAATTATCAGGGCATGCCTAGTAAATCAATTAATGTGTCAGGGTATGCTTAGTAAATTAACTAATAATATCAGGGTATGTATAGTAAATTTCAGGGTATGCTCAGTAAATTATATGCCACATACACAGTGAGAGACCTACTTTTATTCTGTAGTTAATGGAGGATTTTATCAAGGCATCATTATGATGCTTCCATGTCTTAGAGGGAAGGTTTGGTGACCGGCTTTCTCTTCCCTCTCCAGCCAACCACTGGGCCTTTGCTGGTGTCCGAATCTGAAAATAATACCTACAAGTTAGTCAATACTCTAAAACTCTGCCGAGAATGTTTCATGGAAACTACACGAAAAATATTAGCAAAGCCAAAATTACTCAACACCTTCAAAACAGTAAGAGGGCGGAGCTACATATTCCATATTACACAAGGTAGCTACATATACATAAGGTAACTACATATACATAAGGTAATGAGGTAGTTAATTGTTTTGGTGAAAGGTTTAGGATTCAATCCAAAACTCAAGGAAGGGAGGAATATGTCTGGGTTCACACCACACCCACTTTAAGGCACGAGGCGGCATGGTCACTAGAGGAGGAGGATGGAACGGTACGCAGGGATCGATAGTCCTTCACCAAAGAAGTCTTCGATGAGTTCAAAGATGAAATATTCTATAGAAAAACAAGTCACATCATGTCGATTTCTAGTAATCCATTCAGATGGCTACAGTCTACATATATATGCATACATGTGACTGCATGGACAGAGTTCATACATGTGACTGTATATATGTCCCACACTTACAGGCTTAGTTGAAGGTACTTCATGAGAAGGTAAAGAATGACGTCTCCAATCAGGATGACCACGACACAACTCTGATATACCATATAACAGCCTCTTCCTGTAGCCTAGCAACTCTATCCCTACCACCTGAACCACAGAAAATGGGAGGAGTCATTTATCTAATTATGGGCATGGTTACATAAGAAATATCAATACTTCACCCAAGTCTACAAACCCACATAATGTCCTCCAGCTGAAACCACACCCACCCACACCACCCTCTACATCCACCAACTCTAACTAGCATAAAATTGTAACCCCACCTCCTCCCCCTCCCTCATACTAACCGATGATAGTTCTATGTCCCAGAGAGTCGAGATTTTCTGTAAGGAGTACTGTTCAAACTTCCCTTCCAAGTGAAGCAGGTCTAGCAAACCCAGCCACTCGCATACAGTAGAGGCGTGGCTTGCTGGAGGGGGTGGAGCCAGCAGAGACACAGCAGCCATTAGGTTGCTATAGAGTTTATCTTTATTTAACTCTTACCAATACCATAACCCCCAACATATTGCAATGTAACCCTTACAGACCCCACCAACACATATTACTATTTAACCCCTACAACCTCCACCAAAAATAATTAACCCTTACAACACCCATAACACTTAACCCTTACAAACCACCTTTACTAGCCCCATTACTTAACCCTTACAAACCACACCAACACTTATTGCCCTGACAAAAGAAATGACATGATAAGGTGAAGTTCTATACTATTTAAGCTCCACCCAATCCCTACATCAAAGGGAAATGTCCACACCCCACACTATCCTGACCCATAATAAACATTCCCTTACTATTGGTCCTCTGCAGATGTGATTCCGAGGTCGGGAAGGTCATCCATTACCAATATATTACCTCCTAGGAAACGAAGATTGTCGAATCCATTTACCCCCAAGGCATTGGAACAGTTGGATAATCCTTCAGCCTCCAACCAGCTAATTAATTCCATGAGGCAGGACTTGTCACTAGAGGAGGTGACTGAGAGATGGTCTCCTATGCTCCCTGTCATGACTTCAAGAAGTGAGTCGATCTATAGGTACCACAGGAGAGAGAAGATATGGCACAAAAGGGGTTATACATAAAATACACTACAGGGGTTAACATTGTAAAGGAAGAGGATTAATGTGTCATAATAGGTCACTATAGGGTTAATGATGACCATGGAACTGACCTGTGTCCACTCATGTTCAACTCGCTGGTTGTCCCACAGTGTCTCTACCCGGTCACGAAATGGTTCCTCCAGTGGCCTGTCCACAGAGGAGGAGGAGGAAGGGGAGGAGTCAGGAGTGCTCTCTAACTGCTTGGAGGCAGTGATGACTAGTCCAGTGAATGGATTGCTGGCATTATCTACAATTACTGAGCAAGAAATACAATAGTCTCTAAGTATCAGGTGAACACCATCTAGGGACAGTCACAAGGGCCAGGGCAAAGGATCAGGTGAACATCATCTAGGGACAGTCACAAGGGCCAGGGCAAAGGATCAGGTGAACATCATCTAGGGACAGTCACAAGGGCCAGGGCAAAGGATCAGGTGAACATCATCTAGGGACAGTCACAAGGGCCAGGGCAAAGGATCAGGTGAACATCATCTAGGGACAGTCACAAGGGCCAGGGCAAAGGATCAGGTGAACATCATCTAGGGACAGTCACAAGGGCCAGGGCAAAGGATCAGGTGACACCATCTAGGGACAGTCACAAGGGCCAGGCTAGGGCAAAGGATCAGGTGACACCATCTAGGGACAGTCACAAGTGAGTAGAAAGAGTAGGAGGTCACTGATCACAAAATCTACAACTCCTGGGACCTAATGAAGTACTGAATGTTTTCCCTTGGGAATTATGAATTGGTACATAACACAATATAATTGACTATCCATTGAAAGGTGTGGTATGGGACCAGCACTAGTCTGTATATTCTCAGTTATACAGTCCCTATAGGACCAGTACTAGTCCATATAACTTCAGTTATACAGTCCCTATAGGACCAGCACTAGTCTCAGTTATACAGAGCCTATAGGACCAGCACTAGTCTGCATAACCTCAGTTATATGATCCCAATAGGATTGTAGTTACTTGGAGCCTATGGGACCAGCACTAGTCTGCATAACCTCAGTTATATGATCCCAATAGGATTGTAGTTACTTGGAGCCTATGGGACCAGCACTAGTCTGCATAATTAATGTGATGTCTGTAAATTATGTGAAGTGAAGCATTTTGAATTGAAGCAATGTTCTATTAGAAATGGTTTTAATCACTTTGTTGTCTGTATAATTAGAACAGCTCTATAACTGAAGTCAGTATAAAGTAAGGTTCCACCGTGTTTTACTTCACTAGCCCATTTCCCAATAAGAGGTTCAGTGAGGTGAGGGTTCGTGAGACAGGGGTTCAGTGAAGTGAGAGTTCTGTGAGATGGGAATTCATTGAAGTGAGGGTTCTGTAAAATGGGGAGTTTCTCAGTGAGGTGAGGGTTCTGTGAATAACCTCTTGTATTAAGTTTCTTCTGTACCCATAACATGCTTACCATTATCAGAAGTGTGACTATTGCTATGACGATTAGACACATCATTGCCATTACTCTTTCGACCACCAATGGAAACCATCTCATACACATCCTTCCGCTGGTGCCTTGACCTCCTAACCTCTGACCTCCTGCCTTCTGACCTTTCCATAGCTGTTGTAGCAGTGCGTGGGGTGGAGTTAATAGTTGTACTGGAATCAGTGAGAGGAACTGATTTCAATGGAATATTTTCATACATTATCCCTTTATTCCTGTCTACACCATTTACAGAAGCCACACCCACAACTGGTACAGGTACAACAGCTTCACTTTCTCCTAGAGTAGATATATTTTCATAAGCTCTTCCTTGAGAAGATAACCTAGAGTAACCAGTTTGACAGGTTCTCTTTGGATCTTCATCATCTGTTATTATCATGTGTGGATGTACTCGAGGGTCCCCAGTGACCTTTGAACCAGACTTCCGGGTCAATACATTCTCATAATTCTGAGTTAGCACTGTGCTATATGCACCCTTCCCACTTTCACCTCCAGTCGAGACCACACCCACTCCTCCATAACTGGATTCTAGGTGCCCATCTCTACTTGCATGGGTGTCTTTAGCCCTCTCCTCATTTTGAATGTTGATAGACGGGTCATTCGTGTTCAAAATGTAGTAACCCATCTGGCCAGGAACCGGTGCTGGACAAGCACTGGAGTTCAGTATCAATCCAGCTGGTCTATCTTCCTTTCCAACCTGTCCAAGTTCTGATTCATGTTCCAATCCAACCTGTCCATTTTTCATTCCAACCCCTCCAAGTTCCAATCCAGCCTGTCCATGTTCCACTCCAGGGTCAGAGACATGGGTTGGCTTTGAATCAGAATCCAGATCAAAGTTTCCCACCTCCAGGACATAATATGAGCCTATGAAACCATTTGTACCTGCATGAGGAGAATATTAGAATGAAATACTGGTAAAGGGTCTATATATAGCAGACACACACACTCATAGGTACGTACCTCCCTCTTGGCCTGGTAAACAAGAAGCCCTGTGAGAGCTATTAGTCTGCCTTTCCGCACCTCCTTCGTCAGGTAACACTGGATTGAGGCGAAGGGACTTTCCAAACTCCTTCTTTGCCTCATGAGGATTGATGGGATTAAGTTCAGCATATCTGCCATCATCCTTAGAGAGTAGGTATCTCTTTTCCTTCTTTGACAATTTCCTAACATCTGCACTCTTTCTAATAGGACTACCTCCCACAATAGGTTCAGAGGTCACCACTTGGGGGGGTTCTTTTTGAGGTTCAGAGGTCACAACTTGAGGCACATCCAGGGGCTCTTTTCGAGGTTCAGAGGTCACCATCTGAGGCCCATCCTGGGGTTCTTTTTGAGGTTCAGAGGTCACCATCTGAGGCACATCCTGGGGTTCTTTTTGAGGTTCAGAAGCCACCACCTGAGGTACATCCTGGGATTCTTTTTGAGGTTCAGAGGTCACCATTTCAGGCACATCCTGGGGTTCAAAGGTTACTTTTTGAGGAGGTTCAGAGGTCACTTGAGGTGAACTTTCGCTCATGTCAAATATCCCACTCTGCTGGCGGGAATTATCTGAGGAGTTTGATTGGTGTTCTGAGGGTGAGCTGGCATGGGGAGGTCTGAGTAAGGTGCTGGAAGGGGAGGGATTGCCACCAGAGTTTATACACTGCAGAAGATATAGTATTGTTTATAGAATTGCTGCACACAATGCATTGAAAGACTTACTGTGTCTTTGTCAGTAGTGGTTTCATCTGGGAGGGGCTTGCTAGGAACTGTGACTTCATCTGAGGAGTTTTCCTGCTGAGGAGTGCAGTCAGGAAACATGCGGAGGTCAGCTTCATTGGTAGCTACCAATTCACCATCTCTTTCTGTATTGCAGAGGAACTCATAACAACATCACTCCTTACACCACCTTAATGTGGACACTGTCTTAATGGGGACATCACATTAATGTAGACAACACCCTTATGTGGACAACACTTTAATGTGGACAACACCCTTATGTGGACATCGGACCTTAATTGGGACAACTTAATGGGGACATCACATTAATGTAGACAATACCCTTATGTGGACAACGGACATTGGACCTTAATTATGACAACTTAGTGGGGACACCACTTTAATGAGAACATTGCCTTAAATAGTTACATGCAACATAGGGACATTTCTACTCATAAATAACATCTGACCTGTATAGAAAAGAACATCTTCAGCCAGAAATGATCCAGTGCTTTCCCGTACACTCCCTACATAAACTCCACCCCCTGATGACCTCTCCACTTGTATGTGGTCACCTGTGTGGAAGGCCAGGGCACTAGATCCTTCTATTAGTGGTTGGGAGGTGGTCCTGGCTATGGCAATGATACGTGAGGTCTTTGGGATGGGGTGTGTGCTGGACTGACGTTGACTGTGTTGCACGTGGTCTACACAAATGAATTATGTTGATATATTTATTCATCACTGCTTTCAGTGATTAATAAATTGAAGTAGGAAAACTTTAAACTTGTTATTGGAATTTGCACTGTGATGAAAATACCATTTGCAATACAAACATACAGAATGAGTTATTTTTCTGTGTAGATACACCCATACCCCTCTACCTCCCTCCTCTCACTCATCCACCTTCCACCTCCCTCCTCCTCTCACTCCTCTACCTTCCACCTCCCCCCTCCTCTCACTCCTCCACCTTCAACCTCCCTCCTCCTCTCACTCCTCTACCTTCCACCTCCCCCTTCCTCTCACTCCTCTACCTTCCACCTCCCCCTTCCTCTCACTCTTCTACCTTTCACCTTCCTCCTCCCCTTTCTATACCTCCTACTTCCCTCCTCAACCCTTTCCCTCACTTTGTATCTTCCTAAGTATCTCTGTTGCCTGGTTAGCAGTGAATTGCTCCAGCACTTCCATGACTGTCCTACCCTCTGAGTCCTTGAGGTGAGAGTTTGCTCCCTTGTCTAGTAAGAGCTCAACGGTCTCTGTCTTGCCACACATGGCAGCTTCGTGCAGAGCAGTACCTCTCTCACACTAAATAATCATGGAATAGAGTTTTAATTATTAAGAGATTATGTAAGTGTTAATGGATTATAAGTTAACCACCAGCCCCCACCCCCACCTGCCATTTATCCATGTGAGATACAGCCCCACTCTCTGGTAGTCCCTGTGAGATACAGTATCTCTGGCCCCACTCTCTGGCAGTCCCTGTGAGATACAGCCCCACTCTCTGGCCATCCATGTGAGATACAGTATCTCTGGCCCCACTCTCTGGCCATCCATGTGAGATACAGTATCTCTGGCCTCACTCTCTGGCCATGTTAAATAGTGAGAATATCTGGGGAGGTTTAGACTTACCACAGTGTTGATAGAAATACCAGCATTGATGAGAGAGAGCGCTACTAAACTGTGGCCATTTCTAGCTGCCAGATGGAGAGGTGAGAACCCCTTGACAGTTGGTCGAAGGGTCTCGGGGGAGTAGGAGATGAGGAAGTGGACACAGGAGAGATGACCATATTGGGCAGCTAAGTCCAGGGCTGTCTCGTTCCTGTCATTCCGTAGGAGGGGGTCCGCATGGCGCTAAGAAAGGAGTGACTATTGAACTCTGAACCTGTCAGGTCTATTGAATTCTACCCGTCAGGTCTATTGAACTCTGAACCCACCAGGTCTATTGAACTCTGAACCAGTCAGGTCGGATAACAAGCTATTAACACCTCCGATTAGTCCCAGAGGTATTCATACCAACGAATCAAACAAGACACCTCCCATTAGCCCTAGAAATGTTAATAGAACTAACCAAACAAGAGACTTCTGATAAAGGTAGAGAAATCTGATGAATGTGTATTTTCTTATGGATGAGTACACAAATATTTATTCTCAGCTATTAATTAAAAGGATATGCTGAAAAAGGCAGAGCAGCAGATGTTCTGTTCTCCTTGTTTACATTAGAGCCACCAGTTAAGGGATTTAGTTTGGGATCACCCTGGGTGACCTAGATACTGTACACCCACCTGTAATAGAAACTCCACAACAGGAGCATAGCCGTACTGGCTGGCCAGGTGGAGAGCAGTATCATCGGAGTCATTCTGCTGGTTGACATTGGCATAAGAGGGTCCCTGGGTAACCAGCATCTTAACAATGTCTATGTCTCCCTTCCATGCTGCTAAATGGAGTGGTGGACTACCTGAATTATCTGAGATGTTGGTGGAGGCACCACACTTCAGCAGCAGACACACTGTAGTTCTGAGAGAGAGAGAGAGAGAGAGAGAGAGATACACTAATAGACTTGCAGATAAAAAAGAATCCATCCTCTTTCTACCTATGGCTTGCCCCTGACCCTAGTCCCTTAACCCCTTACCTCTCCCTGACCCTAACCCCTTACCTCTCCCTGAACACAGCCCCCCTACCTCTTCTACCCTCTTTAAGTCCAGCCCCAAGTCACTCCTACCTCCCCCTGAGCCCAGCCCCCCTAATCAACTCCCACTTCTCCCTTAGTCCAGCCCTACCTGTGGCCATTGAGAATGGCATGATGTAGGAGGGTAGAGCCTTCCTCATCCTGTATGTTGGGATGGAGTTTGTTCCTTAGGCTGGAAACAATAAAGGCAAAAAGAATGTCAAAAATTTACAAATTATTAAGGAGTGGAGTAGGACCGCTAATTGGCTACATAGTCTCAACTACAGTCCCACCCTCCTACCACACTCCCAGACACTGGACCTTCCTGTTGTCCCAGACTTACCTCCCAAGACCAGACCCAATGTGTGCCCCTCCAGATAGTTTCTTCAGGTGGCTAGCAAAGGCTTTCTCAAGTGCTGCTGTGTTCCCAGTCTGTGCTGCCTTGAACAACTCTGATTCACGTCCCATGCTACTCCTAATGATGGGAGTGGAGATAGAGGGTGGAAAGAAGGGGTGGAGGATAAGGATAGGAACATAAGTAAGGTGGAAGTAGGGACAGGTCAGATGAGACCACCTGGCACTCAGACTAGTGTAATGAATTTAGTTAGAGACAAATTAAACTGCCCTACATTTTCCAGTAATCATCACCTTTTCTAACTCAATCATTGAAAGGAAGGATGAGAGTAGTGTGACAAGGAATGATGTCATCTTAATAATACTGAGTAGTATACTAGTTCAAGTAAAAATTACCTGCATGCCCTGCCTACATGCCCTGCCTACATGCCCTACCTATAATATATACCCTGCCTACATGCCCTGCTCTACTGCAGACATGACCTGCTCTACTGCCTACATGCCCTGCTTATATACCCTGCCTACATGCCCTGCCTAATATACTCTGCCTACATGCCCTGCCTAATATACTCTGCCTACATGCCCCTACCTACATGCCCTGTCTGCATGAAAAATCTGTTGATGTATTGTGCATTCCACTGCATATAATGAAGTTCTATAGAAGATTGCAGAACATATCTGTTGAGATGAGACTATGAAGTATATGTGTGTATTAGTATGGTGCTCATATAACCAGCTCTATACAATAATACATCACTACTGAGCATGGCAAATATTCTACAATATAAAGTTATGGTTTACAGTATAATTGGTTGGCACTGAATTCACCTCCCCAATGACTATAACATCAACCACAAAAAGTAGGAGGGGGCACACACAGGACACCCAAACATAGAGGGACACTCTTTATTTACCCGGCATCAATAGGATAGGGACACTGTTTGTTTACCCAGCGTGAATAGGGTAGGGACACTCTTTATTTACCCAGCATGAATAGGGTAGGTGAACACTCTTTATTTACCCAGCATGAATAGGGTAGGTGAACACTCTTTATTTACCCAGCATGAATAGGGTAGGAATACCCTTTATTTATCAAACAGGATGAATTGGATAAACAAGACAAACATCCCAAACCAAGTTTTCAAAAATTTAAAGGGTTAAATGTCAACAGGACTAGCAGATGGGTATGCAGGACACCTAGAACAACAGAGTTAAATGTCAACAGGACTAGCAGATGGGTAGGACTTACACTGCAGGACACCTAGAACACAGGGAGACATAATGCTCAACCTGGGAGAAGGTCACCAAAACTAACATGGAATCCATAACAAAGGAACAAGGTCTACATCCTACAAGTGTCTCACAGAACAAGACCCAAATTTTAAAGCAATGAAATTTTAATAGACAATCAATTATGGGTATCAGGTAGACATAATGGATTGTTTGAGTAATAGAGATTCAGTGTCCCACATCAAAAAGTAATGAGAAAATAGATAATTTTCAGAGTAGAGGTGTCCACCATTATGTCTTTATTCAGGACAATGGCAGCTATTTCACTACCTGGTCAGGCTCATAGCACACATCTATAGATAATGAACTGTATATAACATCATAGCTAACCTTAATACAAAGAATAGCACAGTAATACAATTCCCAGCAAGTGCATTTAGCTAACTAATACAGTTATGCCTAGTAGATATCAGCCAGCCACAATTTAGACAGTTAGTTTAGACAGCTATCAGGCTACAGTTGTCCTAATGTAATCCTGTTAACTAAACTGCACTTGTACAAGTGCAGACATTGGCTGAGTAAATAATTTTAACCCTCTCCATGGTATGGGTAACAGTCTGGCTTGTGGCCTCTTTCTTACATAACATAATAACCTGGTTTCTCCACTCCGTCACCACTTCCTAGCCGTCCGTAGGCGCTCACACAATGTATCCCTTTAGCTTCACTTAGCTACACTTAGGAGCAGTGAGTCCCCGCTCACGAGGGCGGGAGCGAGCTTTAATTTTACTAAAGCAGTTACTCAGGTTTAGCTCTCTCTCTAGCTGCATTATATTATTTGCCAATAGCTCACCTGAGCCCTACGAAGGGGGTGCGGTCAACCGCAGGCACGCCCATTGCACTATCAACACCTTGATTTACTTCCGGCACCTGCATTCGTCAGTTTATTTATGCAGTTTATGCAATTTGTGTGCATTCCCTGTGTCAGTGCTGATTTCTCTGCCACTGGATCATTCAATAAATACTCGGTCTCCACTGCTGCTATCAACTGGGTGAGTAAGTTAGCTAGCCAGCTTGTCTGTCTTACACACGGTGGCCAAAATAGTTAGCTAACTCTTACCTAGTTTACTAGTTATTTACCAGGCGGTGATAGCTAGCCCTTGGTCTTTATAAATTCTACCTATTGTAGCTATGTAACTGATTGTATGACAGCCTAGCTAGTCGTATGACAGTCTAGTTATGTGAGCAAATGATATAGTTTATGCAATTCTCCTTAACTCTTGCTATTCATAACAATTGTGTGATTGTTTAACTTAAGACCACAGCCAGCTATGAATTTTTATATAGGACAACATTGTTGGTGGTGGTGACCTTTATAATACTTGCCACACCCCTCCAGTCATGTAGAGTGCCGAATAAACTCTGACCTCCTCAGCTCCACTCCTTCCCTTGCAACTGATGGATAAAGTGAAAAATCGTCTTACAAAAATTAGCCGGGCCAACCGTGTTCCAAACTTTGACCCCGCTTCTTCCTCAACCTCCTCCTTGAAGAAGCGATCTCATAGTATTTCTGGTGTCTTGGAATCAGACCACACCCCCTCCTCTCCCGTCCCTCCTCCTCAGCAGTTGCAGCTATTGTATCATGGTTACATGTGCGTCGATGACCCACGATCCAACAAGGAAGTGCTTGGTGCCCTGAGGGCAGTGAGGGAAGGGTCCAATACACACAGTCCTCATAGCATATCCTATGGCAACGGGACACTGAGAGTGGCCGAAGGAGATGGAGATGCACTGTTGGTATGTCCCCTTCATTCTGTGGCACTGGTAAGTGATCATGGGAGGTTTTGTTGTACTGTTATAGGTATGAGAGACACCAGGTCACCAAGGTCGTGCATGTATGTATACTTGCTCCCACTAAATTGTTTTTACTGGAACCTGTTGACTGGTTTGAATAGTTAACCATTGTATGTACTGTCAAGGGTTATGTAACAAAGTTAATGCTATAACCCGTTATTCCTGGATTACTGCTGTATTTTCTATGTGAGATGGAACTTGTTAAATCGGGTTAATAGGTGTCTGTACCCAGGACATCTTCTATACCGTGAGTAGGTGTAGTTCAGCCTAGACATGACAACCACCTCTCCTAGCCAGTCTGTTCTTATATAATGGATTAATTATATCCTTACTCGGAATCCCTCTAGTTCACCACTGAACCCCTCTAATTCCAACCCCAACACCTGGAACTCCTCTATTACAACCAAGGACACCTCTGTATACAGTGGAACTCCTCTATTCCAACCCCCTGAAATGAGGACACCTCTGTATACATTGAAACTCCTCTATTCCAACACCCTGAAATGAGGACACCTCTGTATACAGTGGAACTCCTCTATTCTCACCTCTGAAATGAAATGAGGACACCTCTGTATACAGTGGAACTCCTCTATTCCAACCCCCTGAAATGTGGACACCTCTGTAACTCTTCTATTCCAACCCCCTGAAATGAGGACACCTGTATACAGTGGAACTCCTCTATTCTCACCCCTGAAATGAGGACACCTCTGTATACAGTGGAACTCCTCTATTCCAACCCCCTGAAATGAGGACACCTCTGTATACATTGAAACTCTTCTATTCCAACACCCTGAAATGAGGACACCTCTGTATAAAGTGGAACTCCTCTATTCCAACCCCCTGAAATGAGGACACCTCTGTAACTCTTCTATTCAACACCCTGAAATGAGGACACCTCTGTATACAGTGGAACTCCTCTATTCTCACCCCTGAAATGAGGACACCTCTGTATACAGTGGAGCTCCTCTATTCTCACCCCTGAAATGAGGACACCTCTGTATACAGTGCTTGGTTCAATGTTATCTGTTACTGTATGGAAGATAGTGTTGTCATGTACTTGTGTACACTAATAGTAGAGCTATCATCTTATACATTTATAATGACTTGACCTATAAGGAGTAAGTTATAACAGCCTCTTGTGTGCACACTTAGTTACTCCCTAGTCACCTTTTGTATGTTAACCCTCTGTGTTCCTTAAGTGCCCTTCTTTGAACTATCATCTGTTCTAGCACAAGATCACTGCATGCATAAGACATGACCTTATCTAATTCATGTTTCTTTTTATCAGTGTTACATGTACAAGATAATAAATGAAATTACTCTTTACATGCTGTGATAAATCTGTGGTAGGAATGGGTTAATTACACTTCACATTCTTTTATAGGAAGGGGTTAATCAGACTTCACTTTCTGTTGTAGGAAGGGGTTAATCAGACTTCACTTTCCATGGTAGGAAGGGGTTAATCAGACTTCACTTTCCGTGGTAGGAAGGGGTTAATCAGACTTCACTTTCCGTGGTAGGAAGGGGTTAATCAGACTTCACTTTCCGTGGTAGGAAGGGGTTAATCAGACTTCACTTTCCGTGGTAGGAAGGGGTTAATCAGACTTCACTTTCCGTGGTAGGAAGGGGTTAATCAGACTTCACTTTCCGTGGTAGGAAGGGGTTAATCAGACTTCACTTTCCGTGGTAGGAAGGGGTTAATCAGACTTCACTTTCCGTGGTAGGAAGGGGTTAATCAGACTTCACTTTCCGTGGTAGGAAGGGGTTAATCAGACTTCACTTTCCATTGTAGGAAGGGGTTAATCAGACTATGCTGTTGTACATTTCATTTTCTCAGACATTCAAAGTATTTGACCTCAAAGAGTGAGAAAATAATACTGTCTATTTTGGGCAAGCCCTTGAGCTGTGAATTGTGTTTGAAGAGTGTTAGGTGGTATCCCAAACACCCACACCCATACCCAAACACCCACACACCCGTGCCCAAACACCCACAGATTTATCAGTTAGTGGACTGCAGGTGCTGGCCAAATTTATAAGGTTAGGAAAGCTATTGTCACTGGTTCAACTCTCTACATGTGTTATGTGTTAGTTGGCAAGTTGAGAGAGAGAAAGGGAGGGAGAGAGGGGGGGAGGGAGAGAGGGGGGGAGGGAGAGAGAGAGAGAGGGAGAGGGAGGGAGGTTTACCAATGTTACCATAGTAATGTGTTATCCCAGTGCCATCATGTATGTTTATATAGTAATAATAATAAGTTGTTGTTGTTGTGATTAATAAGTTGTTGTTATTGTGATTATTATTATGATGATGATGATTACTCTTTGTTGCTAGGTGATACATGATGTGAATAAGGGTGGTTTTAATGACTGTTTTGTGGTATCCTTTGGGACTGGACACTACACCAAACAATGCCACATCTTCCAGGCCAAGTCATTTCGAGAGGTGAGATCATGTGACAAAATACAAACCAGATATGTTGGACCTCTCATGTGACCACACCCCTAATCCCTCCTGTATCTATATTAGACTGCAGATATTGTTCAAGTCCTTCAGAAAGCAGTACGAAATGCAAACAAAGAAAGAAAAGTTCGAAAGTCTACAGAATCCAGACCAACCAAGCCCAAGATCTCTGTATCGGAAGGTCCAAAGGTCAGTCGTGCAATGCAAAATATGGAGGACGAGGATGAGGTGATAGAACACAAGTCTATTGGTGGGAGGAGGGAAAGCAAGAAGGCAATCCTGGCCATGGTGGTAAGTTAGCACTTGGAGAATGAGCATACTGGGGTTCATTGAAATGAGCATACTGGGGTTCATTGAAACTTCTTGATATGACATCAATATTCAGGGGTTCATTGAATTTCCATTATTCAGGGGTCCATTGAGATGGGCAGAAGCATTGATTTATAATGATAGTGGTTAATTCGGTTCAAATTTTGACCTGTCAGCTTTTGTTCTATCCAATAGCATATCCATGATAACCTAGGCTTAGATGTAGTATCATGACAGAGATATTATATGACGACTTCTCTTTCTTTCTTTTTTTTCTTTCTTCTTTTTTTGTGTTTGTTTGTTTGTTTGTAGCGTACTGCATCTGGAGAACCTACTTCTAACAGTGCTTCCCTTGCTGCTAACTCCGGACAAGTAGGTTTGTCCTCAGAAATCCCTTCCTCCTCTCTGCACCCCACAAATCCTGCCCCCCTACCTCTCAAAGACAAACGAAAGCTGGGTCAGCGTAAGTCCGGGGGTGCTAAGTCAGGGGGCACAGGGGACCAAGGGGAGTTTACACGGAAGGATAAAGTTGACCAGCTTGTGGGGGCCATCGAACGAATACAGGAGAATAACGTATTCCTCCGAGAAAAGGCTAGGTGAGGATAAGGGAAAATTATGTCTGAGGAAAGATTATAATGATATTCATAACCACTGTCATGGGCCATGTGTTTACTAATAATGTCAAGTATTGTAGCCATGAGTAAGTATAGAGAGATATCAAATATATAGCTAGAACACAATACACCCCTGATCACTGGTTTATACTGCAGGAAAATAACCACACCTACCACCATCTTTGAGGACGCCCTCCATGCAATGGTTCACTCTAATTATGAGCTGTTACAGAGTTATATGAGCCACAATAATGTTCCAGACACTCACGATGGCAGTGGTAACACTCTCCTTCACTATGCCGTGGCCCTGGGCTCTGTTCATGGAGTTAAAATCCTCTACTCTAAGTGAGTTACTTTATATAGATGTATAAGGGGTTAAATATAGGGGGAGTTATCCAGGAGTAAAATATAGCAGGAGGTTTGTTGGGGTTAATTAGAGAAGAGGGAGGTGTAAAGGTTATTCTTCATCCCAAATGCAATAATGATTTAACCCCCATTATTCTACATTATTCTATACGTGTAGTAATGCTTCCCTGGAGGCTTCTGGCTGGAACGATTGTAAACCTGTCCACCGAGCTGCTGTTGCTGAAGGTCACACTTCTATTCTACAGACACTCCTACGGCATGGAGCTGAGGTCAACAGCCTGGACTTTATGAGGTAACTGCAGGAAGTGTCCACTACCATGGATAGAACTCTCTGTATATACCTGTGTGTGTGTGTGTGTGTGTGTGTGTGTGTGTGTGTGTGTGTGTGTGTGTGTGGCATAGGCCATGTGTGTTTTCTGTGGTTTTACTGTACCATATCCAAATATGGCATTACTGGACCAACTTAAGAAGATATGAATGGGGGGGGCAGCGAGAGTTCATTATTTTCCTGTGAATGCCAAGTTTACTACTGCCACCCCTACATGGCCGTTCATAGCTCTCTGGGTATGGTATTCAACTCCCTGGGTATGGCATGTACAGGTATCCCACTCCCTGGGTACTGTGAGATAATAGGATGTAATTACAAAATAGCTCATAGTTCTTAGAAATTTGTGGTAATTTGTAGTTTCCATGGCAACTTGTCATGTACATAATTACTACCTATTGCTCCAGATCTCTAGCATGAGAGCCTGAGAGGTACAGTACATGTTATTGGGTGTGTGTGGAAGTGTTTTGTACACTGATTGAGGGCGAAAAGGAGGCACACTTCTGCAGACTGTGCATTGTGTGCACATACATAATTGGATGTTTACACAGTTTCATGTACCAGGCCAGCTCACAGGCTTCAGTTCACAGGAAACTGTTACTGTTCACACGTTTGTAAACACACACACACTATAAACATGCACTCTCTGTATGGAATGTACCTCTCTCTATGGAGTTATTATACTGTGCAATCACCTCCACTGTTTTCTGTCTAGACGGACACCTCTTCATTTCTCTTCAGCAAGGTTAGAGCTAATGGAGTGTTCTATAGCTCTTCTGGAGTTTGGTGCTCATGTCTTAGCCTCTGATATTCTGGGTTTACGACCTTTTGACCTTGACCCAGTAAGGCAGTAAAATCTTCTAATTAAGCATAATGAGGAAATAATTATTTTGTAGGAGTTGAAGGAGGCTAGAAATCGACTTGTTATCTCTGCATGTGAGACATTTATGTCTGTTCCACTCAAGGACGGGGGGAAGGAGCCTCTGGATGAAGGGACTCCCTATTCCCTGAGTCCAGCCTCCTCACGGCCTAACTCCAGTCTTGACGACCATTCACAAGATTCATGGGGAGGAGGTAGAGGAGATAATGATCTAAACCAACTTGTGGAAAAGGTTGGGATTCGAGCTAGAGACATTGCTCATCGTGCACATGCTCGTAGAAAGGAATTCCAGAAATCCATGGAATACGGCCACTCCCTCAGTCATGGTAACCTCATGGACCTCCGGGAAGGAGAGGAAGATGTCACGATGCAGAGAAACCCTCTGAAGTTTCCCTCTGCTTATGCCATAGACTCTAATTACTATGAGATTATAGACAAAGAAGAGACCACTATTCATGCCCTCAGGGACCTCATAAGGACTGGGAAGATGACAAAGAAAAGTAGTGTGGACAAGGAAAGGAAGGAGAATGGATTGGTATCGTCTCTAAGTGAACCCGAGCTACACATAAGTAAGTGGTGATTGCAGTTTCTAAATAATGCCCATGGTTATTGTGCCTTATTTAACGTAGAAGATGATGGGAATCCCCCTCCTGGACCATGTCCAACTCAAGAAATGCGGTCACTAATGAGAGAAAACCTTACCAAGTTCAAAGCTGATTCTGGAAGTTCTTCAGGTACATTACTGTTCTAATTATACAGGGATGGTAATTACTTCTTCTAATTATGGGAACACTGATCTAATTAAGTGAGGTTAATATTATATCTTTGTTTATAGGAACTCTTAGGGAAGGGGAGGATAGTGAGAACATGCTGCAACTCAGTAGAGCATTTGATGTCCTGCAGGACGACCTGAAGAGAAGTAGTTTTCGGAAGGTAAGAGTCTATACTGCTGGAAAACTATATTACTCTGACCTGTATTCCCTGTCCTGTCCTACCCTGTCCTGTCCTGTTTTATCCTGTTAGAGTGAGGATGACTTGAAGAATGTTACTCCACTATCTGATCAGCTGACTTGCAAACTCCGCCATCCACACTGCCTTTCAGCTGATGCCACACCCCTCATGAAACGTCGCACCAAAGAGGAAACAGCAGCCATATTTGATGAGCTCATCTCACAAATGGAGGGTGCAACAGATATCCTTTGTTCTAGGAATCAGAATGATACACATACTCAGGATCATTCCCATTCCAAGGATGATCGATCTGATTCCCATTCTCCCTATAAGGATGATCAGTCTCATTCTCATTCTCCAAATAATGATGTTTATACTGGAACTGGACAAGGAGAATCATTTCCCATTGCAAAGAGAAGAGTACAATCCAGTGATGTCCCGAAAAGCTATGGCTTGGTCCGGCCATCTTCCTCTGCCGGTGTGAATAAGGGCGGAGAACAGGAAGATCCCGCCCCCAGGGCTGCATCTGTAGAGTCTGATCTTCTGTTTTGTACTCTTCCAAAGAAGAAGAAATTCCGTAAGAAGTGGAGGATTGGGTCTCCTCTATTCCGTTCCCGTCGCAAGTCTTTCAACACCTCTGCTAACCATGCCCCCTCCCATGTCTCTGTTACTGGCCCCTCCCCTTCTGTACCGGTACATGTCTGTATGACAGAGAAAGAGGTACCCCCACAAACTCCATTATCAACAACACATTCAAAATCAGACCTTCTTGAGCTTCCACAGAGATCCGATAACTCCAGGTCTGGTTCACCTGGTTCAACGGATATGAACGACAGATTGGCTAGCATAGAAAGGACAGAGGTTGGGGGTGTGATTGGAACTTTGGGGAAGATTAGACGTAGCACTGCACCCAGAGATGAATGTCTGGATGCTCTTAAGCTGATGACAACTTTATCTTCCAATGAGGAGTGTTTGAGTGGTCTCATATCTTACATATGTCTGCCAAAATATGTCACAAAGTAAGTTAAAGATCTCTGGAAGTGAGGATTAGCAGTGTCCTCTCCAGTGCAGCAAGCCCTTTCACAGAGTCTAGACATAACATGAGCTTACTCTTGCCAAATACTTGTCTTTAGTATGGACATAAGTGGGACTGATGTTAGTAGTGTTTACACACACCTGCTGGGACCATACTTATTCCACCCCTCCCATCTGCTCCCTCTCTTCCCTCTCCTCTCCTCTCCTCCCTCTCTTCCCTCTCCTCTCCTCTCCTCCCTCTCTTCCCTCTCCTCTCCTCTCCTCCCTCTCTTCCCTTCCCTCTCCTCTCCTCTCCTCCCTCTCTTCCCTCTCCTCTCCTCCCCCCTCCTCCCTCTCCTCCCCTCTCCTCCCCTCCTTTTCCCTCCCCTCCCTCCCCTTCTCTTGTCCCTCTCTTCTTCCTATCCTCTCCTCCCTCTCTGTGTACAGGTTGGTAGAAATCTCTCAGAGTCCATCCACTTCTCTCAAGGTCCTCGACCTTATCTCTACTCTTCTCTCTAATCTCTACCATTCTGGGGGTTCAGAGGGAACGAAGACAGCGCTGGGCTCTGGGGTTTTGGATCTCACCATCAAACTGCTTCAATCGAGGGACCCTATTCCTGTGAGTGATGAATCATGAAGTGTTGTCAAAGCTCAAAACTAATATTAAGCGTCTTCTCTTTTATATGTAATATTATAGTACATTACATCGTTTAACCCTTTCCACACTAAATATGGTGTGTTATATCCTTTCTCTCGCATGGAGTATGGTGTGTTATATCATTTAACCCTTTCTTTCACATAACGTATGGTGTGTTGTCATAATTATTAAACCTGTCTCTCACAGGGAACGTGTCTCTCGCTCCTCAATAACCTCCTCATTAGTGATAATGACAATGACTGTCTTCGAACTATCATCCGGATACCAACCGCACCCCTCCTCCAATACTTGGAGGTGTCTGATTCAGGCGAGTCGGACAGTGGATATGAGAATAACTCCACCCACCCTCGTAGAGACATCACTGTATCCAAGGAGATGCAATACAGCTCTGATACTATGAGCACTGCCACTGATGAAGGAGTAGGTGGAATGGGGACAGTGGGGAATTACCTGGGACTTCCCCCTCATCATTCTGGTGCTAGGACTTCCAGTTTTACTAGTGAAACGAGTGAAACAAGCAGTGGACATTCTTTCTTGAGGTAATGCTAAATTTAATCCGGGAGAGAAGGGGTTAATATTGAACTATTACATACTGTATAGAATGGTTGTAATATAATATAAAACGTCGTTTCTTTTTTAGTCCATCCTTACCAGGCCAATCCTCAGACATTCCACTGCACCTTGACCCCAGAAGAATTGTACTGAAGATGCTAGCAGTTTCAAGTACCCATTCAAAGATGCAGTTGGCCCTTTCTGCAGAGAGAGCCATGTCTCTGTTGGCTTCTTGTACTTCCGATCTCTCACAGGAGAACGTAACCAACTCTCTCATCACCCTGGCAAATGTAGCGCAGAATGTGGGGAGTCATGACCTGGTGAGGGTGGGGCTGAGGGCGGGGCAAAGGGCAGTGTAGGAGGTACTCTTTGTCTTAGAATGTTAGACTAGACTAGTATTTTTCAAACCTGTTTGTAAACCAGTTTTGTTGGTTTATCTTCTAGTTCCATAGGTTAGGTGTGGTCAAGAAGTTGCAGTCTCTGCTTTTTCAAGGCCCCCACCCTCGTTACCATGCCTCGCGGGCACTGGTCTACATGGGGCACCTTGACCTCCTCTTAGGGTGTGGTTTATTTGACCTTGTTGCCACTGGATACGAGACAGATACTGTGATCAACACTACTGATAATGATGGACATGTTTATGCAAGGTCAGTTCCCTCCCTCCTCCTCTTCTCTCCTCCTCTTCCCTCCATACACACCTTCTCCTTCCATACTTCCCTTCACCCACCTCTCTCCTCCTCCATCCTCTTCCTCCTTTTTCCATACACACCTTCTCCTTCCATACTTCCCCTCACCCACCTCTCTCTCTTCCTCCTCCTCCCTCCATACTTCTCCTCACCTCCCTTTCTCTCTCCCTCTACAGAGGTGCCACCATTGAGAAGTGTGTTGAACTCCTTACCAGTGAGCCATCTAAACTCTGGGGTGGGTTCTCCCTGCAAGTGGGACCACACCCACCTGCTAACAAGTCCTTTCCTGCCCTCCACGCATCCAAGGACCAGATTATCCAGTTCTTCCTCACCACTTATAAATCTTTTGTCCATCCACTTATCTTTATGCGACTGCTTCTTCATCGTCTAACTTACAATGACTCATTGAACTTATTTGATTGGTCTAAGGCTCCCGAAGAATCTGCCTCGCCCACCATACATCTCTTGTCTGTTCCACCAACACAGATGAATGTTCTGAATCTGATTGGCCGATGGTTAGAGACGTATTCCTGTGATTTCACAGAATATCCACAACTGAAGGCTGAAGTAGACAAAGTTGTTTCTCGTCTCAAGTCAGCCCGAGGCCCTTATATTCCTCACACCCACAGACTCAGGTGAGCAGGTTGTGTTATTTCATCGTGTCCACTTCATCTCTTTACCTTGACCTACAGGTCACTGTTACAGGATGCAGATCGTCCCAGGACAGAGCAGGTGGACCAGATGTCAAAGGCAGAGAGTAGACCTCCTCACCATGACAACTTATACAACCTTGTAAGCTAATTCTATTTGGAGTGAGAGAAATACTCACTAATTAGTTACTATAGCAACCCCAAAATTACCATTACCGTATATCTTCTTATCTTCTAATAATTTGGCATTTTTTTTTTACAAATTTGATTTGTGTTTGCAAAAAAAAAACTGAACATTAAAATGGAAGTTAACTGGGGGAGGCTGTTGCCACTATCTCTTTGACTCTCAGAATGACAAGGAGCTGTTATTATGTGTAACCAAGTGCAGTGGGTGGATGCATACCATTGGAAATTATATTTTAATTCTCATTGAATCTTGAATGAGGTGCCAAATTTTTATAAGATAATTTAATATGCTGATGACTCTAATGTGAGTTCTGAGGTATGTGCTTCCAAATATTTTGTTTTTGTAGTGTCGGCAGATGGTGACTGGTGGACACTTGCCAGTAACTGTCGATCAAGCCGTTTTCATGGCATCTCTACAACTCCACTTAGAGGTGTGTGTATATTCACGACTTAGCCCTGATTCTGTAATCTCACACTCTCTTTCCCCCTTTAGAACATCTCCAATACCCCATCAGTTGACCCCTCTGGGACCCTCACCAACAGCACCCCGGGAACTCCCAGTCGAAACAAGAGAGGAACTGCCAAACTAAAATCTGCCTTCCCCCCAGGCTATTCAAAATCTAAAAACATCATGAAACGTGTCAAAACGCAAATGGCAGAGTTTGAAAAGCTCTCTGAACGAAATGCCAAGCACTTGTATATTGAGCGTTGCCAGGCCAACCCAGGCTATGACTGCTCCTTCTTCAGTGTCAGGGTCCCATCTTCTGGGAGGTTCAAAAGGGCACCTGTTGCTAAGCAACTGATGGGAATAAACAACAAGAGAATTGTGTTTTTAGATGAGAAAACTAAGGTCAGAGTTCAATGGGGGAAATGGCTATAAATAAGCAGTTAGACATTGTTCTGATCATTGTATACTTGTAATATACTGACATATACAGGATTTGATAACAAGTCACAGTCTCCAATCTGTCTCTAGTATCACACGTGAAAGTGACCCCTGTGTACTCCTCATTAATATAAGAGGAGATGCAGCTGGGTTCAAGGTTCAGGTGGACTCGACCACTGTAGCAAAGGAGGTGGCTAACATCCTAGAAGAGTGTAGAGAAGGGGAGAGAATGGTGAGGATTAATGAAGCAAAGAAAGGGTTAAATATCAAGTTATGCAGAAAGAGGGGTTAATCAGGGTAGTTTTCTTTTACAGTTGGATGAAAGTGCCCTACGTTGGAGCGATTCTGTTCCTTCTCTCTTCACAATGTCCATAGAGACAACACCCGATACTGACTCCTCCCTCTCCACTGCTGACCACACCTCCACTGAGAGAGAAGCCACACCTCCTGGTCACATGTTATCATATGACATGCTAAAGAATCCTCCAGAGGGAGGTGTGGTGGCTGCACCTAATGGTCGTGTAGATACCCTGTTGACATACAAGTCCGACACCCTAAAGGCATTCTCACACAACGACTCTCTAGTGACGGACCTTTGTGATCACATCATTCTCTCTGACAGAGAGAAACTACTTTTCTGTGATTGTCCCCCGGATCCTGAAATTCCCCCTGGATTAAACCTTAATAACATCACGTGAGTGGATACCACCATGTGGATAGCTATGGAGTGGGAGACGGGGAGGGAGAGAGAGTGGGAGAGAGAGTGGGAGAGAGAGAGAGAGGTAGAGAGAGAGAGAGAGAGAGAGAGAGAGAGAGAGAGAGAGAGAGAGAGAGAGAGAGAGGGGGGGGGGGGGGGGGAGAGGGAGAGGGGGAGAGAGAGAGAGAGAGAGAGAGAGAGGAGGGAGGGAGGGAGAGGAAGCATGTGTGGTGATGATCATGTGATGCTTTATA
The DNA here is from genome assembly GCA_964016965.1 of Diacarnus erythraeanus. Lineage (NCBI taxonomy): Eukaryota > Metazoa > Porifera > Demospongiae > Poecilosclerida > Podospongiidae > Diacarnus > Diacarnus erythraeanus. The sequence continues at coordinate 110,400 of OZ024682.1, forward strand.
TAGACTGGTTGACGTACTCAGCTCACCTAAGGAGATAGCAAGACAGATGACACTTATAGCTCACAGTAAGTCTTGTACACTATTAGATTACTATAGATTACTACTATGACCTCATTACTATAAATGTTCAGAACGGTTATGTGAGCTAACTAGCACAGAGTTACTAAAGAAAGTTAACCTTCTTCCAAACACCTCGTCACAACAACAGCAGCAGCAGAGAGACTCCTTCGTGTCCACAAGGTCATCTGTGGTTGATGGCGAGTTACAGGAGACTGCTGTGGAAAAGCTGGCCTCTAGGTTCAATCAGGTACAATGTTACATGTTGGCTCTTTCTCCATGTAGCATGTTCAGATTTCATCCTACCCCTCTAGCTATAGCCCTAGGCCATATCAATAGCAATGATATAATCTGTTTTACATGGAGGAGCCTACATGTTGTGACAGGGACAAACCCTTTCCTTCTTCACCTGACATGGGTGTAGCTAGTATGTTGATTGTGCTGTGGTGTGCTGTTAGGTGGGGAACTGGGTAGCTCACAGCATCTTACAGTTTGAACACTTAGAAGAGAGAGTGGAGGTCATCCAGCAGTTCATATCCATTGCCAAGGTAACTATATCCATTGCCAGTCTATTGCTATGGTAACTGTATCATACCTTTTCAGAACTGCTATGAGCTAGGTAACTATAGTTCCATGATGGCCATCGTGGTTACTGGGCTAGGCTCCGCCCCTATTAGACGGCTTCACCACTCATGGTCACAGGTACCAAAACCAGATATGGAACTCTTTAAGGAGATGGACACTATTCTTGACTCACGGGTAAGGATATGATAAATGTTTTAAATGATGATTTTCATTCTTTCTACATATCCTCAGGGCAATTACAAGCATTACCGAGAAAAGTTAGCAGCCACGGAGGTCCCAGCCATCCCATATGTGGGCGTGTTCCTCAAGGACCTCACATTTATCTGTGATGGTAACCCAGATTATCTGCGAGGTGGTCTCATCAACATCCATAAGAGGAGGCAGGTTAGTAGAGAAACCCTCTGTGGGGGGCCTCCTATATTCTAATTAAGATGTGGCTCCTTATCACATCACCTAGAGAACTATTCTAATTAAGGTGTGGCTCCTTATTTACTGTACCTAGAGAAGTATTCTAATTAAGATGTGACTCCTTATCACATCAACTTACTGTACCTAGAGAAGTATTCTAATTAAGATGTGACTCCTTATCACATCAATTTACTGTACCTAGAGAAGTATTCTAATTAAGGTGTGGCTCCTATTACATCAGCATATTGTACATATTTCCCATGTCTAGGTCTATCGGTTACTAGAAGAGATCCACCATTACCAGAAAGATGACTACAAACTTCACGATGTCCCAGAACTGCAGAGATATCTGTGTAGTCACCAACTCGTTCCAGAGGATGATCTTCATTCCATGTCACACAACGTGGAGCCTCGTATCAGACGGTCACATTCCTCTTCCAGTACCAAGAGTTTCTCTAGCACACAGGGAGGGAGGTCCTTCTTTAGGGGACTAACTAGGAGTGGATCAAGCAGTTCTTCTTACATTCATAGGACATCAGCTTCCAATTAACACCAGCTTCCAATTATCTTTTCCAACTGTCATTATTTGATTTACTCATAATTTTATATTCACTATCAATAATAAACATTCCACTATACTCTCCAAAGGATAATCCAGTGCAACAAGGGTTAAGAGGCTATCCAGCAAGGGTTGTGCAACAAGGGTTGTGCAACAAGGGTTAAGAGGATATCCAGCAAGGGTTGTGCAACAAGGGTTAAGAGGCTATCCAGCAAGGGCATTGAGGGTTATGCAAGGAGAGGATTATGTAATATGTATTGCAGTAATAACCTACATGCTATTAAATTATATGCTATTTAAAAACATCATGTGCTTGAGCCTTTAAATTCTAAAAACTGCTGATATGAGTGTAATGACAATGTTTGATAGATGGTTACCTAGGTTACTATATCCTGAGGTGACCTCTCTGAGTAAGACCTTCAAAACGCTTGAAAGTATAGTTTTGGAAGACCCAATCTTTCTGAGCCTCTTCGCTGGCTTCATTGAATGCTATACAAAATAGTAACTGATATGACCAAAGCTATAGACAATACTCTAAACAGAGCACACTGCTCCAAAAGAAGCACACCATTAAACCACTCACATCTCTTTTGTTCATCTAACTCTTCAAAGTCGTCAAAGTTAGATGTGTCTGCCATGTGCTTAACATTGACAGGAATAGCTGCAGGGCGGTCACGGATGTGGTCCCAATCAGTGCCAGTGAAGAAAACATGGCCCTTCAATTCTTCCACATTACCACCGAGACGATTACTGGCATCACACACCAGGCTAAAACAGGAGCACAGAGGGTTAATGCATATACAAGTGTTCTACATTGATCACCATCTGTCAATCCAAATAACTGGGAGAACAGTGGTACGTGGACACTCTTAAGTGTTAAACTATGGAGAAGAAGTCTTACTCACACTTTGATAAGGTTCTCTGCCTCAGCAGAAATGGGCGGAAGTTCAGGAGAAAATATCAAATGTTGTTGCCAGTTCATAATCTTTCGATAAGTGTCCTGAGGCTTCTCGGAACAAAATGGGGGAAACCCTACAATAATTAAGAATATTACCCCTATCATGGGTCCCTTTAACCCCTCCCCCCCAAGCCTTACCCATTAGCATCTCGTACATGATGACCCCCATAGACCAATAGTCACACACATACATGTAGCCTGTCTGCAGGAAGACCTCGGGAGCGATGTAGTCAGGTGTTCCCACTGTAGAATAAGCCTACATACATACAACCACACAATAGTCACATGACAACTAGATACAGTCACATGACAACTAGCAGTCAGTTTTTGCTCAACTCACTCTGTCTCTCCGCTGTTTTTTCCATGATTGAGCAAATCTCCTAGAGTCTGAAGAATTAGCTGTTGGAGAATATTCTCTTGATCAGATCATTCTAGCCGAGAGTGAACTATAACTTACACAAGTCTACACTACTGAGATCTCGGTAAAACTCTGTTCTGTGGCTTCGCTTCAATCCAGTGCACAGACCAAAATCACTCAGTTTTATGTGCCCCTGCAGGAAATTGGCAAATATGATAAAGGGGTGTGGCTTTACAAAGAGTTACACAATGCTATCTAAGATTAAATGGGCGTGGTTTGGTGAAAGGCAGTCGTGTTCTAGTTGGTAGTGATGGGTAAGGTTTGTATATTAAGGGGTGTGGTTATATATTCCTCCTTACCCTGGCATCCAGTAAGAGGTTGTCTGGTTTAATGTCTCTGTGAATAAATCCCAGTTTATGGATAGAATCAATGGCCAGCACCGTCTCCGCAATGTAAAACCGAGTAACTTCCTCCGATAAAATATCCTTCTTCATCAAAAGTGTCATCATGTCACCTAACAGAAGAGGGCATGAATGGCAAGGGTGAGTTTTTCTATCATCCATACATTAATGGGTAAAGGGTAATTATACCCCCAAATCTGCCCCGCCCCCATCACACCTCCAGGTAAGAACTCCATGATGAGATAGAGACTGATGGTGTCTTGGAAGGAATAGTACATCTTTACCACCCACAGATTATCTGCCTCCACTAAGATATCTCTCTCTGCACGAGCATGGGCAATCTACGGTGATATTGGACAAGATACAGACAGCATTTACATGCAATCAAACACAGGAATACACACCTGTTCCTTCTCTAACATGTCTGCCTTCCGTAGTATCTTCATGGCATAGACATGACCAGTGTCAAGTTTTTGCACAAGGGCCACTTCGCCAAATGCCCCTCTTCCTATGATCTTCAGACATGAGAAGTCCTTCTTTCCCAGACGTGACCTCCTTAAACGAAGGAATTGGGTCTCTTTCTGGGCGTGTTGGGTACGATGCTCTTCTCTCTAAAGGTTGATGGTTTGTTCATGATGCATGTAAGAATGACATATAAACCTTCAATGGAAGCAAAGAACTCGTCTATTCTACTCCCCTGTAAGTATACACCTCTCCTGAAATAAAGACACCTCTGTATATAGTGGAACCCCTCTATTCCAACCCCTAAAATGAGGACACCTCTGTATACAGTGGAACTCGTCTCCTCTATCCCAACCCCCTGAAAAGAGGACACCTCTGTATACAGTGGAACTCGTCTCCTCTATCCCAACCCCCTGAAATGAGGACACCTCTGTATACAGTGGAACTCGTCTCCTCTATCCCAACCCCCTGAAAAGAGGACACCTCTGTATACAGTGGAACTCCTCTTCCTTGAAATGAGGACACCTCTGTATACAGTGGAACTCCTCTATTCCAACTCCTTGAAATGAGGACACCTCTGTATTAAGGACACTTGGATATGTCCCAAATAACAGCTTGTGCATTAATCTGTTCCAAGGTCATTACTACATCCCCTTCCATTACTCTGAATAATGTATTGATGTTTACAATTATAGCACCTCCATTAAATAAACTTCACCTCTTCGTTAGAGAGGCCCATGTCCTCCATACTCATCTCTAACTTTCTCCAGCGGTTGTTTCTGTCTCTGTCCTGGATGAGTAGGTTCTCGTAGAAGTTCTCCATACTCACCTGGGCCCTCACGGCACTCTCCAGAGTGGACTGAGAGTATGATTGATGGGTAGAATTCGCTCCTTCAGACATGATTCTAACACATACGGTATTTCTGCTGTATCTATGCTATTATAACCCCAGCTACCATAAAAATGTCGAGTCAGCATGTTAGTGACGTCATCCACTTACTATAACATAATAATATATGTACGTACTAATTACAGGTATTATTATACTACAGTCTAGTCTACAGTAAATTTTCTAAAAATATTATTAATTAATTTTAATTGACAGGAAATTTAACATGTGAAAGTCTCGTTGATAAATAGTTTCAATGATCTCAGTATGCAGATGAAGAATGTGTAAAACATACACAGAATCAGTACCAATTCTCACACAGGAACCACACTAGATTGCTACCAAACAATGGCTGCAACCTAGGATGGCAGCTCACACACACAAACAACAGAGTCAGCACTTGTAGACACAACACAAACACCAGAAGTCATGGAGACCAAACACACATTGTAGCTAATCATTTTCTGGGACGAAGAGCTGCAGTAGACGCCCTTTCTAATTCACCTTTCTCTTCCCCTCTGCTTCCAGGGGAAGAGGGTAAAGTAGAGGTGAGTCGTCCAGTGGAGGAGGATGAGGTGGGTGGAGGGTGTTTCTGGTACTGGTCTCGGTATAAGTGTGAATTTATTACGGAAAGAGAGATACAGAGTTGAGCTGCGTAATATGTACACATAATTGCGTGGTGATGGAATGGAACAGAAAAACAAAACTTATTGATTCCCAGGACAAAATCAGAGATGACAAACAACAGTGCTCCGACAGCAGAGAAGATCTTTCTCCATGGGATGTCCCTCTGCAAACTGAAACGAGCCAGTGATCTCCAGCACATGATGGCTAACAATACTGCATAGAGTGGAACCAGGTAGAGAAAGAGCCCTGGGGACATGCAGGGAATAAGAGTAGCCAAGACTAGCAGGACACAGATGAAACAAAAGATGAATTCCTTGAGACCAAAGGGTGAGAAACCAAATGCAGTGATGTAACACACCATCGTGCAGGCAAAGGCAATCATACCAAGAATAAAGTATATTTCCTCTATCTGCCATGTCAACAGAATGTCACCGGCAGATGAGAAAAGTAACCCACACAGAATCCAACGATTATAAGTGATGTAATGGTTGGGGGGTTCCCCTATGCCAATACCCTGGAGGCATACCAACCAGGCTAGGGAAAGAACGGGCAGTGCCTTGACAAAGGCTGCGGCTGCAGCAAGGCTGGGGTCATTGGTGGGGAGGTCCAGGACAAAGTAGACGCAGGACATCTTGAGGAAAGGAATTAGAAATGGAGCCACACTCCCAACTTCTTTGGTCAGCTAATAATAAAAAAGAAAGAGGAGTCAATGGAGGTGGGAGGAGGTAAAATAGATGGGGGGTGGGGGGTAAAATAGATGGGGGGGGGAGGGGTATAAAATAGATGGGGAGAGGGGGGATAAAATAGTTGGGGGAGGGAGGAGTATAAAATAGATGGGGGGTGGGGGATAAAATAGATGGGGGGTGGGGGATAAAATAGATGGGGCAGAGCAAGTACAGCATAAAGTGGAACCAATAGAGCAGATACCTTGGGGAAAATCAAAGCTTTTTGATTAGGAAGGGTGTCCTCATTTCCAGGGGGTTAGTTTATCTCAACCCAATGCAAACACATCTTTCTTGTTATTGTAGTACTTAGGAATGCACATACCAGAGCAGGACTGGGAGATATAATAATTATAATGACAACAGAACATAGATGCTTAGTTTCATTGTAATATCAGATGAAAGCTGGTAGCCTAGGGAACATGTGATTATAAATGTTATTTCATGGCATATCCCAATGTGTGCTGACTAGGTGATTCCCAGAACAGATGTAATTATTATCTGACAAGTATCAGTTGCTGTAAAGAGACAACATTACCTACATAAGACAGTTATTACCTCACATTACCCTGTTTACCACCTACAAGGAAAGCCCAAGTGATCTTCATGATTGGTAATATGATACCAGGATATTAACACAGATTTGGTTATGTTTACATACAGTGGAATCTCTCTATTCTAGACACTTCATTGTGTCATAGAGGTGTCCTTAAAGGTGTCCTTTCATGAGTCTTCTGTACATGTATAGAATTATAAAGATTTTAAGAGGGAGGGTGTCACATGTTTTCTGTAAGAGGGTTTTGTGCATAAAATAACAGATTATTTTTCTATAGCAATTCTGTAACAGACAACAGTGAATGAAGACACAGGAGAGGAAGTTCTAAAAGAATCCCATGGGGAAGAATTTAGAATGTTATTTATGCCTGTATGGTGAAACCTCAGACCATCCTCAGCAATTCACTACCATAGCTATCTAGCTACTTAACTCTTAAGTTAATGATAATCTATGGCTAACATATATGCGTAAAATTGCCCGAGTAATAGCTAGCTATGCATGGTGACAATACTGACTGCATGTGGGCAGTGGCTAGCTATAACTATGCCTAGCTTACCGCTGACCACAGAAGGAACATTCACATGCCTCACCTGGTCCTTATCGAGACGTAGAAGCTTGGCTACGAAATGAATTCCCTTTTTGAGTTTTCCCTTCATGGCGCTAGGCCGAATAGCTCAGTAATGATTTCTTCGCACCTGACTGCAGTTTTGTTTACGTTCTGGCGCGGCACACATGTTTTCGGTAAAGGGTCGAAGTGTTCCCACACTACTAGCCAGACCTTTGACCTCGTGTGAAGATGACATGTTGTTTGTTCCAACTGTTTGGCAGTTGACTCCTCCGTGGAAGGCTTTTTAAAGGACTTACTCTCACAATGCAGATAGAGGTGAGTTCATTTCTGGTCTTTAGCTTGTCAGGTCTGATATAGACGTCCGTTTTCTGAGGTTCTTTATACAGTTCTTTAAATAATGGCATATTATCTTGCTTGTTACTGTCTCTAGATATTGGGCATCATTGTTGGAATTGTTACTGCCTGTGGAGTGGCTCTGGCTTTTGCTTACTTCAATAAACGTCACCAAGTTGACCTGAATTCATCAAAAAAAGGGCCCCCTCCTCCGAAAACCCTGAAGGGACCTGTGGCACTCAACCCCATTGAGAAAATCCCCTTCAAACTTATCAAGAAGAAGGATGTCAGCCATGACACAAGGAAGTTCACCTTTGCACTTCAGAGCAAGCAGCATGTCCTGGGGCTACCTGTGGGTAAGTCTGTACTCTCCACAACACTAGCCAGGTAATACTCAGTAATCTTTCCTCAGGTAACCACATGTACATCAGTGCTAACATCGATGGTGAGATAGTGAGTCGACCATACACACCAATCACCTCTGATGACGAGCAGGGTTTCTTTGAACTTGTCATAAAGGTATTAGATCTGATAGATAAGTGAACCCTATCTGGCAGGCTATCACAGAGCACTGTTTGTATAATGAGTTTAAAGACGGGATAAGAAAACACACAAACTAGAGTCATTTGTATGATGACAAGCGTCTCTAAATGAAAAGATCTTTAATTATTATTAGATGATGGAGTCAGAGCATTTACAGTCCAAGTCACTATTATGCTACATTGGTATTACTCTCCTCGCAGGTTTATGGTCCTAATATTCACCCAAAGTTCCCTGCTGGGGGGAAAATGAGCCAGCACATGGACTCTCTAGCCTTAGGGGATTTTGTGGACATCAGAGGACCCTCGGGAAAGGTGGTGTATCTTGGCATGGGACACATTAAGTGAGTGTAATGGGAAAAGATGTTGTATAATGCTTCATTGCTTGCTTTCTTCCATGTCCATTTCCTAGTAACCCTGTTTATCTTAACCCTTCTTCTCCTCTATGCCTTTCCTAATAACCCTGTTTACCATAACCCTTCTTCTCCTCTGCCTTTCCTAATAACCTCTGTTTTTGTATTAACCCCTTCCTCTCTCCTTCAGGGTGAAGCTCCCTGGTAAGCCAGAAGAGGTCAGAAAGGCTAAACAGATTGGGCTAATGTCTGGGGGTACAGGAATAACTCCTATGTTCCAGATCATCATGGCTATCCTTAAAGATAACCTGGATAACACTCAAGTATCTCTCCTCTTTGCCAACCAGGTATGGTACCAATCTTACTCCCATTCTTGGATTCAATTCTAGTCACCATACTCATTCCTATTCTCTATATCTCACTCAGACAGAAAATGATATTCTACTTCGTGAGGAACTGGAGAAGATGGACAGAGAACATGATAAGTTCTCTCTGTGGTACACACTTGATCGGCCAGGCGAAGGTTGGTTTGACACATCAATTCTTTAACACACCCTCCATTACCTCTCTGTTCCTTTAGGTTGGACCTACAGTTCAGGCTTCATCAACACTGAGATGATTCAGAACCACCTCCCTCCTCCTGGTCCAGACACTCAGATCTTGATGTGTGGCCCACCACCCATGATAAAATATGCATGCTTGCCTAGTCTAGAGAAATTAGGCTACACGGAAGATATGTATGTGGCATTCTAGAGTAATAACGGCTAATTAGTTAGTTCTTGGGCAAATACACACTTAATTAAAACTGTCATAACATATTTATTAGTAGTAGAGGACTCAATTTCGATCCACCACAACAATCTATTTTGTACAACAATTTCCGATAGTAATTTCATTCTTAAAGTTGACTATTATAAGAGATCGTGATGGAGGTTCATTTCTTTGTGGAACCTTTACCCACTGAATTGAGGACACCTCTCTATAGATGTATGTAGTGGTGTCCCTCTATTCCAACCCACTGAATTGAGGACACCTCTCTATTATCAGTCAAATATCTAAGCATGATGAATAGTTTTGTTATTGGAAAGGATTATGGTAGGTCCTAACTTGAGATGGTAAATACGGAGATTGAGAACGCTTCTTCGACCGGTGCTGCTTGTAGCTATGGTGACCACGATCTTGGTTATGGCGGAGCTGGGTAAGATGAGTTGGAGAGAGTAACTGGGGAAAATAACATTTGTAATGTCACCCTCAGATTAAAAACAAACTTTAATATTGTACCTGTGATTTCATGAGGGTGGGTGGAGCCATGGGGTGTGGTTCTGTGGGTGCCCAGACTAGTTGTCCTGGTGTGGAGGTGTATGGTGGCTGGAAGGAGTGGCCATAGCGAGAGGGAGGCGGTACATATATCTGGTAAGGGATAGCTGTAATTGTGTGATACCATAGTTTGGTGATAATCTAGCTATGAAGATCAACAGATGAGTTCACCTGATGGTGAAGTGAACCTTTGTTTTAACTCCATGGATTCTCCTTGAGCCAGGCTTGAAGACAGTCTTGCTTCACTCACTCTGCCAGTGGTCACGCCTCCAGGGGTGTTAAAAACTTTCTGCATGAAGTCTTGTATAGTGGACGAGTAAGAATCCTCAAGGGGAGGGGCATGGGGTGTGTCTGGAGGGATGTGGGAAGATTCTTGAGGCATGTCAGATGATACATCAGTAGCAAGTTTAGTTTCTGTTGAAATGGAATAATTTAGTATAAACAAAATTTGGCAGCATCCACAAAACTAGCGAAAATTTAGAAGCCACACAAATACTTTACTTCTTATCCATCACTAACCTTCATCACCTGGTTTCCTGTCATCTTCTCTTCCTGACTCCTCTGCCTTTGATTGGACTTTTGATGACAATACAGCATCTCCAGATGTGGGTGTGGTCTGGGACTTTCTAGTGGGTGTGGCTAGTCTTGGATGGTGTAGTTGTAATTTCTCCATTTCCTGGTGAATCTAGTAGACATGAGCTTATTACTATAGTATAGGTGTCCAGTCTTTAGTTCTCACTATAAAACTATATACACCTTATTTCTGTCCCCATTTTAGTCCACACTTAACATTTGCTCTTCCTCCCCCTCCCCTCCCCTCCCCTCCCCTCCCCTCCCCTCCCCCATTCTAAACAGACATTTGTTCAGTAAATAACATAGTATCCACCATCAGGTGTAAGATTTACCTTGAGGTATGTCTCCAGATGTCTCTCTGTGTAACCCTCACTTTGTAAAGTGGTAAGGGGTGGAAGTCTATTATCCCAGACGGCTGACTGGGGCTGCACCTGAATGACCTGGTGTGGTGGAAGGTGGTGAGGAGGAAATAGAGGTTGGTAACGCATTAGTTGAACTCCTCCTTCTCCCATGTCTAACCAAGCTAGCTCTTGCTGAACATTATATGTCATCCCATCAAGCGTTAAAGGTCTTCCTCGCTGACTCCTCCCACTTTTAAATCTCTTGGATTGTCGTGATATCAAACGTTGACCTTGGTGGTCAGTAGAGTCATAACCATCTGTTGTGTTTTGTGGATGTGGTTTTACACGATTCTTCTTATGCATCCGTCTCCTATTATGGAAGGGAAAGTGAGTAAGAATTACTAGTGAGATTACTAGTGAGATTACTAGTGAGATTACTAGTGAGATTACTATAGTTAGAGTACTAGTGAAAGAATACTTATATAGGAATATATATTAGCTAGGACAACCCATCCACTAGGCATGGGTGTTGCCATAGTAACAAATCTTGCTGATGAGTTCTAATTGTGCCAGAAGAAAGACAAGCTCCAACCACATGGTCTAAACTTTAGTGAGTTAAGGTTATTACAGAAGGAATTGTCTATTTTTACATCGTACTTTGTAGTTGGCCTGGTTGAAGGATGTGGTGTGGCAGTCAATGGAGGTGGTGTGGCCAGGGAAGAAGACATCTCTACATCTCCCAGTTCTGCTTCCAACTGCATAAAAGTTCATTGTGTGATAACCTCAGGGCTAAATTTAAATAACTATACCTCTCGGTCTATCTTCACTAGCTCATGAGTTCGATCTCTGGTATGAGTTGAAGGACAAGGCGTTTCCTCGTAGTCTGTTGTGACCACAGCCCCACGTTTCCTCCGTCTACTTCGTGAGATTCCATGTGATCTTAGATCCTGTTCACGTGACTGGAGAAGCAACCGTTCAAGTGTTGCCTAAAATGGGAAGAAACAGGAATGAACATTAACCATGATCCCAACCCCTAAAGAGAGAATTTTTTTACTTTTCGTCTCTTCTTCAATTCCTTTTCCTCTTGCTCCTCTTGTAGCCTTAGGGTCTCTTCTTGAAGTTTCTTCGCTTCAATTGCTTGACTGGAGGTTATACTTTGACCTGGACGGAGTGCAGTGGGAGTGGCCACAACTTCCGAGTTCTGACTCTTGTTGGAGTTGGAAAGGGAGGGTACTACAGAGTTTGGGGGATGCATACGAAGACCTCTAATTCGAGGAGAGGGTCTGGTAGAAGGGGGTGTGTCATAATGAGCGACCCGTTCAAATAACCCAGGTGAGACCTATAGAATACACAACATGTACATACATATCACATCCACATAGCCACACATACCTGGATCTCCCTTGATGTTGGCCCGTCAGCTCCCTCTGTCCACTCATTGGCTAGCTGAGATAAGGACACAGATTCCTTCTTCCTCCTCACATCTAGCCCTGTCTCCTCAGTCCTTCTTGCTTTAGGAATGCTGTGTTGAATGGCTATATCTGTACCACGATGACTATAAGTTTCTCTGTCCTCCAAGGTCGCTATATCTGTGCCACAGTGACTATAAGCTTCTCTGTCCTCCAAGGCCGCTATATCTGTGCCACGGTGACTATAAGTTTCTCTGTCCTCCAAGGCCATACGGCCTGCTTCCATGGCCTACAGTAACAAATTTTCAAGAGGTATTAATTTTGAGTGCTTAGCGGAAAGAGGTATGTTGTATTGCTGGAGGGCATTGACAGGACCAAAACATTCAAACTATTGACACAAACTTCACCACCGCTCCAATCAGAGTGACCTCATTACTGCTCCGATCAGAGCGACCTCATTACTGCTCCGATCAGAGCGACCTCATTACTGCTCTGATCAAAGCGACCTCATTACTGCTCCGATCAGAATGGTTTTAAGTTGACCACAGAATCAACTATGATATCTAGACAGTTCTATTAGCTAAATGTTTACTAACATGTTTACCTGCAGATTATACTGGTTACTCCTCTGGTAATAAACAGCCATACAACAAATAATAACCATTATTATTACAATGAGGAAGATAATAATAGTTCCACCCACTCCTGCTACCACGGAGACCAGAAGAAGACTGGATACTGTAGATGTAACATCAGTTGTGGACAGAGTCGTGATAACATTGGGAGTTGCTGGCATGACGATCTGAGGAAGATATACATTACAACTAGTTGTCTATTCCAAGAGATTCTAACTTGTATGCAGAGTAAGTCTTACCGGGAATGACTCCATTTCCTGCACATTAGCTGCATTGAAGGCCATAGCAACTACTATTGCTGGGACAGAGGTAGGGTCAACGGTACTGTCAGTGGCATTGAGGATAAAGAAAGATATTATACTTGAGCCAAGTGAGAGATCACTAATGACTGTAACCTAAAGGAAAGGAAGAGTAAGGTGATGTTATGGTAAAGGGTTCCATTATCATTTGCATAGGGAGTGGATTGATTTCAATTAATTTATATGTCAGACATAAGGACTTCTGTCTGCGATAATCCTTTCCATACACACACATCATTCAGATTACATCATTGTCAATTGTGTACTATTGTTATTGTACTAGCCCTACCCCTAACCCTGCCCCTGGCCCTACCCCTAACCCTGCCCCTGGCCCTACCCCTAACCCTGGCCCTAGCCCTACCCCTAACTCATATAGCAATAATATATACAATTGACAAAGATGTAACCAGAATAATCTGTTACACGGAGAAGGAGCCCTAATGCTGCACATTCTTAATTCATAAATCATCACTAGCCAAACTCTTTAGCTCACCATTAATGTAATACATGAGAGAACAAGCACATGTACTTTGATAGCATGTAGCCATGTGTGTGGGCTGTTTAGTTGATATCAACACACTTTATGTGTATTATAAAACTCACGTTAATTTTGGACATGAGAAATGAATAACTGAAGAACTCTACCTAACCACAGCCATCATGATAAAATTACAATAGCCTCTTTATACCAGTACTAGCTCATAGCTATAACTACGTAACCAGATCCATAATAATACCCCTTATAAAACAGAAATTAGGAGGAGAGTAACAAAGAGAAATAACTATAATATTATGACTTAGCCAGGAAATCAATAAATTCTAATTCCAGTCTCTTTTAGCTATACAATAGTCTACAATCCCTTAAAGATTGGGCTCATTTCACCATGTAACAGAATCACATTACATCATCAATTGTAGTATGATTCTACAATATAGTACAGTGTAATCTGACTCTGTTACATGGAGAAAGAGTCAAACATTGCCTGTGAAGAAGGAAGTCCAGTTATATCAGTGACTAAGTTATATATCTCAAACATACCCAGGAGTGTGGAGCTTATCCCAATCAACTTACATCAGCATTATAATTTAAAGATTCCACCTGTCTCTTGAATGACCTCCCATTGCCCTGTTGTAATCGGCCAAGTAAAAACACATCCACAATGGCTGCTTCAAGGATACACCTCTTTGGACTATTAGGTGTGACCAGAGAGGCATATTCGGCAACAGTGAGCGCCAGACCTATGTCTACTAGTTCAATAGGAATGTTGGGAACAAAGAAGGAGGGGCAGATGACAGGGATTGGTGGCTGCAAGGAAGGAGTAGGGGATAATGTTGAGAGAATTTTTGAGGTAATGGGCGGAGTTTGCGATGGTGATTGGATAAGATTTGTTGTTTGATGTCCTTGTGAAGAGGATACCAAAACAGACCCACTTATTTTAGAGGGGGCTAGAGAGGATCGAGAAGGTGTTGAAAGTAAAGAAGGGGTTAATGGAGTAATAAAAGAGGAGGATGTTGATAGGGCAGTAGAAAGTGAAGATGGGATTAATGTAGAAACAGAAGGTGAGGATGAAGAAACAGATGAGGGTGGGGAAACAGAAGGTGAGGAAGGGATTAATGTAGAAACAGAAGGTGAGGATGAAGAAACAGAAGGTAAGGATGGAGAAACAGAAGGTAAGGATGGGATTAATGTAGAAACAGAAGGTGAGGAAGGGATTAATGCAGAAACAGAAGGTGAGGATGGGATTAATGTAGAAACAGAAGGTAAGGATGGAGAAACAGAAGGTAAGGATGGGATTAATGCAGAAACAGAAGGTGAGGATGGGATTAATGTAGAAACAGAAGGTGAGGATGGAGAAACAGAAGGTAAAGATGAGATTAATGTAGAAACAGGTGAGGATGGGATTAATGCAGAAACAGAAGGTGAGGATGGGATTAATGTAGAAACAGAAGGTGAGGATGGAGAAACAGAAGGTAAGGATGAGATTAATGTAGAAACAGGTGAGGATGGGATTAATGCAGAAACAGAAGGTGAGGATGGGATTAATGTAGAAACAGAAGGTGAGGACGGAGGAACAGAAGGTAAGGATGGGATTAATGCAGAAACAGAAGGTGAGGATGGGATTAATGTAGAAACAGGTAAGGAGAATGTTTTAGACAGGGTTAACATAGCTGTACGTGATAAGGACGTTGAGGAAGGTGTTGGCATAGTTGTGGTACTAAGCAAAGGAACCCCGATTAGTGAAGAGGCTGTAAAGAAAGGGATCAAATCTGAAGTGCTTACTGCGGAGACCATTGGTGTAAGGAACATCTCTGAGATAGTAATATCTGTGGAAGTAGTAGGTGTATCTATAACAGTCTGTGAAGCAGTTAGTGCTCTCTGGAATGAACTAATGCTAACTCTGTCACCTGTTAAAGTACTTGTGGTTCCAACCCTTGACATAGTCACTGTAGCCATGACATCCGCTGCTGTATTACTGTCAGTTAGAGAGATGGGGAGAGGAGCAGAAGTCTGTGTTATGCTGGTTTGGTCAATTATTAGTGTATCTCTTGTGGTTGGTGAAAGAAAATGGAGACTGGTTCCCAGTATGACAGATGGGCCATGGATGAAGGGAGATGTATTGATGATGGTGGTGGAAGAAGGAAACACCATTAGTGAAGATGTGGGTGCAGGGGTAGACGTGGGAACAGATATGGATGCAGGGACGGCTGTTGGAGTGAGTTCTGAAGTAAAAATAAAAATTGGGAATGGAGTAACTGTTGGCACCTCCTGCACAGGTAAGGAAGATGACATATGCACTAAACTAAATGGCACTGGAGTTAATACGCTCATATCAGCTGATTCCAACTCAGTTGCTGACCTTGTCTTTGACATCAGAGAACCAAGAGACAACGAGGCAGACATTGATGGCGAAGGAACAGATATCTCTGATGTAAGTTGAGGTAAGGTCACTGATTCAGTGGATGTAAAGAACTCGTTAGATGAAAATGGTAGAATTGTAATTTCATCCATGATAGGCAAAGTTTCCAATGTACTGAGTTCGAGTCTAGTGGTGAAAGTTGGTGTCATAATCATACCATCCAACAAGCTCCTTGTTCTGGTAACTGCCATTGACGTTGGATGAAGAAGAGACTCTGTTTTCAGTAGTGGAGTTACGGATACATCATCAAGCTTGGTAGATTGGTCAAACTCAACTCCAGAGGGGAGAATACTTGTAATGGTAGGGAGGGGTGAGAATAGGGGAGTGGTAAACTGAGAAGCATGTGCTACTGAGGAAAGAGGAACCTGTGAAGGAGTAGGAATTATTAAAGGAAGGGACAAGAATGAGAGAGTTGGTAAAGTTGGTAACGAGGACATGGTAGAAACAGATGCTAAAGAATCATTCAAAGTCAAGATTGAAGATGGCGAGCTTGTAATATCTGGCACCAAATCAATCGTTCGCACAGGTAGAGGTGAGATAGAACTTGTGTCTGTTAGTAACAAGCTTGAAGTTAGTTCCATGAAGACTAGAGCCGTTGTAGATATAACTTCCGATGGCGAAATCAAGATATCTGACACTGAATTGGTTCTTTGTGTAGC
The DNA here is from genome assembly GCA_964016965.1 of Diacarnus erythraeanus. NCBI lineage: Eukaryota > Metazoa > Porifera > Demospongiae > Poecilosclerida > Podospongiidae > Diacarnus > Diacarnus erythraeanus. The sequence continues at coordinate 126,926 of OZ024682.1, forward strand.
TAAAGGTTGTAGATCAGCACTATGAAAAAATATATCAGTTGGTAAGATGTCTACTACAGATGAGGAGTGAGTGGAGAGAGAAGGAAACAGAGTTGTATGTGGTAGTTTGTCCATCTCTTCAGAGGGAAATGGTTGAAGAAACCTGTTAGATAGGCTAGGCTTGATAATGCCAGTTGTCGAGGAGTGTTGTTGATCTAAAGAGATGCTTGTAACAGCAATTCTAGAAGGGTGGATTTGAAAGGTTGTTTCAAATGGTAGAAAGAAAGGCGTATCACTAAAAGGATCTAGAGGGGAGGAGCTGGGAGGTGGAGCTGCACTGAGCATGGGGGTGAGGCTGGGAGTTGGAGCTGTTGTGGGATTGAGAGATAGAGCCGTAGTGAATATTAGGGTGGGGCTTCGAATTGAAGCTGTAACAATTGTAGGGATAGGGCTGAGAATTTGAGCTGTATTGCGTATAGGGGAGGAGCTGGGAGGTGGAGCTGCACTGAGCATGGGAGTGGGGACAGGAGTTGGAGCTGTTGTAGGATTGAGAGATAGAGCTGTAGTGAATATTAGGGTGGGGCTGCGAATTGAAGCTGTAACAAGTGTAGGGACAGGTGTATTGAGTATAGGGGATAAACTGGGAGGTGGAGCTGCACTGAGCATGGGGGTAGGGCTGGGAGTTGGAGCTGTTGTGGGACTGAGAGGTAGAGCTAGGGAGGGACTGTGAATTGAAGATGTAACAAGTGTAGTGGTAGGGCTGAGGATTGGGGCTGTATTGAGTATAGGGACAGAGCTAGAAGGTAGAGTTAGGGTCTCTGTTGCCTCAAGAAATAAAAAATCCATCAGTGAAGACTCCATCTGTGTGTCAGAGTTACTAGGTATAGTTGATTCGATCTCATAATCAAATAAGGTGGATTGTGTTGGATCCAGGTCTGGAAATAATAATATGGATGGTTCTGGAACCAATTCTGTATATACACTCAGAGTTTGTAATGGGAGCAGGACAATCATACTTGATTCTATTCCAAAATCCACTGTAGGATGTAGTTCAGATTCTGTTGTAGCCATGAGAATTGTCTCTATGGAAAAATAGCTTGAAGTCATCAGATAATTAACAGTAGCTATTTTATAAGGATTCACTTCTACTCTTCACTCAAAAATAACAGGTAAAATGAAGCCAATGATTGAGAGAAGAGTGGACTAGCTTACCTTACCTTCTATAGAACCAATCGTCTCTTCTACTGCATGCATTAGAGGCCACAAATGCATAGCCAACATTACAATATGCCAGCTAGTATAAAACCTGAAGAAAGATCATGAAGGTAGCTATATATATCTATGAGGTTAGCAGCTAAAGGAGAGGCAAACTCACATCTTTTCAATGTTCCAAATGATTGTAGTGTTGAAGAAAAGTATTGTTCTGGAGAAGCATCTCAGCTAGCTAGAAGACTAGCAAACTAACTATTAGCTACCATAATGATCTCATTGCAGAGATGTTTATCACCCTAATAAAATTTTGCATAACCCATAGCAACCTAAAACAAAATTCATTGAATTGTGAGAATGGCGCATTAGCACTGTGCACAGTGAGAAGAGGGGCGTGGCAGGAAGAATTGAATTTCCCGCTTCTCCTCATTGTTACATGCAGGCGCCATCGGAGAAATGTCGAAAAGAGCTGCATCTGTGCAACTAACAGCTGATAATGTGGAAGAGCCGGATGATGGCGAAGAAGTGAGTTGTTGTCTTCAATAACTATTCCATACACGTGCACGTTTCCTGGCTATGCATGGTGTGCTTTATTTAAAGATATTTTAGCTAGTGTTCCCCTTTTAGGCTGGAAAGTTTGAAGTTGCTAGCAGAGAAGCTCTAGAGCAGAGAGTGTGAGTTAATTCTGTAGTCATGGAACTATTCACTGACGTGACCTCCACAGCATCAAGAAGGCAAGAAGAGGTCGGTGTCCGGACCAACCCAACTTGTCGGGGACAGGAGGGATTTTTGCAAATCTTAAGAAGACCCCGAGTTCATCATCAGGTGGCTCATCTAATCCTGGTTCATCTTTACCAGTTATGCAAGGTAGCTATGCTTCATTATCAATTGACATTAAAATCTTACACACTTGCTACTGTGTTATGTAATTTTGTGTAGCAAAGTACCATTCCATAGCATCTTCTCTCTCTGATAGACCCTCTCAAACTCGGTTCGAGTTATTCCGCACCACTCCCATCATCCACTCAACAAGCCCCACCCACTAGCGAGTACCTCCAGCAGCTCTCTAGTCTGAACAACAGTGTATGTCATTGGATCAAGCAGCATGTGGATAAGAACGCTTACATTGATCTCACCCCTATCTTCAGGGATTACGAAACTCATCTTAGTAGCATAGATGCCAAGGTGGGCGCTCTTCATTTAGAGACATGGCTCTTTTAGAGTTTGAATACAGATTTTGAAGGAGAGTTGAGTTTTGTGTAACCAAAAAGGATTAGGTTTGAAGTTTACACATGGCTTATGTCCTAGGAGAAGCATTACCTCACGAGTCACCTAATTACCATCTATTCACATATACCAACACACATACACTTTAGAATAGACTTTTCTATACTTATTTCCATGAGATAATCAATGGCTGACAAGATGGTAAAAAATAGAGCCACCCATGCGGGATTAATCTGTTACTTGACTTCTCAACCTTGTGTTTGTTTCCTTCTTCTTCATCCTTCATCTTTCTCATTTTTCCTCCCTCCTCTGGTTTACTCCTATGAAGGTGCCTTCTACAACTTAAAATCATTCCATTGTTTCTGGGCCTATCTTGTCAGCCAAAGCAAAACTAAGTGTGTGTTGTGTGTGTAGCAGTAGCAAAGATGATGAAATGAAGTAGCAAAGATTACTATTATTCGATATCTTCTGTATATTTTGTCCCTTTATAGTTCAATACCGCCTCGGGGACTGAGTCAGAGAACACGAGGGATTCACAAGAGGTTTCTACTGAACGAAGCAGCTCAAGTAATGAAGACGAGTCTGATGTTAGGATGGGTAAGGTTGCTTTGTAAATAGAAACTGATGTGGTAAAGGTTATCAACCCCATGGTTCAAAATAAGTTGGGAAGTTAAGAATAAGTAAACCTGGAGGTACCTTACCTGATTGTAAATGGGGTGTATCTCTTACAGATAACGAGGGGTTATCTGAGAACAGTTCAAGTAGGGACAAGTCACCTGTATCCACTGAGCCTAGGAGTGAAGAAAATGTGCCTTCTGTGAATCTAGGAGGTGGTTTGCACACCTCTTCCTCCCCTTCTTTAGATCTTGGAGGTGATACACAACCCTTCCCTCCTCCTTTGGATCTTGGAGGGACCTCAAAACCTCCGGATGATGATTCTCTGTTTGCCGTGAGGACAAAGTTGTTCTATAAAAAGGAATCAGAGTTTATTGAACTGGGCATTGGGACAGTTAAAGTTCAAAGTGCATCAACTGGAAGTGTCCGCCTCTTGATGAGGAATGATACGGCTTTGGGGACAATTCTTCTCAACGTCAAGGTAACAGCAGGTATGCCAATATCGACCAATAAAAAAAGTGTTTTGCTCGTGTGTCCTGTTCCTAATCCACCACTTAATGTGGGGGAGGGGCCTGTGACTTATCTACTTCGTGTAAAAACTGCTGAATTAGCAGAAGAGCTGTTAACTACCATCAAAAAGAACATATCCTCAAGTGGTGGAGAGTAATAATTTATGACTTATTCAGGTGCAGTGATATTAATTGTTGATGTCACAAAAATAACTATGTGTTGGAACTGTTTGAATATTCATTTATGGACGGAAATGTGATTTGGTACCCCTCCTCCATGTTCCCACCACTTCCCATCATGTGCTGGAGTTGATGAACATGACCACCCGAAATCATGCCTGCTGTGGTGGGTGTGGTCACCACCTCAACTGTGTTGGGATGGGGTGTGACAGGGGAGGAGGTGGCTGGCCAAGATGTTAGATAGGTAATCTGTTCCACCATTGATTCTGCATCTGGGCCTGCAGCAACCTGCGTTTGGTCTTCTCCAACTGTCATCAGTGGGTAACGATCTTCATCGTCATAGACTTGAGTTGTATGTTGCTCTATAAAAAGGAGAAACCATGCACAATATTCTTTTATTTCAAAGGGGGGAAAGGTACTTGCTTTCCTGGTTGTTATGCAGTGTAACGGGGCTAGTGCCCTTATACCAAAATGAAGGGAAGGGGGGGTTTGGTGTCTGGTTTCAATTTTAGGTTCTCTTGGAGTGTGACTAATAATTGATACCCTTATGTGCTAAGCAAATTATCTACACTCCTCAACCATAACAATAATATTGTGAACCAGTGTCACCAACAGACACTTCCTGTTCATCAACAGACTCTTCCTGGGTGAAGGAGTAAGACTATTGCTATGAGGTCTTAAACATTACAAGATTTTTCATACCTTCACTAATGTTGTGTATGTTGGTAAGAGCACTACTGCTCTTAGGGACCAAACAGAAGTCCTGAAATAAATAAATAATGTTTATTGGAATGGTATCTACCGTCAAGGACTGGCATCATCCTCATTCTTGTGGGAACTACCCCTCTCTGTCATATCCTCACCGTGGAATGTTGTCGGTCCCACCAGTTCCCATACTCTGCCCGACACAGCTTTTGCCGTCTCTGAATCTCTGCAAGTGTATGAATTATTCTACAAGGAATGGAGGTCAAAGGGCAAGGAATTTGGTATATAGGTTAAAATATCTTTCTTGAAAGATAGAAACCTCGTTAGAATGAGCACTAGGTCAAAGGTTAAGGAGAGTCGTACCTTCAAGGACAGCTGGAGGTACAAGGTTTACTGCTGCCATGAATTCTAATTTCTACAAGATGAAAAAAAAACAACTACTGCACAACAGTTGAGTGATGCACCCACAGACAGACACAAGGGTGAGTTTATTCTTTAAAAAAGTGTTCCCACCTAGCTGCAGGTATGTTATAAGAGCATGAGGTTGAAACCTTTCCAAGTGTTTCTGGATAAGTTTTAGTAATGAAGCAATGTGACCACACTGCTACACCTCTCATGTGGAAGACTGACCTGTTGTTGAGGTGAGAGTATTTCATTCTGTCCCTCGTCTTCATCAGAGTCCTCAGGTTGGAGGTCTGCTAGATTCTCATCCAGTTCCAGATCAGTCTGGTTCTGGTTCTATTAAAATTAAATTCATATCATCAGAAAGTGCTGGGAATGTTTCCCAACAAGAAAGTACTGGGTCTGTGTGATATCTCTCATCCTTTTACATCACCTGTTGATAACTTGAAGATTCTGTACTACCAGTAGCTTGCTGTAACTGAAGAATATACCTTTCAAATGTCTCTGATTAATAGACACACACACACACACCTGCTCAGGAGTGATAATGTGGGTTGTTACGTGTTGAGAGAGTGAATCAGTCGGCGATCGAGGTTCTAGCTGGTTCATAGGAACCATCACAACGTTACCACCAGGATTCACTGAGACTTGTAGCTTGGAGTTCTGAGAATAATTCAGGATCTCCTGGTAACCTAGAGATTCCATTTATACCGCCGCAGGACTGAGTGCTGGAGGCATTCAATGAAGAAGTAAATGCCGCTAGTTACTATGACAACCGTAGCTTCAAACAGTACATGCAATATTGTTAAAGGCTACAAGATGATGGTAAGTACTTAACTTATATTATATAGAATAATAACTGATTGTTGTTTGCCTGCATGAAGTACCGTAGTACTGAGGGCGAAGAAGAATCAGGCAGTGATTGGGATGACCTTACTCCCAAAACTACCCCAAGGTACACTTACAGTTTCGCACAACCAGAGGCTCAAACTCAGGACTTGGTGGCTAAAAGTAGTTCTTCTCATAATACCATTACCAGTACAATCACAGCCAGTTCTGACCAAACACAAGTGCCAAACAGAAAATTTAACACTTACCCTACTAGTTCCAGTAAGGTATCGACTACCACTAGTCACAAAAATTCTTTGAAAGAGACAGATACACCGTTTGATGGTATTCAGCAAGATGTAGAACTAACATCGATAGCTATAGCAGATTCTCCACACCCTCCACCACCAAAGACCCCATCCTCTGCCAAATCCATCTATCGTGTGGAAGGTGTGCAAGATAGTTATGTAGAGAAAGGTCATGTGCAAGTAATGGTGGGAGGGAATTCAGAAGAGAAAGGAGAGGGAAAGGAGGTGGATCAGGAGGGAGGCGGAGTGGGTGATGTGACTGCTACAATAAATAATGGCAATCATCGGTTAGTAGTTTATATGTTCATTAGGGTATATTATACATAGCAGGGATATCTTAGCCCTTATCCACGCACAGATAATGCCCAAAACCTCAAGCAGGCTGTTAATACCTGCATTTCTTTCATTCAACTGCTTCCAACCAAATCTTGCTACTTTGTATTTTAATTAACTAAAAAGAGCTCTCCTGTATGTCGGTGGTTAGCTCTCTGAGGTTTAATTAAATGAGGTTTCGTTGGTATTATAAGTCTTGAGTATTATTATCCTACAGGTCAGATCTCGAGTTTGTTACTATAACAAGAGAGGGAGTGGATTACTTGGCTCCATCGAGTAATCGTCCCTATGCTTACATGACAGAGAAAGCAATAAAGTTAGTAACTAGAAGAGAAACTAACTAGTTCATCATAGAACAGTAATTCCAATGTAAATACTCAATTCTCCTCTAATACATTAACCACAAACCTACCTCATGACACAGGATGGAAGAGTTTTCAAGCAGGTGTGTGGAGGAAATATTCTCAACCCTTCGTATACCATGTGACTGTTTGATAGCCCTGATCTTAGGCTCTACCTACTGCCTCCTCCATCATGTAATACGCAAACTCTGCTGTGGTCTTGGCCACATAGCATCAGATTCTCTTTACAAGCCTGGAATGACCTTGTGTTTTAATGGCTTTCTATGGCCATGCATTTCTCTGCTAGTTCAGCTGAGTAAAGGGTTCGTGCTGGTGTTGGGACCATTGCTTGAGGTAGCTGGTGTGATCATGTCATGGGTCATTCAAGCTGCCCGGGCTTGCAGATTGGTTGCCATTAGCAACAAGACTTACCAAACAAAACATGTGTAATTATAGATGATTATTTTTAGTTCAAAACAAATTTCTACTGCTATATAATCCTCTCTCTATGAACTAGTAACAGCATTTCAATCTCTTCTTATAAGCCTGATATGCAGCGTCTCTATAGAGCTTAGCAACAGCCACTGGGTCTTTGGCCTGTATATAGCACAAAAAGAGATATTCAACACTACCAGATACCATCACAGGTGGAATGGAATTGAATAATGAAGTATTCAACACTACCGGATACCATCACAGGTGGAATGGAATGGAGCATTGTGATTATTACAGTTGTGCCAATGATGGAAACTGAACATACTTGAATAATTCCTCGTCCAACAATAATGATATCACTCTTCTTATCTCCAATAGCAATCTCAGGAGTTAGATAACGCTGCCCCAGGTCATCCCCTCCTCCTTCCAGCTTCACACCTGCAATAACAACAATGCCAGCTAAATACAACTGCATAGCAGCATACATTTCTTCACACACACACACACACACACACACACACACACACACACACACACACACACACACACACACACACACACACACACACACACACACACACACACACACACACACACACACACACACACACACACACACACACACACACACACACACACACACACACACACGCACGCACGCACGCACGCACACAGGTCTAACCTGGTGTCATGTGGATAAGGCCAGGTGAATCAGAGAGACGACTCCTACAGATAACACCCACTACAAAATCTTGATGAACTGCAGCCATTTTCATAACACCTATATAGAGCAATTGAAGAGCCATTACTGTCTGATTTAAGACTTATTCAGACGTTCCACAAAGAATAACCTTGAGTATAATTCTTTGAGGTCAGGGCTCCCTCTGAGCTCATCTCTGCCACTAGAACACACCCACTTCCTTTGGGAGCCACACCCCCTAAACCTTCAATCACACATGGACCGGGAAGTGGGTGACATGTCACTAGCTGTGCCCATCCAGATGTCATGTGATATTTCTCCTGTTGATATTGGAGCTGGATTGTGTTTCCAATGTCGCCAAACTTTCTAGCAAAGCAATGAAGTCCCTCATACGCAAAATCAACTACACTATGCCCCATACTTCAACTTTAAGGACACTGAATTACAGGACATTCTGGATTAAAGGACACCCAGGATTACAGGACAAAAGGTTAAAGAACACCTGGATTACAGGCCACCCTGATATTCTTGATTAAAGGTTAAAGGACACCTGGATTAAAGACCACCCTGGATTAAAGAATCTATGGTGTAGCACCAACCTGTCCTCCATTATGATGAAGTTATGTCTCTCTGCCAGCAATTTCAACTGCTCAGCTGTTTGAGAGGAAAAATCACTGACAATGTCAACATGTGTCTTGAACATGCAAATATAGGGACCGACTTCATCTGCAAACTTGCATAAAATAATGTTGATAGTCAATTTTCCACCTTGAAACTACATGCATAGTGCACTAGGAAAGGAACATTTCCAACTACATGCCACGTACCATCTCGTGGGGAGAACACTAATATATGCATGTACACACACATGCATACACACACACACACTCACTCACACACACACACTCACTCACACACACACACACACACACACACACACACCTGGATGAGTCTCTGTGCAGATGTGACATCAGCAGAGAGTGCCAAGTTAGTCTGTTTCTCCTCCATAATGAGGAAGAGCCTTCTCCCCAATGAATGAGTACATACTTCAGCACGGCTCTTGTAGGAGAGAGTCTATAGTGGAAAACAACAATAGCAACAACAACAACAACAACAACAACAGAGACTCACAGTTGAGCTAGACTGTGGTGTTATGTAATTAAGGTTTGGTGGGAGTGGTAGATAACTATTGCTACCAATAAACTCCTTCACCATGGAAACTGTTTCCAAGGTAATATTATTGGTATTCAGGAGGAAGGTGAGCAACTGAGATATTGTCATGACACTCATCACATCAATGCCTTCTTTTTCAATATTATCTTTTCCACCCTGTTCTCTGTCCAACAGCACCACAGCATGTGTAACCTTCATTCTAACTTCCTTGAGGGTTTGGCATGTCTCCAGGACACTAGATCCTGTAGTGATCACATCTTCTACAACCAAACAGTTGCTATTGGCAACCAAATTCCCCTCAACAATGTTCTAACAATAATCATCAATGCAAATTAGCTGGCTTCATGGTGAAGTTCTCGACAATACTCACTTTAGTGCCATATTGTTTCCCTTCCTTCCTCTTTATCAACATGGGAATGTCATTCTTTACCGACATCAGCTAAAAACAGAGAATAGATGATCACACTGTCATACACTGAACCACACTCACTGTTGCTATAGGGAGTGCAGTGTAGGGTACGCCACATATGAACTGGAATTTCTCTCTGTAGACAGCCACCACTGACCATAGCACATGACTAACTTCCACCTAGAAGAGGAGAAAAATAAAGGATGAAAGGAAGGAGAGAAGGAGAGAAGGAAGGAGAGAAGGAGAGAAGGAAGGAGAGAAGGAAAGAAAGAAGGAGAGAAGGAAAGAAAGAAGGAGAGAAGGAAAGAAAGAAGGAGAGAAGGAAAGAAAGAAAGAAGGAAGGAGAGGAGAGAAGGAAAGAAAGAAAGAAGGAGAGAAAGAAAGAAGGAAGGAGAAAGAGAAGGAGAGAAGGAAGGAAAGAAGGAAGGAGAAAAGAGAAGGAGAGAAGGAAGGAAAGAAGGAAGGAGAAAAGAGAAGGAGAGAAGGAAGGAAAGAAGGAAGGAGAAAAGAGAAGGAGAGAAGGAAGGAAAGAAGGAAGGAGAAAAGAGAAGGAAAGATGGAAGGAGAGGAGAGAAGGAAAGAAAGAAAGAAAGAAAGGAGAGAAGGAAGGAAAGAAAGAAGAAGAAAATGCACTGTCAGTTACATAACTCACCAGAAGGTCTGGATGGGACACTATAACTCGGAGATCAAAGTACACTGGCGACTGCACCCCACTTTTTAACGTGAAGCTGCCAAATTTGATGGCTCCTACTTGGAAGAGTTTAACAGCAAGGCCTTGCAAATAGGTGAATCCCTCCTTACAGGATACCTCGTCCATGCTACAATGAGAATGGCTTTATAATTAATTTTTTATAGACTTCTATGTTTGGCGGTTTCCATCTCATAGACTTCATGCATGCAGGCACTAATTAACCAGCATGGCGACCGTTGCCGCCATCCAGAGCCATTTGTTGGTACATGATGGCCCTTGCAGTGGGCGGAGCTTCAATCCGCATGGCCATCTTGGAGTACGTACAACATCTATTGCTGTAGTAATAGTATCGTATGCTACAGTCATGGTAAACTTCTGTGCTTGTGTTGGCTGCTCAAACAGATGGTCCAGGAACAAAGAGAAGTCCTTCTACAGACTACCTACTGTTATTGTTCACAAATATTGTTATTGTTCAGCAGCAGCATCCAGAGCTTTGTTCATATTAATTCTGATAGTTAGAACTCATTTTGTTTTCTCCATGGTCCATGGATATTACTACATAATTATTATCTATCTTCTCTACAAGGAAATCTCTCTCTTTCTCCATAGTAGTCTATTGAAGGTCTTACTACAACAGGAAAGTTAGCTAGCTATTTGGAAAGTTAGAAAAGTTAATTTTATAGGAAATTAATTTTAGCTATACTAATTACAGCTATAGGAAAGCAACTTAACTATAGTTACAGCTATAGGAAAGCAACTTAACTATAGTTACAGCTATAGGAAAGCAACTTAACTATAGTTACAGCTATAGGAAAGCAACTTAACTATAGTTACAGCTATAGGAAAGCAACTTAACTATAGTTACAGCTATAGGAAAGCAACTTAACTATAGTTACAGCTATAGGAAAGCAACTTAACTATAGTTACAGCTATAGGAAAGGTAATTACAGCTATAGGAATAGCTAGAGTTATAGGGAAGGTACAGCTATAGGAAAGTAATGTTAGCTAGAGTTATAGGGAAGGTACAGCTATAGGAAAGTAATGTTAGCTAGAGTTATAGGAGAGTTAGCTAGCTATAGGAAGATAACCACATAACTATGGCATGAGTGGCAGAACAGGTCGTGTAGACCAGAGACAGTAGTAGCCTGACCAATACTTGAATCATGGGACACTGGGTTTAAGTTTGTTGTGTGTTCTTAAAAAAGTTTAACACATAATGAAATGGACATTTTAAACAACCTGTAGAATCAATCCTGATATAATAGGCTTTAGAATTCTACATCTAGGACATGTATTGCCTGGGAGTCCTGAAGATGTGATTTCATCTTTTCAAAATAAAGCATAATTAAAACTATGGATCTGCCATGAACCTGCAAAAAAAGAACAGACATTTAAATAAGCACAGGCATTACAGTACTGTTTACACTGTTGGGGTACTTCTCTGTGTAAATTCCTTACATTACTATTACATGCATCTATAAATATTTTATTATTGTTATTGTTTACAAATAACTACAGCTGCAAATGGCCACTATAACTCTCTTCAGAAGTCACCAACATCTTTCACTAGAACATCCCGGACCAATCCAGCTATAAGCATTCGAGGCTCTTGTAGTTCTCTTGGTTAAACTATCCTTGTAGCCCTGGAGCATAGGCTGAGGAAGATGGTTTACACTGGGGGGGGGGGGGGGGGGGGGGGCACCAAGGTGTTACAGATGAACCTAGACCACTGAATATCAGTGGCGTAGGAAGATATTTTTCAATGGGGGGGCTCTAATATCTTAAGGACACAACATTTAATGTCTAGTACACAACAATTAGTGCACAATATAGAAACAGTTATAACTCCCCAAAGTAATGTAGCCTAGTGTTAACTGAAATAAAGTCTTCAGCAATAGTCTTAAGATCTAGAGTTTCTGCTCTGAATGAATGCACATACAAATTGTTCAATCTGGATTGTGTCGTAGTACTTTGTAAAAAGGTTTTAATCCTGCGTAGGGATGAAAAGAATCACTCTGCTGTTGCTGTGGTCACTGGAAGGGTAATGTAGAGTTTAAGAAGTAGGTAGACTTTCTACCTAAGAATCTATAGCAAGATAATGCTGAGAATATCTAGTTGTTAATAACTTAGAGCTGCAGTGACACTGACCATTCAGGGGTGTAGACAACTTTCTAGGACTGTGGGGGGGGGGGGGGGGGGGCTAAAGACAAAAGAGCTTCAATTTGGCTCAAGGGGGAGGGTGCAGGAGGGGGATATGCCCCCTCCTGCACAAAGTGCAGAAGCAATTTTTTCAAAATGCAAGAGGTGTAAGAGAGCAAATTAGAGTAGCTAATATTCAAATAAATAGATAGTGGTGGATTCTATACTGAAACATCATGATCCTCAACATCACTTTCAAGCGAGTAAAACTATATTATGAATACACTGATTGAAAAACTTAGCTCACCAGTTCAGGCTGACTGCTGGCTAGGCTGATAACTGGCCTTATTTTCATTGGATGCTTTAAAGGAGTGCTAAACCACTATCTTAGAGATTCACAGACATGGTACTAGCAATTAGGCTAAGAGTCAAGCTCAAGTTCTCTAAAATGTTACCATGCTTACCTGTTAACCACTACTGTCATAATTAAATACTGTTTACCAAACCACTACAATGCACATCACATAAAATATGCAATTTACAAAAAAAAAAAAAAAAAAAAGCCAGAGCCTGCTATTATTATCTAGTTAATCTCAAAAATTTGGGGGAGCTTAACCCCCCCAAGCCCCCCCCCCTTGTCTACACTCCTGCCATGGCTGCTCGAAGAAACAGATTTGCCTACAATATTGCAATGAAAAATGATCTCTTTATTGAAGTTGTTAGAATGTGCACAACTTGTCAGAATGAGCAATGCTTTGTAAAAAATGACATCTAATTAGTAATGTAATACCACCTGATTAAAGATTTGCAGCTAAAAGCATATACTGCATTGACTTGTACTGTCTGTCTGAGCTCCACTTACTGCTTATAGTTTCTCTATACTTTGCAGCCCATTTTCTACACTACACCTCACCCAGCCCCCCCAAAACTAAAATGCCTCAATCCCCTTTGCAATACACAGCTGCCAGCCATAAATTCATCTTCTTGAAGGGCCAAAATTATGGGGGGGGGGGGGGGGGGGGGGGGCTCCATCCCCCTGAGCCCCCCCCCCCCCCATTCCTATGCCACTGAATATTATGTAGCTATTTTGCTTAATATTAAAGTTACCAAAAAAAATTTGTCCACGCTGATATAAATTCTTTAGCTAGCTATTTGTTCTGTATCAATATTGTCAGTTTTGTCTTTGTGAACGTTCAGTAGCATAGCATGATTGAGTGACAACTGAGACATGCTTGATCGAAAGTATGTTTTTAGCCACCTAAGCATACTAAAACTTCTTTCTGCTGTTGCTGTAGAGATTGGGATCGTGAAATAAATTCTCACAAGTTTACAAATTTCCCAAAAGAATGACTTGCTATTGGCAACTACAATAAGCATTTCTGCAATAGTTTGTACACTTGTGACCTTTGTAATAGCTTTATTACTCTGATTGTAAGTAGAAATCAGATCTGGAAGCATGCTCAACTTTGTTTTTAGATGAGAAAGTCAATGTCCTTAGAATAGTAATTGTCTAATTCTTCCGGTAAATCAGCTAAAGAACCATTAATACCATCAAGCAAAATCTTCTCTAAGGCAGCTGCAACTGGAATGCCATTCCTTTTCTGGCCGAGAAACTGAACCTTGACCTTAAACCAATGTGGCCTCACTACTTTGAGAACAACCTTGATTATCAACCAATGTAGCCTCATTGCTTTGAGAACTATTACCACCATAATCAACAGATGGAGCACCATCTTGCAAGTCCAAACTTGTCTCCTCTTCTGAGTCAACACTAAGAGATGCCATCACCATAGCTAATAATAATGAGCAAAATAGCTACCTACCTAGCTACCTAGAAGTTGAAATTTATTTTTCACTCCTCACCCTCTTTCTGCTAAATTCAAAAAGTGATCTTTGAGACATGGCTTTCAGCTACACCAGCACATATCAAGCGCATGGTAGCATGGTCATTATTCATTGTTCATACTTTGTACATGCTAACCATCTTGAAAGTGTACTATTAGCCAGTGTGTGGTTAGCCACAACAAAGTGTGAAGGTCATGTAGGTACTCTATAAAGAACTGTGTACACTACATACAACATTGGGAGTAGAATAGCTAAAAGCGAAAGGTGACAAGGTAATTTCAAGGGGGGGCACAAATGATCCAAAAATTTTCAAGGGGGGGCACAAATGATCAAAAAATTTTCAAGGGGGGGCACGTGCCCCGGGTGCCCTGGTGGTACCTCCGCACCTATGTGGAGGATCGAGCTGTCTAACTAGTACAGTATAGACGCATTACAAGCCATTACGCAATCATTGAATCTGTACACACTACTATACTCCAAAGATGGCCGTACGGTTGAAGCCACGCCCACTGCAAGGGGTCTATACGGGAATTAATGCGAACTATACAGATTCGCTGTCTGTGGCGGCTAGAGATCCCTAGTAAGGGGAGTACAAGGAGCAGTGCCTTGCAGCTTTGGATCCCTACAGGCTACCAGATGCTGTATGGGTGGATGACACAAAAATTATGGCCTCCAGTGGCCTATTTGTATAGCTCTTCAGAAGTTCAAATAGCTAGTAATGAGAAGGCTGGTAGTCCTATATAAAAGCATATATAAAAGCAAGTCTTTGGATCACCATCTCTTATGCATTCTGCACTGAATCTTGCTGACCTTAGCTCTGCTTCTACAGGGGGGTAGGAGCAGGGGGTGCAAATGCACCCCTCCTTATTACTACTATCAAGACACAGTGCTGAGTCTTCTTTGGCTCATGTCAAGAGAATTGGACAAAGTAATGGAGGGTTTAAGATGCCTGCATCAAGGGATGACCAGCATGACACAGGGTTTAGTGTTGTAGACCAGATGACAGCTGACCAGCATTGTCCAGATGGCATGTAGCCAGCAAGAAACAGATTCTAGTGCTGCTGTGACACAAGAAGATCAGCACAACACAGTTGTCTTCAGAGTCCCAGAAATTAGTGACTTGCAGCAGCAGATTGCCCATGCTGGAAGACCAAAAGCAACAGCTTCAGTCAGAGTAGGACAAGCTTGAGAGGACTCTAGTACAACTACAGGCAACAAACCTGGCATTGAAAGCTTCCCTAGAACAGAGGGGGTAGGAAGCTAGTAAAAAGTGGGGGTGCATGAATTTTTGGACGAGTACCTCCTATATGAAATTATGAAAGATGCTAGTCTAGCTATATTAAAAAGAACCAAAGTGCTCCACTTTACAAGTGAAGAATTCTTTAGCAAAGTTTATTGCATTAGTTATGTCTTTGTGTACATGTACGTGTAAGTAAGCAGTTATTTCAGTCATTGTGGATCTTAAATAAGCAGCTGTTTTAAGGACTGAAAATATTCTTTCAGAAGTGGCTGAAGTAACCATGAACAACTAGAGTCTCAAAAACTCTGAAAATATCTTCTTATACGATGGTGTTTCATTCATTGCTTCATAAATAGTTTGAATGAAGGTTACCTTGTGTACTGAACATCTATCATAGACTGAAAATCTCCCCTTTATTCACATGTGCATTGAGAAAGTTTATGAGTGAACTTCATTTATAAAAATTTCTTTTGAAATGGAGAGGTGCACTTGTACCCCCTCCTCCTACCCCCCTGTAGAGCAGAGCTAAGGTCAGCAAGATTCAGTGCAGAAAGTATAAGTCCAAAGAATATAGGAATACCAGCATTCTCATTATTCAGTACACTAGCAGAGCCTCCAACCACACGGATTTATCCGTATTTTTACGGATTTACACCTATAAATACGGACTACGGAAATTGATTCAATTTATACGGAAGTATAGCTAGCTAACAGAACAGCTGTGAAATAACATTGTCCAGAGGCTTAAAGAGTTGTCTAAACAGTCAAAACAGGTAAGTATATTTATTGTCAGTTAATTTGTTTACTGATGCATTGTTATTAAGTTTTATATAGCTATAGCTTGTTCCAGTGTCTCCTGTCAAGCACTATGATAGCTAAGACTCTCAATTCTAGCTCACACTCTAGTCTCATTATTAATCACAAGATACTACACGTAGGTGTGTGTCTTATAACAATAATAATAATTAAGAATGATGCAGGTCATTACACTAGCTAGCTCTACGGAATTTGCTACAAAAATACGGAAAGTGAGCAATTTTTGTACTGAAGTTATTCACTTCAAGTTGGAGGCTCATTACTAGCTATTTGAACTTCTGAAGAGCTATACAAATAGGCCACTGGAGGACATAATTTTTGATGTGTCATCCACCCATACAGCATCTGGTAGCCTGTAGGGATCCAAAGCTGCAAGGCAGTGCTCCTTGTACTCCCTCTACTAAGCGGATCAGCGATCTCGATCTAGCCACCACAGACAGCACATTCCCGTATTAGCTTGACCACCAACAAAATGGCTGGATGGCAACGGTTGCCATGTTGGTTAATTAGCGCCTGAAGTCATTTATTTTAGCGATTTTTAGCTAATTTGTAAAGGTACTAATTTCATAGAAAAAATTAATTATGTGTATTATGCTGGCATTCAAATGTGCAGAATATAGTGACAAGGGGATTGTAGGAGGACACACTAGGTGAACTCAGTTAACCATGTGGTTATGTCCCTAACATGGCTACCATCCATAGTCCCCAATGATGAAGCGATATCTTTACTCCAAAACCTCTGGCCTGTGAAACCAAATAACAATACACACCATTATCATCTTCACTTGTACCTTCAAGTTTAGAGCAAATGAGTTTGAGGACCTCCTGTTCTGTCAGCATCGAGTGAGTAGGATTTGATAAATGTATGGTAGTTGATTGAATGACTCCACCCACTATCTCAACATAAAATTCCTAAGGTGATTTTAATCACATGTTGAATGGTGTAATGGTCATGTGACATACTAGGTTTCCAAAGTTGAATCTGTTACGAGTCTCCAGTGAGAACTTTGGGGTTTTGCCATACAGCCATCCCCATTGCTATAGTAACATTCATTGATTTTAACCCTTCCTCCTCCCCCCCCCCCCCTACCCACACCTGCAATTCACTCTGCATCTTGCTGATTCCTGGGAAATCTGTTTCAGATGACGGATCCACCTCCACAACCTTTAAAAGGGAATCGTATAAAGAAAAGTTCTAGGAATGTTTGTATGACCTTTCACCTTCCTGTCTCCCACAACTGCATGGACATGATAGAACCTGTCTGCAATACTAGCTACCACAGAGTCACATGACATGTCCCAGTGGAACAAACACAGGTTCTTTACTTTGGATCTTTTGCTAGCAGTGGCAATAGAGTGGGAGAGGTGGAGTTTGGGGTGTGGTTCCAGGAAGGAGTGTAAGTTGCTGGTATTCACATCTAAGAGCAGTGTGAAGTGATGGTAAACAGAGTCCTTGACTAGTCTAGCCGAACTCCCTGAAACCTGCTTTTATAAAAGTATTTTCGTTATAGCAAAAAGTTAAATTTCAGAGCTAATGACCTTGTAACCATTATATAGAATATCATCTCGCTCGTTTCTATGGAGATTAGTGCCCCACCCCTCATTAATGGCATCACACACCAACTCCAGATTTCGAGGTCTGTTGTAGTCATGGCGATGAGTAAACACTGTGATGTTCAGGTTTCCCAGATCCTAACAAGAAAGAATAACAATGGGTCATCACTCACTTAGCATCAGGTCTTGGCTTTTACTTGGTATACTGCTCCACCCCCTGATCTCCGCCTAGCCAAGACCACACCTTTCTTTCTAATTAAAGGAATATTTGTCTCTAACCAGGGATTCTACAAGCATTATAATACAATTATAAATGTCATATATATTTACAGGAATTTTTTTTTTTAACCTGATGCCTTCCAATAACAACCTGCAGCGAAAATAGTTCATTAACCAAATGCCCATTACATAATAAATTAACAACACCAGAACAGCTCTATAATAGTTGGGTACTGGTGCTTCTATGTATAAATTCCTTACATTACATCATTACTATTACATCTGTAATAAACCTGTAATATTCAATAAGATTACTGTAATATACCAAAATATACTGTAAGAAAATTTACACATAGAAGCACCCCTATAATTAGAACATTGAAGTGTACTCTATAGTAGGTGTCAGTACCAGTGGTTCATAAATTAGAACAGCTCTATAATTAGAACATTGAAGTGTACTGTATAGTAGGTGTCAGTACCAGTGGTTCTTAAATTAGAACAGCTCTATAATTAGAGTACTAGTAGCCATTACACATGGGGTGTTTCGCCATAATAATAAAATTCTTCTTGTTGTTAAATCAACATTCTTGAGAATCCTATAAGCAATAAACAATCAGAAATCAGGAATACACATGTATCAACATTATTAACAAGACATTTACCAATCCTCTAGAGCTAAGTTAGCCCAAACATTCACTGAATTCGATTTGTAGACAATCACCTGAATAAATTCACACACTAGCTATGCAAGTAGGCATCTTTCATCTAACTCACCTCCTTCACTCTGCTTGGAAGCCATCTCATGGCAATTTCTAGTGTAGAACCCTTTACCTAATTGGTATAAGGTTACGAAATGGGTGCGGTCTTTACAAAGTTGTGCTCAGTCGCATCACTTCTACAACGGGCGCACAGCACCGGGATGTTTGGCAACTGTTCAGCAATCTGCTGTAGTTATTCATACGCATTGTAGCCGTTGAGTGCTGTCAGGCTATAGCTACAACGTGTTTTATTGTTCTAGCATAGCCTATCAGTTCTAGCTGCAAGCTGTGCAAGGTGTGAGCTCGGGTTCGAGAACTCCAGTGAGCCCCTCCCCCACACTATGTAGAGACGACCATTGCTTACAGCTCTTAGATAATTATGTAGCTGATATATTATTTTTACTACAGCTAGCTACAACTGTGATTGCTAGCTCTATGGCTGCCATTCCTACATAATAATCATATTAACAACATCCCTCTTGCAGTTTACCCTTTTGCATTTAAACAGTTTACCAACTTAAAAAAAAACGACATTCCCCTCTCCTGAATCAGTGGATGTGGTCGCAGCTGACTTTTAATTTTAGTATTACAACATTAGATAGTTTATATAGAATCATAAGTTAATGTATACTGTCAAGTTAATGTCAATACACGGTCGTTATATAAGACTTAGATAGTCAAGAATCCTTATTTTATAACAAGACTTAGTCAAGAATACTTACTCGTTCATTCCTAATAGCTCGACGCATTGCTAAGCAAGGTCATTTATATAGCTAGGTAGCTATATAGTAAGTTAAGCCGTTACTGGCTAGCCAGATGCAGCATGCTTAAAATAATGTTGATAGTTCTCCATGGATTGAGTCTTGCTATGTTAGCGTTTGTAATAGGCACGAGTTATTGGGGAGTGTTCTACACCAGAGAAATTCGTATGCCAGTTCATGCTAATGCTACTAGTCCTGGTCTGAGTACTGTGGTTACTACCTGGGAGGCTCTGGATGTTGAAGCTGAAACTACTACTGCAAACAATAGGAGTGTAAGTTTGAAATCAGAACCAAGGGAATCACAGAGAGAGGTGATAGCTGAGCCTGTGGGCTGTGAACTTCCACTAGGGGGGTTCAGAGGATGGAGTAAAGGGGTAGTGACCACACTAACACCTGAGGTTCCAGTCAACTGTTCCAAGGTTCTGTCTGGAGACAAGGAAGAGTTGGAGAGAGTTAAGAGAGCAATGTCAGAATGGAAGAATAATATATCCAATCTAGACATGCTGAAGAGAGTGCAGAATTGTTCCTGGCTCAGAGACTACTTTAGCAACAACCTCTACAACTCCAAGCTGGAAAAAGACTTCCCCATAGCATTTACTTTTGTTGTGTACAACAGTCCCCAGCAAGTACTGAGATTACTACGTCTCCTCTACAGACCACAGAACTCTTACTGCATACACTGTGATGCCAAATCTCCTTACAAGCTCTTCTTTCATAGGATTGCAAGGTGCTTTGACAATATCATCATTCCCTCAAAGCTAGAGAGGGTGGTGTGGGGGCATTACGGTATATTGGGGGCTCAGATGAACTGCATGACAGATCTCCTTCATCTGAGAACTGCACAGAGACACAAGTGGAGATATTTGATCAACCTATGCGGTAAAGAGTTACCTCTAATCACCAACAGGGAAATAGTGAGGAAATTGATGAAACTAAATGGTACCTCGTCCATAATAGCATCTAAAATAGATCTTAAGAGTAAGCTTCATAAAAGGATTAGATACCCTGCAAAATTGAACAAAGATGGAACACGACTTGTTATTAATAAACGCTCTAAGTTACCCACTCCTCCCTTCCCACTTGACCTCTACAGCAAGAGTTCATCCTATAATGCATTATCCTTTCAGTTTTCAGATTTCCTTGCTCATGATGAAAGAGCTATAAAAGTACACAATTTCTTTAAAAGCTGTAGTCACCCCGAGGAGCACTTTTATGCCACACTGTACCACATGCCCGGAGTTAATGGTGGATACAACAAGCTAATAAAAAGACACTATTTCATAGTTGAAACAGCATTTTGGGCTAAACCCAACAACTTGGGTGACATATATCACTGTCAAGGTGAAGTGATACATGATGTGTGTATAATCGCAGCTGGTGACCTGAAAGAAGCATCTAAACGAGGCAGACATTTGTTCCACAATAAATATTTCATGGATGTTGATCACACAGTGATGGGTTGTATGGAAGAGAAGATCGTGAAGCTAAATATGTTGGAATATGAAAAGGAGTGTGAGAAAGTTAATAATGCACAGCACTGACCTATACGTAGATATACACAACCAGAATCAATATTAGCTTTCTGGTGTAAAGCTTAATTTATATGGATCATAGGCTAGCTATCACTTTTCAAAACAGGAAGGTAGAAATATAATCTATTTTTTGTGCAATAATGAATTAGTGTTTTAAATGTAAAATACAGTCCATGCAAGTACAGGACTTGCTTACATTGCAGGAGTTATGTATAGCTATGCAGCTAGTTAGTAGTTTGCCTGTGGTGCAGACATACAACAGCACTTCGTTTGATTCCCTTCCTACGTCACTGTTGGAACAGATATTTGCTGACTCAGAACACACGAACTAGTTAATATTTATTTACTATTATCTACCTCTTGCTGGACTACTCTTAGAAGTATAGATAATAGATTTGACAATGAAATATTACCCAACTGTATGGAAATACAAGTTCTTAACTACAACCTGAAATGGCCTATGATATAAATAATGGATGCTTCTATGTGTAAATTCCTTACATTACATCATTACTATTATATCTGTAATATATATACCTGTAATAATATACCATAATATACAATAAGAATACTGTAATATAAGAATACGGTGTAATATAAGAATACTGTAATATAAGAATACTGTAATATGCAATAAGAATACTGTAATATGCAATAAGAATACTGTAATATAAGAATACTGTAATATACAATAAGAATACTGTAATATAAGAATACTGTAAGGAAATTTACACATAGAAGTACCCCTAATAATGATAATATAATAACTAACCAAAAATATCACCCACAGATCATGAATCTTCACCTCTTCATATTTTTATCAGTAAGAACATCTCATGAGTTTTTTTTTTTTTTTTTTTTTTTTTTTTTTTTTTTTTTTTCAGTTGTGAGAATAGTAGCTATATTTTCAGAGCAAAGTTAGCCACCTTTAAAATTGGATTTCTATAAATAAAGTTTTGCACTGTACTGTTGTGGTGGATCACCTGTCTACTGTATGCTAATTGTCTGAAGGGATCCCAGCTAGTTACAGCTAAATGAATACAGTGTATATAGTTAGCTATGGCTAATGCAAGGGATTAGGTGAAGGTGGGGGCATGGCTCCACCACTTTTTTTTTTTTTTTTTTTTTTTGCTTATTAGCTATATAGTACTATAAAGACAAAACACATTATTAGATATTACCAATCAGCATAGGCAGCTGAAGGTGGGGCTGAAGGTGGGGTCTAGCAACTCCCCCCACATTGAAGTACATAATTAGTGTTTGGTCAAACCAAGGTACTAACCATTTTCAACAAGTTTAGTGATCAGGAACCATCTTCTATAGTGTGTCTAGTCTGTGATCCAATGAACACTCAAACCATCTTTTTATGAAGTGCACACTCATCACAGCTAAAGAAACTTATGTGACCGTTTTTAATTTGCTGTGAGCCAAGTAGGAGCTAGCTAGCTGACCACCAGTGACTCAGAACTTAAGACTTATTGCAATAGTAACTCAAAATCAGGTGCTTATAACCTATGATATAGCTAATCAGGTGATTGTATGTTACAGGGTACACACAAAAAAGTAAAGAGTGTTTCTAACACGGGAACCATGTATTACTAGCCACTTCAGACATGGTAGGTCAGTTACACCATTGCACTTTTACACTTAGAGTAGTAGCTACTCAACTAAGGCTGAAAGACTCAGTAATTGCTCACCACTACAGAATTGACTGACACATGCAACATTCAACATACAGAAAACAGCAATAAATAGAGCCAAGTTAATGTACACCACAATGCACATCATACATCTAGCTTATAGCAGAGATGTTAGATTATAATTACCTACCTTCCTGTTTAAAAAGTGATAGATCCATATAAATTAAGCTTTTAAGCTTTGCACCAGAAAAATAATAATATTGATTCTGCTTGTGTGTCTATAGGTCAGTGATGTGCATTATTAACTTTCTCACACTCCTTTTCATATTCCAACATATTTAGCTTCACAATCTTCTCTTCCATACAACCCATCACTGTGTGATCAACATCCATGAAATATTTATTGTGGAACAAATGTCTACCTCGTTTAGATGCTTCTTTCAGGTCACCAGCTGCGATTATACACACATCATGTATCACTTCACCTTGACAGTGATATATGTCACCCAAGTTGTTGGGTTTAGCCCAAAATGTGGTTTCAACTGGGAAATAGTGTCTTTTTAGCAGCTTGTTGTATCCACCATTAACTCCGGGCATGTGGTACAGTGTGGCATAAAAGTGCTCCTCGGGGTGACTACAATTTTTAAAGAAATTGTGTACTTTTATAGCTCTCTCATCGTGAACAAGAAAGTCTGAAAACTGAAAGGATAATGCATTATAGGATGAACTCTTGCTGTAGAGGTTGAGTGGGAAGGGAGGAGTGGGTAACTTAGAGTGTTTATTAATAACACGTGTTCCATATTTGTTCAATTTTACAGGGTATATAATCCTTTTATGAAGCTCACTTTTAGGCTTTATTTTAGATGTTATTATGGACGAGGTACCATTTAGTTTCACCAATTTCCTCACTATTCCCCTGTTGGTGACTAGAGGTAACTCTTTCCCACATAGGTTGATCAAATATTTCCACTTGTGTCTCTGTGTAGTTCTCAGATGAAGGAGATCTGTCATGCAGTTCATCTGAGCTCCCAGCACACTATAATGCCCCCACACCACCCTCTCCAGCTTTGAGGGAATGATGATATTGTCAAAGCACCTTTCAATACTCTGAAAGAATAACTTGTGAGGAGATTTGGCATCGCAGTGTATGCAATAAGAGTTCTGTGGTCTGTAGAGGAGACGTAGTAATCTCAGTACTTGCTGGGGACTGTCGTACACAACAAAAGTGAATGCTATGGGAAAGTCTTTCTCCAGCTTGGAATTGTAGAGGTTGTTGCTAAAGCGGTATCTGAGCCATGAACAATTCTGCACTCTCTTCAGCATGTCTGGATTAGATATATTATTCTTCCATTCTGACATTGCTCTCTTAACTCTCTCCAACTCTTCCTTGTTTCCAGACAGAACCTTGGAACAGTTGACTGGAACCTCAGGTGTTAGTGTGGTCACTACCCCTTTACTCCATCCTCTGAACCCCCCTAGTGGGAGTTCACAGCCCACAGGCTCAGCTATCACCTCTCTCTGTGGTTCCCTTGGTTCTAGTTTCAAACTTACACTCCTATTGTTTGCAGCAGTAGTTTCAGATTTAACATCCAGAGCCTCCCAGGTAGTAACCACAGTACTCAGACCAGGACTAGTAGCATTAGCACGAACTGATAATATATGGAGTTCTCTGGAGTAAAAATTTTCCAAGTAATCCATACCTGTTATAAACACTAGCATAGCAAGAATCAATCCATGTAGAATTATCATCGTTGTCTTAAGCATGCCGCTAGCCATGGCTTAGATACTAGCTATAAATGACCTTAGCAGCGTATGATTCTATTTGAATAACAGCTAAGGCTTCTTTTGTTACGTAGCAGTGGTAACCACATGTACATTATTAAAAGGTGGCTGGTTGTAATTACAGTATCATTACACGTGGTAGAAAAACTGTGATAGCTAGGCCATGCCCAATATGTTGCCTATTACTCTAGTCTCCAGGTCTCATATTTGTCACCCATTATAGTCTGTTCACGTTCACCTTGCACCACTTTGACCTCGAATAACTTCCTGGTACTTTTAGCTATGAATATGATTCAAACACCATTCTGCTCAGCTTAAAAACCCGGAAACGTCCAACTATAACATTACAGAATAAAATCAGTGGAAACTGCTCAACCGGCATAGCCCATACATCTCTATGGGCATAGCCCATACATCTCTATGGGCATACCAGCCACCACCAAGGAATGTGTTAATTCATGACGTAACCGCGCGTATAGAATCAAAATAATAATGCGTGAATAATTGCGTGCAAGGATAATGTTGTTATCCCTTTGAGTACAATTCTTTTTTTTTTTTTTTTTTTGGCATTGGTCGTCACTAGGCAATGCGCAGTGTAGCTAGGTAGCGCGCGCCCCCGAGCCAGAAGGTTTGTGTGCATGCGCAAGGTCGGTGGATGGCGGCAGAGATCAAGGCTGAATGGATGAGCTCCTTGGAGACTCTTGCTGCCCTGATTATGGCCTCTCTCACACCGACGATGCTGTACGGCACTGCCCCATGCACTATGCCACTCTCCTTTTCTTTCCATTTTTTTTTTTTTTTTTTTTTTTTTTTTTTAAGTCCATATAAAGCAAACATCAAAGAAACATCAAAGGCAGCTCCTCCCTATGGTCAAACATCTGAGAACTGATGGACCACAACCTATTGTTCTGACTTCCGATGCCGACAGTCAAAGGTTGGCGGCAGGAGGACGTCCTGGTGCCGACGGGGTCCGAGTAACGGACGGTTAAAAAGTGTGTAAAATTACACTCTTTTGGGAGCGAAAGGGTTATTGGTCTTTGTTGTTGCTCTTTGACTTGGAATTTGTACACTGCAGTGAGAAAACATCATAATGAAGTGTTACTGCATTCATTGCAGGTTACCCCAAAACATCCTGATCATCTGAACTGGCAAAAATCTTCAACAGGCACCCTTGGACAGGCACAGATCTTTGACATACCTACAGAACGAGAACTCAAACACTTCTCTGTTAAAACAATCCTCTTAATCACTATCTGAAGAGACACTGGAGCTATCACTGCTAAGCCCATCAGAGCTGTGGTCATCTTCACTAGAACTAGACCCTCCCACCTCTATAACAAACTCTACAGTACGCTTACTTAATCCGGTAGCATCCACCGTCTTCTTCTTCAGCTTCACGATTCCTTGATGGATCTTCTTGTTCTTCTTGCTCTCTCTTTCAAAGTAATCATAAACGTTGCAAACAACAGCGTTTGTGTCTGACCTTACACACTCCTTTGCAAGCCATGTTTCCTTACCAAAAACAGCTGGCACACTGTGCGCGAGATGGGCGGGAACTTTTATTCGTGCGGAGCACGTGATATACAAGTACGTCATATAAACCAAAAACATGCAATTAAGAGCATCCGCTTGCATTCCATTGTACGTGCACAGCACTTCCAGGTGCAAGGTGAACGTGAACAGACTATAGTCTAAAGACTCATACCTATAAGTCTCAAAGCAAAACCTCAAAATTCACTATTAATTATTATGACCTGTCCATGTAGCTACTACTAGCTAGGGCTCTTTCTCCATGTAATAGTAGAGATTAGCTACATCATTCAGATTTCAATTGTGTACTATTGTTATTGTACTGTATCTACCCCTAGCCCCACCCCTAGTCCATAGCAAGCAATAGTACAATTGACAATGATGTAATCTGAATAATTCTGTTACAGGGAGAAGGAGCCCTAGCTGGCTAGTTAGCAACATTTTGCCATGTGCTTAGGTGCAAAGATCAGTTATTATCAAAATTTTGGTGAAAATTGTGCTATTAGTCTGGCATTGTTCTCAATGCTCAATGTTACTCAAAGTTATGCTGGGCAAGGCCTAGTGATAGCTTCACACATTTTTACTATAATAATGGGTGCTGGAAGCAGGGGGGCGGGGCTGTAGAAGCATGTGCCCCCTCCCCCCCATTGCTCATTACTATTAGTGTCAACATCTGATATAAAAGTGGGTATGACAAAGCCAGATGTTTTGATTGTGTCCCCACAGTGTGAATTAAATGCAAAATACAGTCTTCATGCAAGTACAGGACTTGCTTAAATTGCAGGAGTTCCTATCTACTTTTCTGAAATTTTCGTCGTTGTTTTAATATTGGATGTCACTTTTATTACGAAATTTAAAAAGTTGAATAATTAACACCATTTTCAACAAAAAGTTTACAAATCACAAACCATCTTCTATAGTGTGTCCAGTATTCAGCAGTCTGTGATCCAATGAACACTCAAACCATCTTGAAGTGCACAAATTATTATACTAACTTCACAATACCTCATCACAGCTAAAGAAACTTATGTGACTGTTTGTAATTCACTGTGAGCCAAGTAAAAGCTAGCTAGCTGACCACTCAGAACTTATATCATGAACTAATAACTGAATTTACACACAAAATCAGGTGCTTATAATAACAAGACATATATAACCATCAGGTGACAGAATACATAACATGAACAATGTAGCACTACAGATGTAGACTCATAGTATGGTCAGTTATGCACCACTGCTACACTTCGAGTATATTAGTACTTACCTGAGGTTAACTAGAAGGCTGAAAAGAGACTAAGCAATTGAGATGATTAACAGTGTAAAAGTGGGTGCAGTTAATTAGCTAGTGCAAATTTTCTGATCAGAATGACTATGAGATGTTTATACACACCACCCACAATGCACATCATTCTCACACATTTTTTACTATGGCTATGGTATTTACTCTATTAGTATAGAAACTATCAGATGGTTGCTTGTAATTACATTAATACATTATGAGGTAGAAAAACTGTATTAGCTATTATGGCTGTGATATTGTTACAACCAACCATTGCTACGTATCAGGAGAATCCTTACTTTATAAAGCTGTTATCATTCCTAATAGCCTCACACGCTGCTAAGGTCTCATATATAGCCAGTGCAAGTTCTAAGCCATGGCTAATGGCGTGCTTAAGATAATGATGATAATTCTACATGGATTGATTCTTGCTATGCTAGTGTTTATAACAGGTATGGATTACTTGGAAAATTTTTACTCCAGAGAACTCCATATATTATCAGTTCATGCTAATGCTACTAGTCCTGGCATCAGTACTGTGGTTACTACCTGGGAGACTCTGGATGTGGAAGCTGAAACTACTGCTGCAAACAATAGGAGTGTAAGTTTGAAACTAGAACCAAGGAAATCACAGAGAGAGGTGATAGCTGAGCCTGTGGGCTGTGAACTCCCACTAGGGGGGTTCAGAGGATGGAGTAAAGGGGTAGTGACCACACTAACACCCGAGGTTCCAGTCAACTGTTCCAAGGTTCTGTCTAGAGACAAGGAAGAGTTGGAGAGAGTTAAGAGAGCAATGTCAGAATGGAAGAATAATATATCCAATCCAGACATGCTGAAGAGAGTGCAGAATTGTTCCTGGCTCAGAGACCACTTTAGCAACAACCTCTACAACTCCAAGCTGGAAAAAGACTTCCCCATAGCATTCACTTTTGTTGTGTACGACAGTCCCCAGCAAGTACTGAGATTACTACGTCTCCTCTACAGGCCACAGAACTCTTACTGCATACACTGTGATGTCAAATCTCCTTACAAGTTCTTCTTTCAGAGTATTGCAGGGTGCTTTGACAATATCATCATTCCCTCAAAGCTGGAGAGGGTGGTGTGGGGGCATTATGGTATATTGGGAGCTCAGATGAACTGCATGACAGATCTCCTTCAGCTGAGAACTGCACAGAGACACAAGTGGAAATATTTGATCAACCTATGCGGTAAAGAGTTACCTCTAATCACCAACAGGGAAATAGTGAGGAAATTGATGAAACTAAATGGTACCTCGTCCATAATAGCATCTAAAATAGGACTAAGAAATAACCATCACAGAAGAATCAAATACCCTGCAAAATTGAATGAAAATGGAACACTTTTTATTGATAAACACTCTAAGTTACCCACTCCTCCCTTCCCACTCAACCTCTACAGCAAGAGTTCATCCTATAATACATTATCGTTTCAGTTTTCGGACTTTCTTGTTCACGATGAAAGAGCTATAAAAGTACACAATTTCTTTAAAAACTGTAGTTACCCCGAGGAGCACTTTTATGCTACACTGTACAACATGCCCGGAGTTAATGGTGGATACAACAAGCTACTAAAAAGACACTATTTCCCAGTCGAAATAGCATATTGGACTAAACATAACAGTTTTGGTGGTAAATATCACTGTCATGGTGAAGTGACACATAACATATGTATAATCACAGCTGGTGACCTGAAAGAAGCATCTAAAGGAGGCAGACATTTGTTCCATAATAAATATTTCATGGATGTTGATCACACAGTGATGGGTTGTATGGAAGAGAAGATTGTGAAGCTAAATATGTTGGAATATGAAAAGGAGTGTAATGATGCATAGCATTGATCTATAACTACTCGAATAAAATTGGTCAAAATGTATTATTATGTGTGTCAAATCTACACCCCTAAAGGTGGCCATAATAAATGTTTTTCCTGATTCTTCAAATATCTGTCAGATTGGAAGCTTTCAAATGTAAGCTTTAATGTGCAGCACTAACACGTCACATACTATTAGATAAAGCTACATGAGTTCTAGAGTGTATGTCCTGTACTTGCTCACAGACATTTAACACACTGATTCATCACTACATCAAATGATACCTTCCTGTTTGAAAAGCAAGGATCCATAGCTACATAATCTATTGCCAACAAGAAAATTTGCACTTATTCAATAAAATTGTTGTTGAGAATCATGCATTGGCAGGGGCTGCCACAATATTCCTTTTCCAGATGAAATATTCCCAACACACTCAGTGCACAACATAAACTAGCTAATTAATGGTATCATATGAGACAATATTGGACACTGAAATTGGACGAGGGAGGTGTAAGCATAGGATCTGCATATCCACTATTACCCAAGCCATACAGTCATAATGTGCATGTAACATCTAATTGATGGAGAACTGGACAAATAGGGAACCATTATTCTTACAAAAATGACATTGGTTTATTCTAAGTCCACACAAACTCCTAATTTGTTCTGAGACACCATCCTCTCCTCCATACACTGTGTGGCCAAAGTCCACAAAGATATTTTTCTCTTTTCACCACTTTTTCTATCATCTACTTTTTGTGCTATGATGCTTGAACTGCTATTTAGTTTCATCAATTCTACTTCCCTGTTGGTGACTAGAAGTAACTCTTTCCCACATAGGTTGATCAAATATCTCCACTTGTGTCTCTGTGCAGTTCTCAGCTGAAGGAGATCTGTCATGCAGTTCATCTGAGCACCTTGCAATTCTATGAAAGAATAACTTGTGAGGAGATTTGACATCGCAGTGTATGCAGTAAGAGTTCTGTGGTCTGTAGAGGAGACGTAGTAATCTCAGTACTTGCTGAGGACTGTCGTTAACAACAAAGTGAATGCTATGGGGAAGTCTTTCTCCAACTTGGAGTTGTAGAGGTTGTTGCTAAAGTGGTCTCTGAGCCAGGAACAATTCCGCACTCTCTTCAGCATGTCTAGATTGGATATATTATTCTTCCATTCTGACATTGCTCTCTTAACTCTCTCCAACTCTTCCTTGTCTCCAGACAGAACTTTGGAACAGTTGACTGGAACCTCACGTGTAAGTTGGATACTAGCTAGCTGGAAGCAAAACAGAAGTGAAAGTTGAGCCTGAGGGGTGTGAACTCCCACCAAAGGATGGGTGTGGGTGGCATTAGTATAGTTGTAGTCCTATTAAGAAGCAGTGTCCAACTGTCCATCCATGCTACTGAAATTAGTAACCTGGTATATAGAGTTCTCTGAGGTCACAATAATAGACCCCTCTTATATTATACAGCCACTAACATAACCAGAATCACTGCCTTGTGTATTCTATCCATAGTCATGTATAGCTCAGACTGTCTACCACTACCACTGTAGTATACCACTAGATTATACATGTTAAATGGTTGTAGCATGAGGATTCAGGGTGACATCGAGAACCCAGACTATAATGTTGCACAGACAAGACATGGCCACAGACTCTAATATCATACATATAGTAAGAATAGATCAAATCATGTTGAAATCAGTGAGTCATTTGCCAAATTTATTAATGAAAAATCAAGCTGTTCCTTTTAGCTTATCCAACCTTCTCCGGAGGTCAGCAAGGTCAAATGAGGAAGAGGGTCCTCCTCTTCCTATTGAACCACTTGAACTTGGAACTTGCTGTGCGTGAGGTTTGGATGTAACTGGTCCCCGATGCCGAGGAGGCAGGTTCAATGGCTACAGTATATCATACATTAACTACATGTATCCCTCTCTCTACACCCATGTCATAGGACATGTCTATATAGGACACATTTACCTATCTAAGTCTCATAATAATTACACTGTTTACCTGACTTATTTTACACTTTCTAGTTTCTGTTTCTTGATTATAATAGTTATGGAAAGTCTAGAAGTTTAAATCAGACAGTGGCAACCTGTCATGGTGCAATCATGGTGGAATTTAAACACTACTACTTCATCTTTTGAGTAAATAAAAGGAGGTGTGGCCACCAAATGTTCTTGTGTGGCCAATTATCACCCACTTCTTGCCCCTCAAAAAAAAAAAAAAAAAAAAAAAAAAAAATCCTAGCCATACCCCTACTGCCTGAGTTAATAAAACTTGTTAAGTATCCCCCCACCCCAAAGGGAAAAAATTTGAAAGAGTGGGAGGAGGAGAAGATTGCTTCATTAAAAGGAAATGAATTATACATAATATAATATCAGTTTCTTGGTAAAATCACTCATAATGGCAACCTACCTTGTTCTCATCTGACTTTGATGTTCGTGTGTTGCCATCAATACTACTACGAGATGTACGAGATGAATCGTCCTGAGAATCTGATGTTAACTCCTGTTGGTTGGTACATAACTAGATGAGGTATTCAAAGTCTGCTTGTATGGTATACTAACCTCCATGCTAATCCCAAATGTCCTGGATAGACTCTGCCGCATCTCCTCTAGCGCTTCAACTTGCTCATCATAATCAGCTAGAGTATATTTACACATGCAATGACAGGAGAAGGCAGTACATATCTCACATGCATGTCCTCCCTATGATAGTTCAAGTGGTTAGGTGGAGTTTATAAACATTTAAGCTCCACCCTCAGACTTACATCAAAGGGAACTGCTTTGTGAGAACACAGTCACTAATATGTAAACTTACTTCTTAAGCTCTGGTCTTCTTTAATGGCTTTGAGACCACGAGTGATGTAGTCACGATAAAATTTGGTCTGATCTGACAACACTAAGTCAAGGTCAAAGGACGGATGATCCTGTTTAAACTTGTATAGTCTAGTTAGACCCTGAAAGGGGTTAAATGGACTATATGATGTGATTAAAGGGGTTAATAGACTCCATACTGACCTCCTTTGTTGTTTTAGCCTCTCCAATCTTCAGAAATATATCAGAGAGTACAGAACTTGAACCAGGTGGCAGGAAACTCAACACCTTAGTCACCTGCACCACATAACACATCACAGGCAAATGGAAAGAGTTCTGACATGACTAGGCCATGAAAACATGGAAATGCAATGGTTTGTCTACTTCAAGGCGACTAGCTATGAGTTATTCTATCTCAGCTCAAACCGACCTTGGCTAGCTTGCCATGTCTTCTTTCACTCTCATTAACATGACTGGAACTGGACTTTAATGACCCCTCTTCAACACTAGCTTGTTTCTTAGCCAGGTTCTTACGGATATAGCTTGTGACCTTTGACCTATTGGCATCTTTTATCAACGATAGGTGGTCTAGAATCTAAAAAAAAAAAAAAAAAAAAAAAAAAAGAAGAGGAGAATGCAACATAGTGAGAGGAGGATGCGGATACTCAACATAGTGAGAGGAGGATGCGGATACTCAACATAGTGAGAGGAGGAGACAATAGCAGTAATTCTAAAATGTTATAACTAGTGCAGTTATGAGTAACAAGTGCACCATACCCAGGGCTAGGACTCGCCATACCTGTGTTCCAACAGTACTGGTGGTATGAAAGAGGACAGTCTTGACGGTCCTAAAGGGTGTGTCCTCAGGAGATGGGGCAGGAACCAGTGTTAGATAGCCCACTATAAACTGATGAATCTCCAGGAGCAGCTGGTCCAGGTTAATGTCTGATACTATCTGTGGGATTTGCCTAGTCAGCTTCCACAAACACTTGAGGGTATAGAGAAACCGTTACATCCATCTTTATTGATACTGTGCATGCACGCCTACCTTCATGGTCAATTCTGTGATTTTAGTGGCCTTGCCATCAGATGTAATGGACTTCAAAAGAACATGAATCAGTGAACTGCATTACATGACATTATAATAAAAATGTATTCAAGAAACTCAGAGAGCAGCTCTCCCCTGTCAGTCATTTGTATACAATGAGTTTCAACTCCCTCCCCTCCCTCTCCTCCCTCCTCCACTCCTGCTACCTCTCCTTCCTTCCCTCCTCCCCCACCCTCCTCCCCCATCCCTGTTACTCCTCCATCTTCCCTCCCCTCCCTCCTCCCCAACTCACCAAAATATGGCAGTCTTGTTGGTGTTCTCACAGACTCTAAGCATGAGGCAGTTGAAAGACCTAATAAATTGAGGGGCTTCCTCCAATTTCAGTAGCCTCTCATCCACCAGGTAACCAATGATGTCTTGTTCCACCTCAATAAGACTATCCCTGCTGGCCTGCTCTGCTAGAGAGGCCTCACTGAACAGAGTGAAGAGACAGGAGGTTAAAAGCTTGCCTAACTGCATCACCTGGAGGGAGTGAGGGAGGGGGGGAGTGAGGGAGGGAGGAAGCGAGAAGAGAGGGAGGGAAGGAGGGAGGGAGCGAGGGAGAGAGAAGAGAGGGAGTGAGGGAGGGAGAAGGAGGGAGAGAGGGAGAAGAGAGAGGGAGGGAGGAGAGAGATATAACATATAGTTCTATATTGCCTCACACTTACCTCCTGAAGAGTCTCCTGGTCCTCAGCTTTGGAAAGAGGAGTAGAGAAGTTCACTCTCATCTGCATCAGGACTGTACGTATCAGCTGATCAACGTGAGAATTCACAGCAGCTCTCTGTGATGGATTTATCATAGTGGCCTCCATCTGCAACAGAGATCCATCAGCTTACAACGCCATTAACAACAGATTTCCTCTCTCACCTGTTTTATTGCAGTTGAACTTGTTTTGATGTCAGTGCTTGCTATCTGAGAGATGATGTAGTTAATGGCTGCAGAAGTACTGGCCATTCTCATGGGAGATAGATTAACAGGAAAGGATGGATTCATATACCTACAGATGTGGAGGGTAGGAAGGACATGGACTCCAACACTTGACACCAGTCTAGGCATCTCTACTGGTGGTTCTAAACTCCTTAACACCAGTCTAGGCATCTCTACGGATGTAACACTTTACACCAGTCTAGGCATCTCTACGGATGGTTCTAAACTCTAACACTTTACACCAGTCTAGGCATCTCTACTGGTGGTTTTAAACTCTAACACTTGACACCAGTCTAGGCATCCTTACCAATGGTTCTAAACTCACTGACTCACTTTGACACCAGTCTAGGCATCTCTACTGGTGGTTCCTCTAGAAGCATAGCTTCCTCTTTACTCAGCTCCATCTTTAATCCCAAGGTCTTCTCAAATTCCGAGGCCTTCTCTGATCGAGCATTGACTTCTTTCCTCATCTTAAGGAAGTCAAATTTCATTCTGAAAGGTCCTGGAACATTCCCTGGTTCAACCACAGCAGGTTCTTGTTGGGGTTCATCAACTGGATGTTCTGGTTTGATAGGGTTTGACTCAGTCTCTGGAGATGTCAACTCTGGGGGAGGAGTCCTGGCTGATGATGACTTTGACCTAGAGAATTAGATAGTGATTGGAACTATGCTACACATTAAAGTGAAATATTACTCTATCCTAAAAACACAACTCTGTCCTAAAACACACTTATCAATGCACTTACTTTCCAGCCCCTTTTCTCTCTGCAGGTTGGTCTTGAGATTTTGCTGTGGAAGCTGAAGGGGGTGGATTAGAAGGTTCAGCTTTGGACGAAGGAGGCCTTATTCCAGATCGTCTTATCCTCTCCTCAAGTAAACTAATATCCTTATCTGACAACTAGAGAAGATGTGAATTAGGTAAAGGGTTAAACCAGTTAAAACAGAAGTTTTACTCTCAATATTATTCTAATACAATGTGGACAAACATTAATGGTCACCTGAGATGTGAACTTATAAATGCCTTCTCCCATGTTACCATAGACGATGACCATGGTGTTGAGGGCAGCTGAGCGGACTGCATTGTCTCTATCGCTGATCTGAGCAGCCAGAATGGGGATTGTCTTCTGGGGCTGAGAGCCACAAACAATAATGCCATTATTCTGAATCAGAACTCCCAACTCTTCCAAACACTCTGCACAAGGGAATTAAGACAGTGACAATCCCCTCAAAAGTATTCCCCAAACCTTCATTAGTATTTCCCTTTGATGTAAATGTGTGGATGGAGTGTGGTCTGAAACTCCACCCCTTCTTACAAGAATGGTGGTTCTGTTACACCCACTCACCTGCTCTTTGCCTTGCATTCTTGGACTTCAGTCCATCCACAACAAACGAAAATAGTTTTATCGGAGGGTAGAAACTGCATATGTCTCTGAACAAAGCTTGTACACCTTTACGTACTGGCTCTTTGGCATCCCCAACCTATCACACATATAGTAGACAGGCATGTGTAATATTATCACACATATAGTCATATATTATCAGTGTAAAATATCCAATGAGTGTGGGCCAGGAATGTTAGGGACTGTCCCAGGATGCATGTACATGTTCCATGGAACTCTCTAGGCTAACATCTCATAATCATAATAATAATAGGAGTTATTGATCACAACACTGTTCTTTAACCCTAGAACTACCTTATAAAATTTGTATCATGGTTACCAGTGGGGGTCTGCTAGACCCACTTTCCTCTTACTACATTAATGCTTAAACTTCATCAATGTCATAGCAAATAGACCCAACGCTATCCGACTATCTTCTTTGATTCCAGTTTAAAAACAGCAGGGAAGGTAATCCCATGTAATATTGAACACAAATTTACTCTATTGGTACTAGTTGTATAAGAGGTGATCTTTAAGAACATCATTATAAGCTGTATACTTTATGTGAATGTTGAGGACTAGGAGTTGGCCAATTATGCTGGAATAATTTCCAGCATAATAAGTGATTTCATAAATACTAGCATATGTTAGCATAATCATAATAATTATTAATATGAGCATAATGAAGTAAAAACAACAACAACAAAACAAACAACAACAACAACAAAACAACAACAAAAAAAACAAAACAAAACAAAAAATTAGTTTCTATTGTACTGTAACATTAACGACAATTCTGGTGACTGGCTTTGGGACTCTTTAAATGAGTTTTTGAGATCACTAAATACTCTCTCTAAGGTGATCTGTCATGTGTGCAGGATGTGGTTGTGATTAGGCCTTGACAAAATTTGCTTTTTTCCCTGCCTATTTTGCTTTGCTTTTATGCTTGATAAATCTACCTATTTTTTGACCCATTTTGTCATAATAATGCTGGCACAATTATTAGTGAGCTAGATTGTATTGCAACATAACAGAGAGTTCCAGGTAGCCTTCCAAAGATGACAGGTATATAGTTTTCCAAAGATGACAGGTAGTCTTCCAAAGATGACAGGTATATAGTTTTCCAAAGATGACAGGTAGTCTTCCAAAGATGACAGGTATATAGTTTTCCAAAGATGACAGGTAGCCTTCCAAAGATGACAGGTATATAGTTTTCCAAAGATGACAGGTAGCCTTCCAAAGATGACAGGTATATAGTTTTCCAAAGATGACAGGTAGTCTTCCAAAGATGACAGGTATATAGTTTTCCAAAGATGACAGGTAGTCTTCCAAAAATGACTGCTGCTGAGCTATAAAGTGGCTGCAGAATCGAAAAGACTCTCTCAACTGCAGCAGAAGATGGCTGGACTAACAGTACTAATCTGAAAGCATTAGCCCATTTGGGTAGCTAGCTCCATAGCATGCACCAAGCAATTACATCAATCTCATCTTCACTGACAGCCATTGACAAAATTTGTAGCCCATTTTGCTTGCAGAATTGCTTGTGGCTTCCCATTTTGCTCAAATTTTGTCAAGGCCTAGTTGTGATTGAGGTGACCTTTGGACCCTGTCTATGTTGAGCATAATGAGGTTTTTAGTAGCATAATTATTAAAATGATGAGCATTGCTAGCATAATAATATAAAAATGAGCATAATTCGCCAACCCCTATTGACAACCTTGATTTAGAAAAACTCATGAAATTACAGTTCATTACACCCTACTACCAAGACGTGGCAGTACATTAAACACTGTGATAGGGTCTAATGGACCCCAAGGGTAGTTATAGGGTTAATATAATTATCACAGGCCAATACACCATCCCACTGTATAGCTAGCTGTACGTTCCACAAGCAAGTACACAGCATGCCATTGACCACATATAGAATGCAGACAGCTCATGGAGAGATTTAATGGCATGGCATGGGACATGTGGGATCACAATTAAAACATTTCTTGCTGTATTAATAATATTATTATTAATATTATTATTAATTTATTATGATGATAATAATTATATAAATTATTTATATAATTATATAAATTTTCTGCCCAACCTCCAGCTTTCTGGCCTCAGGTGAATGTGAAGGACTTTAGCCATAAAGTTATTATCGAAGAAAATACTATTAAGTAGCTACGTAGCTAACTGATACACATCACACTGACTGAAGTCTCACACGATTAAAAAAAAGTTTCATGGGAGTGAATATAGGATGATGTGTATAGAAGAAGGAATTGGAACAGAACAAGATTAGAATGTGGAATTGGAATGGGACAAGATATAGCGTGGAATTGAAATAGGACAAGAGGTCCAGTCACCCATTATACTCGTGTTATAGCACCACACCTTCAACCTCTGCACTGTTATAACTGCACCCTGATAACTCTGAAACAGAGCCTATCTTCCTTCAAGTACTGCCTGTTCTTCAAACTATTATAATTTAGCTCTGAATGACTAATAAATTTCTTGAGACCCCACCCCTCCTTGGCTCTCTCCTCCTTCCCATTGACTCGAGATGAGTAATGAGCAGGGGTCATCTCAGTGAACTTTATTACCCCTGTGGCATGATGCCTGTCGGTCAACTGGTTACGAAGCTGAACAGTTATCTCTCCTTGGAACGGCCATTTCAGCCTGTCGTCATATTTCCCATACATGATGCAAGCGTGGACAGAGATATAAGGCCCGTTATCGTCATCCTTTCTCCTTGGGTTTACGACAAGGCACAACCGGTATCCCTCCAGGTGGGAATAGAATGGGGGGCTCTGCCACTCCCCCATGTCCTCCTGGAGGTGTTGGGAGAAATGTGTCATGAGGAACTCAACGGGGAACACACCCACATACGACTGGATGGAGTAGCATTGTTGAAACAAGGAGAGTCTTGATTCTTCAAAATCGGCCTTCAACCCAGCTACTTCAGATTCCAGTGCCACCTTGGTTCTTTCTGCCATCTTATCTTTCTCCACTTGCCTTTCCTTCATGGCTGATAAAGAATCTGAAAACTCCTTCCTCATTTCAGCCACCTCTGTTCTCATCTTTGTGATCTCCATCTTCAGCAGAGCATTCTCAACCCACAAACTATCAATACGTTCCCGACTCTCCTCCTTGACCTTTGTGACCTCTGTCCTTGATTCCTGTATCAACTGATTAATCTGTTCATTCTTTTCTGCTATTTCTTCAACTAATCTTTGATTGGCTGTGGCAAGCATTGACGTGTGCTGCAAGTGAAACTCTTCCAAGTGATCAGCCATATCTTCTCTATTCACCAACTCCTCACATCCTGCTGAGAGGAATTCACACTTGATGCTCTGTAGAGGACACTCTGATTCTAAATGTTCTTCCATATTCTGTCGTTCTATGGCATATGCTGAGCAGTGGTTCGGACATTCCATCGGATAACACTTACAAACGAGCCAGTGCCTATACACAACATTGGCATGAACAGAATTGTATTCTCGACAATAATCACAACAGAATGGACGCTGAGGACATTTCTCATTCTGGTGCTTTGCCATGGCTCCACGGTGGTACCAACCTCCACACAGATAATTGCATTCTAGTTCCACATACTTGCAGCCGACCAGTTGTGTATCAGGTTCTGGATTCATGTTCAAGTGTTCTTTATATTGTCCAAGTTTGCCTGTCCAAGAGCAACCTAGCTTGTGATTAGAGCACTTTATTTCCAACTGAGCAATAGACCTCTCCAAGCCTTTGTTGTGTAGCACAGTGAAAGTGTTAGCCATGCAGAGAGGGCAAGATCCATTGCTATCCATCACCTGTAGAGATATATTATCATTGTATTGTTGCCCTCAAGAGATAAATATTAGGAAAACAGCGTAGAGATGACCCCACACTGACCCCCAGTCCCACCAATAGAGATGACCCCACACTGACCTGATCCCACCAATAGAGAGATGACCCCACACTGACCCCCAGTCCCACCAATAGAGATGACCCCACATTGACCTGATCTCACCAATAGAGATGACCCCACACTGACCTGATCCCACCAATAGAGATGACCCCACACTGACCTGATCCCACCAATAGAGAGATGACCCCACACTGACCCCTAGTTCCACCAATAGAGAGATGACCCCACACTGACCTGATCCCACCAATAGAGAGATGACCCCACACTGACCTGATCCCACCAATAGAGAGATGACCCCACACTGACCTGATCCCACCAATAGAGAGATGACCCCACACTGACCTGATCCCACCAATAGAGAGATGATCCCAAACTGACCTGATCCCACCAATAGAGAGATGTGACTAACCTGATGGATGCAGTCTTTACAGTAGTTCTGTCCACAACAGCTAATGAGGTGTGGCTGGTGAAGAACAAGGAGGCAGATGGAACAGTCTGTTTGAAGGAGAGAAGGAGGAGCTGTAATAAACTCACAGTCATAACCACTTTGGTATTTAGACAGCTTTGGTGCTCGAAGTGGAGTAATGTTAGTTAGAGGAAAATCTTCACCTCCTTCTCCTTCTGACAGTAGTCTACAACAAGACTGGATAGATGTCTGACAAGAATCCAAACTTGATGGTCCATTCATTACAATCAATCAATTTAGCCAGTTAATATAAGCTTAATGATGCAGACTGGAAAAACCTAAGCTAGTTATAGATAGCACTACCTACTACTGTTTAAAAAAAAAATAGACATAAGTAGATTCATAAGTGGGGGCGGGGTTAATCTAAACATGGTAAATATGCAGCATGATGTAATCTAAACATAGTAACACAATAATTATTATAGCGTGATATAATCTAAACATAGTAACATCCGTAGTAATAAGGTTACTAGTATAATTATATTCATAGCCATAAACCCATGAGAGTTAGTATTGGAGTGGAGCTTCCTTGCACACACATACATACATACATGGAATGTATACAAACAGAGATGCCTAAAATGGCAACATACTTCATACACAAAATTCCCTCTGTGGTATGTTACAGTCACCACATACTCAGCATTGAGCTATGCATGATCATTAATAAAAAATGTAGCTTATGTGGCCACTACATTATTCTTAGGGACATATACATATAACAATCACTAACATCCTCTCTCTAATTACCTGTACCCACTAGAACTGAGTAAGGTCACTCAAACCTAGTTCTCACCAGAAACTACTATTCTTCATGCTGTAAATCTAGCTGGTTTAACTATAATTTTGATACAAGAACAAGGAGTTCTCTAACATTAAAATGGACTCAATGAGTCATTGGAAATGGATAAAGTACTAACCTTGTTGACCAAATATGGAAGGAAGGCATTTGCCTCATAGTCTGACATCCTGTAGCTTTCCTCAGACAAAAGCATCTGGAAAAGTGTTTTTAGGAACTCCAGACACTTTAAGTTAACAGTAGTGTTTGTGTCAAAGAACCTTAAGGTTACCCAGCGAAGGAGAAGATCAACCATTCCTATAGCGGCTTCCTTCAAGGAAGAATCACCACTAACAGACTGTGTGCAGCAAAAAAAGATTTAATATCACCTTAC
Organism: Diacarnus erythraeanus; assembly: GCA_964016965.1. Taxonomy (NCBI): domain Eukaryota; kingdom Metazoa; phylum Porifera; class Demospongiae; order Poecilosclerida; family Podospongiidae; genus Diacarnus; species Diacarnus erythraeanus. Next base: position 167,657 of record OZ024682.1, read on the forward strand.
CCCATTTCAGGGGGTTATAATAGAGGGCTTCTAATGTAGACAGAAGTGTCCTCATTTAAGGGTGTTGGAATAGACACTGTATACAGAGGTGTCCTCATTTCAGGGGGTTGGAATAGACACTGTATACAGAGGTGTCCTCATTTCAGGGGGTTGGAATAGACACTGTATACAGAGGTGTCCTCATTTCAGGGGGTTGGAATAGAGGGGTTCCACTGTGTGCTATATCATAAGTGTCACACCCACCTTAGTCATGGTATCCAGGGCAACGATATGCTTCTTGAAGTCATCATGAAAGAGCTGAGAGAAGAGAGTGGAGTTGACACAAGTCAGGAACTGGTCCTTGAGTTGCTCCACATGCTCCTTTCGTGGTTGATTAAAATTCCATTTTAAAGTTTTAAGTTTTTCTTCGTCTTTATTTCGACTTTCCTTTCCATGGGGGACCAAAATAAAGGCAGCACCCGAATCCTCTGCTGCTGCTCCACCCTTTTTGGTATCTGAATTATAGGTGTAGTTCTCTGACCTCACTGGTGTATGGGTACCAATCACGTACCTTTCGCCCTAGTTGCTGACTTGGTCCCACCTTTCTTGGTGCCACTCCCCCTTTTATCTGAGGTCTTGGCAGGGGGTTTCTCTGTCACCTCCTCTACTTCCTCCTCCTTAGGCTCTGTCTTCACCTCGACCTTTTCCCTGCCTTTGCCCTTGGACTGTTCCTCTGAGGGTGGGGCTGACTGTTTGGATGGCATAGAGGCCTTGTGCTTGTCTAGAAGGGGCTTGATTGCTTGTTTAGAAGTAGTCTGGTAGTATAAAATAGAATGAATCCTCTTACTAAGTGAGAATAGTTGTCTAGAAACAAGTTGGGAGTATAAAATAGAAGCAATCTCCTCATAAATTATATCAAGGGGTCCTATAAATAGATCAACTCCCCAAACTGACAGAATGAGGTAGCCTGGAGAACTCTGCTTCATCAATGTACCCATTCCCCCCACAATTGACACATGAAATAGACATACCCTTTCCAAAAGAGTTACACTATACCCCTATTCACATCTACTCATACAAAGGGTTCCACTATACCCCTATTCACAACTACAACCCAAAGGGTTCCATTATACCCCTATTCACATCTACTCATACAAAAGGTTCCACTATACTCCCCCTATTCACATCTACTCATACAAAGGATTCCACTATACCCTATTCACAACTACTCATACAAAGGGTTGTACTATACCCTTATTCACAACTACTCATACGGGGTTCCTATTCACAACTACTTATCCAAAGGGTTCCACCATAATCCTATTCACATCTACTTATATTCATGCTTACACTTAGTTTTGAACACTGTTTACACATGTTGTTATAGCCAACATGAGCCATAATGTGGGGAAGAGCTGCCTGTGCTTTCTTCCTCACTTCCCCACTTCTGTCTTCCATACAGGAGAACAGGGGAGGAACAATGGACGAAAATACAGAAGGTAGTTTATTCTCCAATGGAAGCTTCTCTTCCATCCAATTCAATAACTAAAAATGTTTGGAGTTAGTGTCATATTGTCAACAAGAGTAAGTTAACCACCCCCCTCTTCCCTCCCCCCCCCCCACACACATCATCATCATCTTGAATTGTAGTATAACCTATGGCTAGAGGCCGGTTAACCTCCTATTAACCCTCCTATTAACCCTCCTATTAACCCTCTTATTAACCCTCCTATTAAACCTTAATGTTAGTATGCCACTGGATATATCTGCTACTTGGAATCAGAGAGACAATTATAGCATCCAGTCATGTACAGGGAACAACATGGAAAAAGCAAGATTGTGGATTTGCCACTTAAATCTGAACTTTACCTCAGCCCTAAGGTTGGGGTTCTCTATCACCAGGCCAGAGGTGAGGAATTCTTGTTCCACCAGTGGAACCATCCCCAGCTCTGTGTGCCAAGCATTTAGACAAGAGACTGCAGCCACACGAACCTGAGGCTAAGGGGAAGGGACAGGAGGGGAGGGAAGTGAAGGGGAGGGGAGGGGAGTGAAGTAAGAGATAGAGATGAAGCACTTACTTTCATGTCAGAGAATGTAGAGATAATCGATGGAATGAAAATCTTTGCATGACGAGCACAAGCTGACCCCATAGAAGAAGCAATAGTTGACAAGATGTTCAAAGTAGTTATCACCTGGGAGGAGAGGAAAGGAAGAGGAGAGAGAGAAAAGGAAGGAAAGGAAAGGAAAAAGAGAAAGAAGGGAGAAGAGAGGGGAGAAGGAAAGAGGAGAGGGAGAGAGGATTGATGAGGGATAAGAAAGTGGAATTGTGATAAATAGATAATTATTATTATTATTATTATTATTATTATTATTATTATTATTATTATTACCAAGTTTTTGTTGGAATCCCCTAGCCGGGCCTTCAGTGCTCCAGGGAGGTCTCCTAGTTGAGGTTCAATAAACTTTGCATTCTTTAATATCTCAGTCACCTAACAAGACAATTGAGCAATAATACATTCTCCTTGGTAAAGGATTCCCTCTCACCCCTTACCGTCTGAAGACCTTCCCCTCTGATCTTCCAATTCTTATCACCTAATTCTTTAATGAGGCTGGGTTTAATCTGACCACTGATGTCGACCTTAGGCATGAGGTCAGCAAGAGACGTGGAAGCCTGTGATACTCCCCCTGACCCACTCCCTCCCACCTCTTCTTCTTCTTCCTCCTCCTCCCCTCTAACATTGGGACCCCGTGTGGGAGCTGGGGCAGATTCACCTGCAACCTATGAAACACCACATAGATGATAAGTCAATTTGTGGTAGCATACAACTGAAAAAAAAATTCAAGTGTCCCTATTACAGGGTTCATTTCAGTGTCTTAGTTGGAAGGTTCACTTCAGAGAGTTGTGTAGCCTTCTCCTCCTCCTCCTCCCCCTCCCCCCCAGTTAGAGGGTTTGCTACAAGGGTTCCATCCATAGTTGATTGTCTACTGGTAGACATTCTCTCAAGATTCAACATAAAATAATAGAGTGAAACTGAAAGAGAACTGTAGAATATAGAGTGGAACTGAGAGAGAACTATAGAATATAGAGTGAAACTGAGAGAACTATAGAGAATGGAACTGAGAGAGAACTATAGAATATAGAGTGAAACTGAGAGAACTATAGAGAATGGAACTGAGAGAGAACTATAGAATATAGAGTGAAACTGAGAGAACTATAGAGAATGGAACTGAGAGAGAACTATAGAATATAGAGTGAAACTGAGAGAGAACTATAGAATATAGAGTGAAACTGAGAGAACTATAGAGAATGGAACTGAGAGAGAACTATAGAATATAGAGTGAAACTGAGAGAACTATAGAGAATGGAACTGAGAGAGAACTATAGAATATAGAGTGAAACTGAGAGAACTATAGAGAATGGAACTGAGAGAGAACTATAGAATATAGAGTGGAACTAAGGGAAAGCTATAGAATATAGAGTGGAACTGAGAGAGAACTCTGATAATAGTAACTGAAGGAGAAGTATGTAACACCTATACCATCACTGACTTGAGATTTGCAACATCCAAGCTTGAAAAATTCAAGCTCTCCAAAAATTGGTTCAATTTACAATACAAAATAAGCCTCAATTTTCTCTACTGTTCACACACGCATGCGCTGCGGGTACAAAAAAGTAACAGTGGCAAGCAACCTAATAGAGCTCAATTTATAACATTATAACACTGTAATATTCAGTTGGGTACACTATGAATATAATTTAGCGGTAATACGTAGTTTATGCCATAGTCCCTATTATTATTACCCATTCATTTACTACTGAAAACAAGAACAAACACAACAGAGAGAGCATCCAGATATCCTCATTAAGGGGGGGCAGGGCTCATGCATAACCTAATTATTATGATGTGGTTTCTTGCCTTCTCAAAGGTAGCATCTATCTGCTGCAGTAGAGCTGGTTTCTCCTCCTCAAAGAATATTCTAAGTTGAGCCCCCAGGTAAAGGTAGATGACCCCAAGCAGGGAGATTGCTGCAGTGCGCACAGCCGGGTTAGTGGCTCCAAAACCCTTCTTGATGTAGTCAATGAATGGTTTGATGTTAAGCCTGTGAGTGTGTGCAGCATAGGGGTTAAACAGTGATGAAGGATTAAGCCACACCCCCTCCCTCTCCCCTGAGACTAGATAAAACCGTACAAGAAGCCAAATTCTTTGATAGACTGTCCTAGCCACTCAAAACTCTCGCTGTGGACTTTAGGATTCTTCTGTTCAAAGGAAAGCTTCATGACTTGCTGTCCGACATGATTGAGAGTCATCCGCTCAGCTATTACCTTCAAAGCTTCACCACTGGTACCCTTGATCTGAGGGGAGGAAGAGAGGGGAGAGGAGGGAAGGAGAGGAGGAGGGGAGAAGAGGGGAGGGGAGGGGAGGTGATAGACTATAATATTCTATTCCAACAACTCACTTTAATATCTCCTAACTTCTCTACCAGTCCAGGCATGACACAGGCCATTGACTTCCTTCCAAACACCTTTGCTTTCTCTGCCAGCAGAGCCACCACTGAGAACTTACCATTCATTACTTGGAAATTGCTATCTTTCCATCCTGGCTTCTTTGCAAGCACCTTGCAATAGAGAAGGGACTGAATCTCTTCTGGTGACTGACCCTCAATAAACTACACGTGTTAAATACCACTGTAACACTGAGAGTATAGAGGGTTATTCTTACATATAAGGCTAAGAGTACATAGGGTTATTCTTAAGTGAGGGTACATACAACAATGCGAGTACAGAGGTGATATGACAAGGTATAATATGACACAGAGTACAGAGAGTTATTTGTATTTAGCAGGGTTATTTTTACATATAAGGCTTAGAGTACAAAGGGTTATTCCTATAGGGCTATAACACTATTACATACAACACTGGGATATGACACTGAGGGTCATTCTTATGGGGTATAAAGGAACATGACACAGAATACAGAGTTATTTATATTTAGCAGGGTTATTTTTACATACAAGGCTGAAGGTTATTCTTATAGGAATATGACACTTACAACACTGAGGGGATATTACACTAAGGGTTATTTTGATGGGGTATAAAGGAACATAACACAGAGTACAGAGAGTTATTTATATTGAATCTAAAGGTGATTAGTGATGCTGTGGTAAATCACCCACAAGATGTGTTATTGACTTTGTTTAAGGCTTGGCAATTGTTAGAAATAAACCATCAAAATAAGCTGCCGATACAATAGTGGTCACTCAAAATTAAAACATACTGATTTAAACTTGTCACATGCTTCTAGCCGCTCCTTCCACTTTGTATCAGCTAATTGTTCCAGCAACCCAGAGGGAAGGACAGCTGCAGCCTTATCATCAACCTCCTCGTTCTAAAGAGCAAAGACAAGTGCTGATAATCATATTCATGACCAAACTCTTAGTCCACACATACATACAGCTATCTCAGGGATTCCCCACAGAAAATAAAAATAGTAACCAAAATGGCTAATTTATTAATTTTTCTTTAGCCATTTTAACCATACGGTAAAGTAGGATTATAGCCATCTTGGGCTAATTGTGCTTGTCCAACTGTAGCCAAAAGCTACTAGAATTAGCCAATGGCTAATGTGTGGGGAACCCCTGTATCTGATAATCATATTCATGACCAAACCCTCACTCCACACATATAATTACTCTAGCTATAAGGATGTGTCTGATAATCATATTCATGAGCAAACTCTCCACACCCACTATTATTGATTTAGAAGCAGGAAACTTTATCTCAGACTGGAACAGAGCCTGACTAGCTGACTCCCTCCATTGATTGTCAGCTAAGGTTAGTGTAGCCATGGTGCCAGTCTAGATATATAAGCAGGTAAGTCCTAGAACAGGAACACAAGATATCTAAATAATGCTCACTGTAGCATCTCAGCTAAGTTGTGTATCCAGTTCATTGAGAGAGATGTATTTGGGGATGTGTAACTGTTTGTGGCAGTTTTTAAGTAATAAGGCTTGTGAGAATTCTCTGAGAGAGAGAGCTGGCTCTTCAATACAGTGAGACAAAGTCTCATCTTTAGGGAAGTAGCCAGGGGCCCATTGTGTGTATAATTCACCCTGTCAGAGTATTAATATTCTTTTACATGTCTCCAGATCATGGAAGGAGGTTATGACTACAAGTTCCTTGATGAGACACCAGAAGATCTAAAGTGCTCTATTTGCTTGTCACTGGCTAAAGACCCTGTCCAGATAATGTGCTGTGGCAAGATATTCTGCTCCAATTGCTTGAAGCATTACTTTACCAAGAAGAATGACTGTCCCATGTGCAGACACACACCATGTAATTTCTTCGAAGACAAAAGAAGTAAGTTCACTCACTCATGGTCATAACAGGCTGTTCTGAATAATGCTTGGCTCAAAATTATATTGCTGTGCATTAAATAGAATAAGACACTGCTTCCATGCAAAATGTATTGCAGTGCAGTACTAGCCATGAATATGTATAATTCCCTTCACATCTCCTACTCACATGTCAATTCCCTCCCATTGATATCCCAACTTTGTATACAAATGTTTTTGTCATGTGACTAAATGTCTCGCATGTTTCACCTTTGTTCTGCAGGTAAACGACACATAAAGTCCCTTAGAGTCACTTGCTCATACGTGGACGATGGGTGTGGCTGGAAAGGGGAGGTGGGAAATGCAGACCAACACATCGAACAGTGTGTCTACCGAAGAATTGTCTGTCCGAACATGTGTAAGGACTCAGATGGAAAGGAGATAATGATACTTCAAAAAGATGTGCAGAAGCATCTTGAGAAGGAATGTGAAAGGAGACTGTCACAATGTCCTCATTGTAAAGAGAAAGGAGAATATAAGTTCATTACAGGTATGTCGATGGCAGAGTTTAAAGTATACCTCAAATGGTGGCTTCCTACCACTATCAGACCTGTGTGAGTAGGTCAGACCGACCCACTGATTATAAAACTATATTATTATTGTTAGTTTATTACAAGTATGAAATGGTAGGGATAAGGTAACATTCTGTCCATCATCACATCATTGATAGACATCCTAATTTTTTTTTAATCTTCTAATCTAACACTCCAATCCTTTATTATAACAGCCCAATCCTTTATTCAATCCTCTATTTAACACTCCAGTCCTTTAACATTCTGATTTTCTATTATAACACTCTGATCCTCCATTTAACATTCAAATATTCACACCCTCAATTCTAAATTCTTTGCAGGTTCCCATATGGAGTCCTGCCTGCACCTCACCATTGGCTGTCCCAATGCAGGCACTGGCTGCAAAGAGAAAATCAAACGAATGGATGTTGCCAAGCACAAACTGACATGTCCACTTGAAAAGATAGGCTGTAGGTATGAGTCCATCGGATGCAAGATAATCAATCAAAGAAAAGATATGGAAAAACATGAAGAGAATGAACGCGATGTCCACCTTATTCAAGCAATGGATACTGTCCTGAAACAACAGGAAAAGATAAGAAATCTTGAGGCACAGTTTGCTCGACTTACAAGTGCCCGAGATGGGAAATTCACTTTCAAAATGGCAACATTCAGTTACCACAAGATGACCTCCAGCCTGTTCTTCAGCCCTTCCTTCTATACCAGTCAAGGAGGGTATAAGATGTGTATAAGAGTGGTTGCTAATGGTGACGGACAGGGAAAGGAATCACACATATCTGTCTATGCCGTGGTGATGAAGGGAGATTATGACGACAACTTGGATTGGCCTATAAAGGGAATAGTAACGGTTGAACTGCTCAATCATCTCCAAGATAAGGACCACCATGCCATACGGTTCACCTATCCCGAAGGGAAAGGTGACCTCTCCACACAGAGAGTCACAGTAGGAGAGAGGGCAAAGAGAGGTTATGGGAAAACTAGATTTATACCATATACGGAGTTGGGCTATAACTCAGAAAAGGGTTGTCAATACTTGAAAGACGATGCTCTGTATTTCCGGGTGCTGGTTGAGACACCGAGTCCGAAGCCCTGGCTTTCCTGCTCTATATGATCTCATTCACTAACTACTAATACAAACAAAATATAATATACACACACAGTTTTTAAAATGATGTTAGTTCATCAAAATAACAAATGGAATCCCTCTATTCTACTCCCTGATCACCTCTGTATACAGTGTAATCCCTCTATTCTACTCCCTAATCACCTCTGTATACAGTGTAATCCCTCTATTCTACTCCCTAATCACCTCTGTATACAGTGTAATCCCTCTATTCTACACCCTAATCACCTCTGTATACAGTGTAATCGACACCCTAATCACCTCTATATACAGTGTAATCCCTCTATTCTACACCCTAATCACCTCTGTATACTGTGTAATCCCTCTATTCTACTCCCTGATCACCTCTGTATACAGTGTAATCTACACCCTTATCACCTCTATATACAGTGTAATCCCTCTATTCTACACCCTAATCACCTCTGTATACTGTGTAATCCCTCTATTCTACACCCTAATCACCTCTGTATACTGTGTAATCCCTCTATTCTACACCCTAATCACCTCTGTATACTGTGTAATCCCTCTATTCTACACCCTAATCACCTCTGTATACAGCGTAATCCCTCTATTCTACTCCCTGATCACCTCTGTATACACTCATTCCAAACCCCTGTCAATATGAGGAAGCCTATGCCACCTATTTCTAGTGAACTCACTGATATATTTGGTTCTGGGGGGTCAGGAGGTTCTCCAATTCCTCCAACAGCTCCACCCCCTTTTCCTTTCCCCTTCCCTCCTTTAGCACCACCTCCAGCTGAACTGGGAGGGGCTTTCTTTGTGGCTTTTGGTTTGGCAGCACCCCCAGTGGGTGGATCTTTCTTCACTGCAGTCTAACACACAAGTGATAATTTCTCCAGCTGAAAGTTATTTTCTAGGTATATACTATAATATACCCTGAAATCTTAGAAATAACTGCTCCAACTTTTAATGAAAGCAGTTATTTAAAGTTCATTCTTGTTCACTTGAGCCCTGGAAGCTGGAGGTTGGGTCAGAGGTTTGGTGCTACATGTGTGTTTCTATCAATTGTGGTTTTAGTCAAGCACCCACTCTCCTAGTGCAAGCCACTCATCACTATGTGGTCAAAGGCACACTGTGTACTCTGTTTAAGGGATATTACAGTTAACTAAGAGGTGGGGTGGTGTACAAGCCAGTAGATAATACAAGTTGTTCTGGTTATTCAAGGGCTCAGGTGAAGAGAATGGACTTTAACACCCTCAGAGTGACCTTAGGGTAGTGACCTCAAGGTAATGTATGACTTCAGGGTAATGTATGACCTCAGGATAAGATACCTTGTCTGCTGGTTTCTTCACTACTTCTGTGGTAAAGAGAGAAATAGATTATAAATCAACACAACAAAATGCTGCTATTGTATAGAGGACTGCTGTGCATCTGGCCATGATACAAGCAGTGTTTCCCAGAATACACAACATTTAAACTGACAACCAACTCACTCACCTTGTCCAGGTGATTCCGACTCGGCAGTCGCTGCTGCTGGTGCCTTCTTCTTCGGCTTTTTCTTGATGGGTTCGGCCTTTGGAGGGTCGGGGGCTGGGGAAGAAGATTCGGTGGGCATGGCAGATGGGGTGGGAGGTCGAGCAGCCTGTCCTTTCATAGGGCTGGGGATCACACCAGTTTGTATTTTTAGCTCAACTGTTTCACGATGTTCCTGGATCTGTTGGAGGGAGAGAGAGATAGTTTAAACCCACCAAGAAGGGATATTACTCTTTAAATAGATATTTTCATGATTATTTGTATTTTAATAATATAAATTTTAGGTCTATGACTACATAACATACTTTAGCCATCTTTGACTTGTCAACACTCTCCAAGTAAGCATTCAGAGGTCGATCCCCTAAGACTCTTAGCAATGTTCCAATACACTCCATCCCTGTCTCACGAACAGCCGGATTAGTATCATCCAATTTCTACAGCGTATGAGCATTAATCAAATTTCTTGCACAAAGCTATTTAACAGACACCTCCTAGATAGGGTGAAATCAATGGACATTTCCCTTTGAGGTGTGGGGTGGAGTTTGTCTGAAACTCCGCCTTCATACCTCACAGAAGGCAATACATCATGTGATAGAAATTGACCTCTGACCTGTATGATGATAGGACACATGGCTTTGACTAGAGGTTTTGGTATCATGGAGGGGACACACTGTTGGAAGACACGACACAAAAATAACAATGTTTCGGATTTGACTGACGGGTTCTTGCTGCCCAGTGCTTCAATTACTTCTTCTTGGATGTTGACAAGAGATGTCTGAGGAGAGGAACATGAGAGCAAGGTGAAGAGGAGGAAGGAGATAAAGGTAAGAAGAAGAGAATTCTTACAGTGAGATACACAGCATCTGCAGCCTCTCTCAAAGATGTGACCACATTCATTTTCTTTTCCTTGAATTTCTCAAAGATTCCTGCCAATATCTGCAAAGATAAAAAGAACCTGGCATTATAGAAGACAGGGTGTGTTCTGAGTGTGAACTGACCGATGAAGCATAGCTCTGAAAGTGTCCCCGCAAACCTTTGGCCAGTCCTGCAACTACGTTCCCGGCCAAGGCTACCACTAGCACATTACTGTCCTTAGTGATCACCTATAACAGAGGGTTGGGAGTGGGTGGGACACGCTTAATCACATGACCATACATGACACAGAGTTGATAAATGGCCTTGATCACATGACCACACCTACCTTCTTCAGTGCCTTGATCACCTCCCCATAATCCCCAGGAACAAGTTTGATGGACTGAGAAGTGGGCAAGACTGCCTCCAATATTTCCTTTCGTTCCTTCCACTTCACATCAGCCTAAAGGAAAATATATTATTTAAAAACCTTTTTCTTGTAGTAAATCAGGAAATCAGATCTCTCTCTCTCTCTTCTGTGGATGCCAGATATTTTCTTACAATCTTCTCAAAGAAGTCCTTTGGCAACTTTGCCATGAAGTCTTCAGGTTCAGCAAAATCGTAAGGGTCAATTTCCTTAGGGGGTGCTGCAGCCACACCTCCACCCACTTCTCCTCCTCCTCCTCCTCCTCCTCCACTGGCCACACCTACAGGTTGTGACTGTTGTTGCTGTGAACGGAGCAACCGGGTAGGGGTAGCAGCTGTTCCAGGAAGTTTACCCCATTCTTCTTCCAACTCCTTCATCTGTGTGTTCAATAGGTCATACAATAATCACATGTATTTCCAAACATGGTCAAACAATAACCACATGTGTTTCACCTGTACAGGTTTCAAGTTCTTCTCCAGTGTTGGCTTAACAGCAGCTCCAACCCACTTGTACAACTCTATAGCCAGGTTCTTAGCCTACCAGGATGAGTGAGAAGGGTGAAGGGAGGTGAAGGAAGGAAGGGAAGGATGGAGGGAGGGAAGGGTAAGGGAAGAGTAAAGGAATGTGAGGGGAAGGAAGGGGAGGGTGAAGGAGGGGAGTGGTGAGCAGAGGAGGATAAAATAAGAAGAGTTTTTACATAATATTTGAAACCATATTCTTGCTGCTCACCTCTGCACGGACATTTTTATCATTGTGCTCAAACAAGGATGGTACAGCTTTCATCAAGACCTTTAGACTGATCACCTTTGCACCAAACTCTCTACAACAAGCAAAGACCAGTCAATACACATGTACAGAAAATTATCTCACTGTCTTAACACTAGACCCCACTGTCATTAACCCCCTCTCCCCCCCCACCACTCAGTTAACCCCTTCACTACTATTAACCAACCACCTTCTATCATTTACACCCATTGTCACTAATCCTCTGCTGATTGCCCTCTGACTATCATTAACCTCCATTATCATTACCCTCTATCTTTAACTCCAATTATCATTAACCCTCCACAATCATTACCCTCCAACTATCTTTAACCCCATCAAAACACTCCACACTCACTAATCTATACTATCATTGACCCTTAATTACTCACTGCAGTATCCTAGTGATGACCTGTATGGACCCAGCCACTATCTTGGGTTGTTTGTTAGCAAAGCCTTTCATTAACTCCTCCAGTACCAACTCCTGCTGTTCAATCTCCACAAACATGAGGCACACCTGGACAGAACCTTCTTTAGTTTTGGGCCGGGCACCAAGGCATTTTGCCACAATACCCGAGACAACTTCAGAGGTGATCCTGAAAGAAAGGGGTTAAGATCACGTTACCACACACTGGGTGAGTTCAATTGTACCCTATTCCAACCTTCTTAGTGGTGAGGTGGAGTTTAACCTCCACCCCACACCTACAAAGGGAAATGTAGATTACATGTCATGCATCTGTAAAGATGAGCAGGTGGCTCTGAAGTACTAATGCATGTAATTCCCCAGAGCCATCACCCATTCCTGCTGATGTGTGACACACTCTATCATACACCCCATTATACTGGATATGTAGGGAACTTGTTTGTGTGTTACAAGAAATCTATTAGTCTTGTACAGTAATTACTACAAGCTAATCTCCAACTATCCACTCAGACAGATACAAGTATCCATAACTCTCTAGTTTGTATGCTTTTTTTATATTGTGACCTCATCCTTCTATACATTCCCTCCATTTTTGTTTTCCATTCATTCCGTGCCTAGCTAGTACAGAAGGACTGCTACTTGTGCTACTTTCTTAGCACAAGAAGATGATTTACATAAAATGATTACTGCTGAATGCCCCACATCAACTGTTATCAGTAACCTAGATGGTAGTATGAATAATGAAACTGAGAGAAGTATGTAAAGGAGAAATAAGATCAGGCCATGGCGTAGTCCAGGAAAGATACCATCAAGATGGACGCCTAAATGAACCATGAAAGCCAGGTATAAGTTGTACTAGACAGTTAGTGAAGATTGCTATGAACTGCTGCAAAGAAGCGTACTATTTTTTTTTTTTTTGGGGGGGGGGGGGGGGGGGAGGGAGGGGTATGAAAGGCCAAAGCCAAAGTGAATAGCAATAGAAGAGAGATGCATTGTACTATAGGTCACTACACACAGAGATTATTTAACTAGAGAAGAATGCACAAAAAAAGTGATGGAAAGGGTCATCAGGGACAAAACTTGAGAAGGCATGTATGTAAGTAAGATATACCTGGTGGCATTGGGTTCCACTATAATACAGAGATGTCATCATTTCAGGTGTTCACCCCACCTCCCCCTCTCCCCCTACTATATAATTAACTCCCTAGTTAAGAGGGCGGAGGAGGGGGGGGGCTCCTGAAATGAGGACATCTCTGTATTATAATGGAACCCAATACCTTGACATCTCTCTTGCCCCAAACCCTCAGACTCACTTGGTAGCAGTGGGCGAATTTTCCACAAAGGCCAGAGTGGCCTCCACCCCCTTTTCCTGTGCCATTTGATTACTGTCAATCACAAATTTCTTGATGAGTCCAGTAAACTTGGAATATCCTTCATCTTCATCCAGCGTACGAAACAGCTTGGCAGCTTCTTCATAACCACTCACCCTAGCCCTCCATACCTAATACCAAGGATGATGATATGTTAGCAGACCACCAGAGAGAGAAACTGACATCATTTATAGCTCAATCATGTACCAACCCTAGCCCTAGCCCTCTCTATATTCCCAAAGAGAACACTCTGAAAGTTAAAGCTTGTATTCTTCAATTAGAAGATGTCATTAAACATTTCAACAATCTTCTAGATGTACTGTAACAGCAGTAGGGTTGAAACCTAACATTAAGCCCTTGTTCATGGAAAGTGAATTGTGTCAGGCTGCTTACACTGTGGTGCATATGGCAACTCCTACAGAGTTATGAGACATTTATACTGAGTTCTGTAATGAGCTTTCCTTCTCTGCTACATCAAAATGGAGCTTCTAATACTGAACTAGCAATGCGAACTTAAAAGTAAACCACTATACAGCTAGTTGTATACCTTGTGAGTGAGTTTCACATCCAATGGCAGTTTAGTATAATCCTCTGGTGGCTCCTCGCTCGCCATTTCGTCTTTCTCTTTTGACAGGACTCTTCAACCGGTTGTTATTGCTGGCTAATTCTCTCAGCTGGTGATATAACTTTCAAGGTGAGATTTTTTATGGCTGTAGGTTGCTGTGCTCTATTTATAGAACACATTTCAAAATGGCGCCACGTTTGAGGATTCAGCAAGTTCTCCAATCAGGTTGCAGTATTAGTGTCACGTGGTAGTTGAAGGGTACAAAGTGTATAGTGTAAAGTTCCTTGTAGAGGTCTGGGAGTGAGAATGGCTGTTAGCTATAAGAGTAAAACATCAGGAGACGAACCTCCCAATTCGTATGTCACAGGATTTGTCCTAGTAATCCCTGGGATAGGACTCTACATTTATATCCTGTATATTATAGTATCAAAACTCGTCTATCCTTCTTCTTTTCTACCCTTTACCCAACTTCCTTCAGTGGAAGACACTCCTGAGATTGAAATCGGTGAGTAATAGCATATTAAATGCTCTTACTTTGATAAAGAGTAGTTTTATACCATTGGTGGCATTTGCTCCATCTACTATGTCTGTGATGTGTTCACAATACACTTGTATTCTTAGCAACTAAATGTCACTCATCTAACTTCTTCTATCTTTTAGGATTTCGTCATCCCCTTGTTCAAGATGGCTTCCTTCTCTGTCTGTTTGCTTTGCAGCACTCAGTGATGGCCAGTCAGTCATTCAAGGAGTTCTTTGAGGACATCAATATGCCAGTCATAGGTCGGCCGGTATACATTTGTTGCACCTGTTTCACCATCAACGTGAGTTAATAGATAGTTAACTGAGCCTTCTCTGTTCCAGTGACTGTTTTTCTGTGTCATGCATGCATGTCGGGGGTCAAAGCTAGGAAAATGAATAGGCGTGGTTCTTTTAAGGAAAAAAATGGACATTTTCATGTGACTAGCAATAATATTATGATATAAAGTGAATAAATACAAGTTAAAGGTTTAATTAATTTCCATCTTTCTTGGGTTAAATAATTTACTTCACTAAGGTCAATATTCTTCTCATAATGGATATACTGTATATACTTATATTAAAATAATTCATGTGTTCCTATTATCATTAAAATAAATTACATGAAACTTCTTGTTGTCTCCCATAACCACAAAAATTTCACATCAAAATAATTGTTATCTATTAAGGTCATCAACTACTTCTGGCTGCCATTGCCTTCACAGACTCTGTGGCATTTAGAGAATAATGTGCTCATTCTCCTCCTCCTTTGCATTCACCTTTTGGCGTGGGTCTCCATTGCTTGCTCAGTGTTTACCATCGACTATCTTGAACTATTAGGAATCAAACAGGTTAATTATTAAAGGAATAAAACAGGTTAATCATTCAGGTTAAATGTTAAAGTTTTCGGGATAAAATAGGTTAATTATTTTTTGGAATAAAACAGGTTAATCATCAGGTTAAATGTTAAAGTTTTCAGGAATAAACAGGTTAATTATTAAAGTTTTTTTGAATAAAACAGGTTAATCGTTAAGTTTTCTGATTGTAGTTGCAACCATTTTGTAGAAATAGTAAAAAAATTGTTAATAAAAAACTCCATCATGATCATTTAATGTTCACACCTGAACTAACACAAAACAATGTTAGTAATCTACAAGGACACTCAATTTCTGCCTCCTCATGAAATCCATGCAGTCCCAGGACCCAGAGTCAATAACAGTTCCTTGAAACATATATTGTATGATGACATAATTGAGGTATTCCCCCACAGATTTATTACTCCTATTACGGATTTGATAATCCATTACTCTACAAGTCAGAAGAACAGCAGCAACTCCTCACACACAATCGACATCCCATCTTCCTTGCACCCATGCTTATCCTGTGGGTGGTACCGGTTATGACTTACGACAGACTGTTGATAGCTATCATGATGCCGTTATACAGTGGTGTAGGGACAGTCATTGACAGAATGGATGTTCAATATGTGTCTGAGCAATTTTCTGTGAAGAAACACCAACTTTTGGCCAATGGGACTCAATAACAGAGAATAGTACAGATTATACCTCTATATTTTTTCATTAAATTTTAATTAATAGTGAATATCACAAGGGTATTCTATCAGCTAGTTTATGATAGTATATTTGTACACCACCTGTATTAGTGTAATAAGTAAGTCTCTACAGAATTATGGATGATGCTCAATTTTGGAGTGAAGCAGGATCCTTCATATAACTTCAATACAAACATTCAGGTCCATATTAATTTTAAATGCGAGAAGAGAACCTTAGATGTAACACTAGCAAGTACGCGCTTATATAGGCTTGTTCAAACGTTGACCCTTTACCTTGGGCGGTGCCGCCATGCCTATGAATGCTGATCCTCTTTATCGTTTATCTATGAGGAGAGAGATGGTTAAGAGTGTGAAGCGCAGTCTATTTCTGTATCTCGTTCTGTTGGTGGTACTGGTGGTGTTACAGGTGACTATAGACAGGGATACCCGTCAAAAACATTCCTTACAGTTGGACTATTCAGACAACAAGTATGCTTACACCTTCTCTTCCTGTCCCACGAAAGAACATCGAGTCTTGCTACAAACTCTGCCGAAAGCACACAGAGCTTTCCCTCCTCGAGAAAGCAGCGCTACAAAGAATACTTGTGCAGTTACTCTGCCAGAAAGCAGTGATTATTTGCAATTGCTGTGCAATAAAATGTTTAATGGAACCTCACCTTCTTCTGAGGAACGAAAATGGTTAGAGAGAAACACTGTACCTCACAAATATACTGTAGCTGGACTGTTACGCAAGACCACGGATTGTAAATGGGTTAGAAATGAATTTAACAATAATTTCTTCATATCTGAAGAGGAAAAGGCTTTCCCAATAGCATATGCCATCAATTTAAACAAAGTACCTCACCAAGTCTTCAGACTGCTCAAACTCATATATCGTCCACACAACGTTTACTGCATCCATCATGATCTCAAATCTGACAGGACCACTAAACAAATTGTATTTAACGTGGCCAGTTGCCTTGACAATGTCATCATCACGAGGAAAATAGAAGATGTGTATTGGGGCTGGTACACGTTAGAGGAGGCATATCTAAACTGCTTTACTGATTTGATGCTGCTAAGAGATAATTATCCATGGAAGTATGTCATAACATTATGTGGAAAGGAAGTTCCTCTGCGTACCAATGCAGAAACCGTTTCATTGCTTGATCCTCTCAATGGTATGTCGTCAGTCCAGTTGGTTGGAAGTGACGGATTGGATCAGCAAAAATATACATGGAAGTATCATATAAATAAGATGATGGGTTGGATCACAAAGAAAGATGTGAGACTGCCGCCAATTCCTGAGGACTTGAAAGTGTATAAGAGCTGGACTTACATGGCACTCAGCATCCAGTTTGTTGAGTTTATACTCTGTAGTGAAGTGGGGATACGGTTGAGAGAGTTTATGCACGATATAAAAGTCCCTGAAGAGAACTATTTTGCCATGTTATTTATGAAATCCAATGTTCCTGGAGGTTACAGGCCTCAACATGAACAAAACATCTTTCCTGTGACATCATACATATGGACAAATGGTGACCATCATGGAATTCTTCGGAGAATATACTTGACGCTCTTCCCAGGTACAATATGCAGCGGTAGAATAGTGCATAGTATATGTATGATATCTACAGAAGACTTGCACAGAATATCCTATAAACCTGGCGTCCTTGGCTACCAAAGTGATGACTACCTTCACCCGGAACGTAGCCCCACATATAGGGGTAAGGACAGAGGACCTCTCTTTCAAAATAGATACATTATGGATTGGAATAGTGTTGTGATGGACTGTATGGAACAAGAGCTTAAGAGAAGAAATATCTTAGAACACCACAGCAAATGCAATAAATAACATGCCTTTAAGATGTCCAGGGATAACACTAATCAGCTACTAATCAGCTATACAGAGCAATCACATTGTATTGTCCAACTCTCTCTCAACTCAGTGTGTAGAATCTACCTATTTGGTCCGTCTTCTAATTAAGACACACCATTCACAGATACCAGACTAAATATGGCACTCCATATTGACATTAAATTATTGGGAGGGGGGAGGGGCTTTTTCCCTCTTGATTTGGCATTTATGATTGTTATTGTTATTTAACTATCATTGCAAAAGAGTGACCAGCACCTGCACCCACTAATAGACAGTCTCTCTCTTGTAATGAAGAGAGTTCAGTTGGTGTCATAATGTTTCCTTCATCTCCACCAGTTCCACATATCCCATGCTCATTCCAACCAAAAGAAACCACCTTATTGTCAGCTGTAAGGGATAAAGTAATTGCAAACTACAGTATATAGAACAACCTTAAAAATAACTATCTGGGATAAGGACAGCCTCCCTACAAGGGACAGTAGACCTGATCCCAATGTGTCCTTTATTCAGAGGTTACACTGTATCTTAGTGTAAATTAACCTCTGAGATGAGGACAGCCTCCCTACAAGGGACAGTAGACCTGATCCCAATGTGTCCTTTATTCAGAGGTTACACTGTATCTTAGTGTAAATTAACCTCTGAGATGAGGACAGCCTCCCTACAAGGGACAGTAGACCTGATCCCAATGTGTCCTTTATTCAGAGGTTACACTGTATCTTAGTGTAAATTAACCTCTGAGATGAGGACAGCCTCCCTACAAGGGACAGTAGACCTGATCTCAATGTGTCCTTTATTCAGAGGTTACACTGTATCTTAGTGTAAATTAACCTCTGGGATAAGGACAGCCTCCCTACAAGGGACAGTAGACCTGTGATCCCAATGTGTCCTCTATTCAGAGGTTACACTGTATCTTGTGTAAATTAACCTCTGGGATAAGGACAGCCTCCCTACAAGAGACAGTAGACCTGTGATCCCAATGTGTCCTCTATTCAGAGGTTACACTGTATCTTGTGTAAATTGACCTCTGGGATAAGGACAGCCTCCCTACAATGGACAGTAGACCTGTGATCCCAATGTGTCCTCTATTCAGAGGTTACACTGTATCTTGTGTAAATTGACCTCTGGGATAAGGACAGCCTCCCTACAAGGGACAGTAGACCTGTGATCCCAATGTGTCCTCTATTCAGAGGTTACACTGTATCTTGTGTAAATTAACCTCTGAGATAAGGACAGCCTCCCTACAAGGGACAGTAGACCTGTGATCCCAATGTGTCCTCTATTCAGAGGTTACACTGTATCTTGTGTAAATTAACCTCTGAGATAAGGACAGCCTCCCTACAAGGGACAGTAGACCTAATACCAATGTCAATGTGTGTGAATGTTAAGCTCACCATTTATAGCAATGTTGTGTTCAGATCCACATTCCACCTGGGAATAAATACATACAGAGTTTACAGTTCACATGTACTGTATGTGTGCCACTCTTTGTAACAATCTATAGATTGTAATCTACAAATTTACAGATTGGTATCCAATCTATAGATTGTGCAATACATAGATATGTTAAGAATTCTATATAACTGCACAATCAATAAATTTGATAATTGTTTTAAAGTTTGTGACTAGGAAGTCTGCATGAGCAGAATACTTTGAGAATTTGTCCCATCCAGAAAACGGCAACATTTTTCCTAACTTGCACCATGAAATTCATTCTGTGGATTGCTGCTTGATGTAAATTTAAGGTATTGTTGGTGAATTTTTCCATCCTTCAGTTGACAAAGAAAGACTCCTACACAATCTATAGATTGGCACTCAATCTGTGAATTTATAGATTGTGCAGCACAACCTATAGATTGGCCAAATTTCTAGAAAGACATGTATAGAGGTTCTACTACAATAATAAGAATTCCCCACTATTTGTGTCTTATAATTGACAAGACCTTCATGCTTATTACTATCTGGTAGTCCTAGAAGTTCTATCAATGCTGTCAAGAAGAATCAACGTACCTGCTTGGCCCCTTTCAGTTGAAGAATCTCTCTGGGCACATGATCCCATGAAGAGGATGAGTCGAGTCTATCCTGACCCAACTGTCCATAGTCGTACCTTCCCCATCCCAAGACAACTCTGTCCTTTCCTGTGTAAGACATTTACAATAATAGTATTCTCTACTGTTTAAGGTATTGAGAATCATCTGATGAGCAGTCATCTCATTCTTAACTCACTAGTAATCACTATAGTGTGACTCCACCCACAATGTACTTCGGCTAGTGGTGGTATATCCTTCACTTCCACTGGAACGTAAACATTTGTGATGTGTCTTCCCTCACACATTTTGAAATGATCTTCTCCGAGTAATTTAAGTTCATCGGTTAGGGAGCTTATTCCACACTGCCCATGTCGATTTAATCCCCACGATAAGAGTATCCCATCTGTTGCTGCAGTATTTCATGGAATACAGGTTCTTAATATCAGCTCCTTTCACTATTAATCCTATAGCTCAGGTTTCATTCACAATAACTTTACTTTGCTGAGAATCTAGTATGTTTACCAGTTAGGGCAGCAGAGTGGTGAGATCCAACGCTCACAGCCACAAACTTACTGGCACTGGCAAAAAGAACTTTGGTAAGAAAAATATGCTAAAAATTAATATGTAATAATATTTAATATAAATTATATTATTTTATTATTTATAAAATATATTATGTAAATGATGATTTGTAGCTATAAAGCATAACGCACTGCCTGCTAGTGACCTTCAGCAGTGTTATTCCCGGGAAGATTAAAGCATAACGCACTGCCTGCTAGTGACCTTCAGCAGTGTTATTCCCGGGAAGATTCACACAGTGGGCCTCTCCATCTTCCAATATAATTATTTTGATATAACTGTGGGGTGGTGTTTAAATGCTTTGAGAGTCACTGCCCCTTCACTTCACACTGTTAAGTATTAACTCACTACATTGTGGATGACTTTGGATGTGAAGATGCTTCTCTCCTAGACCCAGTTGACCTTTGCGCCCATCTCCCCAGCAGAACAACTGACCACTCTCTATAATTAATCATAGCAACAAAATTTTTTGACAAGGTGGGTGGGGCTATTTTGACAAGGAGGGTGTGGTTATTTCTGTTGAAGGCCCCAAATATTTTCCAAAAGACATTTTGTGTTGATGAACCTTTGAATATACTCTACATCATTTTTCCAGGTTGTAACGTCAGAATATCAGTAGAGGTATGTAAATCCTTCATACCTGTGACAGCAACAGAATGTCTTAACCCAGCACCGACATCAATTACATTACCACCACCGTCACCACTGTCACCACCATCACCAACACCATCACCACTGTCACCACCATCACCACCACCAACACCATCACCAGTAAATACCTAAAATGAAGCAGCAACATTAGTTACTCCACTCAAGTCTGATCCCTTGATTACATTTGATTCAAAGTGGAATCCCACTATTCAAACCTCCTGAAATGAGGACACCTCCGTATACAGTGGAACTCCTCTATTCCAACACCCTGAAATGAGGACACCTCCGTATACAGTGGAACTCCTCTATTCCAACACCCTGAAATGAGGACACCTCTGTATACAGTGGAACTCCTCTATTCCAACACCCTGAAATGAGGACACCTCTGTATACAGTGGAACTCCTCTATTCCAACACCCAGAAATGAGGACACCTCTGTATACAGTGGAACCCCCTCTATTCCAACACCCTGAAATGAGAACACCTCTGTATACAGTGAACCCCCTCTATTCCAACACACTGAACCCCCTCTATTCCAACACACTGAAATGAGCCCCTATAATTAGGACATGTATAATTAATTATTCATCCCCAAAATTCCTCCATTGTCTCAGAATTTAAAGGACAGCTACAGATGAAGGAAGTAATTGACAACAATACCTACCTCTCTTGGAATCTGAAGAGGAACAATAGATTGCTTGTTAACATGAGGCAAACCAAGCTGCCCAAAGACATTGGATCCCCATGCCACAACTCCGCCTCCCTCAATCAGAGCTAAGGTGTGGTTCCAACCACAAGATACCTTCGTTGCTTTCCATTGCTGGTTTGGCAGGGGGATAGGAACAACAATATTGGCTGTAGGTGCTGAATCAGAAGGAAGTATTCCTAACTGTCCATTCTTGTTCCAACCACAGACAAAAATCTTTCCATCATCTGAAATTGAATGTTTTATAAAACTTAATCACAATAACAGTACCAGACTATATTAAGCTTCAAAATTTCCAGTACAAGCTACTGGCAATCAGTTGTGTTTAAGTTTTGGTGGCCCCTCGACTTACCATTGAGAAGGATAGTGTGACCACCACCTCCAGTGACCTGCTTTAGTTTCGAACCATCAGTTAGCATCTTACATGGAAGGGACTGGTCATCGGTATGACCTAAACCCAACTGGCCATAGCTGTTAGCACCCTGAGTGTGAGTGTGTGCACAGTGTACAGGTAAACCACAGCTTAGAACACATCAAAAACACTGCAAGATTAATTTCCCTCTCTCAGAATTTCTTATGCATGGTACAAAAATACATGATAATTAATATGTTGCTATCAATACCAAGTAACAGTCTCCATACCCATGAGAAGAGAACGTATTCCACCGCAGCCATGAATAATTTTAACTACACAGTTCAAAGGTCCCTTTTGCGCATGCTCGGGTGAAAAACTTTCCCACGTAATTTGAACTGTGAGAGGTCAAGGTGATGAGAATGAAATCATCAAAGAAGAGCTGCGAAGCTTGGAAGGATTTGCGGTCTCTGACAGCTCTTTAGCATCACTAACACAGATACCATACCTCTGAAATTCATATGAAGGATTGGAAAGTCATCTAAGTGGATGTTTTTTGTAAGTTTGCAGAATTTATTCACACTTAGCAACCGCTGGAACATTCAGTAGCCAACAGACTGTGGCGCCCAATTATGAAAGAACTTGTTATTGTGGTTCATCACAGTCATGTGTTCTTTATCTGTATCAAATCTAAACTCCTCCCATTATCCAAATGTCTCTGTAATGTTATTGTAGACTCTGAACCAGGCTCATCCACTACCTCTTAGCTAAATAGTGATTCCAATGGCTCTCAAGCTAAAAGACATCACCAACCTCCACTCCAATCTACCCATTTCTCAAATACCTCAGCAACAGTTGGTGTTGTCTAATACAGCATCTACTGATCAGTGGTCACAGCAACAACAGCAACATGGTGGTCTCCCCCAGCAACGAAGAGTTTCTGCGTTAGCTAGTGATGATTCAGGTTGTGATATAATGGATGACAGTCTGACTGACATGCAATGGCTTCAGAGAATGGATGCAGGTTAGCACCAAAGGCATCTATAGATATTTTAAGGTTTACAACAATAACATTTTTATTATAAATATAATAGCAGTTATACTTTGGTTTTATTTGCTTCTCAGGGTCTGATTTTCCTGGTCTTACACATGGTCCCTCTCGAAAAAGAATAGGAAGCAAAGGAACCAGGTCTGCATCCAAGGACGGCTGTCGGAAAAAGCTCGACTATACTTCTAAAAAGGGGACAAATAAACCACCTCTGTCATATGCATCACTCATTGCTCTGGCAATCTGTAGTACGCCACAGCGTATGATGACACTGAGCAGTATCTATCGATGGATTGAATACACATTTCCATTCTATCGAACACCTGAAGCAAAGGCTTGGAAGGTAAGTATAAACTCTCAGAAATGCATTTCTTCCTGTGGAAAAGAAATGAGGTGAGAGTTATTCTTGAGGTGGGGATTGTCTGCACAGTGAGTGTTAATGATTTGTTGATTTCTAGATATGTCTTGAATGTGGTGTGGTGTGAAGGGTAACTCTCTGTTATAATGTGTTTATCTCCCAACAGAATTCTATTCGTCACAATCTCTCCATTCGTAAGAACATGTTCATGAAAGTCTACCAATACCCACCTCGACGTGGAAATGGCTCATACTGGACTCTTCTCTCAGATGGAGAGGAGGAACTAAAGAAGGCTATACCTCTGTTCGCCACCCTTCAGCCACCTGTTATTGACACTAACTGTGCTTATCACCGAGAACCTTCCACTCATACCGTCAAGAGTAAAGGGAAGTTTATACCGGTACTTCCTAGATCAGATATCTCTTCTAGTGGGCTACCTTATTTCTCCATCAATAAGGCAGCTTCATCTAGTTTGAAGATTAACGTTGATCCTCATTACATTGTTGCTTCTGACGAGATAGTTGTCGGGGAAACTTCAAGCAACATCCAGCACACTATGACAATTGGTGGGAATAAAGAAAATTTGTCTAGGAGGCCGAGACATCTTCGCGATCACAGCTATGCTAAATTCTGGAATCTTGGAGAAATGGAGGAGCTGACAACTAGTAAGATGGACGCTGAAATTGTTGAATTAGCATCGGGTGGAGGGCAAGAAGGAGCACTGGGGTGGGATGAGAGTGCCGCCACAGAATCTGACGATAGCATTAGCAATCCTTCTACTCCCAAGAGAAGACAGAAATTGGGAGGTAACCAAAGTTCAAAATCTTATCCATTATCAAGTACTCTTGACAAATCTGGTTCTACCAGCTGTGTTGGACTAGAAAGTGAATGTGGGACTGAAGAGTCATTTACCACGCCCCCTAAAGATCAGGATAATAGCCTTCATCTCCTAGATTCTTCATTTCTCACTCCATTGAAGAATTTAGTACCTGATGTTGAAATAGGGGCCATTTCATTCTCACCACTGTACACTAATCTGGTGACCCCAAAACAAGAGAGAGATAGCAAATATTCCGATCAGGGGACATCATCAGACTCTCAATCTCAATCCTTTCTTCCCTCACCTTTCACACCTCTCAAAAATGCATTAGACAGTGGAATATTCTCACCACTGCACTCTGGCAGTCTAGGAGGCATGAAATTTAGCACTCCTACCACCATGAGTCCCCTGGGTGACCTCAGTTCCCTCCAACCCGAACTTTTTTCTCTCAAGGTTTTAGAAAATTCAGAAGTTCCAGGGAACACACCACTTAGACCAGGCTCACTGCAAGGACTAGGTCTTCCTGGACTCACTCCACCTCCTAGTAGAACCTAGCTAAACCCCACCTCTCTCCAGTCCTTTAATATTATAGCAGTGTAGTAGCTGACCAAGCAAGTTTTCTCATCTCTGTAGCTTAAGGGGTATTATTGTTTTTGCTCATGACTTTATTGTCCAATATAAGGTCAGTTTTAACCCAATAATAGTTATTTTATTGTATCATGTAGACAGATTACAAAAAATAACTCTTTTTTTGTAATAATAATCACACAGGTATAGAGACAATTTTTTTCAAAAACAAAAAAAAGTTTTAAAATTCAATGACAAAATATGTGGCATGTATGTGTACACACACGCACAGTCGTCTCATTTATACAATAGCATTTAAACAGACTAGAATAATATCCAACTTCTCACAGGCATTATGGAGGCTCTCTTTGACTTTTTTGAACTCTCTGTCAATTGTCTTTGCTTGGAGTTCACGATAGCACTCGTGGATGATGCTAGAACACTGACTTACCACAATATAATGGATCACTTGTGGTTGATTATACCGAAGGACTTCTTCGTTGATCTTTATACGATGGTGTTTGGCCTTCATTTCTTCTTCAATGAACCTCAAAATCAGTTTATTGTGATTCTCCCAGCTTTCGTCTTTCCCCTCAAGAAATTCCTTGAACTCCACATCCATGTGTTTAGTAACATTAATGATAGGAGTGAAGAATTCATTATCAAACTTGTACTTGTGTTCGAGATTCAGTGCTTCAAAAACAAGTTGTTGTACCACGACATGCACTTTCTCCAGGGTTTGCTGACTCAATGTCATCTGCATCATAGCAAGAGTATCCATAGGAATCAGCTCAGCGAGATGGTTTTTGAGATTACGAAATGAATACATATTATCACTATAGAATCTATACACACCCATCATCACATTACGAAGCAACTTCTCTTGGGGATGTGTCTTTGGTTTCAAAAGTTTGAGTTTCTGACTCTCAACGGCTAAAGTGGAAAAAGCATCAGAGAGATCTGAATGTGCTTTTATCAGTCGCCTCATGGGATGCTTATCTTTGACATCCTTTGGACTTTCATCCTTCATATCCATACAATCTACAAGTTGTTTATAACTGGGTAAGTCTGCTTCTATTTTTGTCTTCAGTTTTGAAAGACTTGAATGAAGCTTGTTTAGAGAATCCAAGAAAACTGATGGAGGAGGTGCTGATAAGCTTGTCGTGATCATGTCCAGGAGTTCGGAGGAACATTTCAAACAGATAGTAACCAGACAAAATTTATTTGGTTCTTTAGTCGGACCACCGTCTTTTCCATTTAAAGCCCACCTCACATCACCCTTGTCATCCATGTAGAGTATCAGCTCATCAGTTGCACAGTTTGAGCAAAATATCTGGCCACCAATTCGACAGTGAAGTTTACGTCGCATCACACTGAAGTCAGACCCACAGTTTAAACATTTTGAGACATTCTTGGAGACGACCCAATCAGGAGATTTCTGCCAAGCAGGAACCATCATCTCTGAGACTAGCCCCTTAATTGCTCCCTGATTATTTTTATAACCGCTCATAAGACGTTCCAACTCTTTTGACATAGCTAACTTCTTGTCATCAGATGCTCCTCTTAAGCAGAGTGAGAGGCTTTGCTGTTCTGCTTCATTATGGTTAATAGAGTTTATTCGTGTCTGGCGAACTGTTTGAAATTCTCGCATGTGATCTGTGACACCACCAAAGGCATTATGAAAGTTGAAACATATCTGGCAAACTGAGTAAAAGAGCCCCAGGGGATTTGGCTGAGCATTAGAGGAGAGACGTCGATTGTAATTGGTGCACTTTTGACAGAAAACAAGACCACACATGGAACAATTCCTTCTTCTATCAAGAACTGAGGAGAATAACTTCCTACAAAGGGGATTGGCACATTTTGATGCAGTTGCTGTTGGTTTCCAGTGAGTCTGCTTGATTGCTAAAGGAGCGGGGTGAACTGCTATGTCTTCTGTCACTGTCTTGGACCGCCAGAGCCGAGAGACAAGAGATGGTGGTGATTTTTCGGGTTTAGGAGCAGAATGTCTTCTATTGTGGTTTGTGGAAGGCATTGGCGTTACGTGATTGCAAGAAATAACACGAGTGGCTTGTTCATGATCTTCCATCATGGTAGAGATGAGATCATCCACTTTCTTTGCTCCCATATCACGGATTTGCTGACGTACACTCATTGTTTCATCCTGACAGGCCATTCTCCTGAAGAAACCAGTTAATCAACTTGAGACTTACTAGCAAAAAGAGATCCACCCATACAACTTATGATAACAACAAAAACAGTATTAGCAGTTAGCTCGCTACTACAACTTCAAGTAACTGTTAATTATTAATGAATCCAGCCAGGAATCTGCACTGTCTAGTCTGCAGCTAGATATCTTGCTAGACAAATGACCTATGCTAAGCTAAAACTCACCTCGTTTTATCTCTGCATGCTGAATCATTCATAAACAATTAAGGGTCAAAGTACACCACCTGCTTTGGTATTATTTGGAGAAGTTCAGGATTTCATCTCGGCAGATTTCAGGCCGAGATATCTGTCTTCGTGCTTCTCCTGTGATGGATTCACCCTCCCAATGTGTCCGGCAGGGAACTGGAGAGGCAGGGAATTCAGTCATGAGTGGTAATCACCAACAAAGTTCTGGAGAGGTGAATGCTTCCCAACAAAGTAGCTATTACCAGTCACAAGACTCCCTACAAGTCCTCCAGGTAGGTACACTTGTATTGCACCTAACGTAGACAAGCCCTCAAACTAGAATAGGCAACTTTTCTTCAATGGATGCTGTCAAGACAGTTCACAACATGACACAAGGCAGTCTTGTAGAGTTGAATAGCATTGTAAATTGGCATTTTAGGCTCTGCAGAATCAACTTATGGGGCAGAGTGGTGAAGAAGTGGACTCATCTGGACAGATTATGGCTAATACCTCACAGTCATTGCTTACGGCTGCCTCGCTGGCCAGTATCCTTGGCATGCAACTGAATACCCTCACCAGCCCACCAGCCGCTACCTCCAGTCAGGCTACCATGACAACAGGAAATAGGACATCTCTTACAGCAGCTCAGACCATGATGGTGGGAAAATTGTAGATTTAAATATCTCCTTGCAACCTTCATCGGATGAAATGTTGTTTTTTTTTTTGTTTTTAATTATACTGTCCAAACCTATTGTATATTTACTGAAGTTATGACCTAATAGGCCATTCCCTCATCATACCCACTTCTAGCTACTTCCAGAGTTCCATATAAAACCTATGGGGAAAATTTGGAGGAAGAATAGGTTCTCAGGGCAAGAGAATTCTTGGTTTCATCTTCTTTTTTTCTCCCTCCCCCCCTCTCCCTCTCTTCCCCTCTCTCCCCCCTTCTCTCTCCCCCTCTGTCTCCCCCTCTCTCTCCCCCTCTCCCTACCTCTCTCTCCCCCTCTCCCTACCTCTCTCTCCCCCTCTCCCTACCTCTCTCTCTCCCTCCCTCCCTAGATGTTACCAGGCTTGGCTAACACGTTGACAAATGGGTTCTCCAGGTTTCCTTCAGTTGACATGGAAGAAGAACCTCTCTATGTCAATGCAAAACAGTACCACCGAATCCTAAAGAGAAGACAGGCCCGTGCCAAACTAGAAGCAGATGGGAAAATACCAAAACAAAGACAGGTTTGTTTGTTTGCTTGTTTGTTTAGTTACTGAGTCACTTTCTCTTTGGTCAGAAATACCTGCATGAGTCACGTCACAAACATGCCTTGAACAGATCCAGAGGTTACAGTGGACGCTTCACGGGTGCGGCTAAATCACACCAAACCACGACAGGTGAATTCAGGAGAAATAGATTATGTTTCATTTTATTTTATTTATTTGTTTGTTTGTTTGTTTGTTTGTTTGTTTGTTTATTTATTTATTTATTTCATCCATTCATTCATTCATTCAGATAAGCCTAAGGAGTTGCCAGTATCACATTCTTCCTCCTTCACATCACCTTTACCTCAAGCTGTACATGCTCTCCTTCCCATGCAACAGCACTCCCAGACGGGTACTGTCCCTCCCACAACCTCCTCTGTCTCCAATATCTCCCCTGCTGCCATGTCACAGCTAATAGAGTACGCAGGAATATCTCAGGTTGTGGCAGAGTTAGGCAGGTCAGATTCTGCTACGTCTGTCCCTTCTCTCCAGCTCTCTTCAGCTGTTCTGAACACACTCTCTTCCATCGTTTCCTCCAATGAAGCTATTGGTTCTGCTACGGCTCTCAATATAGGTATGTTATGGAATGAAAACCTTCCCAGTGAAGATCCATCTAGTTAGGGTCACAACTGTGCACATGACAATACTTAACTAGAGGAATGCATTATGGGGTGAGCGTTAAATAGAAGTGAATCAGACCATACTTATGGTACGTATATGTATGTACAAGTCTCCTTAGTAGTGTGGGGCTTGCTGTGTCCTGAAGGTTTGGCATCAGTCTGGAAGTGACCTGTTCATATATACACACTATGGAAAACCATGAGGCTGCCAGTGAAACTCTTGACCTTAACAGGAAATCTTGCTAGCTAAGAATATTATTATTATACAACACCTTTTGGGTGTGGTTTCCCTGGAGAATCAATTCTTTTACCTTGCTGTGCATGTTATATACAGGTGACCTTGTGACATCTGACATGCCAGAACTGGAAGTGGAACCCTGTCTGGTTCCTCACAGTAACTCCTTGCAGACCGTCAGTTCAATTAACTCCTTGCAGACTGTCAGTTCAATTAACTCCTTGCAGACTGTCAGTCCGGACATTAACTCCTTGCAGACTGTCAGTGCAGACATTAACTCCTTGCATACCATCAGTGCGGACATTAACTCCTTGAACAATGTCAGTGCAGGTTCAGTATCTGGTCACACCTTACCTGTCTCTACCTCAACAGAAGAAATGAAACTGTGACTGAATGTGAAGCACTTGTAATGCTGACAATTCTAATAAAAATGCCACAGTACTATCAATAATAAATACTATACGGGGAGGGTGTGGTTACGATAGATTCCTGACCGCAAACAGAGGATCCCGGGGGACCAGGAGCGAGCAGCGTGTGTCTTGAAGGCATCATGAAGTTCTGTGTTGCAGCGTTAATCTTTACCTTCCTTTCCTTGACAGATGCATTGGTCAGGTAAGAGGTTTGGTAACTATCTGCTAACTAGCTAGAATTAGGACATTGGAGAAGGCTATTTATATAGCTGGCTATAATTATGGTGGTACCGTTTCCAGGATTCCTCTACAGCGAGATGGACCACCCATAAAAAAGTTGGAAGATTTGGCTAAGTCTAGGAGTAGGGTGGAGTGGAAATATAAAGGAGGAAAGCCTCGTAACCTTGGTGATTCTCCAGAACCACTCACTGATTACCAAGATGTGAGTAGGGGTACATTATACACTGTCCTCATTTCAGGGGGTTAGAATAGAGAGGGTTCCACTGTATACAGACGTGTCCTCATTTCAGGGTGTTGAAATAACTGTATACAGAGGTGTCCTCATTTCAAGGGGTTGGAATAGAGGAGTTCCACGGTATACAGAGGTGTCCTCATTTCAGGGTGTTGGAATAGAGGAGTTCCACTGTATACAGAGGTGTCCTCATTTCAGGGTGTTGGAATAGAGGAGTTCCACTGTATACAGAGGTGTCCTAATTTCAGGGTGTTGAAATAGAAGAGTTCCACTGTATACAGAGGTGTCCTCATTTCAAGGGGTTGGAATAGAGGAGTTCCACAGTATACAGAGGTGTCCTCGTTTCAGGGTGTTGGAATAGAGGGAGTTCCACTGTACGTATACAGAATTCACCTCTCATGTCTCCCTAACAGGCTCAGTACTATGGTAAGATAGATATTGGCACCCCTCCTCAAACCTTCACAGTTGTGTTTGACACTGGTTCCTCCAACCTCTGGGTGCCATCACAACACTGCTCCTTGCTGGACTTCGCATGCAGTAAGTAGCCATGTTCTGTATTAGAACCAGCTACAATGAGAGTGAAGGAGTTCCCGGGTATCCTTAAGGTGCTAAATTCCATTCTATATGCAACTATTAGGGACGCATAATCGATATGACAGTTCTAAATCCTCAACTTATGTCAAGAATGGAACAAAGTTCTCCATTCGATATGGGTCAGGCAGCCTGGTGGGATTCATTAGTCAAGACACTGTCACGGTAAGTTAACTGTACTCTTTACAACCAACTTCAAAAATGCTACTCCTCTCCATCAGGTGAGTAACTTGGAAGTGAAGAACCAGCTGTTTGCCGAAGCTACCAAACAACCAGGAATCACTTTCCTGGCAGCCAAATTTGATGGGATCTTAGGAATGGCTTTTAACTCTATATCTGTAGATGGAATCCCCACTGTCTTCCAGAACATGATTGCACAAAATCTTGTTGCTAAACCTGTCTTTGGATTCTGGCTGGACAGGTGAGGAGTTGGAATAGAGGAGTTCCACTGTATACAGAAGTGTCCTCATTTCAGGGTGTTTGAATAGAGGAGTTCCACTATATACAGAGGTGTCCTCATTTCAGGTTGTTGGAATAGAGGAGTTCCACTGTACACAGAGAGGTGTAAGGAAGGATGTATGTGAGATGTCTGTTGGCTTCACCTAAGTGCCATGTAGACCAAGAATTTTTAGCTTCCATATTTGGACAGTAGGGATGCACTGGTGCTCGTTCGTATAAACAGAAAATTGAGCTCCTTTTACTCTTATGGGATTTGTGCATAACTGGAAGTGGAAAGGGTGTGGTCATTAGACTATTATGTGTGAATATGCCCCAAGGGTGTGCTGATATCACTGGGCAACTTGTCAATTTTATGATGATGACCTATAATGGACGGATGACTGTCTTTTCTTGCTATAATAGGAATTTGAATAACAGTAATGGTGGAGAACTGTTGCTAGGGGGAACTGACACCTCCCACTATGATGGCACTCTTAACGTCATTAATCTTACCAAAGAAACTTACTGGCAAGTGAAGATGGATGGGTAAGTTAGACTAGAATACAATACATTCCAGGTAATGGGGTATGGCCGTATTTAAGGACTAATTCAATATGTCTTCTGCTTTATATCGTGTTCTTTCCCCATGGTGATGACAGGGTTAACTTTAAGGGTTACTTTACTGTAGTATGCACATAATAACTCCTCTTTTCTCAGTGTCAAGGTTGGTGGCAAGACATTTGATGCGTGCTCTGGAGGGTGTCCTGCTATTCTGGATACTGGGACGTCCCTTATAGCAGGACCTGTATCTCAGATTAACCAGCTGAATAAACAGATAGGAGCTACCAAGATGCCTATTGTGAATGAGGTTTGTATCTAGGGGTTACTTGGCTATGATCAATTTATCAGTGTTCATACTATAAGTTAACCCTTTATGTTATCATGGTGTTCATAAACCCTAAGTTAACCCTTTCTTTTCTTCAGTATGTAATAGACTGTGATAAGATCAGTTCTCTGCCAGACATTGCCTTCACACTCAATGGAATGGACTATGTACTCAAAGGGAATGATTATGTGCTTCAGGTAATGTGACCCAACCCCTTACCCTCTCTCCACCCATCCGGATAACTCCTCCCCTCCCCCCATTCCCAGACAGATATCTGCTGGAGGCACTACAGAGTGTTTGAGTGGTTTCCTTGGCATTGACCTTCCACCTGATGTTGGTCCCCTGTGGATCCTAGGAGATGTGTTCATTGGGACCTACTACACAGAGTTTGACATGCTCAACAAGACAGTTGGACTAGCCCGTGCTAAGTGAAAACATCTGCAAAACAGCTTGTAGAAGTATTCAAACAAAAACTTTATGAAACTTTAAAAACAACAATAAATAATAATAATAA
Source organism: Diacarnus erythraeanus (assembly GCA_964016965.1). Lineage (NCBI taxonomy): Eukaryota > Metazoa > Porifera > Demospongiae > Poecilosclerida > Podospongiidae > Diacarnus > Diacarnus erythraeanus. Next base: position 200,445 of record OZ024682.1, read on the forward strand.
CAATAAATAACAATAATAACAATAAATATCCCTCTTCTTATTAATGATTATGTGCTGTAGCTATATGTTCTGGTGGTGGGCTATCATAACCATGTGATGGCTGAGTGTTGTGTCAGAGTTTACACAAGTGTAGATCAGCTATATGTATTTGCCCTGACATCTGAGAGCCTACAGTGAAGTAGTTATGAATTCTTCTTGGATTACAATTATAGTCTTCTTCACTCTTTTCATCTTGTCAGATGCCTTAGTCAGGTAAGTCTCATGGATTACTCTCTCTATACATGGACTGACTTGGTATTTGAGACATGATGGACTCATGGAGAGTAAATTCACAAGGGCTCATAATTACGTTGGTTTTCAGGGTTCCTATACAGCGAGATGGATCAATAGAAAAGTTGAAAGATTTGGTTAAATTTAAGAGGATAATGGAATGGAAATATGGAGAAGGAAAGCCTCGTAACCTTGGTGACTCTCCAGAACCACTCACTGATTACCTAAATGTAAGTATTAATAATCATCTAAGGTGATCAGAGAACCTCCAACCACCTCTCAATAGAGTATACAGAGGTGCCCTCATTTCAGGGTGTTGAAATAGAGGGAGTTCCCCTGTACTACAGAATTCACCTCTCATGTCTCCCTAACAGGCTCAGTACTATGGTAAGATAGGTATTGGCACCCCTCCTCAAACCTTCACAGTTGTGTTTGACACTGGTTCCTCCAACCTCTGGGTGCCATCACAACACTGCTCCTTGCTGGATAGCGCTTGCAGTAAGTCTATAAGCTATGTTCAGTTATTGTGATGACCTTATTTAGAGAGAGGTGTGATATCAGAGGTGTACAGTCATGGCTTATCCGGGCTCTTTCTTGGGTGATTCTATGTGTAAATCCTCGACATTATGTCATTTGTAATATACCTGTAATATTCAATAATATATAATAAGATTACTGACTATAAAATAAGATTACTGTAATATGCTATAAGAATACTGTAAGGAAATTTACACATAGAAGGACCCTCTTTCTTCATGTAGCAGTAGAGATTACATCATTCAGATTACATCATTCAGATTACATCATTCAGATTACATCATTCAGATTACATCATTCAGATTACATCATTCAGATTACATCATTCAGATTACATCATTCAGATTACATCATTCAGATTACATCATTCAGATTACATCATTCAGATTGTCAATTGTGTACTATTGTTATTGTACTATACCTCATAGCAATTGACAAATGATGTAAATAATCTGTTACCATGGAGAAGGAGCCCTTATTCCAGGTAGTTAATAGATTTACAATATTCCTATCATTTCTATTAGGAGTGCACAATAGATATGACAATTCTAAATCCTCAACTTACATCAAGAATGGAACTTTTTTCGTAATCCAAGGTTACCTGGAAGGATTCATAAGTCAGGATACCATCACAGTAAATTACGTCAACTATAGTGGACATATATAGCTACAGAGATATTTAACTCCTCCCTCTCTCCCTCCCTCTCTCCCTCCCTCCCTCTCTCCCTCCCTCTCTCCCTCCCTCTCTCCCTCCCTCTCTCTCCCTCCCCCTCTCTCCCTACCTCCCTCTCTCCCTCCCTCTCTCCCTCCCTCCCTCTTTCCCTCCCTCTCTCTCTCCCTCACTCGATCACTCCCTCTCTCCTTCACTTCACACACTCTCTTCCTCCCTCCCATCCACCCCTGACTCGCACCAGGTGAGTAACCTGGAAGTGAAGGGCCAGTTGTTTGGCGAGGCTACTAAGATACAGGGCATCACTTTAGAAATAGCCAAGTATGATGGGATCCTAGGAATGGCTTTTAGCTCCATAGCTGTGGCTTTCAACCCCACTGTCTTCCAGAACATGATAGCACAAAAACTTGTTCCCAGACCAGTCTTTGGATTCTGGCTGGACAGGTAAGAGAAAGAGTTACTTCACCAAACTCTAGTTATTCTGACATGGAGGCTTACATTATCATTGGAGTGATTTATATTCATGTGTTGAATTACTATGTGCATCTATTGTCAGTATATTGCTTGGTATTATCCATCCTTTTCACTCCCAGGAATTTAAATAACAGTAATGGTGGGGAGCTGTTGCTAGGGGGAACAGACACCTCCCACTATGAGGGAAACCTTAATTTCATTAAACTTTCAAAGGAAACTTTCTGGCAAGTTGAAATGGAAGGGTAAGGAAGTAAGAGACTCTTAAAGTGTTAAGAGTATTGTGAAACTTCTCCTTCACAGCATCAAGTTTGGTGCCCAGACCTCTTCTAGTTTATGTTCTGGAGGCTGTCCTGCTATTTTTGATACTGGAATGGCTCTTATAGCAGGTCCTTCAGTTCAGATTAACCAGTTAAATAAACTAATAGGAGCCAAAGCATGGATAAACAATGAGGTATGGATCTATATATAAGGATTAGTATGTATATCTCGATCTTCTATATGGGTTAACTATAATATTATCTAGGGGTTAACTATAATATAGCTAATATCCCTGCTAGGTATCTAGGGGTTAACTATAATATAGCTGATATCCCTGCTAGGTATTGGGTTAACTATAATAACTAATATCCCTGCCAGGTATCTAGGGGTTAACTATAATAGCTAATATCTATCTAGGGGTTAATATCCCTAGGGGTTAACTGGTTAATATCTATATTATAGCTAGGGATTTAGTACTAGCTAGGCTATATTTCCTTCAGTATTTAATAGACTGTGATAAGATCAGTTCTCTGCCAGACATTGCCTTCACACTCAATGGAATAGACTATGTACTCAAAGGGAGTGATTATGTGCTTGAGGTAATGTGACCCAACCCCTTATCCTCCACCCATTAATTGAATAACTCCTCCCCTCCCCTCATTCCCTGACAGATATCTGCTGGAGGCAGTACAGAGTGTGTGAGTGGTTTCCTTGGCATTGACCTTCCACCTACAGTTGGTCCCCTGTGGATCCTAGGAGATGTGTTCATTGGGACTTACTACACAGAGTTTGACATGCTCAACAAGACAGTGGGACTAGCCCGTGCTAAATAACACTACTACTGCTACTAATAATCTACTACTAATGATACCAATGATGATAGATCTAATTATAGGTAATTAGTCCTTAAAACCGAAAAACTAAACATAAATTATTATTATTAAAATACTAATACTAATTACAATAGGTAATTAGTGAACCTTAAACCTTAAAACCTTAAAACTAAACTAAGGATCTGACCAATTATTATTGAATTGCACATGCGCAGTTTAGTTCAGCACATGTTATAAATGAGCAGTGAGTGCTGAAGATATCAGTTTACTTTCTTAGCGGAATCTGGGAAAGATGAGAGGACTTGCAGTATTAGTATTTTTTGGACTGCTAGCGATGGCGTTGGCTAATGTAGCCAGGTTCGTACCACTAGCTGTTTTTTCTTCCTTAGCTAAATAATCCAGCTGGTTCTATTGATCTCTCTGCCTATTAAATAGAGAATACGATTTTGTATAATATTTTTAGCATGGAAAGTTATTCCATTCACTTTCTGTCTCCCTTTGATGTCTAATAAATTGTTACCTTTTCCTCCAAACCCTTTAGAGTCCCTCTCTATCGCTTTCCCCCTCGTAAGGACATGGATCCCATCAAGAAATATTCCCAGGTGCTGAGGGCACTGCAGAGGAAGTATAGTGGCCAGCATAACGCCAAGCATGAATCCCAAGGGAGATTGGGAGGCTCTCCTGAACCTCTCACAAACTATTTGGACGTGAGTTGAGTGAAATATCAATGATGCCATGCAAATACCATGAAGTTGCTAAGAGATAAAAGGTTGAAGTTAGTTTAAGGTGAAATGATAAACTCTACATGTTTGCACATGTATAGTGGGACTCCTATGCTTTAGCCTGAAGTTGGGACAGAATTATATCTATTCCAATCTTGTTTACATTCTAGTGGATGCTGAGTAAACTCCAGTTGTTTGTTTCTGATGTTCTATTGATGGAGGGTTTCTGTATTGTTGGGCTGAATAAAATGTTATCCTTGTGTTTTTGTAATTAACTTGTGTCTTATCATGTGATCACAGGAAACCCTCATCCATTAGGTCTCACCTGTCAACCACAGTGCAGTGTGGTACCTTCATCTTATTAGCTTAACTTCACCAAAAAGATTTCTTATGCAATATTTCATTGCTGTTACAGCATGACTATTGACCACTGACCTTTCACCAATTATTATTAATTATTATTATTATTATTATTATTATTATTATTATTATTATTATTATTATTATTATTATTATTATTATTATTTTCCCCTCCCTCTCAGGTTGAGTACTATGGTAATATCACCATTGGGACTCCGCCACAGAATTTCACTATTCTCTTTGACACTGGTTCCTCTAATCTCTGGGTGCCCTCTGCCGAGTGTGATTCCACTGATAAGGCTTGCAGTAAGTGTGTTTTGGAAGTGGAAGGGGGTGTGTGTATTAAACATTTGTAAGGGATTGTGGAGGGAGGGAGAGAGGGATGAAGAGGGATACGAGAAAGGGTTGATTACTAACATAACAGGTTTGTATTTAGAATTCTTTCCTTCCTGATTCCCTCCAGATTCCCTCCAGATTCTCTCCTGATTCCCTCCTTGTTTATCCTTTGATGTGGGGTGGAGTCTAAATGCTCTTATGGGGTGGAGCCTAAATGCTCTTATGAGGTGGAGCCTAAATGCTCTTATGGGGTGGAGTCTAAATGCTCTTATGGGGTGGAGTCTAAATGCTCTTATGAGGTGGAGCCTAAATGCTCTTATGGGGTGGAGTAATCAGGGCCGTAGGAAGCAAATTTGAAGTGGGTAGGCTCATGGACTGGGGGGGGGGGGGGGACGGCTGAGGGAAAGGATATCACTAGCTAGATAAAAAAATTTCATTCATTACCAAATACATGTTGTCTGTGTTCACTACAAATAAAATCTTTTGCTATGTTATTTAAGTCAATTTCATCAGTATCAGTAATGTACCCATTGACTATCATGCAGTGATTCAATCGCTGTTGAGTCATTGTCGACCTCAAATAGGTCTTAATTCTCCGAAGTTGTGAAAAAGATCTCTCTGAAATAGCATTTGTTGCAGGCATAACCAAGATAATTTTTAAAAGTTTAATTATTTCACTATAAAGTGACAGTTGTGCTGGAGTAAGCTCCTTCACATAATCCAGAATATCTTTCAATCTCAAATTGTCTGTGCTTGGAAAGTTAGTTGACAATGTGAGAAGTTGTGTATCAAGTCTTTCACCATCGAAGTCAGACCCATAAACTGTCAGAATAGATTGAAGGTTCTCTTTATAATCTTCACCACGAATTGCACAAAAAAGTAATTGCTGAAGCTGGCTATAAGTTTTATACCCTGGCTGGTCAAAACGTTGCTCTATGCAATTAATGATCAAATCTATAGACTCAAAAAAAATTAACTTGTAATGATATTCAGGGGAGTGAGGATGGTACTCAGTTGAATTTCCATCATCATATCTTTGAGGTCTTCTACGTTTCCGAGGCAAAATAGGATCCTCCACTCCTAAGGTAGATGCTTTTTTTACAGACATTTTCCCAAAACATTTTAAATTGTTCATCATTTCTTAAAGACTTCAGTGTTTTTAAAGTCATTATAGCTACCTCTTGGCCACCTGCAGCAGACATATCGTTGTCTTGGAGAGTAGAAGACAAGTTGTCAGAGTGTCGTAGCACTAGATATGCAAGTGATGTCCCATAAAAGTAATCAAAAGTTTTCATCTGTGCTTGCACCCCTAAAATTCTAGCTCTAATGTCAGCTTGTAACCTTTCCTCTAAACATTCATCCCACAGAGCATTCAATACCAAGTAATTGTCTAACACACTTTTTAGGCTATTAGCACGCACTGTCCAACGTGTTGGACATAAGACGCGAAAGCCAGGACAATCAGGGGCAAGTTCCTTCTTTAACTTGTCAAATTTAGCATCACGTTTGGGAGACAACTTAATTAGGCCAGAAATTTCATATGTAATATCCAACACATCCCTGAGCACATTAACTCCTTTAATTGTATCGCCAACGGCCAGATTTAGGGCATGCCCATAACAGTGCGTGAATATAGCACGACTTTCAACATCAGTAATTAGTTTGGCAATGCCAGACTTGCAGCCAGACATGTTGGAAGCACCATCATAGCACTGGCCTCGGCAACGACCAAAACTTAGATTCAACCGTGTAAGTGTATCAGTTATAACAGAAAGGATCACCTGAGCACTTATGTTTGGTATAATATAAAGGCCCACAAAATTTTCATGAACATTTAAAGTTTCATCAACCGAGCGAAAACAGATTACAAGCTGATCTTTATTAGAACTATCGGTACACTCATCACACATAATTGTGAAATAGTCATTCCTTTTAATTCTTGATACGACATTCCTCAATATTGTCAATGCCATCAATTTTAAAATCTCGTTTTGAATTTCAGGGCTAGTATACTTATTAGCCTTACGCATGAGCCATTGATCTATCTCTCCATTAGGATCAATAGCTTTAAGAGCTTGAAAAAAGTTACTGTTAGCTTCATCATTATCACCCCTAAATGGTAATCCTTGACGAGCAAGAAACCTGATCGCCTTTAGAATTAATGTGAGCATTTTTCTATTATGCATTATTTTTTTCTCATGCTCCTTGGACAACATTACTCCCACATCTTTAGTAGTTTGTGGTATAACAATGACTTTTTCAACAGCTACCTGATGGTAGGAACTTTTTTCGTGGCTTTTAAATTTCTTAACTGCATCTTTCCAGTTACAAAATCCCTTCTTAATGAAGGTAGGCTCTTTACAAGTAGCTGACAGTAACTTATTCTGAGATTCAGCTAAACAGCATGTGTGGCAGTAAGCAACATCTTGATTTTCATCATAGTAAAGCCATTTAAAGCTATCAAACCATTGTTTCTGAAAAGACCTTTTTGTTACCTTTGTATTTCCAAATGTTCTTTTGGGAAACTTGAAACTTCTGGGCTGATGTGGTTCTGAAGTAATTTGTATACCAGCTGCAGCTGCTTCAGCCATCTTCACACACCCACACACACACACTCTGATGCCAAACTGAGCATGCTCAGTATACTACTGGTGTGCACTATTTAGAGTACTAGTACAAAAAGTGGGTAGGCTCAAGCCTACCCTGCCTACCCTCTTCCTACGGGCCTGGAGTTTAAATGCTCTTATATCCTTTTATTTTCTGTCAGAGACTCATAACAAGTACTATCACGACCAATCCTCCACCTACGTCCCTGTTGGAAGGAAGTTCTCTATCAAGTATGGGACTGGGAGTCTCACTGGCTTCTTAAGTCAGGATACTGTCACTGTGAGTAACCTGTGGCCACTTATCCCTGTGGCCACATGACCCCATGGCCACATGTCTCTGTGGCTACATGACCCTGTGGCGACGTCTCTGTGGCTATGTATGTAGCTCCATTATGGTACAGCTGTAATTGTAAAGAAGAATGTATGGCATACTATAATCTCTAAATTAAGGTCTAGTAATCCATAAATATACAATGTAATATACAGTGATTAAGGTCTAGTAATCCATAAATATACAATGTAATATACAGTGATTAAGGTCTAGTAATCCATAAATATACAATGTAATATACAGTGATTAAGGTCTAGTAATCCATAAATATACAATGTAATATACAGTGATTAAAGGTCTAATAATTTCAATATGTACATTGATTAAGGTGTAGTAATCTCTGAATATACAATGATATTCAGGTTGCTGGTCTGAGTGTGAAGAATCAGGTGTTTGGCGAAGCCGTTCAGCAGCCTGGAGAGACCTTTGTAGACTCCAGGTTCGATGGCATCCTGGGAATGGCCTGGCCCTCTATAGCCGAGGATAATGTTATTCCCGTCTTCCAGAACATGATAACACAGAATCTGGTTTCTAAGGGAATTTTTGGATTCTATCTCGACAGGTAAAACAATAAAAAAAAAACAACTATATTATTTTACAATAACCCCTTGTGTACAGAGACGAGAATGGTAAGCTGGGTGGAGAACTGATTCTGGGAGACTCTGACCCAAATCATTACACCAACCCTCTGCTGTACGTACCGTTATCTCAGGAAACGTACTGGGCCTTCAAAATGGACAGGTACAAAATCTTGAAGGCCAAATGCATAAAAGCTTATTCCTTCCCCTCACCACCCCTCTTCTCCCCTTGCCACCCCTCTTCACCCCTCTTCTTCCCTCTTCTCCCCTCATCACCCCTCTTCCCCCTCTTGCCACCCCTCTTCTTCCCCTTCGCCACCCCTCTTCTCCCCTCATCACCTACTCCTGACAGTATCGAGATCAATGGCTCCACCTACTGCAATGGTGGCTGTATGGCCATAGCTGATACTGGTACTTCCCTCCTCGTTGGACCCTCTGAAGAAACTGACAAAATAAACAAACAGCTAGGAGGCCAGAAGAACCAGGACGTGGTAGGTGGCAGCCATTATAACTGGTTTAGAGAGGTGGTCTGCTTATACAGTGGAACCTGTATATAGTGGTCACCCTTGGGACACAACCAGTTGGCTGTTATACAGAGGTGGTCTGCTTATACAGTGGAACCTGTATATAGTGATCACCCTTGGGACACAACCAGTTGGCTGTTATACAGAGGTGGTCTGCTTATACAGTGGAACCTGTATATAGTGGTCACCCTTGGGACACAACCAGTTGGCTGTTATACAGAGGTGGTCTGCTTATACAGTGGAACCTGTATATAGTGGTCACCCTTGGGACACAACCAGTTGGCTGTTATACAGAGGTGATCTGCTTATACAGTGGAACCTGTATATAGTGGTCACCCTTGAGACACAACCAGTTGGCTGTTATACAGAGGTGATCTGCTTATACAGTGGAACCTGTATATAGTGGTCACCCTTGTTACACAACCAGTTGGCTGTTATACAGAGGTTGTCTGATTATACAGTGGAATCTGTATATTATAGTGGTCACCCTTGAGACAGACACATGTGGTTATATATTTATCATTCACTGGCTGTAGTATGTGATACCTTGTGACTCCGTCAGTAATCTACCTAACATTGTCTTCACCATTGGAGCCGACCAGAAATTTGACCTCACTCCAAGTGAATACATCTTGAAGGTTAGTTGTATCTTGTAGAACAAAGTTTTGATATGGAGTAGAGGATATTTCATCCAACTCCCTGAAATGAGGACACCTCTGCATTCAATGGAACTCCTCTATTCCAACTCCCTGAAACGAGGACACTTCTATATACAGTGGAACTCCTCTATTCCAGCACCCTGAAATGGGGACACCTGTATACAGTGGAACTCCTCTATTCAAACACCCTGAAATGGGGACACCTCTGTATACAGTTGGATAATCTAATTGTTCTATTTCACTTTCTCCTTAGCAAGAGGACGAAAGTGGTGCAACATTATGTGTTAGTGGTTTCCAAGGTCTGGACGTACCGGGGAATCCCCTCTGGATTCTAGGCGATGTCTTTATAGGGACTTACTACACGGAGTTTGACGTGACTGGAGGGCGTGTAGGATTCTCTCGTTCCAAGATTTAAAAGTGGATTCATTTTGTTGGACAATGATTACACAATAATAATGCTATTAATTGCTGAACAATCATAAACACTACATGTTCCTTATCCTCCACCTTCTACATCCTCCACCCACTCCTCTCTCTACCCTCTCTCATCCATTGTAATGATCATGCAAAAGTTACATTATGTATCCTTTAAAACCTTATCTTCGAGGTATACATGTCTTAAGGTATACACGTCGTGTTGTATCAGTCAATATAGGTGTGGTGAATCTAGTGATATGTACTTGTAATGCTCAAGGCCCTAGGAAGTTTCTGGGACATCTGTTGATTGGGATGCCTAAAAAAAAAAGTTCCAGCTGTTAACCAGATGTCCCCATTACACATACATATATAATAGCTGTATTGCAGTTGACTTGCTTGCAGGAACACCAGCAACTGATGCCTGTGTTATTCCATGCTGTTCAGCCTTCTTTATCAATACTTTGTCCTTTAGGGGCACACTTCTCTTTCTTGAGTTAGATGAAGCCATTGGCAACAAAACTAGCAGCTGCATGCATGCATGCATGTGCTTGCTGTGACCCATGTATTGCTGGAATGCTCTCTACTGCAAATACATGTATATGCTTCAAAGTCAAACATGGACCCCTTTAACAGGATCCTTGTCATATTTAAAATCAATAGCAGAAATCCATTTTCTCTGAATTTGTCCCATTATAAAGGACTCTATTATCCAGATAACCAGATTCTATTGTATTAGGTGTACTAGGAGTTACACAAGTGATGATTTCTGCCTACATAGCTATATATAATAATGAGTAACCAATGTTTCTTCAGTCTCGTTTTCCTTCTCCATCTTTCTCACTTGTCTTGGGAGTTTTGAGGAGAGGTGATTCTTCGTACACAATCTCTCTGTACGAACCTTTGTTGGGGAGGATGTAGAGGGCAAGACTGTCGATGATTGTTGCTATTAACGTGAGCAGGGCAGCTCCCGATACCAACTTCACTAACAGTGATGAGAAGGAGAACATACCTGGAGGGAGGGGCCATGTAATGAAATAAACCCTTCTTCTAAAGTGACCCTTTACCTAATGATCCTGCTTGTTCAAACTCCACCCGAACAGCATATCTCTTCCTTTGTAGCCTCCATTGAGCCTGGTGAACTCCGACCTTGGCAAGGATTTCATCTTTTGACATGAGAGGGTCCATTTCTTTGCTGTTGTAGTCTACGTATGGTATCCGGTGGACATGGTAACGGTATTCTATGTCACTACAAGATATGGTAACAATGGTAATGGTACAAGTTTTACCCTATACTCTGTCATGACAATGGTATTCCATGGGCTCTATTCACATAACACAATGCTCCACCCCCTCACCTTGCCCCTACCCATGAAGATATCCAGTTGTGATAGAAAATGGTGACTCTAAGTATGCATCCACGTTGTCTGAATGATCTCCCTTCGGCATCGACAATGTCTGACATCTCGTCAAGACTTTCTACTCCTGAAGCTAATAGCAACTCTTGCAGAGTCAGCTGCGTGAGGTGTGTGTGCGTGTAAGAGACGTGTGTGCATGTGGGAGGTGTGTGTGAAGTGTGTGAGTGATGTGTGTGTATGTGTATGTGATGCGTGTGTGATGTGCATGTATGATGTGTGTGTGTGATGTGTGTGTGTGTGTGAATGTGTGTGATGTGTGTGTATGTGTGTGTGTGATGTATGTGTGTGATGTGTGTGTATGTGTGAGTGTGATGTGTGTGTGTGTGTGTGTGTGTGTGTGTGTGTGTGTGTGTGTGTGTGTGTGTGTGTGTGTGTGTGTGTGTGTGTGTATGTGTGTGTATGTGTGTGTATGTGTGTGTATGTGTGTGTATGTGTGTGTATGTGTGTGAGGTGAGAGAAAAGTAAAGTTCTTGGCCTTCTCCATAGTAATAATCAATCACTCCCACTCACAGCCACTCTCTCCACTCACCCTGTCTGCTTTTCCCTTATCTGGGGAGGAGACTGTCCTTATGATGGTTCCATTGGTACCAACTAGATACCCAGTCAGTTGACGATGAGATGCTGCTAACCTTTCCCTTCCTCCACTGTCAGTAAACTTGGTAGCAACCACTGCATGATCTACCTGTCAGTGCAGACAATGACAGACAGACGAGGAAAGAGGGAGGGGAGGGAGGGAGGGAAAGAGGGGGTGGAGAGAGAATGATGAGACTGACAGGTGACATAAGATACGCAAACAAACCTTGATGACTACATACTCTGGACCTTTTGTGAAATAAACTTTCTCTTCTGTGATGTAGAATTCATCTCTAGAGCCGTTTGCTCTGTGTTGGATTCTGTCTTTGGCATATGTAGTGATTGTAACAGCTCGTGACTCTGTGGAGACACAGTAAAAAAACCACTCTATTCCAACCCTCTAAAATGAGGACACCATAATACAGTGAAACTCCTCTATTCCAACCCTCTAAAATGAGGACACCATATGCGGTGAAACTCCTCTATTCCAACCCCCTGAAGTGAGGACACCATAATACAGTGAAACTCCTCTATTCCAACCCCCTGAAGTGAGGACACCATAATACAGTGAAACTCCTCTATTCCAACCCCCTGAAATGAGGACACCATATACAGTGGAACGCCTCTATTCCAACCCCCTGAACCCCCTGAAATGAAGCCACCCCTCTAATCGTACTTAAGGTGCTCCATTTCTAAGCTAAACTCATGATTCATGTACTGTATAGTAAGTATTAATTTCTAAATTAAACCCACAAACATTTAAACAGCATGTGCCATAGAAAAAAATTACAGCAAAATTTTACCCCATGAAAATTAACTTGCTATAGAGTATTTACCTAGGGTAAACTCTTGCACTCTCTGCCACACCTACCGCTTGGCCAGTTGAGGTCCCAGGGGTCAAGGTACTGGCATGGAATTTCTCCTTGACAGTAAGGCAGGTCATCAGATTTGAATGTTTCGTCTGAGAAGTCGTCGGAGAGCACAAGTTTGATGGTTCCATGAGGGTTAGTGTCAAACTAGGTCAGAATAGAGGGAAATTGAACTCAATATTGTTCAGAGATGATTAAATATTATGTATCTGGTAACATGCAGTTACACCTTTACATGCATGGTAGTGATCTGTTCTGTAGCATGTAACCCCTACAGGCTACATACAACTCAACAAGAGGTTTTGTAGGTCTGCAAACAGGCCCTACACTAGAGGTTTTAGCTAGAACCACAAATTCCACTCACCTCCATGTAACCTTTCCTTGCAAACACCTCCACCAACGTGTACAAGAACGCTAGCAAAACCAGCACGTAATAGAGTAGACCTAACCTAGAGTCTTTCACTAGTACCAACTTATATGTCACATAGCTCATCATCTTGTACTAAACTCGTCACCTCTCTCTCTGACGAGCCAGGCCCTCTATTAAAACTGGTGTGCGTTAATTAAAAATACCCAGTCAGCCGTCACGATTGTTTTTTAAGCGGGAATTTCAAACTTCGTTGTTTAAAAAAATATCTCTAGCTAGCTAGCCATGAAGCCGATGTTACAGTTTACAAGTCTTCTTCAACGAGCGGAAGAAAGGCCCAGGAGGAGGAGAAGAGCGGTCAAGACACCTCAGAATCCCAAGGTTCGAGGAGTGGCGCTGTTTGGAGCTGTGAACCTGCCTACAGATGATGATAACTGTGTTAATAGTGACTTGATCACCAGAGGAGCCAAGTGGGTGAGGGAAATAAGCAGTGCCCATTATGATTACTAACTAATGATGGAGTTCTTTCTCTATAGGTTTCTCCACAATTTGATGATTTGCAACAAGAAAAATTCTACAGAAGAGGGAGAAGACAGTGTGCACTAAAGCTGAGAGAACAGCTCTTTCTGGAGGAAAGACAACCTTTGAAGAATTGCAGAAAGGAGAAGCTTCAAGTATTGCTCGGTAGAGAGCCTCTCAAAGAAAAAGAGTGTAATATTGAAAATAGAAGGAAGTGGAGTGGCCATCAGATGCAGGGATGGGGAAGACATGGACTCACTGATAGTCAAGATATATCTCTGTATCCCAGTTACTATCCTAGTAATGTGGAGTTAGAGGAGAAGAACTGCACCAGCACTGCATTACATCAATGCACGCAAATCAAGAAATCTTCAAAAGTCAATGAGAGATTGCTGAAATGTAAAAGAAAGTATTCAAGCACACAAGAAGATAAATTACCGAGAAGTGATCCAGACTCTTCACACAGCTGTTCATTGCATAATCCAAATTATTCAACTGATGACACTATGAGTTCAGATAGCAAAGATTACTTTTGTAAGTGGAATTCTGTGGAACCTGTAACTGATGGAACAACTACTTTTCCGAAAGATCAGGAGAGTAACAGCTCTGATGTCCAATTAAATGACCTTAGTGACCTTAGTGACCTTAGTGACCTTATATCTAGCATATGTGTGGATGAGTGTTGTGACCCAATGGACAGTGACCCCACCCACCTCTCACCGTACGAAGCACCTTCTATTTCTCCTCTGTCACTCACTGCTAATAGATGTGGATGGTCTCAGCAGAATACACAACCCCCCACCCATCTTGGTGTCACAATAGGGTGTGATAGACTCATAGAGACCAAAGAAGTCTCTAAAGATGAGAATCTTCAGGTTTCAACTGATGAAAGAGAACTCGGTGATCATTCAGAAAGAAAACATGTCAACTCACAGACTTTCAGACCACCATCATCCAGTACTCCTTTTCAGGGAAGTGTTCGACAACACACACTTGTCTCTCATGATTATTCAACACATCTTAGTCTTGCTAAAAATCTTTTCTACGATTCCACAAGGTTGTCGTCGTACACAGAACTGCAGCCACCTTTCATACCTACTGGTATTGTGACACCTCCCTGTAACAGGAGCATTGGAACCCAACAGGGAGGAGTTTCCACAAGAGGAAGTGAAGTAAAGAGTATTCTAAAGAGAAGGTGTGGCAGCCATTCCTGTTGTCTGAGGAATAGAGTCATCCCTTCCGCTCGCAAAAGACTCTCAAAGTCTGTCACTTTCAATCTTCCATTTGACTCTGTTAGTGAGAGTCACTCTACCTCTGTTCTTGCTAAAGAGACTCCAGAACACATGTGGACTACCATTTCCTTTCAACAGGATGGGTTATGGCCTGGAGGCATCCAAGAATCGAGCTGTGACTCTAAGAGAGGTGATTCAGGAAAAGTCAAGTTTGTGGGAGTAGAGGATATTCCTATGAACGAATTAACAGAATGTAGTGAGCATGTAAGCTGTATTTTGGATGCCACCATCTCACAGGAATGGTGCACTGACTCCTCACTGGATTACAATAGCAACTCATTCCTAGACCAGCAGCAGATTTCATCAACAGCTCAATCAGAGGATTTGTCTGTCCTTGCCATGGAAACACCTACAAATATGTGGTTGTCTCCTCCCATTAATTTAATTGACAATACACTACTTTGAGTTTTGAATTCCCCGCCTAAAATTTTATTTTTAGTTCTTTCCAAATATACGAATCGACCTTTGACTGTAATATTGAAATTTCATCATTTCTAGACAATGACAGTTGTATGTGCTGGTCTGTAGTCGTCTTGACGGTGGAGCCTAGGGTTAGGGAGAAAGAGAATATAGGTCGTCTGTACCTCTAGGAAACAATCTAGGGTAGATATGGGTAAGTGGACAAGCTTAGCGCTAATTATAATTTAGCTAGCTATGTAGTATAATATCACGTGAGACCCTGAGCTAAAAGGAAAAAACGAACTTGTCTCTTATAATAAGCTATTGATAGTAATGTGTATCCTATGGCACCAATTCATGTACCACAAAGGACTGGAGTTAATTGACAGTTAATACAGTGAAGGATGTCTTCACTGGAGTTCTCTGTGGAGGGGCGTGTCTGGTATAATTCAGGGGACAGGTTTGAGTGTTCCACTGTATTAGTGATAGTATTATTGAATGTAGGAGGGTTCTTTTCCCGGCTGTTTAGCGGATTATGGGGCACCAAGGAGATGCGGATTTTGATTCTTGGATTGGATGGTGCTGGGAAGACCACAATACTCTATAGACTGCAAGTAGGGGAGGTGGTAACCACCATACCAAGTAAGTCTAGGATCAAGATGTTGCCAAGTTCACTACAACTTAAGACCATTAGGTATCATAGCAACACAGATCCTGCATTGGAGTGGTATCACATACATCAAAGAATTTAAGCTCCACCCCCACCTCACAACTGAGATATAATCTTTTTTTCATTGAATCTAACTTCTAATATTCTCTATGTAGCCATTGGCTTCAACGTGGAGTCAGTCACCTACAAGAACTTGAAGTTTCAAGGTAATTAGAGTTAGAGTTGTTTATTTATTGTTATTATTTATTTATTTATTTATTTATTTATTTATTTATTTATTTATTTATTTATTTATTTATTTATTTATTTATTTATATTGTATTTACCTATTAGTTTGGGATCTTGGTGGACAGACCAGTATAAGGTGAGTATCTTCAATGGAACCTTTCCTATGCCAGACACCTTGGGGTAAAGCCTTTCCTATGCCAGACACCTTGGGGTAAAGCAAAGTGTGCTGATTATAAGGGTGGGCTCGTTTAAGAATAGAGGAGTTCTAGTGTATATAGAGGTGTCCTCATTTCAGGGTGTTGGAATAGAGGAGTTCTACTGTATACAGAGGTGTCCTCATTTTAGGGTGTTGGAATAGAGGAGTTCCACTGTATACAGAGGTGTGCTCATTTCAGGGTGTTGGAATAGAGGGGTTCCACTGTATACAGAGGTGTCCTCATTTCTGGGTGTTGGAATAGAGGAGTTCTACTGTATACAGAGGTGTCCTCATTCCAGGGTGTTGGAATAGAAGAGTTCTACTGTATACAGAGGTGTCCTCATTTCAGGGTGTTGGAATAGAGGGGTTCCACTGTATCCACAAATACCAGAGGAAAAAACTTATGACCTGTTTAACCTTTATTCTCTAGACCATATTGGCGATGTTACTATGCCAACACAGATGCCATAATTTATGTCGTGGACAGTGCAGATCGTGAGCGTCTGGCAATATCAAAGTCAGAACTCGTATCAATGCTGGAAGTAAGTCTGCACCCTAACCTCACTGGTTGTGATTGCTGATTCAGCATGTTTTGTATCTGCATAGGAGGATGAACTAAAGAAGTCAATGTTAATGGTTTTTGCTAATAAACAGGTGAGTTCCAATCTCCACTTTCTATAACTTCCAAACACTCAAGAATTCCATAATTATTCAATTTTAAGTAGTCTTACTGGCTAGCCACCTTTATCCAAAATGGGAAGGGTCTGTTGGTGGCACTGGCTAATCAGGAAGGGTCTGTTGGTGGTGCTGGCTAATCAGGAAGGGTCTGTTGGTGGTGCTGGCTGGACAGGAAGGGTCTGTTGGTGGCACTGGTTGAACAGGAAGAGTCTTTTAGTGGCACTGGCTAATCAGGAAGGGTCTGTTGGTTGCACTGGCTTGACAGGAAGGGTCTGTTGGTGGCACTGGCTTGACAGGAAGGGTCTGTTGGTGGCACTGGCTGGACAGGAAGGGCAGAAGTTTACAGCTTTTATAGCAGAGGGTTTAGTAATAGTGCTTACTCATTAGCTAGAAAGATGCCAACTATCATGACAGCTGTAAGGTTATTGCACCTTTATTATTATTATTATTATTATTATTATTATTATTATTATTATTATTATTATTATTATTATTATTATTATCATCATCATCATCATTCCTTCAGGATATTGAAGGAGCTATGAGTCCATCAGAGATTTCCAATGCCCTCGGGTTATCTAGCTTGAAGAGCCGAACGTGGGCAATATTCAAGACATCAGCAACAAAGGGGGAGGGGCTGGAGGAAGCTATGGAATGGTTAGTCATAATCATTTTATTACTGAGGGGATGGGACATATCTTACCTCTCACGAGTGAAATTATCCTCCACATGCAACACACACACCTCCTCTCTGCAGGTTAGTGAATGCGTTGAAAGGTACAACTTCATAATATCATCACTATAGTAACAATCACTCCAAATGAACATTACTATGACAACCTTCCAATGTCTTATGGACAGAATGTTTTATCTGGTAAAGGGTTTTTGAAGTCAGACTAATGGATTGTGAATTATACAACTTCTAATAAAGATGAAAGCCTTTCTCCAAATATCGAGGAAGATGGAGCTAACTGAACACCAGAATATAAGGTTGCCTTCATCTTTATCAACTATGTATAGAGCTTTACAAGATTGCTAAACAGTAAAGTAAGGATCACTAAACCAGCCATGAATGGAATCCTTTTAGTAGAGAAAACAACAAACAAACAACAAACAAAAACATACATTGGCAGTCAAAAGAAACATTGCTTTTTGACATTCGTTTTAGTGTATATAATTCTCTTGAGAGGATAGAATTAAGTATACAGTAATAATATAGACTGTCGATATCCTCTCACAGCTTCACACCATGCAGATTAGTTGTGTCTAGTAATAATATAGACTGTCAATATCCTCTCACAGCTTCACACCATGCAGATTAGTTGTGTCTAGTAATGGTAAGTTGTCCGTGCATTATTGAAGTGCCTCCCAAAGTTCGGCTCTTTTTCCATGCAACATTCAGATTACATCATTCAGATACATCATGCATTGTCAATGTTATTGTACTGTATCTACCCCTAGCCCTAGCCCATAGCAATAGTACAATAGACAATTGGTTACATGGAAAAGGAGTCCAAAGTTCAAGAGAAGATCTAGGGCTTCTTTCATGAACAATGCTTCCCTAAATTTTGGTCGCACAGATGGTCTATAGGGTTCAGGTCAGGTGACTGTGGGTCTATAGGGTTCAGATCAGGTGACCCTGTTGGCCACTACTACTTCTTACTCCTTGAGACTTAGTGTGAAGTGTGACCTGTGGCATGAAAAATCCAGTTAGGTGGAAGGGATGCTTGGAATCATGGAATTCTACAAAGGCTCTGTATCACTGACCATTCAATCACTCATCAACTTAGTGAGGAACCCAGCACCTTAGGAGTTGATGCATCCTTGTTCATGAATGCTTCTCCTCCATGATTCACAGTCTAGCAGTCATGAAATTCTTCACCTGACCTTCATTCTTTATATTATTCATCACTTCTATGAATCTGATTCATCACTGAACAGTAACCTTTGACCACCCACATGTGCATGTGCATGTGCATTCAAATAAAAGTCAACTAGCTAGCTTTCTTGTTGACATCTATAAGAAGTGATGACTTTCTGGGCTTATGGCCATAAAAAAACCAGCTTCTCTCAATCATCTTTGGACAGAGGTATCCTCATTTCAGGGGATTGGAATATAGGGGAGTTCCAATGTATACAGAGGTGTCTGCATTTCAGGGGGTTGGAATAGAGGAGTTCCTGTATACAGAGGTGTCCTCATTTCAGTGAGTGTGTTCCACTGTACATAGAGGTGTATTTCAGAGCTGTTAGAATATTATCAGTAAGAATTTGAAACATATTTAAGTGTCCCAAATGTTGAATTCACCTCACTACAACCCCTCATCTTAATGGTGTCAGGAATGCTCCAGATTACACTGCATCTCAGTGACTAATTCTACACACCTCACAGTGAGAGAACCCTCAAAGTCACCACCTGCATACCATGGGGTCAAAGGGTCAGCAATTTTCTCCTTATAGTTACAGATCAACTCCTCATGCTACAACAAATAGAACTCCAAGCTCACTATTCTTACAGCGAGAAGTGCGTACTCGACTAGACGGGTTGAGAAGATGAATGTACTCAACAAACAGGCTAACCAGGGTCAAAGGAGAAACCAACATGCATACCAACAGCCAAAGGAGGAACCAGCTGATGAAGTTTCAGTTGTACACATGAGAATACAGTCAGCATCCTCCTGGTGAAGGTGGAGTAAGGGAGTGGTTTGTATCATGTCCTTCTTGAATCTCTGATCTTCTAGTTCTCTAATACATGTTTGAGTGAAAGTATTGATTCATCAATCAATGAAGCTAATATATGGGAGGGGTGAGGGCAGATTTAATCAAGAGGGAAATCAGGGGGTAAAGGTATAGTGGGTCTACATGAACTACTATTAAATTCACTTCAGTGCTGTTTTTTGTATTCAAAGCTGTTTTGTAACTGTGTGATACACAATTGGATAATAATATTGTAGTGCACATATCAAGAAATGTGCAACACACTCGGAGTACCAAGCTATACCAAAGGCTCTTCAAACCACAATGTAATAAGAATTACTCTTTTAACACAAAATTTAATTACAATGAACTGAGTATGACAGTTACATAAGCTGTTCAGTTGTAGCTATAGGTGGAGGTTAGTCCGCCACTCATTGGTCTCAATCATGTCCATCAGTTCTACTGTTGGTATGGCAGCCATGCTTACCCCAGGTAGTAGTTGGAGGTAGCCATTCTGAATGCCCTGGAATGAGGTAAAACTGGCTCTAAATAGACACATGCAAAGGACAGTCATTACACTGAGTAGTAGGATGTTGCCAGTATTTCTCTTACCAACCTGTGCAAAAGCCCTAGTCAGAGATTTGAAAGGTTCACATTGTGCTGGGGGTGGGGGGGCTGATCTGCTGTCTTGGTCCTCTTCTGTTTGTCAGAGTCACACCTGTAGTTATGTAAACAAAACTGACCCCAACAAGGTGTTCAGTAATAACAGGGTTGCTTTTTTAATCCTTGATGGGGACCACATTGTGGTAGCAAGATCAATTTTTAAAAGCACATGGTCTAGCAGTAAAGGTATAGTGGGTCCCTATGTCTTCAATGGACGTTTAATCCTCACCAGTGTTCTCCCCAGGATAGTTAAGGTATAGTGGGTCCCTATGTCTTCAATGGACGTTTAATCTTCACCAGTGTTCTCCCCAGGATAGTTAAGGTATAGTGGATCCCTATGTCTTCAATGGACGTTTAATCTTCACCAGTGTTCTCCACAGGATAGTTAAGGTATAGTGGATCCCTATGTCTTCAATGGACGTTTAATCTTCACCAGTGTTCTCCCCAGGATAGTTAAGGTATAGTGGGTCCCTATGTCTTCAATGGACGTTTAATCTTCACCAGTATGAACACTAATGATGATTATAGGTTTTAAAATGATCCCTTAGTTCTTTCTATTTTGGACACATAGGGACAAATTAAAGTGTCCTGATTAGAGGGACGACCTCATTTCAGGGGGTGGAGTTCTAATAATATTAATACACAAGCTGTTATTTGGGATATATCCAGTGTCAGATGTCATGTATATTATTCTACCTTCATATATCCTAGCACAAGGTTCCTCACCTTCATCTACTACATCCTTATGTAGACAGGATTCCTCAATACCGATGAATACTGTAGTCATGCCTGGACTATGAGCAATGGCACAGGTATGTTCACCTCCAGCTCCTCGTACGAATGCCTACAAGTGTCATACCCTTTACCCTATGTGGGAGGGTAAACAAAATAGATATTTACAAAACAGATGATTTAGTATTAGCTAAATAATAGTGGAATCTCTCTCTTTTAACTGCTCTCAAACGAGGACACCTCTATATAGAGTGGAGCCCCTCTATTACAAACTCCTCAAATAAGGACACACACCTCTATATACAGTAAAATCCTTCTATTACAAACACCTCCTTATTGAGGACACTTAGCCACATGGACAAGAAATATTTAGCTTCTTTGTCAAGGGATCACTCTTGATCAGATATCTACAGAGATCCAGGGAAGGGGTGCTGCATGGCCATAAGATGGAGGGTGTGGGAGGGGTGTAAGAAAAATTCAGAGAATATTGCCAAGGGGGGATGAATTCCAGGATGACACACCTCCTCTCTATACAGCCATGGTCTAGATCTAAGAGGTTAGAGATGTATAAAGTCAGAGTGAAGAATTCATCTGTCTGCTCTATGGAGGAAGTCATTACTTGGAGAGTCTGTTAGGAGAGGTTTCTCTCCTCAAGTCAACATATAAGTTCCTGTGGTTTAAATCAAGATGGAGGGCTTTAGTATTCTACTCACACACACTCTCAGAGTACACCTATTATTATTCCTCTTTGAAAATCACTTGAATTGATAAACACATCATAATATTAGGTAAAGTCAGTGGAAATATAAAGGACAGGTACACACATTAGTAAAATATAGTGCATGAGTACATGTGGATAGAGCTATACTTTATGATGATAGACATTAACATATTCATAATCTACATGACAAACATAGTGATAATGGTGGACAATGATACAGCTACACATGTACTAAAAACATTGAATACGGTGGTTATCAGAATCACACACATACACTACTCCACAGTTATCTACTGCTAGTCCAACAGGAATATTAAACTCTCCTGGACACCGCCCTTTTCTTCCAAATGATGTAACAAACTGACCCTCACAAGTAAACACAGAGACACGATCATTACTAAACTCACTAACATACACTATATCATTAGTGTCCACTGTAATACCAGCAGGACAACACAGTTCCCCCCTACCCTCACCACGCCTACCAAACATTCTTAAAAACTTCCCACCAGCTGTGAAGACTTGAATGCGATTGTTATAGCTATCAGCTACATAAACATTCCCAGTGCTGTCACAGGCTATACTCCATGGATATTTAAACTGTCGCTTGCCACTGCCTTCCTTCCAAAAGGTGCTAGAGAAGGTGAGGTCAGAGTTCAGTACCTGTACACGATGATTAAAACGATCCACCACATATACCTTGTTGTTTGTAGTATTGAATGTAACATCTGAAGGACTGTCAAACTGTAGAGGACCACTAGCTTTAGTACCGACTGCTGTGAGGAACTTGCCAGTTGTTGTAAACTTCTGAATGCGATGATTGTCTGTATCTGCCACTAGAATATTCCCCTCACTGTCTACTGTAACACCTTGAGGACACTTAAACTGTCCGTGACCAGAGCCTTCTGTGCCAAATGATTGAAGCTTATTTCCACACTGACTAAATACAGTGACACAATGTCCACTAAGTTCAGTTACCACTACCTCACCCCTCTGGTTCACTGCTACTCCATAAGGTCTCTTTGCCCTGTCTATAGTTAGGATTGGATTGCCAAGCTTCTCTACTGGTAATTTCACTGATACAGAAAATGGACTTCCTCTGATGT
This sequence comes from Diacarnus erythraeanus, assembly GCA_964016965.1. Taxonomy (NCBI): domain Eukaryota; kingdom Metazoa; phylum Porifera; class Demospongiae; order Poecilosclerida; family Podospongiidae; genus Diacarnus; species Diacarnus erythraeanus. Next base: position 223,142 of record OZ024682.1, read on the forward strand.
GTTGGCTCTCTACTTTCACGTGCAACTGGTGCTTACCCTTTACTGTCGGCCGATATTCTATTTCGTACTGGTTCTCTTTTCTTCTCTCTACGTTGCCTATCACTCTGGAACCTGTTATCTCTGACACAAGCTCACACTCTAATGACCTGATGGGACGACTACAAGGTTCACTACTAAAATTCATAGTTTGTAAGATAGCTGTAGACTTTTCTCCTACAACTGCTGTCTCAAGACCTTTACCTGCAGCTTGGAACTGTGATGGATCGGGATCTCCTGCTGAATATAGTTTCCCGTAATTACGACAAGTCGTGGTTACATCTGGTGAGGAGAAAAATTTAACATCGGCTTCTGTGTTTGGCTTCAAGGTGTCTGGTTGGAAAGGTGTGGTCAGTTCCTTAACTTGCTTCACTATGTTTCTCTTCATCATCAGGACATCTCCTTGACTCTCTGTCTCTAAGCTTTTCTTAACAAAGTCAAGACAGCTACTCAGCTGTGCCTGGATGGTCTCCATCTCGTCCCTCTGGGTTGCTAGGCCTTTCAGCTTAGTCTGAGTTATTTTGTGTAAAACTCTGATAAGTTCGGTCTTTTTAACGTCCAGCAATTGGTGGAGTCCTCTTATGGCGTCGTGTATGCTGTCTTCGATGACTTCTCGCTGATCGAACACTTCTCCGCAACGTGTGTCTAACTGTGCTAACGCTTTCTTCAATGTATTCAGTTTACCTTCCATTGGCTCTAGTGATGGTCTCACTTCTCCCTTGTACTTCTCATATGCATTATTGATCTCGTCATAATCGTGGCTGTGATGCTTACCTCCTTTAAGAGCACATTTTACGCATATTAACTCCTCACACGTCTCACAGTAAAGCTCTCGTTCTTTATCGACATGTTCAAAACAGTTGGGAATGGTTTTCTTTGTTGATGAAGTGAGGGGAGTTGCTGAAACTTTTGACCCTTCTAAACTGACTGCTGTGTCTCTTTCTTTTACTAGATCTTCTCTAATTCGTAGGAATTCGTTGGTCTGAAATGCAGACTGAAGGCCTGCTACTCCATTGGCTGGAACTGGTGTGGCTTGACGACAGATTGGGCAAGTTAGGGAGAGATCTCCCTGCTGGTCTCTCACAACAAGTTTAACAAGACATTTCCTGCAATAGGTGTGGAAGCATTGGAGTAGTTTGGGGTCATCATAGATATCAAGGCAGATGGAACAGTTCAGCTGCTCCTCCAGTCGCCTGATTGCTTCTCCAGCCATTATATAAACTCTTCAGTTACACCCCTTCTTCTTGGAACAATAAAATGCTGTTTGCTTCGTATATGGTTGACACGTGATCATGTGTGTATGTTATGAATATTATCACAACCACTAGATGGACCACAGCAATCATGTGTTGACTTAGTCCTCCACATCACATAACCCACTACTGCATACTGGATCTCTTAGCTATATAGAGACATCAAAGAGGGGAGCCTATTCTATTACAACTCCACAACACACATGGAATACAACAGAAGTCACTAACTCTCACACACAACCTCTATTTTTAGCCCTTACAATAGATATTAGTCCTTATGTGCTGGTTATGAAGAATTATTATAACAATATTCATAACCAGCCAGCACACATGATACACACATGGGTACGTATAATACTACACATGAGAGGTGTCTTATACATACCCATTTAAGAATCAAGATGCTCTGAAGACCTAAACTCAGTTGGAATAGAGCAGTTCCACTGTATACAGAAGTGTCTTCATTTCAGGGTGTTGGAATAGAGGAGTTCCACTGTATACAGGGGTGTCCTCATTTCAGGGGGTTGGAATAGAGGACGTTTCACTGTATACAGAAGTGTCCTCATTTCAAAGAGTTGAAATAGAGGAGTTCCACTGTATACAGAGGTATTCTCATTTCAGGGTGTTGGAATAGAGGAGTTCCACTATATACAGGGGTGTCCTCATTTCAGGGTGTTGGAATAGAGGACGTTTCACTGTATACAGAAGTGTCCTCATTTCAAAGAGTTGAAATAGAGGAGTTCCACTGTATACAGAGGTATCCTCATTTCAGGGTGTTGGAATAGAGGAGTTCCACAGTGTCCTCATTTCAGGCATAGGTGACAGAACCATGAGGGCAGTGGGGCAGTGCCCCATTCTAAAATCCTAACAATTGTACACAACAACATGGCCATACAAGAGGTAGTGCTAAGACCTGGTCCACTCCTGTATTTAATTAACAAGCCAGCTGATGATCATTCATGCTTGAAACACTAAATTAGTGCTGCTCTATTTTGATCACACCAGTGAACACCTGTTTACAGTTTTATGACAAGTTGAAACATATCCCTGTTTAACTATGTCCAAAACAACATCATGTTATTACATACACATTAAAAATAACCTCCCAAACACCTTCATAATCATCAAACTCTCAGAGACAAAATTATCTAGCAACATGATGAGATGGTAGGAGTGTGATTATCAGAGAGTGTCAGTTACATGAAAGGAGAGATGTTTACTTACTGGGTATTCTAGTGCTACTATCCACAGACGTCGGCAGAGCAGCACTGCCTATGGCAAAGTAGAGCAGTTGTTGTCTCTGAGTGTTGCTCATGTGACTAACGATACGCCAAAACATCCTACAGGAAATAAAGAGTTAAATTTCTATAATTTAACCCTTACTATACACTACTGTTATCCTACAGGAAATAAAGAGTTAAATTTCTATAATTTAACCCTTACTATATACTACTGTTATTAACTTACTTTTCAAAATGATCACACACTGTTCGTGAGCTACCGTGGGTGTGGTTAAACCCAATAATGGATTTTAGTCTATGGAGGGTGATGTCAGCCGATCCGACAATGGCAGCTGGAAATCCTAAAAAATGAGGCATCATATCTGTCAATGGACAATTCAATCTCTCCCTCCTCAAACACTCCACGTGATTAACTTGGCCCACTTCTAATTGCATCTACTCTAATTATTATGTGACTCTAAATTATACACCCTTTGTTATTCTAAGTGACTCTTGCTCATACAACTGCCACTACACAATTCTATTATATACAACCACAAGGACACACCCACCTCAGCATTAAGTCCTGCTAGTAAGTTGTTTGGAATGACGTCATTCAGACCTTGTTTCATGGCATTGAGCCCTTCCTGGACACACCCCACCATCATAAACATCGAATACAGCCTACGCACAGATATAGTAATGACATTCAACAGACTAGAGACATCTCTCTCTCTCTCTCTCTCTCTCTCTCTCTCTCTCTCTCTCTCTGTGCATGCGTGTGTGTGTGTGTGTGTGTGTGTGTGTGTGTGTGCATGCGTGTGTGTGTGCATGCGTGTGTGTGTGCATGCGTGTGTGTGTGTGACAGACCAGTAATAAAACAAACCTGACATATTCCTGGACTTGGCTGGCACTGACAGGAATCTTGGAACCACCTGGAATCAGTTCCACGAGAATTGGTTCCATAAATTTCCCAGGAAGAGGAGCCTAAGAGAGATTCCATTTTTAAATTCATTTCTTCTCAAGAGTATTTTTTCCTCACCTTGAAATAGGAGCAATACATTGCCATGAATTCGTCGTCGTCTTTCTTCCCCTGTTCTGCATCCGGCATCATCTGCCTCAGGTCCTCGTAGAGGTCAGCATTATAGAAGGCAAGGTCATGCCAGGCTAGGGGTCTAAAATAATCATAGGTATAACACCTTACCCACCAAACACTATGGTAGCAAGCTCGATATGGTAAAGAGTGGTCAAGATAGAAAATACTACCATGTTGGTACATTAAACTGACCTTCCCAGTAAGACTTTAGCCACATGTCTACAGACCATGAATGGGATGGTATAGTGGAACCATAGACACAAACCAAAGAACCTGCCAATGGCAAAAAATGCATCTCTCCTCTGTGCCTGTGGACAGAAAACAGGTAATAATCTTGTATGTAATGGCAAATGAGTGTATAACAAACCATCATTCTTAATTTTCAGGAACCACACTTCTATTTAAAAGAAAATTTAAAACCCCATATGAAAGTTTTATTTAGGATCATTGGTCTTCTCTATTAGAAACTCTGATCATTAATTTGCTACATTAGAAACTTTCTTTATTAGAAACTCTGATGTTTTGAGGTGGCCCCTGGAGGGGGTAAATGTGACATTTTTTTTTTTTTTTAAATTCTATCATACACTAACCCAGTACTGCCAAAGTCTTGGATTTTATCCAAACTGCTTGGATTTTGGACCCTTTAATTTTTGCTTTGGATTTGATCAATAATAATTTGGATTTTCACTTAACCCTAGCCCTAGCACAAAAACAGTCTTGGAATTTCTACACTTAATGCATTTTTAAAGTGTTCAATTCAATGTACCTCAAAAAGTGCTATGATTTAAACCAAACCAAACACTGATCTTAGCTATAAAGTTGTGTGAAAATGCTATAAAACTCATGTTCATAAGCCATTCATTCTATTCTATTCATTTTTTTGATAAAAATTATGCTTGGATTTCTTAATACAGAAAAATTTGGATAACTTTGTTGACTACTTAGGATATTACAAAAATTATTTTGGCAGCACTGCTAGCCTTACATATGTACAGACCTCTCAACCTAGAAATGTCATTTGTAGTGAGATTCAAGCTAATTTGGAGTGAGATTGGTCAGTTTGGAGTGAGATGTTTTTCAAATTCATAAAAAATATATTGTGTGCTTCTATCTATTGTTTCACAGTTAAAGTGTTCCTTGCTGTATGCTGCTGTTGCTTTCTTGGCATCAACTAGTAAAGTATCAGTAGGCTTCCATTCCAAAGGGTTTAATTTATGAGTTTATGAGTCTTTACAGTAATTAATGAGGAAGGACTCCCTTAACAAAGGGATATTCTTCCTATATCAAAGTTTGTTTTGTAAGTAGCTGCTCCAGATAAAGGAGGAAGGGGGCCCCTTTCAGTCTCACTCTCAGCCATTTTACAATTTTAAAAAAATTTCTTTGTAAAATTCTATCATACACTAACCTTACCTATGTAGAATAAGTTTTAGCTCAATTGAACACTCTACAGTCAAGTTAGGAGGAGTTTTGTACACTCCCTTCATTAAACAGTCTGGGAGAAGACGACAAGAACTTGTGAACGACTTTATGGTTCCTCAGCCTAAAAGATCCATTTTGATATCAAAATGTAGCTTATTTCATATCGTATTTTACCATATGCAATGAGCATGTGTTAGAATAATTGAGTGTTCGATTCTGGATCGCTATTTTCAAGAAACTGCAGTCTACTGGGGACACTAAGATGGCTAAGGACCATCGAAAGAAGAGAGTGAGTTACAGGTTCTTAGCAAGGAAGGCCAAGATGGCAAAGACGACTCCATTTGTAAGTCAACCTGTAGAGAGGCGTGGTCCCTCCATGACTGTTGCTGCTAAAAAGCTAGCCTTGGCCAAGTCTTCCTCCATAAGCTTACCTGCTGGCATATTTTCTGTGTCAGCAGGTATGCCTTCTTCAATGACTGATGGTTTGTCTGCTTCTGGTCTTGTGTCTTCTGCTTTGGGTGGTCCATCTTCTGCATCCGCTGGCATGTCCACCAGTAATCCCACTGTGTCCATTTCTAGCATTATGGACTAGGGCTAGGGCTAAAGAGTATCAAGCAAGCTAAGGCAGTAGAAAAGGCCAGGAGGAAGCACAAGACAAAAGCAAGAGCACAGGCAGAGGAAGAGTCTATTCAGTCAGAGGGTTTACTCTATGGTCCGGGTGAATTCTAAGTACCCAGCTTTCCCTCCCTGCACCACCTCCCCCCCCACCCCCTCCTGCTCCACCTCTTCCCACACCTTTCCTCCCCCCACACACCCTTACCCCCACCTTAGAAACCCTACAGCCATGTACAGGTGAAGTGATAGCCATAAGAGTGATGTTACTCTCTTGTCACTGGACTATATACTTTATGTTGTTTTTATAGGACTTTCTAAAACCAGCTGGATCTGCTTGCATTTTCCCCATTTTTCTCATTCTGTCTTCACCCCTACCCTATGATTTATATATCATTAGAAAGCCCACTACATCACAGCAAGCTTCTTTTTTATCAATATTCATGTGTGTGTTGTACAAAGTGTATTTTATGTGACCTCTACAAACAAATTTTTTGCCCTTACAATAGCAATTTGATTATTTACTACACAGTACAGCTAATCTGTTAAATCTGCTTGCAGTGCTGTTCTGCTATCATTAGTCTAACCACAGACCACTTAACAGCCACTCAGCTGGCTCACTGCAATTGATTAAAAGAGGTCAGTGTAAGCTGACCTGCTGGAGGGTGTTGAGGGAGTCTAACATGAGCCGATCTCTTTGTAGTCTTACAGAGAGAGTACTAGACACTGTCCCTGCCCAATCACGTGCTACATGGGATGCATCGTACAGCTGGGTTACCTGGTGACGAAACCTGAGAGGCAATAAAGAAACTTGTTTTACTAGTATTAAACCTGCTCTGTACACCTGCTTAGTAATAAATATATAGAGTAAAATCCCCTCTATTCCACCTCCTGAAACGAGTCCCTCTATTCCAACCTCCTCAAACGAGTCCCTCTATTCAAACCTCCTCAAACGAGTCCCTCTATTCCAACCTCCTCAAACGAGTCCCTCTATTCAAACCTCCTCAAACGAGTCCCTCTATTCCAACCTCCTCAAACGAGTCCCTCTATTCAAACACGCTGAAATGAGGACACCTCTGTATACAGTGGAACTCCTTTATTCAAACCCCCTGAAATGAGGACACCTCTGTATATAGTGACCTCCTGAAATGAGGACACCTCTAATATTAAGGACTTGGACTACTTCTAACAATTAACCCCTTGAAATGAGCCCAGCCCTGAAGTGAAGTTCTAATACAAAGTTGCATATTCAAGTTCCACTAACACAGAGGTGACCTCATTATATAGGGGGTTGGAATAGAGGAGTTCCACTGTATAGAGAGGTGTCCTCATTTAAGGGGGTTGGAATAGAGGAGTTCCACTGTATAGAGAGGTGTCCTCATTTCAGGGGGTTGGAATAGAGGAGTTCCACTGTATACAGAGGTGTCCTCATTTCAGGGTGTTGGAATAGAGGAGTTCCACTGCATACAGAGGTGTACTCATTTCACTGAGTGTGTTCCACTGTACATAGAGGTGTATTTTAGGGTTGTTAGAATATTATCAGCAAGTATTTGAACATATTCAAGTGTCCCAAATGTTGAATTCACCTCACTACAACTCCTCATCTTAAAGGTGTCAGGAATGCTCCAGATTACACTGCATCTCAGTGACTAATTCTACACACCTCACAGTGAGAGAACCCTCAAAGTCACCACCTGCATACCATGTGATCGAAGGGTCAGCAATTTTCTCCTTATAGTTACAGATCAACTCCTCGTGCTACAACAAATAGAATTCCAAGCTCACTATTCTTACAGCGAGAAGTGCATACTCGACTAGATAGGTTGAGAAGACGAATGTACTCAACAAACAGGCTAACCAGGGTCAAAGGAGAACCTACATGCATACCAACAGCCAAAGGAGGAACCAGCTGATGAACTCGTTTCAGCTGTACACATGAGAATACAGTCAGTCTCCTCCTGGCGAAGGTGGAGGAAGGGAGTGGTTTGTATCATGTACCTCTTGAATCTCTGATCTGTGATTGCTGGTATAATGCTGTATCACACGGTTCCTATAAGAATAATACATTAACCAGCTCTACCATAAGACAAGAACTCCTTTATTATTAAACATTCCCAAGAATAACAATAATTATTGTAACCTCATTAATGATTTCTGCCTTATCATGTGCAAAAAGTTTTGTATGTGTGCCAGTTAGAAGCCATTTTTGTCTGATACTCTGATATCAGATAACACTAGTTTTGATATTAGGTCTGGACAAAATTTGAATTTGATTGGCAGCCTGAAGAAAGAAGTAATTCTGAAAGCAAATGCTGACAATTTTGTTAAAAAAGCAAAATGGCTTTTGAGTGAAGATAGTTCCCTAATACATGTTTGAGTGAAAGTATTGATTCATCAATCAATGAAGCCAATATATGGGAGGGGTGAGGGCAGATTTAATCAAGAGGTAAATCAGGGGGGAAAAGGTATAGTGGATCCCTATGTCTTCAATGGACGTTTAATCTTCACCAGTGTTCTCCCAAGGATAGTTAAGGTATAGTGGGTCCCTATGTCTCCAATGGACGTTTAATCTAAACCAGTATGAACACTAATGATGATTATAGGTTTAAAAATGACCCCTTAGTTCTTTCTATTTTGGACACATAGGGACAAATTAAAGTTTCCTGATTAGAGGGACGACCTCATTTCAGGGGGTGGAGTTAGAATACACAAGCTGTTATTTGGGATATATCCAGTGTCAGATGTCATGTATATTATTCTACCTTCATATATCCTAGCACAAGGTTCCTCACCTTCATCTACTACATCCTTATGCAGACAGGATTCCTCAATACTGATGAATACTGTGGTCATGCCTGGACTATGAGCAATGGCACAGGTATGTTCACCTCCAGCTCCTCGTACGAATGCCTACAAGTGTCATACCCTTTACCCTATGTGGGAGGGTAAACAAAATAGATATTTACAAAACAGATGATTTAGTACTAGCTAAATAATAGTGGAATCTCTCTCTTTTAACTGCTCTCAAACGAGGACACCTCTATATAGAGTGGAGCCCCTCTATTACAAACTCCTCAAATGAGGACACACACCTCTATATACAGTAAAATCCTTCTATTCCAAACACCTCCTTATTGAGGACACTTAGCCACATGGACAAGAAATATTTAGCTTCTTTGCCAAAGGATCACTCTTGATCAGATATCTACAGAGATCCGGGGAAGGGATGCTGCATGGCCATAAGATGGAGGGTGTGGGAGGGGTGTAAGAAACATACAAGTTTATCAGAGAGTTTTGCCAAGGGGGGATGAATTCCAGGATGACACACCTCCTCTCTATACAGCCATGGTCTAGATCTAAGAGGTTAGAGATATAAAAAGTCAGAGTGAAGAATTCATCTGTCTTCTCTATGGAGGAAGTCATTACTTGGAGAGTCTGTTAGGAGAGGTTTCTCTCCTCAAGTCAACATATAAGTTCCTGTGGTTTAAATCAAGATGGAGGGCTTTAGTATTCTACTCACACACACTCTCAGAGTACACCTATTATTATTCCTCTTTGAAAATCACTTGAATTGATAAACACATCATAATATTAGGTAAAGTCAGTGGAAATATAAAGGACAGGTACACACATTAGTAAAATATAGTGCATGAGTACATGTGGATAGAGCTATACTTTATGATGATAGACATTAACATATTCATAATCTACATGACAAACATAGTGATAATGGTGGACAATGATACAGGTACACATGTACTAAAAACATTGAATATGGTTGTTATTATAATCACACACATACACTACTCCACAGTTACCTACTGCTAGTCCAACAGGACGATTAAACTCTCCTGGACCCTCCCCCCAACTGCCAAATGATGTAACAAACTGACCCTCACAGGTAAACACAGAGACACGACCATTACCAACCTCACTAACATACACTATATCATTAGTGTCCACTGTAATACCAGCAGGACACTTCAGTTCCCCCCTACCCTCACCACCCCTACCAAACATCCTCAAAAACTTCCCACCAGCTGTGAAGACTTGGATACGATCATTATTTCTATCAGTTATGTACACATTTCCAGTGCTGTCACAGGCTATACTCCATGGATAATTAAACTGTCCCTTGCCAATGCCTTCCTTCCCAAAGGTGCTGGAGAAGGTGAGGTCAGAGTTCAGTACTTGTACACGATGATTCCAATAATCCACCACATATACCTTGTTGTTTGTAGCATTGAATGTAATATCTGAAGGATCATTAAACTGTAGAGGACCACTACCTTTAGTACCGACTGCTGTGAGGAACTCGCCAGTTGTTGTAAACTTCTGAATGCGATGATTGTCTGTATCTGCTACTAGAATATTCCCCTCATTGTCTACTGTAACACCTTGAGGATACTCAAACTGTCCATGGTCAGAGCCTTCTGTGACAAATGATCGAAGCTTCTTTCCACACAGACTAAATACAGAGACACAATGTCCATTCCATTCAGTTACCACTAACTCCCCCCTCTGGTTCACTGCTACTCCATAAGGTCCCTTCACCCTGTCTATAGTTAGGATTGGATTGCCAAGCTTCTCTACTGGTAATTTCACTGCTACAGAAAATGGACTTCCTCTGATGTGTTGGCCATCCACTTTCACGTGCAACTGGTGCTTACCCTTTACTGTCGGCCGATATCCTATTTCGTACTGGTTCTCTTTTCTTCTCTCTACGTTGCCCATCACTCTGGAACCTGTTATCTCCGACACAAGCTCACACTCTAATGACTTGATGGGACGACTACAAAGTTCGCTACTAAAATTCATAGTTTGTAAGATAGCTGTAGACTTTTCTCCTACAACTGCTGTATCAAGACCTTTACCTGTAGCTTGGCACTGTGATGGATCGGGATCTCCTGATAAATATACTTTCCCGTAATTACGACAAGCTGTGGTAACATCTGGTGAGGAGAAAAATTTAATGTCGGCGTCTGTGTTTGGCTTCAAGGTGTCTGGTTGGAAAGGTGTGGTCAGTTCCTTAACTTGCTTCACTATGTTTCTCTTCATTGTCAGCACGTCTCCTTGACTCTCTGTCTGTAAGCTTTTCCTAACAAAGTCGAGACAGCTGCTCAGCTGTGCCTGGATGGTCTCCATCTCGTCCCTCTGGGTTGCTAGGCCTTTCAGCTTAGCCTGAGTTATTTGGTGTAAAACTCTGATAAGTTCTGTCTTCCTAACATCCAGTAATTGGTGGAGTCCTCTTATGGCGTCATGTATGCTGTCTTCGATGACTTCTCGCTGATCAGACACTTCTCCTCTACGTGTGACTAACTGTGCTAACGCTTTCTTCAGTGTATTCAGTTTACCCTCCATTGGCTCCAGTGATGGTGTCACTTCTCCCTTGTACTTCTCATATGCATTCTTGGTCTCGTCATAATCGTGGCTGTGATGCTTACCTCCTTTAAGAGCACATTTCCAACAGATCAGCTCCTCACATGTCTCACAGTAAAGCTCTCGTTCTTTATCGACATGTTCAAAACAGTTGGGAATGGTTTTCTTTGTTGATGAAGTGAGGGGCGTTGCTGAAACTTTTGACCCTTCTAAACTGACTGATGTGTCTCTTTCTTTTACTAGATCTTCTCTAATTCGTAAGAATTCGTTGGTCTGAAATGCAGACTGGAGGCCTGCTACTCCATTGGCTGGAACTGGTGTGGCCTGGCGACAGATTGGGCAAGTTAGGGAGAGATCTCCCTGCTGGTCTCTCACAACAAGTTTAACAAGACATTTCCTGCAATAGGTGTGGAAGCATTGGAGTAGTTTGGGGTCATCATAGATATCAAGGCAGATGGAACAGTTCAGCTGCTCCTCCAGTCGCCTGATTGCTTCTCCAGCCATTATACAAACTCTTCAGTTACACCCCTTCTTCAAAATGCTGTTTGCTTCGTATATGGTTGACACGTGATCATGTGTGTATGTTATGAATATTATCACAACCACTAGATGGACCACAGCAATCATGTGTTGACTTAGTCCTCCACATCACATAACCCACTACTGCATACTGGATCTCTTAGCTATATAGAGACATCAAAGAGGGGAGCCTATTCTATTACAACTCCACAACACACATGGAATACAACAGAAGTCACTAACTCTCACACACAACCTCTATTTTTAGCCCTTACAATAGATATTAGTCCTTATGTGCTGGTTATGAAGAATTATTATAACAATATTCATAACCAGCCAGCACACATGATACACACATGGGAATATGTATAATACTCCACATGAGAGGTGTCTTATACATACCCATTTAAGAATCAAGAAGCTCTGAAGAGCTAAACTCAGTTGGAATAGAGCAGTTCCACTGTATACAGAGGGTCCTCTTAGAATAGAGGAATTCCACTGTGTACAGAGGTGTCCTCATTTTTCAGAGTGTTGGAATTGAGTTCCACTGTATACAGAGGTGTCCTCATTGGAATAGAAGAGTTCCACTGTATACAGAGGTGACCTCATTTCAGGGGTTGGAATAGAGAATGTATACCAGAGGAAATAACTTGTGACCTATTTAACCTTTATTCTGCATGAGACCATACTGGCGATGTTTCTATGCCAACACAGTTGACATAATCTATGTCAGGACAGTGCATATCACAAGCGTCTGGCAATATCAAAGTCAGAACTTGTATCAATGCTGGAAGTAAGTCTACACACAACACCATACTTAAAATTGAATCAAGTATGGAATTCTTGAGTGCTTGGAATTGTTTATAGAAAGTGGACATTGAAACTCACCTGTTTATTAGCAAAAACCGTTAACATTGACTTCTTTACCTATGCGGATACAAAACATGCTGAATCAGCAATCATAACCAGTGAGGTCATGCTAGCCACCTTTATCCAAAATGGGAAGGGTCTGTTGGTGGCACTGGCTGGACAGGAAGGGTCTGTTGGTGGCACTGGCTGGACAGGAAGGGTCTGTTGGTGGCACTGGCTGGACAGGAAGGGTCTGTTGGTGGCACTGGCTGGGCAGGAAGGGTCTGTTGGTGGCACTGGCTGGGCAGGAAGGGTCTGTTGGTGGCACTGGCTGGGCAGGAAGGGTCTGTTGGTGGCACTGGCTGGACAGGAAGGGTCTGTTGGTGGCACTGGCTGGACAGGAAGGGTCTGTTGGTGGCACTGGCTGGACAGGAAGGGTCTGTTGGTGGCACTGGCTGGACAGGAAGGACAGAGGTTTACAACTTTTATAGCAGAGGATTTAGTAATAGTGCTTACTCATTTGCTATAAAGATGCCAATAATATAATATATATAACTATCATGACAGCTGTAAGGTTATTGGACTATTCACACCTTTATTATTATTATTATTGTTGTTGTTGTTTATTATTGTTGCTTATTGTTGTTGTTATTATTATTATTATTATTATTATTATTATTATTATTATTATTATTATTATTATAAATGGGTTCATTTGCATCCAGAGCAACTTAACTTGCACCCATACACACTTACTTGCATCCATGCAGAGTAGCTCAGTCTTTAGCTGCAAGCTAGAAAGCATTGTTTAGCTCAAGGCCATAGAAATGTGGCCATACACTAGAACTCGTGTAGCAGTCAAACAAAGGTTCAAAGTTCACTGATGTCGATTTTAGCGATAGCTCCTCAAGAGTAAGTAGCTATATGCACACCAAACTATACCCAGTATCCAAAGTGGCTAGAGACGCCACTGCGCGGCGGGTTGTCTAGCTTGAAGAGCCGAACGTGGGCAATATTCAAGACATCAATCAGCAGCAAAGGGGGAGGGGCTGGAGGAAGCTATGGAATGGTTAGTCATAATCATTTTATTACTGAGGGGATGGGACATATCTTACTTCTCACGAGTGAAATTATCCTCCACATGCAACACACACCTCCTCTCTGCAGGTTAGTGAACGGGTTGAAAGGTACAACTTCATAATAGCATCACTATAGTAACAATCACTCCAAATGAACATTACTATGACAACCTTCCAATGTCTTATGGAGCTATTGCACAGAATGTTTTTTTGGTAAAGGGTTTTTGAGGTGCATTGTGAATTGTCTGTTATACCAAAGATGAAAGCTTTTCTCCAAATATCGAGGAAGATGGAGCTAACTGAACACCAGAATATAAGGTTGCCTTCATCTTTACCAACTATGTATAGAGCTTTACAAGATTGCTAAACAGTAAAGTAAGGATCACTAAACCAGCCATTAATTGGAGAAGCAAATCAAATGACTTTTAGTGAAAAAGAACAAAAGAAAAAAACAGAGAAAAAGAAGAAAAAAAAACATTGTCAGTCAAAAGAAACTATTTTCTTTTAAATAGAACTCTGATATTACTTATTATAATTCTTTTGAGGGGACAGTAATATAGAACTATTTTCTTTTAAATAGAACTCTGATATTACTTATTATAATTCTTTTGAGGGGACAGTAATATAGAACTATTTTCTTTTAAATAGAACTCTGATATTACTTATTATAATTCTTTTGAGGGGACAGTAATATAGACTGTTAATAACAGCTTCACACCTCCTTGGCACGTAGATTAGTAATGGTAGGTACTTTGTCCTATGCATTATAGAGACTGCCTCCCAAAGTTCAGGCACTTTCTCTATGTAACATTCAGATAACACCATTCTGATTACATCATTATTGTACTGTAACAACCCTTACTGGCCCATAGCCAATCAATAGTACAATTGACAATGGTGTAATCTGAATAATCTGTTACATGGGAAAAGGAGTCCAGAAGATCTAGGGCTTCTTTCAAGAACAATGCTCCCAGTTTGGTTGCACAGATGGCAGACCTCTCAAGTCTCACTTAATGATAGTGTGACACACTTATGATGTCTAAATCACACTTTCACACTCTTAAGGTTCTAAATCACACTTAAAAATTATCTAGCTTGTGTCTTGTATGTATTTGGGTTGGTAACTTGGTAAGTTTTTACAGCTCCTTCCTGTTCATGTCATGTGGCTACACTCTTGTAGTAAACAACCACAGTACATGACTAGCTAATAAGATACTCAGCAGATCCAGTGCAATGGCTACTAGTAGCAAGTGCCTAGATTCTAGTTCAGACTCAGATCAAGGATTGAAACATTATAACATAACATCTATAACATTAGCAGACTTTGTCTACACTAGTTTGTGGTAGCTATTGGCAGTAGTGAATCAAACATCTTTCCAGTATTGACATTGTGTTAAAGGCTAGAGACTCTCACTACAACTAGACATTGTGTAAATCCACTGGGACAAAGGACAAAATATGGCCACAATGAATGAGTAGGATGATAAGTCGACTAATTCCTAGCTAAGTATGTGGCCCACACATCAAATATGTGATGTCCACTGTCACAATATGAACATTGACAGAATAAGATTCATAGGATACAGTCCCATTAGCCACAATACCATAAAACTACAGTACACAGAATATATGTAAGGACTTAATTATTAACAGACACCAGCTGAATGTTTACAACCTGTGGTGGTCTCTAGTGATGAGGAAGTGGGTTAGTCTATACTAACCATTCACCATTAGCTGATGCTTGGTCACGTGACTGCCTACACTCTTCACTGATTCATCATGACTTCATATAACGTGTGTTAGGGTATGTCACATGACCAAGGGGTAACACCGTGTGTACGTACTTCATAATTATAAGGACCCACTATCCCAGTTAAGGGGTCAAAGTCTGGACAGATAGGTGAGTCCTATTCTTTGGCCTTTGAAGTATGGTAATCTGATGGTTAATACTTCTTCATAGTGATCTGACAATGACATGGATTCTCACAACCTCTTAGATATAACATTTCTACTATAATGGTACCCTTAATAACACTGCCTCTTCTCTATAAGTGACTCTACTGTAATTACTAGCTTAAGTAGAGTACTGAGTGGAGAAGTACCTTTCTAAAGTCTGGAGAGGACCCCTCCTATACTATCACATAGATATTCTAGCTGACATAACCACTCAGTGGAAGACACTGACAAATATCCCATTTACAAATGTAACAAACACACACTTATCCTATAACTGACAGACTGCACTAGAGATGAGTTGTATAGACAGAAAGAATAAATTTTTCCTAGTAGAATACAATTTACCTATAGGATAAATGTATTAAGATATAAACTCTATATATACAGTGAAACCCCTCCCTTCCCTGAAATGAGGATACCTCTGTACACTGTATACAGTATAGTAACACTTCATTGTGTGTCATCTTATACAGCACACAGTTACATGTACATACATACATATATATATACATGTACCTTACATGTAACTACAAGTACAGATGATGTTCTGATAAATTGCCCTCTTGTGAAACCACACCTACTCCCTATTTAAAAGAGTCTACTCAGCAGATCTCTACATACTTTGAGAGGATAAATCTTACCACATGCTCAATAATTAACACTTAAAGGTACTGTTATCAGAAGGGTGTGAGGGTTCAAGTAAACCACACAATGAAACATATAGCTCCCTGTCCCCTTGAGAGTTTGCAGGAGAGACATATATTATTGTTTCTGCCATTATGAAATATGTAGCTCACACACACATTATCTGTCACAGACAGGTAGGATACAAAAGCAAAAGGAAGAACAAAACAAACCACTGCCCTTGAGAGAATATTAGAGGCTAGCTGTTTGTGTGAGAGGATGCCACTCTTAAACATCTACTTCTTGCTCCTCAAACCATTAAGTGTGAAAGTGTGACCTGTGGCATGAAAAATCCAGCTAGATGGGAGAACAGAATGACTTATTAGAATCATGGAATTCTACAAAGGCTCTATGTATCACTGATCATTCAATCACTCATCAACTTAGTGAGGAACCCAGCACCTTAGGAGTTGATGCATCCTTGTTCATGGATGATGAAGATACATCTCCTCCATGATTCACAGTCTAGTAGTCATGAAATTCTTCACCCAACCTTCCTTCTTATATTATTCATCACTTCTATGAATCTGATTCATCACTGAATAGTAACCTTTGACCATTCATTTGGACCCCAGTACATGTGCATTTAAGTCAGCAAGCTAGCTTTCTTGTGGACATCTGTAAGGGGTGATGACTTCCTGGGCTTATGGCCATAAAAAAACAGCTTCTCTCAATTGTCTTTGGACAGTGGATAATGACATTACCTCTGGCATCTAATTTCTTTTGATGGATAGCATAGTATATCCAATAATAATAATAATAATAATAATAATAATAATAATAATAATAATAATAATAATAATAATAATAATATTGTTATATTATGTATTATTAAAAGTGATAGTATTAAAAAGAGAGAGAGAGGAGATATTATACTATTGATACAGTTAGTGTTATTATTCTGACCATGCACACACCATCTCCACAGAGAGAGAAAGAGTGAAGAATGAATGGGGTGTGGTTTACCCTAGACCATATATCTGACACTGAATGGCCTGAAGCAGTTTCTTCTTTAGGATGTGGTAGGAAGGATAAAGAGGAATGCACATTCGCTGACTGCATGTAAACGCCACTGGCAGGGAATCCACATTACGACTGCCTATCACATCCAGAGTTATAGCCACACCTGTCAATTAGACAGAGTTCACAGTACAATATCAGATGACCCCATAACTGGTTATAGCCACACCTAGCAACTAACTACACTTAGACCCACCTACCAATCAATTGACCACACCTAGCAATTAGTTGGCTACAAAGAGAGAGCTATGATTGGCCACACCTAGCATGAGAATTAAAGTTAAGGGAATTGTGTGTTGATACAGACTTCTTAGACAATGCACATGTTCAGTTTCTATGGCAACCACAGATGAGAGTGGGTTATATATATAGAACTACGTCTCATCCATAGCAAGAGGAAGATAGATTATACAGACAACAGAGTGAACCCTCCCCCTGACACACTGACTACACAAACCGATAAAATTACACTAACTTGTGTTCATTCTACCCATCACCGGGTAAGTTACATGAAAGGAGAGATGTTTACTTACTGGGCATTCTAGTGCTACTATCCACAGATGTCAGCAGAGCAGCACTATCTGTGGCAAAGTAGAGCAGTTGCTGTCTCTGAGTGTTGCTCATGTGACTAACCATACGCCAAAACATCCTACAGGAAATAAAGAGTTAAATTTCTATAATTTAACCCTTACTATTATACTATATACTGTTATCCTACAGGAAATAAAGAGTTAAATTTCTATAATTTAACCCTTACTATTATTAACTAACTTTTCAAAATGATCACACACTGTTTGTGAGCTACCGTGGGTGTGGTTAAACCCGATGATGGATTTTAGTCTATGGAGGGTGATGTCAGCTGATCCACCCGACAATAGCAGCAGGAAAACGAGGCATATCTGTCAACGGACAATTCAATCTCTCCCTTCTCAAACACTCCACGTGATTAACTTGGCCCACTTCTAATTGCATCTGCTCTAATTATTATGTGACTCTAATTTATACACCCTTTGTTATTCTAAGTGAATCTCGCTCATACAACTACCACTACACAATTCACAATTCTATTATATACAACCACAAGGACACACCCACCTCAGCATTAAGTCCTGCTAGTAAGTTGTTTGGAATGATGTCATTCAGACCTTGTTTCATGGCATTGAGCTCTCCCTGGACACACCCCACCATCATAAACATCGAATACAGCCTATGCACAGACATAGTAATGTCATTCAACAGACTGGAGACATCTCTCTCTCTAAGGAGCCTAAGAGAGAAATTCCAATTTTAATACAGCATCTTTCCCTCACCTCGAAATAGGAGCAGTATGTTGCTATGAATTCGTCATCGTCTTTCTTTCCCTGCGCTGCATCCAGCATCATCTGCCTCAGGTCCTTGTAGAGGTCAGCATTATAGAAGGCAAGGTCATGCCAGGCTAAGGGTCTAAAATAATCATAGGTATAGCACACAGACACCAAACTCTAACTAAATATGGTAAAAATCGTCAAGGTAGAAAGCCCACTAAGCTATAGGATAATCCCTCATGGTAAAAAGTCGTCAAGATAGGAAACACTATCATGTTAGTACGTTAAACTGACCTTACCAGTAAGACTTTAGCCACACGTCTACAGACCATGAATGGGATGGTATAGTAGAACCATAAACACAAACCAAAGAACCTGCCAATGGCCACAAATGCATCTCTCCTCTGTGCCTGTGGACAGAACAGGTAATAAGTTGATTTAATCTTGTGTGGAATGACAAATTAACTGTTACGAGCCATCTTCCTGAAACATTCTTAATGGTAATTTTCAGAAACCCCACTTCTATTTAAAAGAAAATTTCAAACCCCATATGGAAGTTTTATTTAGGATCATTGGTCTTCTCTATTAGAAACTCTGATCATTAGAAAAATTTCTATTAGAAACTTTCTTTATTAGATGTTTTGAGGTGGCCCCTGGAGTTTCTTGTAATTAGAATCACTACTCAAAGAAAGAAATAATTTGTCAGCACATCCTTTCCTTCTTTCTTACCTTCATTGTGTTGGCTCGAGATGGACTGCTGACAAGATAAGGATTAAAGGGATGTGGTTAAAAAAGCCGCTCTGTTCAGGTTGCTTCCCTGGTTCATGAAAAAACAGGCCTAACTGGTTCAGCGAGCTCTTACTCATGTCACTGGACTTGAGTTCATTGGAAAGAGAAGCAAAGAATCCTCGATTAACCCCCGGCCCAGACCCATCTTCTCCATCAAATTTCACGTGTAGTGAAAATGAGTTAACTGCAATAATAATAATAATAATAATAGGAATTATTTCATTTTAAGTTCCTCCCTTGAGATGGGTGGAGCTTTAATGATTAAACCCCACCCCTTCATGGGCATAAGATGTGGGGTGGATGATGGTCACATGACTGACCTACTGAAGGGTGTTGGGAATCCCCTCTATTCCAACCTCCTGAAACGAGTCACTCTATTCAAACACCCTGAAATAAAGACACCTCTGTATACAGTGGAACTCCTCTATTCCAATCCCCTGAAATGAGGACACCTCTGTATACAGTGACCTCCTGAAATGAGGACACCTCTAATATTAAGGACTTGGACTACTTGTAACTGTTAACCCCTTGAAATGAGACCAGCCCTTTAAATAAGGACACTTTAGTTTCTCACAAAGTATCTGGAGTAGAGAGCTTCTTTCTACTCTACCACTAGCACTACCAAAGAACTCCATCAGAAGTCAAATTACATACACACATAGTTGTATAGAATGACTCACTCACTGGAGTAATGACAGTAAGGTCCTGCTCTTGGGTGAGTCGTTAAGGATCACATCACCTACATTCAGGTTACCTTGGAGATGGCAAAGCTAGATGCTGCAAAATAAACAGTAATATTCTCTCAAAAGTAGTCACATGACATTACCTGACATTGGACTGCTCCCTTGCATGGCCCCCAGATGGACAGGAATATGGGAGGGCATTGGCTACTAATCCCCTGTCAGGTCCAAACAGAGCACATGAGAAATCAAGACACTCCTAGGAAAATCATTCCTATTTAGACTGATTGGAACCTCTCTATTCCAGACACCTTGGGACAAAGTAAAGTGTTCTGATTAGAGAAGTGGACTCATTTCAGGTGAAGAAGTTCTAATACAAATTTGCATATTCAAGTTCCCCTAACACAGAGGTGACCTCATTATATAGGTGGTTGGAATAGAGGAGTTCTACTGTATACAGAGGTGTCCACATTTCAGGATGTTGAAATAGAGGAGTTACACTGTATACAGAAGTGTCCTTATTTCAGGATGTTGGAATAGAGGGGTTCCACTGTATACAGAGGTGTCCTCATTTCAGTGAGTGTGTTCCACTGTACATAGAGGTGTATTTCAGGGTTGTTAGAATATTATCAGCAAATATTTGAAACATATTCAAGTGTCCCAAATGTTGAATTCACCTCACTACAACCCCTCATCTTAAAGGTGTCAGGAATGCTCCAGATTCCACTGCATCTCAGTAACTAATTCTACACACCTCACAGTGAGAGAACCCTCAAAGTCACCACCTGCATACCATGGGATCAAAGAGTCAACAATTTTCTCCTTATAGTTACAGATCAACTCCTCATGCTACAACAAATAGAACTCCAAGCTCACTATTCTTACAGCGAGAAGTGCGTACTTGACTAGACGGGTTGAGAAGACGAATGTACTCAACAAACAGGACAACCAGGGTCAAAGGAGAAACCTACATGCATACCAACAACACAAGGAGGAACCAGCTGATGAACTCGTTTCAGTTGTACACATGAGAATACAGTCAGCATCCTCCTGGCGAAGGTGGAGGAAGGGAGTGGTTTGTATCATGTACCTCTTCAATCTCTGATCTTCTAGTTCTCTAATACATGTTTGAGTGAAAGTATTGATTCATCAATCAATGAAGCTAATATATGGGAGGGGTGAGGGCAGATTTAATCAAGATGGAAATCAGGGGGGTAAAGGTGTAGTGGATCTACATGAACTACTGTTAAATTCACTTCAGTGCTGTTTTTGTATTCAAAGCTGTTTTGTAACTGTGTGATACACAATTGGATAATAATATTATAGTGCACATATCAAGAAATGTGCAACACACTCAGAGTACAGAGCTATACCAAAGGCTCTTCAAACCACAATGTAATAAGAATTACTCTTTTAACACAAAATTTAATTACAATGAACTGAGTATGACAGTTACATAAGCTGTTCAGTTGTAGCTATAGGTGGAGGTTAGTTGGCCACTCATTGGTCTCAATCATGTCCATCGATTCTACTGTTTGTATGGCAGCCATGCTTACCCCAGGTAGTAGTTGGAGGTAGCCATTCTGAATGCCCTGGAATGAGGTAAGACTGGCTCTAACTGTCAGAAATAGACACATGCAAAGGACAGTCATTACACTGAGTAGTAGGATGTTGTCAGTATTTCTCTTACCAACCTGTGCAAAAGCCCTAGCCAAGGTTCACATTATGCTTGGGGGAGGGATGGGCTGATCTGCTGTATTGGTTCTCTTTTGTTTGTCAGAGTCACACCTGTAGTAATGTAAACAAAACTGACCCCAACAAGGTGTTCAGTAATAACAGGGTTGCTTTTTTAATCCTTGATGGGGACCACATTGTGGTAGCAAGATCAATTTTGGAAGCATAAACAACAGTTAATAAATATCTACTAAAATACTTAATAATGGTGAGAAAAATTATCCATTGTCACTGTTCCATACAGAGGAGGGAAGGGAGGGATCACACTCAAAGCCAAAGTTACCCCATAACAGCAAAATATATTAAAGGTCAATTTTTTCTCTTAAAAACAGCTAAGAATTCATTTTAGGTCCTTCAATGGCAAAAAAAAAACAACACTTTCTGTTGTCCATTTTTAAAAGCACATGGTCTAGCAGTAAAGTGCTAATGAAGTAAAAGTGGATAATCAAGAGGGAAATCAGGGGGGAAGGTATAGTGGATCCCTATGTCTTCAATGGACGTTTAATCTTCATCAGTGTTCTCTCCAGGATAGTTAAGGTATAGTGGGTCCCTATGTGTTCAATGGACGTTTAATCTTCACCAGTGTTCTCTCCAGGATAGTTAAGGTATAGTGGGTCCCTATGTCTTTGTCTTCAATGGACGTTTAATCTTCACCAGTGTTCTACCCTGGATAGTTAAGGTATAGTGGGTCCCTATGTCTTCAATGGACGTTTAATCTTCACCAGTATGAACACTAATGATGATTATAGGTTTTAAAATGATCCCTTAGTTCTTTCTATTCTGGACACCTAGGGACAAATTAAAGTGTCCTGATTAGAGGGACGACCTCATTTCAGGGGGTGAAGTTCTAATAATATTAATACACAAGCTGTTATTTGGGATATATCCAGTGTCAGATGTCATGTATATTATTCTACCTTCAGATATCCTAGCACAAGGTTCCTCACCTTCATCTACTACATCCTTATGCAGACAGGATTCCTCAATACCGATGAATACTGTGGTCATGCCTGGACTATGAGCAATGGCACAGGTATGTTCACCTCCAGCTTCTCCAACGAATGCCTAGAAGTGTCATACCCTTTACCCGATGTGGGAGGGTAAACAAAATAGATATTTACAAAACAGATGATTTAGTACTAGCTAAATAATAGTGGAATCTCTCTCTTTCAACTGCTCTCAAACGCAAACACCTCTATATAGAGTGGAGCCCCTCTATTACAAACTCCTCAAATGAGGACACACACCTCTATATACAGTAAAATCCTTCTATTACAAACACCTCCTTATTGAGGACACTTAACCACATGGACAAGAAATATTTAGCTTCTTTGCAAAAGGATCACTCTCAGTCAGATATCTACAGAGATCCAGGGAAGGGGTGCTGCATGGCCATAAGATGGAGGGTGTGGGAGGGGTGTAAGAAACATACAAGTTTATCAGAGAGTTTTGCCAAGAGGGGATGAATTCCAGGATGACACACCTCCTCTCTATACAGCCATGGTCTAGATCTAAGAGGTTAGAGATGTATAAAGTCAGAGTGAAGAATTCATCTGTCTGCTCTATGGAGGAAGTCATTACTTGGAGAGTCTGTTAGGAGGTTTATCTCCTCAAGTCAACATATAAAGTTCCTGTGGTTTAAATCAAGATGGAGGGCTTTAGTATTCTACTCACACACACTCTCAGAGTACACCTATTATTATTCCTCTTTGAAAATCACTTGAATTGATAAACACATCATAATATTAGGTAAAGTCAGTGGAAATATAAAGGACAGGTACACACATTAGTAAAATATAGTGCATGAGTACATGTGGATAGAGCTATACTTTATGATGATAGACATTAACATATTCATAATCTACATGACAAACATAGTGATAATGGTGGACAATGATACAGGTACACATGTACTAAAAACATTGAATACGGTTGTTATCAAAATCACACACATACACTACTCCACAGTTATCTACTGCTAGTCCAACAGGACTAGTACCCTCCCCATTTCTGCCAAATGATGTAACAAACTGACCCTCACAGGTAAACATAGAGACACGACCATTAACATACTCACTAACATACACTATATCATTAGTGTCCACTGTAATACCAGCAGGACAATATAGTTCCCCCCTACCCTCACCACGCCTACCAAACATCCTCAAAAACTTCCAACCAGCTGTGAAGACTTGGATGCGATGGTTACTACTATCAGCTACATAAACATTCCCAGTGCTATCACAAGCTATACTCCATGGATAATCAAACTGTCCCTTGCCACTGCCTTCCTTCCCAAAGGTGCTGGAGAAGGTGAGGTCAGAGTTCAGTACTTGTACACGATAATTCCAACGATCCACCACATATACCTTGTTGTTTGTAGCATTGAATGTAACATCTGAAGGATCATTAAACTGTAGAGGACCACTACCTTCAGTACCGACTGCTGTGAGGAACTCGCCAGTTGTTGTAAACTTCTGAATGCGATGATTGCCTCTATCTGCCACTAGAATATTCCCCTCACTGTCTACTGTAAAACCACCAGGATACTTAAACTGTCCATGACCAGAGCCTTCTGTGCCAAATGATCGAAGCTTCTTTCCACACTGACTAAATACAGAGACACAATGTCCATCCCACTCAGTTACCACTACCTCACCCCTCTGGTTCACTGCTACTCCCCAAGGTCCCTTCACCCTGTCTATAGTTAGGATTGGATTGCCAAGCTTCTCTACTGGTAATTTTACTGCTACAGAAAATGGACTTCCTCTGATGTGTTGGCCCTCTACTTTCACGTGGAACTGGTGCTTACCCTTTACTGTCGGCCGATATCCTATTTCGTACTGGTTCTCTTTTCTTCTCTCTACGTTGCCTATCACTCTGGAACCTGTTATCTCCGACACAAGGTCACACTCTAATGACTTGATGGGACGACTACAAGGTTCGCTACTAAAATCCATAGTTTGTAAGATAGCTGTAGACTTTTCTCCTACAAATGCTGTCTCAAGACCTTTACCTGTAGCTTGGCACTGTGATGGATCGGGATCTCCTGCTGAATATACTTTCCCGTAATTACGACAAGCTGTGGTAACATCTGGTGAGGAGAAAAATTTAATGTCGGCGTCTGTGTTTGGCTTCAAGGTGTCTGGTTGGAAAGGTGTGGTCAGTTCCTTAACTTGCTTCACTATGTTTCTCTTCATTGTAAGAACGTCTCCTTGACTCTCTGTCTGTAAGCTTTTCTTAACAAAGTCGAGACAGCTGCTCAGCTGTGCCTGGATGGTCTCCATCTCGTCCCTCTGGGTTGCTAGGCCTTTCAGCTTAGCCTGAGTTATTTGGTGTAAAACACTGATAAGTTCAGTCTTCCTAACATCCAGCAATTGGTGGAGTCTTCTTATGGCGTCGTGTATGATGTCTTCGATGACTTCTCGCTGGTCAGAAACTTCTCCTCTGCGTGTGTCTAACTGTGCTAACGCTTTCTTCAGTGTATTCAGTTTACCCTCCATTGGCTCCAGTGATGGTGTCACTTCTCCCTTGTACTTCTCATATGCATTATTGATCTCGTCATAATCGTGGCTGTGATGCTTACCTCCTTTAAGAGCACATTTCCAACAGATCAGCTCCTCACATGTCTCACAGTAAAGCTCTCGTTCTTTACCGACATGTTCAAAACAGTTGGGAATGGTTTTCTTTGTTAATGAAGTGAGGGGCGTTGCTACAACTTTTGACCCTTCTAAACTGACTGCTGTGTCTCTTTCTTTTACTAGATCTTCTCTAATTCGTAGGAATTCGTTGGTCTGAAATGCAGACTGGAGGCCTGCTACTCCATTGGCTGGAACTGGTGTGGCCTGACGACAGATTGGGCAAGTTAGGGAGAGATCTCCCTGCTGGTCTCTCACAACAAGTTTAACAAGACATTTCCTGCAATAGGTGTGGAAGCATTGGAGTAGTTTGGGGTCATCATAGATATCAAGGCAGATGGAACAGTTCAGCTGCTCCTCCAGTCGCCTGATTGCTTCTCCAGCCATAATACAAATTCTTCAGTTACACCCCTTCTTCTTGGAACAATAAAATGCTGTTTGCTTCGTATATGGTTGACATGTGATCATGTGCATATGTTATGAATATTATCACAACCACTAGATTGACCACAGCAATCATGTGTTGACTTAGTCCTAAACATCACATAACCCACTACTGCATACTGGATCTCTTAGCTATATAGAGACATCAAAGAGGGGAGCCTATTCTATTACAACTCCACAACACACATGGAATACAACAGAAGTCACTAACTCTCACACACAACCTCTATTTTCAGCCCTTACAATAGATATTAGTCCTTATGTGCTGGTTATGAAGAATTATTATAACAATATTCATAACCAGCCAGCACACATGATACACACATGGGTATGTATAATACTCCACATGAGAGGTGTCTTATACATACCCATTTAAGAATCAAGATGCTCTGAAGAGCTAAACTCAGTCTGATATATCTGAAGGGAGTGATTCTGTTTTTTTGATAAGCTGACTGTGGTGATGGGGACTAGAGAAAGGTTTACAATAGAGACCAATGTTGAAGTGTGTGGTTTATTAAAAAGATTGTTCAGATTATTGAACAGATTATGAACTTGGTGCCATAAACGTGGGTAGAATAAAAGTGTCCTATACATACCCATTTAAGGTGGGTGGAATAGAGGGGTCCTATACATACCCATTTAAGGTGGGTGGAATAGAGGGGTCCTATATATACCCATTTAAGGTGGGTGGAATAGAGGGGTCCTATACATAACCATTTAAGGTGGGTGGAATAGAGTAGTCCTATATATTTTACTTACTAGCAAGGAGTTTTAGATAGATTAATTAATTAGACTGAATGATGTCCCACTCACTAGGAAAATCTGTCTCTTGTTGTAGTTTGACAGAGGATATAACATCAAGTCAACAAGTAGGAAGAACATTTTCTCTTGCCACCAGGCTGAAACTAAGCAAAGAAAAACAACAAAATGGAAAAATGAAGTTGTCAGATTAACTTCTGCTCATAATAATTCTGATGATTTCTTGTACCCTCTCCTCTCCTGTGTTCTTCTATTTATATAACAGTTATCTCTACAATGTTAATGTCATGAGTCTGTCTGTCTGTCTCCTCTATTACAAACCTGGACACCATTATATATAGTGGAACCTCTCTATTCCAACACCCTGAAATGATGATACCACTGTGTACAGTAGAACCCCTCTATTTCAACACCCTGAAATGATCAGTGAATCCAATGAGGACACCACTGTGTGTACAGTGAATCCCAACATAGCAGGACTAGAGAATATCACATAGCAGGACTCCTTGACAGTACAGAAGTAGAATCCTGATTTTAACAGAATTTCTAAATGTGTAGCTTTCTACAAGCCAGCACAAGTGGGAACTTTGACAGCATATCTTTACATTTGTCATATTACATTTCTTGGTTCCATGCATAATGTATGATGTCATACCCCTTTGATAATCTACCCTAAATAACACATACCTGTGTACCCCCTTGGTACAGTTCTGACTGTGGGCATGACTCTAGAGGATATTGAGATGTGAAGGAAGCCCATTTGTCTGGCTAAGTACCCTATTTCTTCCTGGTGTTGGGGAAATCTAAATTCATAAGTGCATAATAATCATTGTAGTGGGAACTTTAGCTATACAGTGGAACCTCTCTATATAGGACACATTAGAACAGTCCTTTATATAGATGTTGTCTTTAATTCATAGGTAATAGTACAGTGTGACCTCTCTATAAGGACACATAGGGACCTTGGAAATTGTATAAAAAGGTTGTCTTTAATTCAGGAGGTAATAGTATAGAGTATAGTGTGACCATCTCTATATAAGGACATGTTTGGGCCTTGGAAATGGATAAGGATAGTACTCACAGTTTATGGGATAACTCCATTAAATAAAACTGGTAACCACTCACGTGTATTGAGTGCATCAGAACAACTGATAAACTTCCTACTCCTTTATGATAGACTCTCTGAAAATCACCTTTTAATTTCTCCATATCCAGCCTCTTCCATACATGAAGCTACACACAGAGAGAGAGAGATCTAGGATCACACTAGACATGAATTCTATACAGCAAATAATATTATTATAACTGACATATATAGAGTAAAACCTCTGATAAAGGACCTCTGAAATAATAACTCCTCTCTACAAAGGACCACTAAAAATACAATTTTAGCCTCTGAGATAAGGACAGACTCCCTACAAGGGACAGTGGACCTCATCCATTAACTATATATCTGCACTGGCATGCATAGCCATATATGCTATAGCCCGGCAGCACTGTAGTCTGTAGCACATGTGGTTGATGGAACTTTGTGTATGCTAGTAGTCTATAGCCTATTATGGCTGATTCTGAGGGTAGTTCTAGCTCCAGTGCTAGCTCTAGTGCTGATCACGATTCTGATGTCACTATCAAATGAAGATTATGCACTCATCTTACAGAGTTCAATCCTGACTGCATGTCATTTTTTTTTCTTTGTATGTAAAATGAATTTTTTGAGCATAATGTAAGCATAATAGGAGCTGGCATGAAAGCATAATAGGGTTTAAAAAATAGCACTTGGGAATAGCATAATAGGCCAGAAAATTAACATAATGTCCCTAACAGGTAACAAGTATTTAGATAACAGCAGTATAGAATCAATCACACTTTAAAGTGACCTTACACCATCTTTGAGTCCCGCACTAAAGAGAGCTAAAGAGAGTTGATGCATATTAGATGTGTATTATGTTAATACATAAGTTCTGTTTCTGTTTAGCATAAGGACGGCCTCCTTACAAGGGACAGTAGACCTCATCCCAATGTGTCCTTTATTCAAGAAATTCCACTGTAGTACACATTTTATCTCTGTCTACAGATAGCAATATTGTAGTGTACTATGATGATGAGACAGTGGAGAGGCTGAGTACAACACAACATCTAAGCATCACCTCATACTATCACTAAGGGAGATGTCCACTAAAGATATAGAGAACACTATGCTTCAACTAATGTCATGAAATCACTGATAAGAAAACACCATGGCAACTGCATACTGTCAGAAGGTTTTCTCCCTAAATATGGTCCCCTCTCCCTCTTTCCTTCCCGACCCCCTAACCCCACCTCCCCCTCCTTCAACACACAAGATCAAATATATTTGGCCTTGACTCATTCCCAATATTATGTAGCAAATCTTAAAACCCTTTAGTCATCACAAGAACAATTCCCTCTCCCTTCATCCCAAGAGAGCATTGGTTGCTAAGGTACCATAGAGCAAGAAATTTTCAAGGGGAAATATCTTCGTGGTTTTTGTGGTTAGAATAAAACCACAAATGTTTTACCCACAAACTTTTAATTTTACAGTTTAATTGAGATGGCATCGAGCTGTAAACCAACAAATTTTTTTTCCACGAATAAATTTCAATATTGATAACCATGAAGATATTTCCCTCAAAAATTTCCCACTATACGGTAGTTCCCATGTGAGTCCAATCTATCATGGAGGAATCCAGGGGTTCATTCTGTGGAATTGGTGTGTTCAATACCTAGAGAAATACAGAAAGGTCATGTGTACTATATAGAAACCCATTTTAGTGATCTTATTAGTATTGGGGGGATAAATTAGAGTGGAGTATATATTAGAGTGGAGTATATATCAGAGTGGAGTATATATTAGAGTGGAGTATATATCAGAGTGGAGTATATATTAGAGTGGAGTATATTAGAGTGGAGTACATATTAGAGTGGAGTATATATTAGAGTGGAGTATATATTAGAGTGGAGTATATATTAGAGTGGAGAACATATTAGAGTGGAGTACATATTAGAGTGGAGTACATATTAGAGTGGAGTGTATATTAGAGTGGAGTACATATTAGAGTGGAGTACATATTAGAGTGGAGTGTATATTAGAGTGGAGTACATATTAGAGTGGAGTACATATTAGAGTGGAGTACATATTAGAGTGGAGTATATATTAGAGTGGAGTATATATTAGAGTGGAGTACATATTGGAGTGGAGTATATATCGGAGTGGAGTATATATCGGAGTGGAGTATATATCAGAGTGGAGTATATATTAGAGTAGGCTATTATATTAAGGTTTAGCCTGTCAGGGATTTGTCTCACTACTCGACTGCTATTCAATCCTCAGCATTAAAACAAAGGATCTACTTCAGAGTTATAAAATGTCTACTTCATGCCAGTATAATAATTACCACTATTCTGGAATTCTTCTGTTAGGTGTGGAGCTATACATGTTGAATGAAAAAAAAAATGTTCTATTCTATCTAATACAGAGTAAAACTGAAACAAAAGATTAATTCCATCACATCTGGAGTCTGATCAGGAAGTCTGTGTGAGGTTACACTGTACATTCTATCACACCATAGAATTTATTATACGTGGCAAGATTATCCAAGTTTGATGGAGCCTTCTTTTGAATGGTAATAAGCACACAAGATAAACAGGTAAATTAGGTTTAATCTAGGTCTATACAATGATACCACACCACAAACCTCACATTGCTTTCTCCATCCCACCAACAAGTGTTATATTGAAAACCTATACAGACCCATTATACTTGCTAAACTGTGGATTATACACAGGTACAGTAATAATTGTAAGAAAAATTATTCCTCTATCAGCTCTTAACTGGTGGCAGGTAAGTAAAACATTAGCTGATTCAGAAGTTAAGGACTATACACCACACCTCTTTCCCATTATTCAGGGTAAAGGGTCGCTGAAGACTTAGCACCAAACAGCAACTTATTTCTAGTTGTCCGTGCAATTAGCTACATACACTTCAGGTTA
The DNA here is from genome assembly GCA_964016965.1 of Diacarnus erythraeanus. Classification (NCBI taxonomy): domain Eukaryota; kingdom Metazoa; phylum Porifera; class Demospongiae; order Poecilosclerida; family Podospongiidae; genus Diacarnus; species Diacarnus erythraeanus. The sequence continues at coordinate 253,620 of OZ024682.1, forward strand.
ACTAGTTACCTCCTGCACCATCCTTCCAACGGCTTCTCTCGGGGGCGTCCTGATAGTTGTCTGCATCTTCTGAAAGTAATTTCCGATTTCGTGACCCTAGCATTGCTATCCGGACACTCCGCGTAAGCGTCCGTAAAGGTGGCACCTCTATCAATAGAGAACCTGAACATTTTCAGAGCTAGAGTAGTTTAGCTAGTACACTATGACTCTCCTCACCGGAGTAAAGACACTGTCCATCTCCACGTTAGTCTAGCACGCGCGACCCCTTTGCACGCGAAATTCGGAAGGTGTGTAGGTCTTCATGATTTTGAACTCTAAACCTTTATCTCAATTCTTTTGCATTCTTTTGCATTATTGTATTATTATTATTATTGTTGTTATTGTTATTACACAAACAAACAAACAAACAAACAAACAAACAAAAAGGTGTGTAGTACGTGTACGTACGTGCACGTGTGTGTCTAGTGACACTGACATCCAGTACCAGTTCTAAAAGAATGTAATGACTCCAATACTAGAAATAACAATTTAATAGTGATGATTCTACACCATATTATCATGATAACAGAAGTAAGAATAAATGTCAAAACTCCACCACCATTTCCTCTTCTTGGCTGACTTATCTTGGTCTGGCTTCTGTAACCCTTTCACAGGAACAGAAGTACCACATGATTGGCTGATGTTAGGTCCTTAAATAAAAATCATTTTTAAAATTCTATAAAGGACAGACTTGATCTTGTAAATTATATTGTCCTATAGGACAGACTCTGAAGTATAAATACACTTGCAGCTATAACACATTGAAAATGTCCACTCATAGGTATTACAACTTCAATATTATTATCACCTCAATTATCTAATTATCAGGACACAAATGTGTCCTATGTGAACCCCTCTATTTCAACCCTCTCAGATGTATACAGTGGAACTCTTCTATTCCAGCCCTCTGAAATGCATACCTCTAATACAACCCCGAAAAGAAATGAAGACACCTCTGTATACAGTGACCGCCTGAAATGAGGACACCTCTGTATTAAGGACTTGGACAACTTGCATATTAACCCCTTGAAATGAGCCCAGCCCTTCATAAGGACATTTTAATTTCTCCCAAGGTATCTGGAATAGAGAGGTTCTACTGTACCACTAGCACTACCAAAGAACTCCATGAGAAGTCAGATGGTTCATCACATACACACATAGTTGTATAGAATGACTCACTCACTGGAGTAATGACAGTAAGGTGACCGTCTCCTGCTCCTGGGTGGGTTGCTAAGGTCAAGGATCACATCACCCACGTTCAGGTTACCTTGGAGATGGCAAAACTAGAGGCGGCAAAATATTCTCTCTAAAGTAGTCACACGACATTTGGACTGCCCCAAAATGGACAGGAATATGGGGGGAGGGGGAGGGGGCATTGGCTAATAATTCCCTGTCAGGTCCAAACAGAGCACATGAGAAATCAAAACACTCATAGGAAAATCATTCCTATTTAGACTGATTGGAACCTCTCTATTCCAGACACCTTGAGACAAAGTAAAGTGTTCTGATTAGAGAAGTGGACTCATTTCAGGTGGTGAAGTTCTAATACAAAGTTGCATAATCAAGTTCTTCTAACACAGAGGTGACTTCATTATATAGGGTGTTAGAATAGAGGAGTTTCACAGTATACAGAGGTAGGAAGTTGGAATGGATACTGGGTATAGTGGGTCCCTATGTCTTCAATGGACATTTAATCTTCACCAGTGTTCTCCCCAGGATAGTTAAGGTATAGTGGGTCCCTATATCTTAAATGACGTTTAATCTTCACCAGTGCTCTCCCCAGGATAGTTAAGGTATAGTGGGTCCCTATGTCTTCAATGGACGTTTAATTTTCACCAGTGTTCTCCCCAGGATAGCTAAGATATAGTGTGTCCCTATGTCTTCAATGGACATTTAATCTTCACCAGTGTTCTCCCCAGGATAGTTAAGGTATAGTGGATCCCTATGTCTTAAATGGACGTTTAATCTTCACCAGTGCTCTCCCCAGGATAGTGGGTCCCTATGTCTTCAATGGACGTTTAATTTTCACCAGTGTTCTCCCCAGGATAGCTAAGATATAGTGTGTCCCTATGTCTTCAATGGACGTTTAATCTTCACCAGTGTTCTCCCCAGGATAGTTAAGGTATAGTGGGTCCCTATGTCTTCAATGGACGTTTAATTTTCACCAGTGTTCTCCCCAGGATAGCTAAGATATAGTGTGTCCCTATGTCTTCAATGGACATTTAATCTTCACCAGTGTTCTCCCCAGGATAGTTAAGGTATAGTGGATCCATATGTCTTCAATGGACGTTTAATCTTCACCAGTATGAACACTAATGATGATTATAGGTTTTAAAATAACTTAGTTCTTTCTATTTTGGACACCTAGGGACAAATTAAAGTGTCCTGATTAGAGGGATGACCTCATTTCAGGGGGTGGAGTTCTAACAATATTAATACACAAGCTGTTATTTGGGATATATCCAGTGTCAGATGTCATGTATATTATTCTACCTTCATATATCCTAGCACAAGGTTCCTCACCTTCATCTACTACATCCTTATGCAGACAGGATTCCTCAATACCGATGAATACTGTGGTCATGCCTGGACTATGAGCAATGGCACAGGTATGTTCACCTCCAGCTCCTCTAACGAATGCCTACAAGTGTCATACCCTTTACCCTATGTGGGAGGGTAAACAAGATAGATATTTACAAAAGAGATGATTTAGTACTAGCTAAATAATAGTGGAATCTCTCTCTTTTAACTGCTCTCAAACGAGGACACCTCTATATAGAGTGGAGCCCCTCTATTACAAACTCTTCAAATGAGGACACACACCTCTATATACAGTAAAATCCTTCTATTCCAAACACTTCCTTATTGAGGACACTTAGCCACATGGACAAGAAATATTTAGCTTCTTTGCCAAAGGATCATCCTCAGTCAGATAGCTACAGAGATCCAGGGAAGGGGTGCTGCATGGCCATAAGATGGAGGGTGTGGGAGGGGTGTAAGAAACATACAAGTTTATCAGAGAGTTTTGCCAAGGGGGGATGAATTCCAGGATGACACACCTCCTCTCTATACAGCCATGGTCTAGATCTAAGAAGTTAGAGATGTATAAAGTCAGAGTGAAGAATTCATCTGTCTGCTCTATAGAGGTAGTTATTACTTGGAGAGTCTGTTAGGAGAGGTTTCTCTCCTCAAGTCAACATATAAGTTCCTGTGGTTTAAATCAAGATGGAGGGCTTTAGTATTCTACTCACACACACTCTCAGAGTACACCTATTATTATTCCTCTTTGAAAATCACTTGAATTGATAAACACATCATAATATTAGGTAAAGTCAGTGGAAATATAAAGGACAGGTACACACATTAGTAAAATATAGTGCATGAGTACATGTGGATAGAGCTATACTTTATGATGATAGACATTAACATATTCATAATCTACATGACAAACATAGTGATAATGGTGGACAATGATACAGGTACACATGTACTAAAAACATTGAATATGGTTGTTATCATGATCACACACATACACTACTCCACAGTTATCTACTGCTAGTCCAACAGGAATATTAAACTCTCCTGGACACCACCCTTTTCTTCCAAATGATGTAACAAACTGACCCTCACAAGTAAACACAGAGACACGATCATTACTAAACTCACTAACATACACTATATCATTAGTGTCTACTGTAATACCAGCAGGACAACACAGTTCCCCCCTACCCTCACCACGCCTACCAAACATTCTTAAAAACTTCCCACTAGCTGTGAAGACTTGGATTCGATGGTTATTACTATCAGTTACGTACACATTCCCAGTGCTGTCACAGGCTATACTCCATGGATATTTAAACTGTCGCTTGCCACTGCCTTCCTTCCCAAAGGTGCTAGAGAAGGTGAGGTCAGAGTTCAGTACTTGTACATGATGATTAAAACGATCCACCACATATACCTTGTTGTTTATAGTATTGAATGTAACATCTGAAGGACTGTCAAACTGTAGAGGACCACTAGCTTTAGTACCGACTGCTGTGAGGAACTTGCCAGTTGTTGTAAACTTCTGAATGCGATGATTGTCTGTATCTGCCACTAGAATATTCCCCTCACTGTCTACTGTAACACCACGAGGCCACCATAACTGTCCATGACCAGAGCCTTCTGTGCCAAATGATTGAAGCTTCTTTCCACACTGACTAAATACAGAGACACAATGTCCATAATGTTCAGTTACCACTACCTCACCCCTCTCGTTCACTGCTACTCCATAAGGTCCCTTCACCCTGTCTATAGTTAGGATTGGATTGCCAAGCTTCTCTACTGGTAATTTCACTGATACAAAAAATGGACTTCCTCTGATGTGTTGGCCCTCCACTTTCACATGGAGCAGATGCTTACCCTTTAATGCCGGCCGATATCCTATTTCGTACTGGTTCTCTTTTCTTCTCTCTACGTTGCCCACCACTCTGGAACCTGTTATCTCTGACACAAGCTCACACTCTAATGACTTGATGGGACGACTACAAGCTTCACAACTAAAATCCATAGTTTGTAAGATAGCTGTACACTTTTCTCCTACAACTGATGTCTCTAGACCTTTACCTGTAGCTTGGCACTGTGATGGATCGGGATCTCCTGCTGAATATACTTTCCCGTAATTACGAAAAGCTGTGGTAACATCTGGTGAGGAGAAAAATTTAATGTCGGCTTCTGTGTTTGGCTTCAAGGTGTCTGGTTGGAAAGGTGTGGTCAGTTCCTTAACTTGCTTCACTATGTTTCTCTTCATTGTCAGAACATCTCCTTGACTCCCTGTCTCTAAGCTTTTCCTAACAAAGTTGAGACAGCTGCTCACCTGTGCCTGGATGGTCTCCATCTCGTCCCTCTGGGTTGCTAGGCCTTTCAGCTTAGCCTGAGTTATTTTGTGTAAAACACTGATAAGTTCGGTCTTCCTAACATCCAGCAATTGGTGGAGTCCTCTTATGGCGTTGTATATGCTGTCTTCGATGACTTCTCGCTGATCAGACACTTCTCTGCAACGTGTGTCTAACTGTGCTAATGCTTTCTTCAATGTATTCAGTTTACCCTCCATTGGCTCTAGTGATGGTCTCACTTCTCCCTTGTACTTCTCGTATGCATTCTTGATCTCGTCATAATCGTGGCCTTCATGCTTACCTCCTCTAAAAGCACATTTATAGCAGATCAGCTCCCCACATGTCCCACAGTAAAGCTCTCGTTCTTTATCGACATGTTCAAAACAGTTGGGAATGGTTTTCTTTGTTGATGAAGTGAGGGGCGTTGCTCTAACTTTTGACCCTTCTAAACTGACTGCTGTGTCTCTTTCTTTTACTAGATCTTCTCTAATTCGTAGGAATTTGTTGGTCTGAAATGCAGACTGGAGGCCTGCTACTCCGTTGGCTGGAACTGGTGTGGCCTGACGACAGATTGGGCAAGTTAGGGAGAGATCTCCCTGCTGGTCTCTCACAACAAGTTTAACAAGACATTTCCTGCAATAGGTGTGGAAGCATTGGAGTAGTTTGGGATCATCATAGATATCAAGGCAGATAGAACAGTTCAGCTGCTCCTCCAGTCGCCTGATTGCTTCTCCAGCCATAATACAAACTCTTCAGTTACACCCCTTTTTCTTGGAACAATAAAATGCTGTTTACTTCATATATGGTTGACATGTGATAATGTGTGTATTTTATGAATATTATCACAACCACTAGATGGACTACAGCAATAATGTGTTGACTTAGTCGTCAACATCTCATAACCCACTACTGCATACTGCATCTCTTAGCTATATAGAGACATCAAAGAGGGGAGCCTATTCTATTACAACTCCACGACACACATGGAATACAACAGAAGTCACTAACTCTCACACACAGCCTCTGTTTTTAGCCCTTACAATAGATATTAGTCCTTATGTGCTGGTTATGAAGAATTATTATAACAATATTCATAACCAGCCAGCACACATGATACACACATGGGTATGTATAATACTACACATGAGAGGTGTCTTATACATACCCATTTAAGAATCAAGAAGCTCTGAAGAGATAAACTCAGTTGGAATAGAGGAGTTCCACTGTATACAGAGATGTCCTCATTTCAGGGGGTTTAAATAGAGGAGTTCCACTGTATACAGAGGTGTCCTCAATTCAGGGAGTTGGAATAGAGGAGTTCCACTGTATATAGAGGTGTCCTCATTACAGGGAGTTGGAATAAATACTGGATAGTTAAGGTATAGTGGGTCCCTATGTCTTCAATGGACGTTTTATCTTCGCCAGTATGAACACTAATGATGATTATAGGTTTTAAAAATGACCCCTTAGTTCTTTCTATTTTGGACACCTAGGGACAAATTAAAGTGTCCTGATTAGAGGGACGACCTCATTTCAGGGGGTGGAGTTCTAATAATATTAATACACAAGCTGTTATTTGGGATATATCCAGTGTCAGATGTCATGTATATTATTCTACCTTCATATATCCCAGCACAAGGTTCCTCACCTTCATCTACTACATCCTTATGCAGACAGGATTCCTCAATACTGATGAATACTGTGGTCATGCCTGGACTATGAGTAATGGCACAGGTATGTTGACCTCCAGCTCCTCGTACGAATGCCTACAAGTGTCATACCCTTTACCCTATGTGGGAGGGTAAACAAAATAGATATTTACAAAACAGATGATTTAGTACTAGCTAAATAATAGTGGAATCTCTCTATTCTAACTGCTCTGAAACAAGGACACCTCTATATAGAGTGGAGCCCCTCTATTACAAACTCCTCAAATGAGGACACACACCTCTATATACAGTAAAATCCTTCTATTACAAACACCTCTTTATTGAGGACACTTAGCCACACGGACAAGAAATATTTAGCTTTTTTGCTAAATAAGGATCACTCTTGGTCAGATATCTATAGAGATCCAAGGAAGGGGTGCTGCATGGCCATAAGATGGAGGGTGTGGGAAGGGTGTAAGAATCATACAAGTTTATCAGATAGAGGGGTAGGAAAGGTGGGTTCAAATGGTACTGCAGCACCCATAGTTTTTTATGCTGCAGCACCCCTAGTTTTTTTGTGGCTGTACCTATGGCATACATTATTTTTTGATAGCACCCCTTTATTCAAGTTTGTTCCAGTTGACTTGTGTATTTGTTGTTCTTTCTCCATGTAACAGTAGAGACTAGATTACATCATTGTTAATTGTGCATTGTTATTGTACTGTACCTAGCCCTAGTATATAGCCCGTAGCAATGACAATGATTTAATCTGTTACATGGAGAAGGAGCCCTGTCCATCCCTTCAATCTGTTAACATGATGTACATGTGTAAATTAATGTAACACCCTGGTATCATGATCATGTGATAAACTAAGCAACCATAATCAGATGCCATGTCTATAAGCTATAGCTAGCTATGTCTCAGAAGAGGCTGACCAGCTTTTTGGCCAAGGTCACAGTAAATGAATCAAGTTGGCCAAGGTCACAGTAAATGAATCAAGTTCAGCCAATTGTGAAGCAACCAGTGTGTGTCCTGATGATCAAACACTGCACCAAAAATGAAATTTCCTACAATCGGCCAGATGCAGGAAAGACATATTTCCTACACTTTTTCAATGAAGGATAGGGCAGAATTTCCTACACTGTCCTAAATTCTGCCCTATCCTCTACCAAAACAGTGTAGTAAACGTGTGTTTCCTACATCTGGCCAATTGTAGGAAATTTCATTTTTGGTGCAATGAAATTTAAATGTAAACAACTTTCTTAGCAGTAAAACAAAATTTGAATCCCCAGGGCCATGAAGTTGAAATTCCTATAGCTATATAATAATAATGAAGGGGAAAATCTGCTCCATGTGAATGTCCTTGTTGTATTGTTCCCTATCATCCACTGCAAGTATATATGATTATAAGGAGTAGCTAGAGCAGTCAAAGACAAGGCAAACATGTCCAAATACAGCCTGGATGGTATACTAAATATCCTTGAATAAGTGTGTGCACCACTTAAGACAGATTATTCTGCTCTATAGTTATGCCAGCATGCTGAAAAGTGAAATTTGCTGACTTTCAGTACATCAAAATTTTATTAATGATCAAGGCAATGTGCTTTGCTGCACAATGCAATGACAGTTGTGTATGACTTGGGCATATACAATTAAGTTTTCCCCAAATAATGGATTTCCCTTTTGATAATTTGGGAAAGGAAGTATCTATCCAATACCATTAAAGATATTAAAAACTTGGTAGCAACAGCAGAGAGGTCTTTTTCTTCTTTATGGATGCTTAAAACATACTCAGAAGCATAATGATAATTGAATAATTATTTTTGTTGTATATTCACAAGGACAAACTTGATTTACATACATATTGTCTATTAGTAGATTTATTTCAAAAAAGAGTTAATTACTTTTGAAAGCTTTCATAATATTAATATTTTTGTTGGTCTTTTTATGATAATTATAGCCTAAAATCCCCTCTATTCCAACCTCCTGAAACAAGTCCCTCCATTCAAACACCCTGAAATGAGGACACCTCTGTATACAGTGACCTCCTGAAATGAAGACACCTCTAATATTAAGGACTTGGACTACTTCTAACAATTAACAACTTGAAATGAGCCCAGCCCTGAAGTGAAGTTCTAATACAAAGTTGCATATTCAAGTTCCACTAACACAGAGGTGACCTCATTATATAGGGAGTTGGAATAGAGGAGTTCCACTGTATACAGAGGTGTCCTCATTTCAGGGTGTTGGAATAGAGGAGTTCCACTGTATACAGAGGTGTCCTCATTTCAGAGTGTTGGAATAGAGGAGTTCCACTGTATACAGTGGTGTCTTCATTACAGAGAGTTGGAATAGATACTGGATAGTTAAGGTATAGTGGGTCCCTATGTCTTCAATGGATGTTTAATCTTCACCAGTGTTCTCCCCAGGATAGTTAAGGTATAGTGGGTCCCTATGTCTTCAATGGACATTTAATCTTCACCAGTGTTCTCCCCAGGATAGTTAAGGTATAGTGGGTCCCTATGTCTTCAATGGACGTTTAATCTTCACCAGTGTTCTCCCCAGGATAGTTAAGGTATAGTGGGTCCCTATGTCTTCAATGGACGTTTAATCTTCACCAGTATGAACATTAATGATGATTATAGGTTTTAAAATGACCCCTTAGTTCTTTCTATTTTGGACACCTAGGGACAAATTAAAGTGTCCTGATTAGAGGGACGACCTCATTTCAGGGGGTGAAATTCTAATAATATTAATACACAAGCTGTTATTTGGGATATATCCAGTGTCAGATGTCATGTATATTATTCTACCTTCATATAGATTATGAATACTGTGGTCATGCATGGACTATGAACAATGGCACAGGTATGTTGACCTCCAGCTCCTCTAACGAATGCCTACAAATGTCATACCCTTTACCCTATGTGGGAGGGGAAACAAAATAGATATTTACAAAACAGATGATTTAGTACTAGCTAAATAATAGTGGAATCTCTCTATTTTAACTGCTCTGAAACGAGGACACCTCTATATAGAGTGGAGCCCCTCTATTACAAACTCCTCAAATGAGGACACACACCTCTATATACAGTAAAATCCTTCTATTCTAAACACCTCCTTATTGAGGACACTTAGCCACATGGACAAGAAATATTTAGCTTCTTTGCCAAAGGATCACTCTTGGTCAGATATCTACAGAGATCCAGGTAAGGGATGCTGCATGGCCATAAGATGGAGGGTGTGGGAGGGGTGTAAGAAACATACAAATTTATTAGAGAGTTTTGTAGTATATTTCATATTAATCATGATTACATCATATTATTCATATCTGAGCATGCTCATTGGCTCATTGTCATCATTGTCTCATTATGAAACACGCACGTGTCATTCTGATTTTGTAGACAGTCTAGTTCTTGTTCTCTCTCTTTCTCTGTATCAAGAGTAGTATAATTATATTTATTAAAAGATATTGACTTGGCTTATCTGGGCAAGCGGGTAGACACTTCACCATTTAGTTGCCTTACTCTATCTCTCAGTTGGGTTGAAGTGTAACTTATACTGAAATCCGTATCAACTGGATCAATGTTGACTCCAAGATGGTCTGGCATACTTAACAGTTGTCTGCCCATGATGAGATGAGAAGGTGTGAGGGGTTCTTCTAAATCATCGGAAGACACGAATGACAAGGGTCTTGAATTTAGTATTGATTCGACTTCAGTTAGAGCAGTGCATAGCTCATCTATAGTAAGTTGATAACTTCTGACCATTTTCCTTAAACAACGTTTAGTGGATCTAATCAGTCTCTCAAATACTCCTCCCCACCATGGAGCCTTTTCAATATTAAAAATCCATTCCACACCTCTTCCAGACAAATGGTCTTGCACAAGTTGTTCCTTGAACACTGCCTTGATAAAACGTGCAGTTGCCTTCCATTGTCTGAAAGAAACTTTTGGGGAATTCCTCTCCTTGCAGCAAAACACTTAAGACATCGAATAAATGTTTCAGATGACATATCAGTAACCACATCAATGTGTACAGCTCTAGTTACTAGGCATGTGAATAGACATATCCACACCTTTTCAGAACTCGTAAGACCAAATGATCGAACATGTACTGGACCAGCATGTCTACACCTGTATATGTAAATGGTGGCACTTCCTTGACACGGAAATCTGGCAGAGGAAGTGGTGGTGGAGCTTGGAAAGGTGCTCCTTCAAATCATCTGCATAGAACACATTGGTGAATGATTGATCTCACAAGACTTCGACCTTTGATAATCCAGAATGTTTCCTTCACTCCATCATGGCCAACCTTGATATGGGCATCTTGAATAATGAGAGTTGTGTAGTGATGTTCACGAGGTAATAGAAGTGGATATTTGGTGTTATAAGGAATGGTTGCATTAGCAAGTCGTCCACCACAACGCCAAAATCCTTGATCATCTTCAAAAAGATTGAATTGCCTTTTCCATGATGTGAAGGACTTGTCACCTGGAAGTATACTCTGTACTGAAATGATCCACTTTTTCTCAGCATCAGCTAGTTCAGCAGTTGAGAGAGCTGAGGGTTTAGTCGATAGACTCCCTTTAAACAGCTGTATGGCTCTGAGAACATATGCTGTAACCCTCACGAGACGGGAAAGAGTACTACATCGTCGACAGTCTATCACCTCTTCTATATTTCCTTTGGTCTCAGTAGTCAGCAAAGTATGAAGAGTTTTCTTCATCTCAGAGACACATTCCTCTGGCATGGTCGATGTACTGGTCTCATGTTGTGATAACATAGCTGTAGAAAGCCATTCAGGTCCATGATGCCATAGTTTGCTCACAGACAGCTCTAAAAAAGACATACCCCTGGAAGGTAAGTCTGCTGGATTTGCTTCACCTGGACAGTGACTCCATTGCTCTGGAGAAACTTTCTGTCGGATTTCTGTGACTCTGTTTTGAACAAAAGGTTTCCACTCCTTTTCAATTCCCTGAATCCAATAGAGTGCAACCCTGGAATCTGTAAAACACTTTAATTTGAGCTGTGGGAGATGAGACTATCTGCTACAGTAGTGATAAGACGACTAAGTAGCAAAGCAGACAAAAGCTCTAAGCGTGGTATTGTTTGTGACTGCAATGGTGCAACACGAGTTTTGGCTGTCACAAAGCTAATATGGACATCCTCTTCTCTCACTGTAACAAGATACACTATGGCTGCATAAGGAAGGATTGATGCATCGCAAAATCCACAGAGGAAATAAGAATCATCAAAGTGGATAGAGGTCTCCCAGGATAGTTCCTGCGTAACTTTCATCAAATACTTCTGTTCCATTCTTGACGGGTACAACTTGTGATTCTGAAGTTTTTATTTGTTCTGCACTTCTTTGTAGAATTGAAGAGGAATACCCTGCTTACTCAAAATAGATAATGGCACGAACAATTTGGTGAAAGATATGTTTATTCTCATTCATACGTATCTGTAGGGCACTACTAGCCATTACATTGATACGTCTGGCTGGATTATCAATAGTGCTTTTCAGAATATCAGCATCTTGGAGGCAATGCCGATGATAATTGACCATAGAGTGGTTGTTTAAGGTTTTGTTCGCTTAACCTTTTTGAAAAAGACCTATTAACAAGCAAACCTTTGTCTTTTTGTTGAGAAGAAGGAAGGAGAAGTGAACATGGCCCACAAAACACAGCATTTAGCTTTGGACTATATAAAAGCCAAGGATATTTTTCCAGCCAAGAATTACTAAATTTACGGTTGTTTATGCAAGAATGTACTTAGAAAAGTTGTAGGTGGAGGAATATGCTCATAAAGCAAAGAATACTTCTCATCCTTTGAAAGATTAGAAACTACATGAGATATAATTATCATCAATGGATTTTGTTGGCTCCAGTAAAGTACCAGTATTGTTAAAAGGTGCAGGCTCAAGAAGCACTGAATGAGGTTCATCACTGCTGCTTGGCATCGTTAGCATAACTCTCACAGGTACAGGCACTGGTGAAGCATCAGGTTGAGTCATGGTCATGCTCACAGGTATAAGCACTGGTGAAGCATTAGGTTGGGTACTAGCACCCGGGAGATTCACCATCAGAAGGCCCTGAAACATAATTAACTTACTGAGGCTGGTTATGCTGTTAATAGGCTTACCTTCATCCTCAATAGCTACTTGTGCATGTGGTAGCATGTGGATATAGGTAGTGCTGACTCAGTTCACCAAGTATGTTATGCATTAATACCAGATGTGTATATACAAGGTAACAAATAGGACAACATGCATACTATGAATATCATTAGTTGTTTAAAAGGTGGGTTCAGGTAAACCCACATGAACCCCCCCCCCTGCGTATGGGCCTGATCTATACGTATTTTCAGCATCTTTATAGTAGGTCATTGGAAAAAAACCTAGTACTTCATTCTAGATTTTATATTGAGAACCATTTGAGATCATAAAAATAATAACTTTCAGTTTTATTGCTCTCTTCTTCATCCTCTAGCTAGATAGCTACTTAGGCAAAACTGTATAAAAATTTTCTTAAAAATTACAATTTATTTTTAATCACAATGGATTTTGTACTTGGCTAAATCATAATGGAAAGAATTTTGCACTTAACAATAAATTTTCAGTCATGATAAAGTTTGGCTTGAATACCTCCTAACTCTCTGCAAAATCAAATTTTAATTTTGTACTGAAATCAATTATTATTTTCAATCCATTTCTAATTATGTAGCTAATTGGAAATAATTTGGCACAAGTATCTACTGACAGTTAAAGAAAGCATACAACATACACAATAGTAGGAATAATGGATAATTGTATGTGGAGTATCTAAGATAACTGGTAGATTGCTACGTACCACTATTCTGTAAGATGGGCTAATAGGAGCACAAGAGCTAGTATTGTCAGCCTATTATTCTTTTAGCTACCTAAAATTATGCCTATTAGTTAACTATAAGCTATTCACGAAAAAAACTAATGGTAATGGGGAAATACTATTATCTAACTAATCAGTCTACGCTAAGACCACGTGATTCTAGTGATTCTGGAATGTACTAATAGTATTGATGCATGATAATTAACATGCATGAATATCATTTCAATTACTTCGGGCGTCAAAATTGAAGTACACATTACGTCATCATGCTTATTGACTTATTATTTCTATCTTACCTGATGAGGCTGATATGGTGCTGGTTCTAGGGTTCTCAGGGTTCCAGCAAGTGACTGAATTGTACTGCAGCTGTTCTCATGCCTCTACCACGGAATGTATCTCAGGCATTGTGTGGTCGCGAATGTTTTCCCAACGCCCACGCAACCTGTCACTGTTTTAGTGAAAGTGTGTAAATTCTTAGCAATGTAATCATTCATATTTTCAATGGGTAATGGTCTAAGAGCACAGAAAGCTAGAATGACTTAGTTCTAGTGGTTAATGATCAATGAACCGAGTTTGGAGAGCGGTGATGACCCTTTGCTCCAACTTGTGCAGTCAAGTGAAGTTAGGATGGTGGAGGGAGTGCCTTCACTGGAAGACCTCTATCTTACTGACAGTTTAGTTTGAGTAGGTAAAATCATTGTGCCTAGTAGTGCTAAGTTAGATGTCTCTGGCTGTAAGTTTTTTAATAGCCAGCATGACTCGTGTGGGCTAAACTGTAGAAATTAGCCGATTATGCAATATTTGGACGCTGTCTCTCCTGGACACAGAAGAAGCCAGTGGCTGAAGTATTTGATACTGTGTAGAAGAACCTACCTGCGATGCTCTGACAAGAGATGAAGACCGGGGTTCAGTTTGCTCCAAGTTGTGCAGTCAACTGAAGTCATCGAGGTCATGATGTTTGACCTGTACTTCCCGACCCTCATTTAGCTTAAATTTAGGTGATAATAGTAGTTTGATGTAGATGATACTAAGTTTATTGTTCTTTATGATTTTCAAAGTCATATGAAGTAGAACTAAAGTGTTATGTGAGAAATACTGGTGATACTGTGCCACTGTTTTCCCGCCTTTTCCCCGCCCTCATCTCCGTGTTGAAATAGCAAACGGAAGTGATCACTAGAATACCGGGGTCTTAACGTAGACTGTAATGGTAATGGTCATCTTCTAATTCTTGAAGGGATCTGGATTACTATTAAACATACTATTCACACTTCAAAGCCTCCATACATATCTTACAAATGTAATGAACTCTAATGGGTGAACACTTAACATTGGATGAAGCAATCAGTACAATTTTAATTAATTTAATTAAACAATGAAATAGTCACAAAGTATTGAAATTGTCACTAGTTATAGCCACATTCATCCATGTACATAAAGCAGTGTAATCTTCAAAATACGGGATTTTTAAAGTATGGAAGCAGGTGCAGGCCTGGATTGCTGGGAATTCCCCCAAAGATACATAGCTATATGGATTCATTCAAAAATCCAATTGGAGGTATGGATTTTGAGCCAGTACAAAATTGGAGTAGGTTCTTGCAGCCTGCGTATAAAATAAAGCTTGTTATTTAGATTACCATGAAGATGTATGTTTTAAAATCACCTTCTTTGTCCAATGAAGCAATATAGTCTTTGAATAATTTGAAAGAGTGATGATCTTTAAAACTTGAACACTTAGCGTGGAACATATGTAACAAAAGTTCTGGGGTGGTTTCACTGCTATTTGTACTCCTCGCTATAAATAATTCTTCAAAAATCTTTGGGAGTCGCTCCATGAATCCTAAGCTATGTAGGCCATCAAGTAACTGGTCAATTTCAGCTTTTCTAATGCATATTACTTGATCAAGCATTATCTGCTGAACAATTTGATGTCTGGTTGAGAGCTGCATAATGTAGAAAGAGAAACATTATTAACTCTATGATATTGAATTAGGGCTTAGGGCTATTAATACAGCTACTGAAATGAATGTCTTGAAGACCCATGGCATTCTCTTTAATTATAACATGTTAGTCAAGACTAATGTGGCTTTAAGGGAATGTTACAAATTGCTTAGACAGGGCCTGAACCCCACAATCTTCAATGATGAGGGGGTTGGAGGTGGCCCCACTGATAATAATACAGGCTATGCACTCAGACGATGAACTTAGACTTGAAAATACACTCAATCTCATCACTTTTGCAAAGCTAAAGTGCTGAAACCAAGAGCACAAACAGAAGTAGAATAATCACTGGAGTAGGAACCATGGAGCTCCCCCCCCATCCCGAATATTTTTGTTGGGAGGGGGCCCGGCCTTTCCGGTTTTAGTGAACATGCTGCACTATGCATTACAGCTGCATAGTATTGCAGGGCACATGAAAGAACCAAGGCCCAGGTAGTGACAATAGATAGACACTAGGAATCATAATTAGTTAATGTAAGCATCTCCATTAAGCCTCTCTTCAACATTTTTTTTTTTTCGAAAGACCAACCCCAGTAGAGTGTATACACCCCCCATACCATTATGGTTGCTCAGCATAAAAGCTCGATTTTGATATCAAAATGTAGCTTATTTCATATCGTAGCTTACCATATGCAATGAGCATGTGTTAGAATAATTGAGTGTTCGATTCTGGCTCGCTATTTTGAAACTACGGCATACATGTCAACATTGAATTTGCAAAAGCAGGAGATCTGCCCTGTGGGAAAATTTTTGAAGACCACACCCACTTTTACTGACCACACCTTTTTACTTATTTGCTTTGTGTTGCTTGTTGTACATGTAAGTTGCTGATTTAGCCGTTCTGAGTAAGGATTGGGATGGATTAAATTCTGATGGTTTTTGATAACTGTTTATTTTCACTGATAGAAGAGCACAATGGTGTCATGGCCCAATAAATTCAGTGTCAATTTTTCTCACCATAGAAAAAGTGCGTTCACTGCCAGCATTGCCGGGAGGGATAGTTAACAGAGCTTTGGCAAGCTTAGGTAAATATTCATACCGATATCCTCCAGTATTTGCTTTGATTTTAGCAACACTAGCCCAATATGTGTCTAGTCGGTCTCCCACTGAATATTTAGGTAGCATATCATCATCTAATAACTGCCAATCCGTAAATTCTTCACGCAGCTGGTCTCTTTTCTCTGTTGGTACCATTTCAACTGGCAAGACATTAGCTAGTCGACATACAACATCGGCTGTTAAATCCAACCTGTTTGATGGCTCAAGTAGCTTTATATCATGAAGAAAACTATTCTTTAGTGGAAATTTCTCAAGAAATTTTGTCACTAATGTTGTATAAAAAGTTCGCACACTTTGATAGAATTTCCTTTCTCTGTCCTTTGACAATGAAAAGGCTTGTTCATTCTCAATAGTATCCACATTCAGGTCAAGTGACTGACATTGTTGTATGATTTGTTTTGCTAGTGTGCCGATTTCTAGCTCATTATCCACCAGCTGGTTTTCCATACATTGAAAAGGAACTTTAGTTATGTCCGATTCATCCTTAATAACCCTTGCTTTAACAAACTTTGACAAAATATATACATTTCACCAAACTAGTCATTTCACTGTGAAGTACCGAAATGTTAGGTATTTCACTCTGAAATAAAGTGTTAAATTTGTTAAGGGGCCCGAGAATATAATGCAGAAATAACATATCAGGTAATTCTCTGTCTCTTGTAATAGTAATGCAATTTTCTTTACACGACCTGGCTTTTCAACATCTTCATAGCTGACAAAATATGATTTTAAGGCCTGCCACTGGCTGATAGTCCTACCAGCACACTTCTGAAGACTCAGCCATCTGGTACTTGCATGTTTTATTACCTTCTGCATTTCAGAGCCACAAAATTCCTGATACTCCCTAAATATTTCTTTACGTTTTACTCTGTAGTTGAAGTGATAAAATATATCCACCAATAAAGTATCAACATCTAAAGCTCTTGACTGCTGAAACCACACACAAACTTTCCAGGTGACTTATACACCCTAAATCAATAAGTCTAGGTTGAACTTGCTTTAATCTAGACACAACAGAATTATTCCTACCAAACATCACATTTGCCGTATCACTGTTGAAAGCTATCATATTATTCCATGATATTTTTCTTTCTTGAAGTGCATTCTCTATGCAGGTGAACAGATTTTGTCCTGTTGCATGATTGCAAGTTGGCATATCCAAAAAGAAAGTCTTGACTTGCTCATAGCTTTCATCAAAAAGCCTGACTAGAATGACAAAATTTTTATTAGTAACTCCTTGATCAGCACCACCATCACACATCAACGAAAATAAGCCATTTTGACACAACTTCGTAACGTAGTCAGTCTTCTAAGGGGCTAAAGCACCTTTTAAAATCATAGTTGTTTTGGTCTTTCCTGAGCCATAGCGCCTAGCTATTTTTGAGTCAGGAAACATCTTCTTTACCACTGAATTGTAAGTTTTGATGGACTATCCAATTACTAAATAAGGTTTCTGCCTTAATAACAGCGTCAACTTCACTACCCTCTGTTACCATGTATCGAGACAGTCCTCCACTTCTGGCCACATCAGACATAGCTTTCACATACCCTACGTGTTTCTTCCCCCTATATGTCTTTCTATGTCATGTTTTCCACCTGAAACTACACTAAAATCACTCTTGCAGTATATACATAGAGCATATGATTCACCCTTTCGACTTCTTTTAATTTCATCATACACAGTTAGCCATGCATCTAGAAATTTTGAATCATAATGCTTAGACTTTGCCCTTTTAGGCATGGGAGGACTTAAAAATGAAGTCTCACTAGCAGAACTAGAACATGCTGCAGAGCTACTGGAACTAGCCTCGTACCCACTTAAATATGTGTCTTCAAAGAAGTCTTACTGACACCGTCACAGTCTGAGTCACTATCCATTCTGATTTCTCATGGTACAGGGGTCACAAGGTCAACTTGTATATGATGTGACCTTGTACCAATTAAATGCAGGAGATTCTAATCCAGTGAACACTTGTTTGCAGGAGTGCAGGAGAGTGGTATAAAATGCAGGAGTCTCCTGCCTGTTGCAGGAGAGTTGACAACTATGCTACGGTCTACTGGGGACACTAAGATGGCTAAGGACTGTGGAAAGAAGAGAGTGAGTTATAAGTCTTTAGCGAAGAAGGCCAGGATGGCAAAGAAGACTCCATTACTGTAGAGAGGCGTGGTCCCTCCATGACTGTAACTGCTAAAAAGCTATGACCAAGTCTTCCTACATAAGTTTACCTGCTGGCATATTTTCTGTGTCAGCAGGTATGCCTTCTTCAATGTCTGGTGGTACGTCTGCTTCTGGTGTTGTGTCTTCTGCTTTGGGTGGTCCATCTTCTGCGTCCGCTGACACGTCCACCAGTAATCCCACTGTGTGCAATATGGACTAGGGCTAGGGCTAAAGAGTATCAAGCAAGCTAAGGCAGTAGAAAAGGCCAGGAGGAAGCACAAGACAAAAGCAAGATCACAGGCAGAGGAAGAGTCTATTCAGTCAGAGGGTTTACTCTATGGTCCGGGTGAATTCTGAGTACCCAGCTTTCCCCCCCTCCCTCCCTCCTGCTCCACCTCCTCTCTCCCCCCCCCCCCCCCCCCCACACACACACACCCTTACCCCCACTTTAGAAACCCTACAGCCATGTACAGGTGAAGTTATAGCCATAAGAGTGATGTTACTCTGTTGTCACTGGACAACACATACTTTGTTGTTTTTATAGGACTTTCTAAAACCAGCTGGATCTGCTTGCATTTTCCCCATTTTTCTCATTCTGTCTTCACCCCTACCCTATGATTTATATATCATTAGAAAGCCCATTCTTTTGGCTACATCACAGCAAGCTTCTTTTTTATCAATATTCATGTGTGTGTTGTACAAAGTGTATTTTATGTGACCTCTACAAACAAATTTTTTGCCCTTACAATAGCAATTTGATTATTTACTACACAGTACAGCTAATCTGTTAAATCTGCTTGCAGTGCTGTTCTGCTATCATTAGTCTAACCACAGACCACTTAACAGCCACTCAGCTGGCTCACTGCAATTGATTAAAAGAGGTCAGTGTAAGCTGACCTGCTGGAGGGTGTTGAGGGAGTCTAACATGAGCCGATCTCTTCGTACTCTTACAGAGAGAGTACTGGACACTGTCCCTGCCCAATCACGTGCTACATGGGATGCATCGTACAGCTGGGTTACCTGGTGACGAAACCTGAGAGGCAATAAAGAAACTTGTTTTACTAGTATTAAACCTGCTCTGTACACCTGCTTAGTAATAAATATATAGAGTAAAATCCCCTCTATTCCAACCTCCTCAAACGAGTCCCTCTATTCAAACCTCCTCAAACGAGTCCCTCTATTCAAACCCCCTGAAATGAAGACACCTCTGTATACAGTGGAACTCCTCTATTTAAACCCCCTGAAATGAAGACACCTCTGTATACAGTGACCTCCTGAAATGAGAACACCTCTAATATTTAAGGACTTAGACTACATGTAACTATTCGACACTTTAGTTTCTCACAAAGTATCTGGAATAGAGAGCTTCTTTCTACTGTACCACTAGCACTACCAAAGAACTCCATCAGAAGTCAGATTACATACACACATAGTTGTATAGAATGGTTCACTCACTGGAGTAATGACAGTAAGGTCCTGCTCCTGGGTGAGTTGTTAAGGATCACATCACCTACATTCAGGTTACCTTGGAGATGGCAAAGCTAGATGCGGCAAAATAAACAGTAATATTCTCTCTAAAGTAGTCACATGACATTACCTGCCATTGGACTGCTTCCTTGTATGGCCCCCAG
This sequence comes from Diacarnus erythraeanus, assembly GCA_964016965.1. Taxonomy (NCBI): domain Eukaryota; kingdom Metazoa; phylum Porifera; class Demospongiae; order Poecilosclerida; family Podospongiidae; genus Diacarnus; species Diacarnus erythraeanus. The sequence continues at coordinate 273,897 of OZ024682.1, forward strand.
ATGAACAGGAATATGGAGGGTGGGAGGGCATTGGCTACTAATCCCCTGTCAGATCCAAACAGAGCACATCAGAAATCAAGGGGTGAGAGGAGGGAGGAATAAATGTGAAAAATGACATTTTTACATTGTTTTTAAATTCTATCATACGCTAACCTTAGAATTAGTTTTAACTCAATTGAACACTCTACAGTCAAGTTATGAGGAGTTTCCTACACTCCGGCCTTCATTAAACAGTGGCCAGAAATCTGGGAGAAGATGACGAGAACTATGAACGACTTTATGGTTCCTCAGGCTAAAAGATCCATTTTGATATCAAAATGTAGTTTATTTCGTAGCGTACCTTACCATATGCAATGAGCATGTGTTAGAATATTTGAGTGTCAGTTTGGGGTTGGGCGCATCACAGTCCACAGTTTGAGTGTGTCTGGCTCGCTATTTTACAGTCTACTGGGGACACTAAAATGGCTAAGGACCGTGGAAACAAGAGAGTGAGCTATAAGTCTTTACCAAGGAAGGCCAGGATGGCAAAGAAGACTCCATTACTGTAGAGAGGTGTGGTCCCTCCATGACTGTTACTGCTAAAAAGCTATGACCAAGTCTTCCTACATAAGCTTACCTGCTGGCATATTTTCTGTGTCAGCAGGTATGCCTTCTTCAATGTCTGGTGGTATGTCTGCTTCTGATATTGTGTCTTCTGCTTAGGGTGGTCCATCCTCTGCATTCGCTGGCATGTCCACCAGTAATCCAACTGTGTCCATTTCTAGCAATATGGACTAGGGCTAGGGCTAGAGAGTATCAAGCAAGCAAAGGCAGTAGAAAAGGCCAGGAGGAAGCACAAGACAAAGGCAAGAGCACAGGCAGAGGAAGAGTCTATTCAGTCAGAGGGTTTACTCTATGGTCCGGGTGAATTCTAAATACCAAGCTTCCCCCCCACACACACACACCATTACCCCCGCCTTAGAAACCCTACAGCCATGTACAGGTGAAGTTATAGCCATAAGAGTGATGTTACTCTGTTGTCACTGGACCACATACTTTATGTTGTTTTTATAGGACTTTCTAAAACCAGCTGTATCTGCTTGCATTTTCCCCATTTTTCTCATTCTGTCTTCACCCCTACCCTATGATTTATATATCATTAGAAAGCCCATTCTTTTGGCTACATCACAGCAAGCTAGGCCTAGGGGAAATATGCCAGCATAATTTTGGGAATAATAGGAGTACCTGAGCATCAGGCAGAATAATGGGCAGGATTTTGAGAATTAACTATGTGTAACTCTCCTGTATAGGCTGTAGCAATCAGTATTTGATATTTCAGACTCCACTAATGCTCAGCTCATGAGAAGCAGTGTGTGTTAAGTAACTTAATGTGTCACTGTCACATGTGACATGCAATGAGCTGAGGCTGCTGAGCATGCATGCAGCTGATGGCTCTAGCTCTTCAAAATGGCATCAAGTAGCAGTTCTAGCTTTATTGAAATAGCTACTGATTGTGAAGATACTGAGAAGTTACAGAGACAGAGGCTACTGTCCCTACACTGGTCTGCTGCTGCCAGAAAGGCTTGCCTTATTCAGCCTTCATCTACTGCTTCAGAGCATTTTTTTCACTTTTAAAGAACAGTTTCAATGAACAGCAACAAAGCTGTCTTCAAGAGTACATTGAAAGCTCTTAGATCTGCCAGACTTCGTTATAAAATTTGAATATTTCATAAGCATAATTGGGAATAATGGGCATGGCTGAGGGAATAATAGGCTCACTTTTTGGGAATTGGGGAATAGAATAATAGGAAGATTTTGGAGCACATTTCCCCTAGGCCTACAGCAAGCTTCTTTTTTATCAATATTCATGTGTGTGTTGTACAAAGTGTATTTTATGTGACCTCTACATACAAATTTTTTGCCCTTACAATTTATTTACTACACGGTACAGCTAATCTGTTAAATCTGCTTACAGTGCTGTTCTGCTATCATTAGTCTAACCACAGACCACTTAACAGCCACTCAGCTGTCTCTAGGGTCAAGCACATTATGCTAATTTTCCAGCTTATGCTATTCTCAAGTGCTATATTTTTAAACCCTATTATGCTTTCATGCCAGCTCCTATTATGCTTACATTATGCTCAAAAAATTCATTTTACATACAAAAACAGTTGGGATTGAACGATGCCTCTACATAATCTTCAAGAGAATTCATCTGTTGTTCATTGATAGTGACATCAGAATCAAGATCAGCACTAGAGCTACCACTGGAGCTAGAACTACCCTCAGAATCAACCATAATTATAGGCTATAGACTACTAGCAGTTCCACTAACAACCTCAACTTCATGTGCTACAGACCACAGTGCTGCTGGGCTATAGCATAGCTATGCATCCCAGTGCAGCTGAGCAAGCTATTTAATTGATGTTAAAGTCACTCCAAGCCTAATTGTTAAGTACAGTGAGTGCTGAGTAGCTGCCTAAGGCACTCTGGTCCAGGTCCAGGACCAGAGACTCCAGAGTCCAGACAGGATCAGACTAGGTGACTAGGTGCTCTAGCCTGCTAGGTGGGTCTAAAATTGGAACACTGTTTACTTTAAGGGTCACTAAGTTCACCTGTTATGCCAACATTCTGCCCAATGCTTTGATAGGCCTATTATGCTCAAAGCAATGCTAGCATAATGTGCTTGTCCCTACTCACTGCAATTGATTCATTTTCTAAAAGAGGTCAGTGTAAGGTCAAAGTTTACTGCTTGATAACTCATTACTACAGGGACCTTGGACCAAAGTAAATGTATTAACAGAAAGTTCATTGTAAGAGTAGCATTTTTGTACCAAAACCAAGTTCATAGAACATAGCACAGTGAAGTTATGGTATGTAATGTAAACATTGTCAAAAACATTTATTCTCCCCTTAATCTTCCATGGAATCTGTTATATTGCACAAGTCATCTCCCTGAAATGGTAATTTCAGAAACCCCTCTTCTAATTAAAAGAAAATTCCAATCCCCATTAGACACATATGGAAGTTTTCTTTATGATCATTAGTTTCTTTATTAGAAACTCTGATCATTAGAAAAAATTTCTATAGAAACTTTCTTTATTAGAAACTCTGATGTTTTGAGGTGGCCCCTGAAGTTTCTTGTAATTAAAATCACTACTTGAGGAAAGAAATAATTTCCTTTTCTTTTTTCTTACCTTTGTTGTGTTGGCTCGAGACGGACTGCTGACAAGATGAGGATTAAAGGGATGTGGCGAAAACAAGCCACTCTGTTCAGGTTGCTTCCCTGGTTCATGGAAAAACTGGCCTAACCAGTTCAGCGGGCTCTTGCTCATGTCACTGGACTTGAGTTCATTGGAAAGAGAAGCAAAGAATCCTCGATTAACCCCTGGCCCAGACCCATCTTCTCCATCAAATTTCACTCGGACATTCGTGTAGTGAAAATGAGTTAACTGCAATAATAGAGCAATTATTTCATTTTAAGTTCCTCCCTTGATATGGGTGGAGTTTAACAATTAAACTCCACCCATTCATGGACATAAGATGTGGGGTGGATGATAGTCACACGACTGACCTGTTGGAGTGTGTTGAGGGAGTCTAACATGAGCCGATCTATTCGTACTCTTACAGAGAGAGTACTGGACACTGTCCCTGCCCAATCACGTGCTACATGGGATGCATCGTACAGCTGGGTGACAAAACCTGAGAGGCAATAAAGAAACTTGTTTTACTAGTATTAAAACACCTGCTTAGTAATAAATATATAGAGTGGAATCCCCTCTATTCCAACCTCCTGAAACGAGTCCCTCTATTCAAATCCCCTGAAATGAGGACACCTCTGTGTACAGTGGAATTCCCCCCCTGAAATGAATGCTAAAGTAGTCACATGATATTATCTGCCATTGGACTGCTTCCTTGCATGGCCCCCAGATGGACAGAAATTGCGGGGGGGGGGGGGGGGGGGGGGGCATTGGCTACTAATCCCCTGTCAGGTCCAAACAGAGCACATGAGAAATAGAGACACTCCTCAATTGTATTTGGACTGATTGGAACCTCTCTATTCCAGACACCTTGGGACAAATAAGTGTTCTGATTAGAGAAGTGGGCTCATATCAGGTGGTGAGGTTCTAATACAAAGGTGCATATTCAAGTTCCCCTAACACAGAGGTGACCTCATTATATAGGGGGTTGAAATAGAGGGGTTCCACTGTATACAGAGGTGTCCTCGTTTCAGGGTGTTTGAATAGAGGAGTTTTATTGTGTACATAGAGGTGTATTTCAGGGGTTTTAGCAATTTTCTCCTTATAGTCTTATAGTTACAGATCAACTCCTCATGCTACAACAAATAGAACTCCAAGCTCACTATTCTTACAGCGAGAAGTGCGTACTCGACTAGACGGGTTGAGAAGACGAATGTACTCAACAAACAGGACAACCAGAGTCAAAAGAGAAACCAACATGCATACCAACAGACCAAGGAGGAACCAGCTGATGAACTCGTTTCAGCTGTACACATGAAAATACAGTCAGCCTCCTCCTGGCGAAGGTGGAGGAAGGGAGTGATTTGTATCATGTCCCTCTTGAATCTCTGATCTTCTAGTTCTCTAATACATGTTTGAGTGAAAGTATTGATTCATAAATCAATGAAGCCAATATATGGGAGGGGTGAGGGCAGATTTAATCAAGAGAGAAATCAGGGAGAAAAGGTATAGTGGATCCCTATGTCTTCAATGGACATTTAATGTTCTCCCCAGGATAGTTAATATAGTGGGTCCCTATGTCTTCAATGGACGTTTAATCTTCACCAGTGTTCTCCTCAGGATAGTAAAGGTATAGTGGGTCCTTATGTCTTCAATGGACGTTTAATCTTCACCAGTGTTCTCCCCAGGTATAGTGGGTCGCTATGTCTTCAATGGACGTTTAATCTTCGCCAGTGTTCTCCCCAGGGTATAGTGGGTCCCTTTGTCTTCAATGGACATTTAATCTTTACCAGTGTTCTCCCCAGGAGCACAGGTATGTTGACCTCCAGCTTCTCCAACGAATGCCTAGGAGTGTCATACCCTTTACCCTATGTGGGAGGGGAAACAAAATAGATATTTACAAAACAGATGATTTAGTACTAGCTAAATATTAGTGGAATCTCTCTCTTTTAACTGCTCTGAAATGAGGACACCTCTATATAGAGTGGAGTCACTCTATTCCAGACTCCGGACACACACCTCTATATACAGTAAAATACTTCTATTCCAAACACCTCCTTATTGAGGACACTTAGCCACATGGACAAGAAATATTTAGCTTCTTTTCCAAAGGATCACTCTTGTTCAGATATCTACAGAGATCCAGGGAAGGGGTGCTGCATGGCTATAAGATGGAGGGTGTGGGAGGGGTGTTAAGAAACATACAAGTTTATTAGAGAGTTTTGCCAAGGGGGGATGAATTCCAGGATGACACACCTCTTCTCTATACAGCAATGGTCTAGATCTAAGAGGTTAGAGATGTATAAAGTCCGAGTGAAGAATTCATCTGTCTGCTCTATGGAGGAAGTCATTACTTGGAGAGTCTGTTAGGAGAGGTTTCTCTCCTCAAGTCAACATATAAGTTCCTGTGATTTAAATCAAGATGGAGGGCTTTAGTATTCTACTCACACTCTGAGTACACCTATTATTATTTTTCTTTGAAAATCCCTTGAATTGATAAACACATCATAATATTAGGTAAAGTCAGTGGAAATATAAAGGACAGGTACACACATTAGTAAAATATAGTGCATGAGTACATGTGGATAGAGCTATACTTTATGATGATAGACATTAACATATTCATAATCTACATGACAAACATAGTGATAATGGTGGACAATGATACAGGTACACATGTACTAAAAACATTGAATACGGTTGTTATTAGAATCACACACATACACTACTCCATAGTTATCTACTGCTAGTCCAACAGGATAATTAAACTCTCCTGGACCCTCCCCCTTTCTGCCAAATGATGTAACAAACTGACCCTCACAGGTAAACACAGAGACACACCCATTACCAACCTCACTAACATACACTATATCATTAGTGTCCACTGTAATACCAGCAGGACAATTTAGTTTCCCCCTACCCTCACCACGCCTACCCAACATCCTCAAAACCTTCCCACCAGCTGTGAAGACTTGAATACGATCATTATTTTTATCAGTTACATACAAATTCCCAGTGCTGTCACAGGCTATACTCCATGGATGCTTAAACTGTCCCTTGCCACTGCCTTCCTTACCAAAGGTGCTGAAGAAGGTGAGGTCAGAGTTCAGTACTTGTACACGATGATTATAAAATTCTACCACATATACCTTGTTGTTTGTAGCATTGAATGTAACATCTAAAGGACTATTAAACTGTAGAGGACCACTACCTTCAGTACCGACTGCTGTGAGGAACTCGCCAGTTGTTGTAAACTTCTGAATGCGATGATTATCTGTATCTGTCACTAGAATATTCCCCTCACTGTCTACTGTAACACCACGTGGATACTTAAACTGTCCATGACCAGAGCCTTGTGTGCCAAATGATCGAAGCTTCTTTCCACACTGACTAAATACAGAGACAATATATCCATCACGTTCAGTTACCACTACCTCGCCCCTCTGGTTCACTGCTACTCCCCAAGGTCCTTTCACCCTGCCAATAGTTAGGATTGGATTGCCAAGCTTCTCCACTGGTAATTTCACTGCTACAGGAAATGGACTTCCTCTGATGTGTTGGCCCTCCACTTTCATGTGCAACTGGTGCTTACCCTTCACTGTCGGCCGATATCCTATTTCGTACTGGTTATCTTTTCTTCTCTCTACGTTGCCCATCACTCTGGAACCTGTTATCTCCGACACAAGCTCACACTCTAATGACTTGATGGGACGACTACAAGGTTCGCTATTAAAATTCATAGTTTCTAAGATAGTTGTACATATGTTTCTCCAACAACTGCTGTCTCAAGACATTTACCTGTAGCTTGGCACTGTGATGGATCGGGATCTCCTGTTGAATATACTTTCCCGTAATGACGACAAGCTGTGGTAACATCTGGTGAGGAGAAAAATTTAATGTCGGCTTCTGTGTCTGTCTTCATGGTGTCTGGTTGGAAAGGTGTGATCAGTTCCTTCACTTGCTTCACTATGTCTCTCTTCATTGTCAAAGCATCTCCATGAATCTCTGTCTCTAAGCTTTTCTTAACAAAGTCGAGACAGCTGCTAAGCTGTGCCTGGATGGTCTCCATCTCGTCCCTCTGGGTTGCTAGGCCTTTCAGCTTAGTCTGAGTTATTTGGTGTAAAACTCTGATAAGTTCGGTCTTCCTAACATCCAGCAATTGGTGGAGTCCTCTGATGGCGTCGTGTATGCTGTCTTCAATGATTTCTCGCTGATCAGACACTTCTCCTCTACGTGTGTCTAACTGTGCTAATGCTATCTCCACTGTATTCAGTTTACCCTCCATTGGCTCCAGTGATGGTCTCACTTCTCCCTTGTACTTCTCGTAGGCATTCTTGATCTCGTCACAATCGTGGCCTTCATGCTTACCTCCTCTAAAAGCACATTTATAGCAGATCAGCTCCCCACATGTTTCACAGTAAAGCTCTCGTTCTTTATCGACATGTTCAAAACAGTTGGGAATGGTTTTCTTTGTCGATGAAGTGAGGGGCGTTGCTGAAACTTTTGACCCTTCTAAACTGACTGCTGTGTCTCTTTCTTTTACTAGATTTTCTCTAATTTGTAAGAATTCGTTGGTCTGAAATGCAGACTGGAGGTCTGCTACTCCGTTGGCTGGAACTGGTGTGGCCTGACGACAGATTGGGCAAGTTAGGGAGAGATTTCCCTGCTGGTCTCTCACAACAAGTTTAACAAGACATTTCCTGCAATAGGTGTGGAAGCATTGGAGTAGTTTGGGGTCATCATAGATATCAAGGCAGATGGAACAGTTCAGCTGCTCCTCCAGTCGCCTGATTGCTTCTCCAGCCATTATATAAACTCTTCAGTTACACCCCTTCTTCTCGGAACAATAAAATGCTGTTATATGGTTGACACGTGATCATAATATGTGTATGCGCTATAGCGCGCTCGATCTAGATGGACCACAGCGCAGCATAGCAGCAGTGATGTGTTGACTTAGTCCTCAACATCACATAACCCACACTGCACACTGGTTATAGAGACATCATTAGCTAATTTTGACCTATAAATACGGACTGGAAATTGATTCAATTTATAGAAGCATAGCGAGATTAAACTAGCTAGTTAACAGCTGTAAAATAACATTGTCTGTCTAGAGGCTTAAAGAGCAGTTTACATTTCTTAAAACAGGTGATAAAAACAGTAAGTTTGTTTATTGTAAGTTAATTCATGATGTTTGTTACCTGGTGCATTGTTAATTGTTAGCTTGTTCCAGTGTCTCCTATCAAATGCTATGATAGCCAAGACTCTTCTCTCAATTCTAGCTCACAGTCTAGTCTATTTTTTATCATTAGTCACAAAGATACTTGCACACGTAGGTGTGTGTCTTATAACAATAAATAAATAATAATAAAGAATGATGCATGTCATGAAACCAGCCAGCACACGTGATACACACATGGGTATGTATAATACTCCCCACATGAGAGGTGCCTTATACATACTCATTTAAGAATCAAGAAGCTCTGAAGAGCTAAACTCAGTTGGAAAAGAGGAGTTCCACTGTATATAGAGGTGTCCTCATTTCACGGTGTTGGAATAGAGGAGTTCCACTGTGTACAGAGGTGTCCTCGTTTCAGGGTATTGGAATAGAGGAGTTCCACTGTATCCACAAATACCAGAGGAAATGACTTGTGACCTGTTTAACCTTTATTCTGCAGACTATACTGGCGATGTTACTATGAACCATAATATATGTAGGGACAGTGCAGATCGTGAGCGTCTGGCAATATCAAAGTCAGAACTTGTATCAATGCTGGAAGTAAGTCTGCAAGCAAGACTACTTAAAATTGAATCCAGTATGGAATTCTTGAGTGTTTGGAATTGGTTGGAAGTTATAGAAAGTGGACATTGGAACTCACCTGTTTATTAGTAAAAACCATTAATATTGACTTCTTTAGTTTATCCTCCTATGCAGATACAAAACATGCTGAATCAGCAATCATAACCAGTGAGGTCAGGCTAGCCACCTTTATCCAGGGTCTGTTGGTGGCACTGGCTGGACAGGAAAGGCAGAGGTTTACAAGTTTTATAGCAGAGGATTTAGTAATAGTGCTTATTCATTAGCTAGAAAGATGCCAATATATATAACTATCATGACAGCTGTAAGGTTATTGGACTATTCACACCTTTATTATTATTATTATTATTATTATTATTATTATTATTATTATTATTATTATGTTATTCCTTCAGGATATTGAAGGAGCTATGAGATTTCCAATGCCCTTGGGTTGTCTAGCTTGAAGAGCCGAACGTGGGCAATATTATAAGATATCAGCAACAAAGGGGGAGGGGCTGGAGGAAGCTATGGAATGGTTAGTCATAATCATTTTATTACTGAGGGGATTGGACATATCTTACCTCTCACGAGTGAAATTATCCTCCACATTATGTACAACACACACACCTCCTCTCTGCAGGTTAGTGAATGCGTTGAAAGGTAACACTTAATAATATCATCACTATAGTAGCAATCACTCCAAATGAACATTACTATGACAACCTTACAATGTCTTATGAACTATTGCACAGAATGTTTTAGGGTTTTTGAGGTACATTGTAAATTGTCTGTTATAAATTATAGGCCTGAGTACAATATGCTTTTAATTTTGCCTATTATGCTATGCTCCTATTCTCCTTATATTGCCTATTATTTATTCCCTAAAATAACCCATTATTCCCCAAAAATAAGTGTTATACTGTAGCATGACAGATGTTTCTACATAGTCTTCTAAGCAGCTTTGCTGCTATTCATTAAAAGTGTGTGAAAGTGCTCTTTCTGAATCAGCTGATGAAGGCTGTATCAGTAAAATCATTCTGCTCAAGCTAAACCAGCTCACCAGCATGCACACTCCACCACTTAAGTAGATCAAAGTTAGGGTTATCAGTAGGGCTAGATAAATATGCTAACATTTTTTTGAGCATTTTAGGTAGTGAAGCATTTGAGCATAATGCTGGCATTATAGGTAAAAATAGAAGCATTTTGGGAATGAATCTCTAATTAGTTGCATAATGTAATTAATGTTGCATTAAAAATTTGTATGTAATCATGTCATTATCACCACATGACACATATCTAGCCAGCTTTGAAAATAGCTGAGTGTCTAATGGATACCTATTCTAATAGTTTTGTCGCACAACAAACCTCAAACATCAATAATGCTACAGTATATAATATAGGAAGTGATGACCCTTTTGTTTGTTTTAACTTTTGTTCATTAAAAGTGCTGAATCGTGAGCATTATAGGCAAAATCAAAAGCATTATGAGTGGTGTGAGTGAGAATTGGAGAATAGCATTATAGGGAAATAATTTATCAAGCCCTAGTTATCAGAATTGAGCTGGGAAGCTTTAGCAAGATAGCTAGCTTATTCAGTTTTTACATAGAATTATCTACAAAAGGTAAAACTCTCAGAATTGATCAAGGTCAGAAACTGTAGGCTGAATTTCATGTATTCTGATTTGCATTGCACATGAGTCTGTATGTATGACTGGCTATGTACTAGGTGCATGTCTAGGTGACCAGTTCAAGTTGTGCATGACATTGACATGCTGCCTGCCCTGAGCTAAGAGCAATAGCTGAAACTCCTGAAATTATTACCCTATTATGCTTCAATTATGCCCCATTTAAGATTATGCCCAAATGAAGCCTATTATGCCAAAAAAATACGCTGCTTATTTTACTCAGGCCTACTGTTATACCACTTCTAATAAAGATGAAAGCCTTTCTCCAAATATTGAGGAAGATAGAGCTACATAAACACCAGAATATAAGGTTGCCTTCATCTTTACCAACTATGTATAGAGCTTTCCAAAAAGTAAAGTAAGGATCACTAAACCAGCCATTAATTGGAGAAGTAAATCAAATGATTTTATATAGCTAGTGAAAAAGAAAAAAGAAAGAAAGAAAGAAGAAAAAAAGTCAAAAGAAACTATTTTCTTTTAAATAGAACTCTTATTATAATTCTTTTGAGGGGATAGTAATATAGAACTATTTTCTTTTAAATAGAACTCTTATTATAATTCTTTTGAGGGGATAGTAATATAGAACTATTTTCTTTTAAATAGAACTCTGATATTAATTATTATAATTCTTTTGAGGGGACAGTAATATAGACTGTTAATATCCTCATCACAGCTTCACACCTCCTTGGCACGTAGATTAGTAATGGTAGGTACTTTGTCCTATGCATTATAGAGACTGCCTCCCAAAGTTCAGGCACTTTCTCTATGTAACATTCAGATAACACCATTCTGATTACATCATTATTGTACTGTAACAACCCTTACCGGCCCATAGCCAATCAATAGTACAATTGACAATGGTGTAATCTGAATAATCTGTTACATGGGAAAAGGAGTCCAGAAGATCTAGGGCTCCTTTCAAGAACAATGCTCCCTATTTGATTGCACAGATGGCAGACCTCTCAAGTCTCACTTATTGAAAGTGTGACACACTTATGATGTCTAAATCACACTTTCACACATATCTAGCTTGTGTCTTATATGCATTTGGGTTGGTAACTTGGTAAGTTTTTACAGCTCCTTCCTGTTCATGTCATGTGGCTACACTCTTGTAGTAAACAACCACAGTACATGACTAGCTAATAAGATACTGAGCAGATTAGTGCTTTCCTCTTTTTTGACCAATTATGCTATTCTTTTATGCTGCATTAATTTTATTACCAATTATGCTCCCAAAAATTATAATAAAAACAGTGTTTCTAATGAACTATGTTATATAATATCAACGAAGTTTCTATGTAGAAATGTTTTGTCTGTTAATGAAAGAATTTTCAAGCAAAGAAAAAATTCTTTCAGCTGCTGCTGAAGATGGTTGCACTAAAAGCACGTGCTTACACCAGACCATTTAGGGAGTTCATTCTCATGTGCTTGCCACCAGTGTAGTTTCACAACCTCTGTAGACGCACCATCAGCTTTGGACAAATACAACGGTAACTCAGCTTTCAAATCTTCTAATGTTTATTGAGAAAAAATGGGAAGACTTTGAGGCTATCGATATCAGCACTGGTAGGCTTAAGTTCACACACCTCAAGATGACAAAGTTGCAAAGATAGACACTCATAAATATAGCAATTATGAGCAACATAATTGTTTTGCTATCACTTAGGATATAGCTGTGGTGATCACTTAGGCTATAGCTGTGGTGATCACTCAGGCTGTAGCTGTGGTGATCACTCAGGCTGTAGCTGTGGTGATCACTCAGGCTGTAGCTGTGGTGATCACTCAGGCTGTAGCTGTGGTGATCACTCAGGCTGTAGCTGTGGTGATCACTCAGGCTGTAGCTGTGGTGATCACTCAGGCTGTAGCTGTGGTGATCACTTAGATTAAGTCAGCCAGGACTAGGAGCAAGCTAGCAAAATTAGCAATTACATGCTCAATTATGCTCCCAACTACCAATTATGCTCAAAATTATGCTAGCATAATTGGAAAAGCCCTAGGACTCTCACTGCAATTTTCTAAAAGAGGTCAGTGTAAGGTCAAGTTTAATGCTTGGGAGTGTCTTGAGGGGGAAATAAATGTTTTTGATGAGTACATTACATACTATAACTTCACTGTTCTATGAACTTGGTTTTGGTACCAAAATGCTACTCTTACAATGAACTTTTTGTTGATACATTTACTTTGGTCCTAGGTCCCTGTGGTAATGAGTTACTAGGAAAATCATTCGTGTTTAGACTGATTGGAACCTCTCTATTCCAGACAAATTAAAGTGTTCTGATTAGAGAAGTGGGCTCATTTCAGGTGGTGAAGTTCTAATACAAAGTTGCATATTCAAGTTCCCCTAACACAGAGGTGAACTCATGATTAAAATAGAGGAGTCTACTGTATATAGCGGTGTCCTCATTTCATGGTGTTGAAATAGAGGAGTTCCACTGTATACAGAGGTGTCCTTATTTCAGAGGATTGAAATAGAGGAGTTCCACTGTATATAGAGGTGTCCTCATTTCAGGGAGTTGGAATAAATAGGAGTTCCACTATATACAGAGTTGTCCTCATTTCATGGTGTTGAAATAAAGGAGTTCCATAGTATATAGAGGTGTCCTCATTTCATGGTGTTGAAATAGAGGAGTTCTACAGTATACAGAGGTGTCCTCATTTCAGGGTGTTGGAATAAAGGTAGTTCCACTGTATACAGAGGTGTCCTCATTTCAATGAGTGTGTTCTACTGTACATAGAGGTGTATTCCAGGGGTGTTAGAAGATTATCAGCAAGTATTTGAAACATATTAAAGTGTTCCAAATGTTGAATTCACCTCACTACAACCCCTCATCTTAAATGTGTCAGGAATGCTCCAGATTCCACTGCATCTCAGTGAATAATTCTACACACCTCAATTTTCTCCTTGTAGTTACAGATCAACTCCTCATGCTACAACAAATAGAACTCCAAGCTTACTATTCTTACAGCAAGAAGTGCACTCGACTAGACAGGTTGAGAAGACGAATGTACTCAACAAACAGGCTAGACAGGGTCAAAGGAGAAACCTACATGCATACAAACAGCCCAAGGAGGAACCAGCTGATGAACTCCTTTCAGCTGTACACATGAGAATACAGTCAGCCTCCTCCTGGTGAAGGTGGAGGAAGGGAGTGGTTTGTATCATGTCCCTCTTCAATCTCTGATCTTCTAGTTCTCTAATACATGTTTGAGTGAAAGTATTGATTCATCAATCAATGAAGCCAATATATGGGAGGGGTGAGAGCATATTTAATCAAGAGGGAAATCAGGGGGGAAAAGGTATAGTGGATCCCTATATCTTCAATGGACGTTTAATCTTCACCAGTGTTCTCCCCAGGATAGTTAAGGTATAGTGGACCTATGTCTTCAATGGACGTTTAATCTTCACCAGTGTTCTCCCTAGGATAGTCAAGGTATTAGTGGGTCCCTATGTCTTGAGATGTAAGAGTGAAGAGTGAATAGTGTCAGAGTGTCAGAGTAAAGAATTCATCTGTCTGCTCTATGGAGGAAGTCATTACTTGGAGAGTCTGTTAGGAGAGGTTTCTCTCCTCAAGTCAACATATAAGTTCCTGTGGTTTAAATCAAGACGGAGGGCTTTAGTATTCTAACACACACTCTCAGAGTACACCTATTATTATTCCTCTTTGAAAATCACTTGAATTGATAAACACATCATAATATTAGGTAAAGTCAGTGGAAATATAAAGGACAGGTACACACATTAGTAAAATATAGTGCATGAGTATATGTGGATAGAGCTATACTTTATGATGATAGACATTAACATATTCATAATCTACATGACAAACATAGTGATAATGGTGGACAATGATACAGGTACACTAAAAACATTGAATACGGTTGTTTAGATGATCACACACATACACTACTCCACAGTTATCTACTGCTAGTCCAACAGGATAATTAAACTCTCCTGGACCCCGCCCTTTTATTCCAAATGATGTAACAAACTGACCCTCACAGGTAAACACAGAGACACGCCCATTATAAATCTCACTAACATACACTATATCATTAGTGTCCACTGTAATACCAACAGGTTTATTCAGTTCCCCCCTACCCTCACCACATCTACCAAAACATTCTCAAAAACTTCCCACCAGCTGTGAAGACTTGGATATGATGGTTCATACTATCAGTTAAGTACACATTCCCAGTGCTGTCACAGGCTATACTCCATGGATATTTAAACTGTCCCTTGCCACTGCCTTCCTTCCCAAAGGTGCTGGAGAAGGTGAGGTCAGAGTTCAGTACTTGTACACGATGATTCCAATAATCCACCACATATACCTTGTGGTTTGTAGCATTGAAAGTAACATCTGAAGGAAGATTAAACTGTAGAGGACCACTACCTTTAGTACCGACTGCTGTGAGGAACTCGCCAGTTGTTGCAAACTTCTGAATGCATTGGTTGCCTGTATCTGCCACTAGAATATTCCCCTCACTGTCTACTGTAACACCTTGAGGATACTTAAACTGTCCATGACCAGAGCCTTGTGTGCCAAATGATTGAAGCTTCTTTCCACACTGATTTAATACAGAGACACAATGTCCATTAAGTTCAGTTACCACTACCTCCCCTCTCTGGTTCACTGCTACTCCCCAAGGTCCCTTCACCCTGTCAATAGTTAGGATTGGATTGCCAAGCTTCTCTACTGGTAATTTCACTGCTACAGAAAATGGACTTCCTCTGATGTGATGGCCCTCTACTTTCACGTACAACTGTTGCTTACCCTTTACTGTCGGCCGATATCCTATTTCGTACTGGTTCTCTTTTCTTCTCTCTACGTTGCCTATCACTCTGGAACCTGTTATCTCCGACACAAGCTCACACTCTAATGACTTGATGGGACGACTATAAGGTTCGCTACTAAAATCCATAGTTTGTAAGATAGCTGTACACTTTTCTCCTACAACTGCTGTCTCAAGACCTTTACCTGTAGCTTGGCACTGTGATGGATCGAGATCTCCTGCTGAATATACTTTCCCGTAATTACAACAAGCTGTGGTAACATCTAGTGAGAAGAAAAATTTAATGTCAGTTTCTGTGTTTGGCTTCAAGGTGTCTGGTTGAAAAGGTGTGGTCAGTTCCTTCACTTGCTTCACTATGTTTCTCTTCATCATCAGGACATCTCCATGACTCTCCGTCTCTAAGCTTTTCTTAACAAAGTCGAGACAGCTGCTCAGCTGTGCCTGGATGGTCTCTATCTCGTCCCTCTGTGTTGCTAGGCCTTTCAGCTTAGCCTGAGTTATTTGGTGTAAAACACTGATAAGTTCGGTCTTCCTAACATCCAGCAATTGGTGGAGTCCTCTTATGACGTTGTGTATGCTGTCTTCGATGACATCTCGCTGATCAGACACTTCTCCGAAACGTGTGTCTAACTGTGCTAATGCTTTCTTTACTGTATTCAGTTTACCCTCCATTGGCTCCAGTGATGGTCTCACTTCTCCCTTGTACTTCTCGTATGCATTCTTGGTCTCGTCATAATCGTGGCTGTGATGCTTACCTCCTTTAAGAGCACATTTCCAACAGATCAGCTCCTCACATGTTTCACAGTAAAGCTCTCGTTCTTTATCGACATGTTCAAAACAGTTGGGAATGTTTTTCTTTGTTGATGAAGTGAGGGGTGTTGCTGAAACTTTTGACCCTTCTAAACTGACTGCTGTGTCTCTTTCTTTTACTAGATCTTCTCTAATTCGTAGGAATTCGTTGGTCTGAAATGCAGACTGGAGGCCTGCTACTCCATTGGCTGGAACTGGTGTGGTCTGACGACAGATTGGGCAAGTTAGGGAGAGATCTCCCTGCTGGTCTATGACAACAAGTTTAACAAGACATTTCCTGCAATAGGTGTGGAAGCATTGGAGTAGTTTGGGGTCATCATAGATATCGAGGCAGATGGAACAGTTCAGCTGCTCCTCCAGTCGCCTGATTGTTTCTCCAGCCATTATACAAACTCTTCAGTTATAACCCTTCTTCTTGGAACAATAAAATGCTGTTTACTTCGTATATGGTTGACATGTGATCATGTGTGTATGTTATGAATATTATCATATATTTTATTATATATATATTATATTAATATATATATATTGATGTGCTGGTTATTATAACAATATTCATAACCAGCCAGCAGACATGATACACACATGGGTATGTATAATACTACACATGAGAGGTGTCTTATACATACCCATTTAAGAATCAAGAAGCTCTGAAGAGCTAAACTCAGTTGGAATAGAGGAGTTCCACTGTATACAGAAGTGTCCTCATTTCAGGGTGTTGGAATAGAGAAGTTCCACTGTATACAGAAGTGTCCTCTTTTCAGGGTGTTGGAATAGAGGAGTTCCACTGTATACAGAAGTGTCCTCTTTTCAGGGGGTTGGAATAGAGGAGCTCCACTATATACAGAAGTGTCCTCATTTCAGGGGTAGAATAGAGGAGTTCTACTGTGAGGTGTGTAGAATGAGATGCAGTGGAATCTGGAGCATTCCTGACACCTTTAAGATAAGGGGTTGTAGTGATTGAGGTGAATTAAACATATGAGACCTTGAATATGTTACAAATACTTGCTGATAATATTCTAACACCCCTGAAATACAACTCTATGTACAGTGGAACACACTCACTGAAATGAGGACACCTCTGTATACCGTGGAACTCCACTATTCCAACACCCTGAAATGAGGACACTTCTGTATACTGTGGAACTCCTCTATTCCAACACCCTGAAATGAGGACACCTCTGTATACTGTGGAACTCCTCTATTTCATAATGAGGTCACCTCTGTGTTAGGGGAACTTGAATATTCAACTTTGTATTAGAACTTCACCACCTGAAATGAGTCCACTTCTCTAATCAGAACACTTTAATTTGTCCCCACCCCCCCCCACCCTCCATATTCCTGTTCATCTGGGGGCCATGCAAGGAAGCAGTCCAATGGCAGGTAATGTCATGTTACTACTTTAGAGAGAATATTACTGTTTATCATCTAGCTTTGCCATCTCCAAGGTAACCTGAATGTGGGTGATGTGATCCTTAACAACTTACCCAGGAGCAGGACCTTACTGTCATTACTCCAGTGAGTGAACCATTCTATACAACTATGTGTGTATGTAATCTGACTTCTGATGGAGTTCTTTGGTAGTGCTAGTGGTACAGTAGAAAGAAGCTCTCTATTCCAGATACCTTGTGAGAAATTAAAGTGTCTTTATTTAAAGGGCTGGGCTCATTTCAAGGGGTTAATAGTTACAAGTAATGCAAGTCCTTAATATTAGAGGTGTCCTCATTTCAGGAGGTCACTGTATACAGAGGTGTCCTCATTTCACAGGGTTTGAATAGAGGGACTTCAGGAGGTTGGAATAGAGGGGATTCCCAACACCCTCCAGCAGGTCAGTCATGTGACCATCATCCACCCCACATCTTATGTCCATGAAGGGGTGGAGTTTAACCATTAAAGCTCCACCCGTATCAAGGGAGGAACTTAAAATGAAATAATTGCTCTATTATTGCAGTTAACTCATTTTCACTACACGAATGTCCGAGTGAAATTTGATGGAGAAGATGGGTCTGGGCCGGGGGTTAATTGAGGATTCTTTGCTTCTCTTTCCAATGATCTCAAGTCCAGTGACATGAGCAAGAGCCCACTGAACCGGTTAGGCCTGTTTTTCCATGAACCAGGGAAGCAACCTGAACAGAGTGGCTTGTTTTCATCACGCCCCTTTAATCCTCATCTTGTCAGCAGTCCGTCTTGAGCCAACACAACGAAGGTAATAAAGAAGGAAAGGATGTAGTGCTGAAAAGTATTTCTTTCTTTGAGTAGTGATTCTAATTACAAGAAACTCCAGGGGCCACCTCAAAACATCTAATAACTAAAGTTTCTAATAGAAAGTTAATCATCATAGTTTCCAATAAAGAAAGTTTCTAATGATCAGAGTTTCTAATTTAAAAAGTTCCTAATAGAAATTTTTTCTAATGACGAGAGTTTCTAATAGAGAAACTAATGATCATAAATAAAAGTTCCATATGTGTCTAATGGGGATTGGAATTTGCTTTTAATTAGAAAAGGGGTTTCTGAAATTACCATTTCAGGGAGATGACTTGTGCAATATAACAGATTCCATGGAAGATTAAGGGGGGAATAAATGTTTTTGACAATGTTTACATTACATACCATTAACTTCACTGTGCTATGTTCTATGAACTTGGTTTTGGTACCAAAATGCTACTCTTCCAATGAACTTTCTGTTAATACATTTACTTTGGTCCTAGGTCCATGTGGTAATGAGTTACCAAGCAGTAAACTTTGACCTTACACTGACCTCTTTTAGAAAATGAATCAATTGCAGTGAGTAGGGACAAGTGATGAAATTGAATGTATATTTCAAGTCTAAGTTCATCGTCTGAGTGCATAGCCTGTATTATTATCAGTGGGGCCACCTCCAACCCCCTCATCATTGAAGATTGTGGGGTTCAGGCCCTGTCTAAGCAATTTGTAACATTCCCTTAAAGCCACATTAGTCTTGACTAACATGTTATAATTAAAGAGAATGCCATGGGTCTTCAAGACATTCATTTCAGTAGCTGTATTAATAGCCCTAAGCCCTAATTCAATATCTATAGTATAATAGAGTCAATAATGTTTCTCTTTCTACATTATGCAGCTCTCAACCAGACATCAAATTGTTCAGCAGATAATGCTTGATCAAGTAATATGCATTAGAAAAGCTGCAATTGACCAGTTACTTGATGGCCTACATAGCTTAGGATTCATGGAGCTAATTAAGAGACTCCCAAAGATTTTTGAAGAATTATTTATAGGGAGGAGTACAAATAGCAGTGAAACCACCCCAGAACTTTTGTTACATGTTCCACACTAATTGTTCAAGTTTTAAAGATCATCACTCTTTCAAATTATTCAAAGACTATATTGCTTCATTGGACAAAGAAGGTGATTTTAAAACATACATCTTCATAATAACAAGCTTTATTTTATACACAGGCTGCAAGAACCTACTCCAATTTTGTACTGGCTCAAAATCCATACCTCCAATTGGATTTTTGAACGAATCCATATAGCTATGTATCTTTTAGAGAATTCCCAGCAATCCAGGCCTGCACCTGCTTCCATACTTTAAAAATCCCGTATTTTAAAGATTACACTGCTTTATGTACATGGATGAACGTGGCTATAACTAGTGACAATTTCAATACTTTGTGACTATTTCATTGTTTAATTAAAATTGTACTGATTGCTTCATCCAATGTTAAGTGTTCACCCATTAGAGTTCATTACATTTGTAAGATATGCATGGAGGCTTTGAAGTGTGAATAGTATGTTTAGTAGTAATGCAGATCCCTTCAAGAATTAGAAGACGACCATTACCATTAGCTAGATAATAGTATTTTCGTGAATAGCTTATAGTTAACTAATAGGCATAATTTTTTAGCTAAACGAATTATGAATAATAGGCTGACAATACTGGCTCTTGTGCTTATTAGCCCATCTTACAGAATAGTGGTAGCAATCTACCAGTTATCTTAGATACTCCACATACAATTATCCATTATTCCTGCTATTGTGTATGTTGTATGCTTTCTTTAACTGTCAGTAGATACTTGTGCCAAATTATTTCCAATTAGCTACATAATTAGAAATGGATTGAAAATAATAATTGATTTCAGTACAAAATTAAAATTTGATTTTGCAGAGAGTTAGGAGGTATTCAAGCCAAACTTTATCATGACTGAAAATTTATTGTTAAGTGCAAAATTCTTTCCATTATGATTTAGCCAAGTACAAAATATTGAAATATTAATTGTAATTTTTAAGGTAATTTTTATAAGTAGCTATCTACTGACCATAGCTAGAGGATGAAGAAGAGAGCAATAAAACTGAAAGTTGTTATTTTTATGGTCTCAAATGAAAATTAGCTATTCTCAATATAAAAATCTAGAATGAAGTACTAGCTAATTGGTTTTTCCAATAAAGATGCTGAAAATACGTACAGATCCATGAAAAAATCCACTAAAATTATAATGTGTGGTGATGCAGAACGAATGACGTGTAGATCGAATGTGCACTGATGCAGAACGAATGTGCAGCAGAACGAAATGTGAGGTGTAACGGACGTATGGCAAGCCATTAGTATCAAAAATGCAGAGATATATGGTTCGTAAGGTAAACTCCCTTTTCTGCTCCTTTCCGGATACTTCGCCTGGAGTTTTGACATTTCTTTTTCGTTCATTCTGTCTAGGACTTTATGGAAGTTCCCTATGGTCTCTTTCTTCTGGTGCTCTGTCTGCTCTAGAAATTACATAAAGTGTTACGATGTATATGGAAACTTCCCTATAACTCCCACACAAGAATTGTTCAATGCAGTGCTAAGCTACAAAGCCTGTTTAACTTAATATTCCATCGATCTTCAGCTCTCTACAAATCTTCTCAGACTTGTCCCTCTATCTTGGTCAAACATATGTTCCACAAATCTGCTAATTGTTGTTTTACGTTCTTAGGTTTCAATTTGAAATATGGCAAACAATTTTGTAAAGATTATTCTATCCATCACATTTTCCGTTCCAATGTTATTAGAGATCTCAGAATTGCACAACCATATTTATCCATCAGCAAAAATTTAATTGAGTCAGTTGTAATTTCTTTGTCCACGTCAACCACCTAATCCATTTCTATTTCTTACTTTTATTTTTTACACCTATTTTGGTGTGTTAATAATAATAATAATAATAATAATAATAATAATAATAATAGAACCCTTTACCAACTGACAATATTTGGTAAAGGGTTTTAATAGGCCAGGTGAGGTAGGACAACATGTGCAGGGTGATGAATAGTAGTGCAGTTTGGAATGTGATTAGCTCATACATAGCAAGCTGTTTCTCTTGGCTCAAGTGTTTCCAGCAAATTTGACTTGGACCTCAGCAAGGTACTCACTGAAAATCATAAGTCTCGCTGTCTGAAAACTCTAGAGTCTGCATCCAGCGGCAATAGTTTCTGCTGCCTCAGCATTTAGCAAACTTGTGGGCCACTCCTTCAACAATCAGTTCAGTTAGTCAATTATCTACAGTGCTAAAGGTACTGGAGAATTTGATTACCCATCTAAGTTGTGCTGCCACTTTGCCAAAGTTTTAACTAGTTCTATTTCACTTATGATGTGCATCCTGCACTAGCTTCATCAGAGCTGTCATAACCAGGACCACTCGAAGGGGACTCATCAACCCTTTCAGGGCTTAAAGGAGAGTCACTACTGTCAGGGATACTGCATACACTCTCCACCTCTGTCTCTGAAAAAATCTCCACCTTATTAGATTTCTTTAAGGGTGAGTTGATGGCTGAAATGTCTGACTCAAAGTCAGATCCACTATCAATGGTCAAATCTATCTATAGACTAACTTCACTCATCACACAGCGCTAGCCAGAGGCGAGAAGAGAAAGAGACAGATTTGGGGCCAAGACACTGCAACCTTCCTCCGCTCATCCATTTCCTCATTTCCATTTCTAGTTTCTCATTTTCTCATTCCTACTTATAGAGGACCCCTCAACTGACCGTCAATAATCATAAATCTGATCACGACAAAATTAATCATGAGTTATTATTGGGCATGCGCGTTCCAATCACGCAATCAATATTATTAATGATTACATAATAATTATTGTGACTCTAATAAAGTCAACTAACACTACAGTACTCTGTCCTATGCATTATAGAGACTGCCTCCCAAAGTTCAGGCACTTTCTCTATGTAACATTCAGATAACACCATTCAGATAAACAATCACACACTGTTCGTGAGCTACTGTGGGTGTGGTTAAACCTGATGATAGATTTTAGTCTATGGAGGGTGATGTCAGCTGATCCACCCAACAATAGCAGCTGGAAATCCTAAAAAATGAGGCATCATATCTGACAATGGACAATTCAATCTCTCCCTCCACAAACACTCCACGTGATTAACTTGGCCCACTTCTAATAGCATCCACTCTAATTATTATGTGACTCTAAATTATACACCCTTTGAATCTCGCTCATACAACTGCCACTACACAATTAACAACTCTATTATATACAACCACAAGGCCACACCTACCTGTAGTGTTAGGTGACTAGACACACGTAGTCACGATAATTATTATGTAATCATTAATTGATGAATGGTAACACGCATGCCCAATAAGGGAACTCATGATTTATTGTGATTTATAATATTTACTGTCATCTGACTATCTTCGAGCATCCGTGCCCCCGCTAAGGTCACGACCACTACATGGTGGCAGCAGTGGTGAAAAACAGAACTTTAGCTAGTAGAGGCTCCAACAAAAAGCTAGAGACCTAGGAGAATCAGCAGGGAACTCCTATTAACTCGTGAAAATGACGACTTCTACCAGCTTACACCCCACGACTACATACCAAGTTACACCTCCAGAAGGATTTAACTTCAGCAACCCCTCGGAATGGCCGAGATGGATCCGGAGGTTCGATCGCTTTATGACAGCCACTGGCTTAGTTAAGCAACCAGAGGAGGTGCAGGTAAACACTCTTATATACTCCATGGGGGACGAAGCGGACGACATTCTTAAGTCCTTCAGCCTGGAAGAAGAAGATAGTAAGAAATATCACATTGTGAAAGGAAAGTTCGAGTCACACTTCGTGAAACGACGTAATACTATCTATGAAAGAGCTAAATTTAATCAAAGAAAACAAGAAGTGGGTGAGCCAGTAGATATGTTCATAACGTCTCTCTACACTTTGGCAGAACATTGCCAGTATGGTGCTCTTCACGAAGAAATGATAAGAGATAGACTGGTAGTGGGGCTATTAGATACTGGTTTGTCAGAAAAGCTTCAACTTGATGCAGAGCTGACACTAGAGAAGGCAGTCACACGAGTACGTCAAGTTGAAGAAGTCAAGAAACAGCAGTCTGTGTTACGGAGTGATAGTAGTTTGAGATCTGAAACTGCAGTTGGAGCTGTTGACCGAGGCAAAAAGGCACCAAAAGTGAAGCAGACATTCAAGTCCAGACAGAGGCAAGGAACCTCTAGGCGAAAACACTCAGGAAGTGGAACATGTTCTCGATGTGGCCAGTCACCCTCTCATGATTATCAACATTGCCCAGCAAAGGATGCTACCTGCCATAAGTGCAACAGGAAAGGACATTACCAAAAAACTTGCTGGTCAGCATCCAAGGTAGGAGAGGTTTATAAGGAGAGCAAATTTGATGGCACAGGCAATGCCTTCCTTGGGGCAGTAAGAGGAGTAAGAGAAGATAGGCAAGACCCTTGGGCAGTGAAGGTGCAGCTCAATGGCAGTCCAGTGATCTTTCACATTGATACTGGAGCGGAGGTAACAGTGATTTCTGAACAGCTACACAGAAAGCTAAACAATGCTAGCCTGTCACCTGCCACTCGGACTCTAAAAGGACCAGGTGGAAAAGCCCTCTCAGTCAAAGGACAGTTTGAAGCACAACTTCAAATTAAAAGCAAGAAGAGGAAGGAAGATGTGTATGTTGTTACCGGACTCCACAAACCCCTTCTGGGACAACCTGCTATAAAGACACTAAACCTTTTGGCCAGGGTAGGTGCAATTGATAGTGGAAGACTAGGAAGACCAGAATCACTTTTCCCACACCTATTCAAAGGTTTAGGCAAGATGAAAGGGGAATATACAATCAAACTGAAAGAAGGAGCAAAACCTTTTGCCCTTGCCAACCCTCGAAGGATTGCTATCCCACTGATAGAGCTCGTTAGAGAAGAGTTGAAACGCATGGAAAGTCTAGGAGTGATTTCACGCATAGATCAGCCTACTGATTGGTGTGCTGGCTTAGTGGTGGTTCAGAAGGGAAATGGAAAAGTCAGACTATGTGTAGACCTCACCAAATTGAATGAGAATGTCCGTCGAGAACGTCATCAACTACCAGCAGTAGAGCAGACACTGGCACAAATTGCAGGAGCCCACTTCTTCTCAAAGTTAGATGCCAACTCAGGTTTCTGGCAGATTCCATTGGACCAGGAATCAGCACCGCTCACTTCATTTATTACTCCATTCGGTCGTTACTACTTCAATCGACTTCCGTTTGGAATCACTTCCGCACCTGAACACTTTCAGAAGAGGATGTCATCAGTTCTGAAAGGACTGGAGGGCATAGTATGCTTAATGGATGATGTACTTGTCCATGGAAGAACTGAGCAGGAGCATGACGAGAGATTATTGGCAGCTCTATCCAGGCTACAAGAGTCAGGTATTACTCTGAACAGAGAGAAATGTGTTTTCTCAAGAACGAAGGTGAAATTCCTTGGACAAGTTCTCACACAGTCAGGAGTGGAGTCTGATCCTGATAAAATCAAAGCCATCCAGAAGATGGAAGAGCCAACATCTGTCAGTGAGGTGAGAAGATTCCTTGGAATGGCAAATCAGTTGAGCAAGTTCACACCCAATCTGGCAGAGCTCACAAAGCCACTCAGAGATCTCCTGTCCAAGAAGAATCACTGGTGTTGGGACTACCCCCAGAAGGAAGCATTCTCTAAAGTGAAAGAAGCACTGACAGAGAGCCCAGTACTAGCCCTGTTCGATCTCAACCGTGAGACAATAGTTTCAGCAGATGCCTCTTCATATGGCCTAGGTGGTGTTCTGCTGCAAAAGGAACCAAGCAGTGGAGAGCCTCGACCAGTGGCATACATTTCACGGTCCATGACACCAACAGAGCAGAGATATGCTCAGATTGAGAAAGAAGCCCTAGCCTTGACATGGGCCTGTGAGAGGTTCTCAGATTACCTGATAGGCCTACACTTCCACATTGAAACTGACCACAAGCCATTGGTTCCCTTACTTAGCACTAAACTGATGGACGAACTCCCACTCAGAGTACAAAGGTTCAGGATGAGGCTAATGCGTTACAGCTTCACAATCGGTCATGTACCAGGGAAGAACTTGGTGATTGCTGACACACTTTCTCGAGCACCTACTTCAGAATCTAATGCAGAGGATCATGTTCGTAATGACGAAGTAGATGCATATGTCCAGATAGTATTACAGAATCTACCTGCCACAGAAGGGAAGCTGGAAGAGATACGGCGAGGTCAGGAGGAAGATGAGATATGCAAAGAGGTCATAACTCACTGCCAGGTGGGATGGCCAGACAAGAAAAAGCTATCAGGAAATGTCAAGCAGTTTTACAGTATAGCAGCTGAACTGTCAGTAGAGAATGGACTCCTGTTACGAGCAGGTCAGCTGGTAATACCAACAGCTATGAGAAGAGATGTCTTGAAGAAAATCCATACAGGCCATCAAGGTATCACTAAATGCCGGGAGAGGGCCAGACAGTCAGTATGGTGGCCCGGGATGTCCAAAGAACTGGAAGAGATTGTTACAAATTGCCAAGAGTGCATCAAGTATAGATCACAGAGAGCTGAGCCATTGAGGCCTACACCATTACCCAGTCTTCCATGGCAGAAAGTGGGTACAGACCTCTTTGAATGGAAGAAGTCAGTCTATTTATTGATCATAGACTATTACTCAAGGTGGATAGAAGTAGCAAAACTGGATCGACCTACAGCAGATTCAGTGATAACCCATAGCAGTTCCATTTTTGCTAGACACGGCATCCCAGAGACAGTTATATCTGACAATGGGCCACAATATGTTTCTGAGGCATATTCCAAGTTTGCACAGCAGTATGGTTTCAAGCACCATACAAGTAGTCCATACCACCCCCAGGGGAATGGAGAAGCCGAGAGAGCTGTCCAAACTATCAAGAGTCTTTTGAAGAAATCAGGAGACCCATACTTAGCATTGTTAGCCTACCGGTCAACGCCACTGGAATCTGGATACAGTCCATCAGAACTGTTAATGGGAAGAAGACTTCGCACAACAGTCCCCACCAATCCAAAACTACTACTTCCGAAGACTCCTGATCTATCTCAAGTGAAGAACCGTGATGCCCAACTGAAGAATAGACAGAAGAAGGATTTTGATACCCACCACGGAGCTCAGGAATTATCTGTATTACACCCTGGAGACCCAGTCTGGGTTACTGATCAACAGTCAATGGGAAATGTTACCAATCAGGCTACTGCAAGATCATATGTATTACAAACACCCAATGGATCTTATCGGAGAAACCGCCGTGACATAGTAGCCACACCAGGTCGGGAAGCAACAGAGACTTCTTACCCCTTCCCAGATGGTACAAGTGAGACACCACATTATGTGGAGACCCAGTCAACATCTGATGATGCAAGTAACACTGATCAGAGCAGTGAACAGACTAAAGTATATCGTACTAGGCTACGAAGTGGAAAGACACTTAACCCTCCAAATAGACTTGACAACAGTTGGATGTGAAACCCAGAGAAAGGGGGATGTAGTGTTAGGTGACTAGACACACGTAGTCACGATAATTATTATGTAATCATTAATTGATGAATGGTAACACGCATGCCCAATAAGGGAACTCATGATTTATTGTGATTTATAATATTTACTGTCATCTGACTATCTTCGAGCATCCGTGCCCCCGCTAAGGTCACGACCACTACACTACCTCACCATTAAGTCCTGCTAGTAAAATTCCATTTTTAAAAATATAGTGGAACCTCTAAAAAAGAATCCTCTAATGAGCGAATTACCTCTCACCAGCAAAATGCCCCCCCCCCCGAGCAACTCCCATAGAAAATGTATAGCAGATCACCTCTTAAAGCGAATACCTCCAAACTCTGAATAGTGAACACTAGCTTAGCACTAGCACACTCTAGCAATGATAAACTGACCTCTAAAAGGAATGAGAAGCCACACCCTTTTGGAATTTATAGCTATATGAATCTTCGGAGGTTCCACTGTATAGTAATATTGTATCTTTCCCTCACCTCGAAATAGGAGCAGTACGTTGCCATGAATTCGTCATCGTCTTTCTTTCCCTGCTCTGCATCCAGCATCATCTGCCTCAGGCCCTCGTAGAGGTCAGCATTATAGAAGACAAGGTCATGCCAGGCTAGGGGTCTAAAATAATCATAGGTATAACACACACACCGAACTCAAACTCTAAACAGTAATATTCTCTCTAAAGTAGTCACAAGACATTACCTGCCATTGGACTGCTTCCTTGCATGGCCCCTAGATGGACAGGAATATGGAGGGGGGTGGGGCATTGGCTACTAATCCCCTGTCAGGTCAAAACAGAGCATATGAGAAATCAAGACACTCCTAGGAAAATCATTCCTATTTAGACTGATTGGAACCTCTCTATTCCATACACCTTGGGACAAATTCTGATTAGAGAAGTAGGCTCATTTCAGGTGGTAAAGTTCTAATACAAAGTTGCATAGTTCCCCTAACACAAAGGTGACCTCATTATATAGGGGGTTGAAATAGAGGAGTTCTACTCTACACAGAGGTGTCCTCATTTCAGTGAGTGTGTTCCACTGTACATAGAGGTGTATTTCAGGGCTGTTAGAATATTATCAGCAAGTATTTGAAACATATTTAAGTGTCACAAATGTTGAATTCACCTCACTACAATCCCTCATCTTAAAGGTGTCAGGAATGCTCCAAATTCCACTGCATCTCAGTGACTAATTCTACACACCTCACAGTGAGAGAACCCTCAAAGTCACCACCTGCATACCATGGGATCAAAGAGTCAGCAATTTTCTCCTTATAGTTACAGATAAACTCCTCATGCTAAAACAAATAGAACTCCAAGCTAACTATTCTTACAGCGAGAAGTGCGTACTCGACTAGACGGGTTGAGAAGATGAATGTACTCAACAAACAGGCTAACCAGGGTCAAAAGAGAAACCTACATGCATACAAACAGCCAAAGGAGGAACCAGCTGATGAACTCCTTTCAGCTGTACACATGAGAATACAGTCAGACTCCTCCTGGCGAAGGTGGAGGAAGGGAGTGGTTTGTATCATGTCCCTCTTCAATCTCTGATCTTCTAGTTCTCTAATACATGTTTGAGTGAAAGTATTGATTCATCAATCAATGAAGCCAATATATGGGAGGGGCGAGGGCAGATTTAATCAAGAGGGAAATCAGGGGGGTAAAGGTATAGTGGATCTACATGAACTACTATTAAATTCACTTCAGTGCTGTTTTTGTATTCAAAGCTGTTTTGTAACTGAGTGATACACAATTGGATAATAATATTGTAGTGCACATATCAAGAAATGTGCAACACACTCAGAGTACCAAACTGGGGAAGGGGGCTGATCTGCTGTCTTGGTCCTCTTTCTTTTGTTTGTCAGAGTCACACCTGTAGTAATGTAAACAAAACTGACCCCAACAAGGTATTCAGTAATAACAGGGTTGCTTTTATAATCCTTGATGGGGACCACATTGTGGTAGCAAGATCAATTTTGGAAGCATAAACAACAGTTAATAAATATCTACTAAAATACTTAATAATGGTGAGAAAAGTTATCCATTGTCACTGTTCCATACAGAGGAGGGAAGGGAGGGATCACACTCAAAGCCAAAGTTACCCCATAACAGCAAAATATATTAAAGGTCAATTTTTTCTCTCTTAAAAACAGCTAAGATTTCATTTTAGGTCCTTCAATGGCAAAAAAAAAACTTTCTGTTGTCCATTTTTAAAAGCACATGGTCTAGCAGTAAAGTGCTAATGAAGTAAAAGTGGATAATCAAGAGGGAAATCAGGGGGAAAGGTATAGTGGATCCCTATGTCTTCAATGGACGTTTAATCCTCACCAGTGTTCTCCCCAGGATAGTTAAGGTATAGTGGATCCCTATGTCTTCGATGGACATTTAATCTTCACCAGTGTTCTCCCCAGGATAGTTAAGGTATAGTGGGTCTCTATGTCTTCGATGGACATTTAATCTTCACCAGTGTTCTCCCCAGGATAGTTAAGGTATAGTGGGTCCCTATGTCTTCAATGGACGTTTAATCTTCACCAGTGTTCTCCCCAGGATAGTTAAGGTATAGTGTGTCCCTATGTCTTCAATGGACGTTTAATCTTCACCAGTATGAACACTAATGATGATTATAGGTTTTAAAATGATCCCTTAGTTCTTTCTATTTTGGACACCTAGGGACAAATTAAAGTGTCCTGATTAGAGGGACGACCTCATTTCAGGGGGTGAAGTTCTAATAATATTAATACAATTTGGGATATATTCAGTGTCAGATGTCATGTATATTATTCTACCTTCATATATCCTAGCACAAGGTTCCTCACCTTCATCTACTACATCCTTATGCAGACAGGATTCCTCAATACCGATGAATACTGTGGTCATGCCTGGACTGTAAGCAATGGCACAGGTATGTTGACCTCCAGCTCCTCTAATGAATGCCTAGAAATGTCGTATACCCTTTACCCTATGTGGGAGGGGAAACAAAATAGATATTTACAAAACAGATGATTTAGTACTAGCTAAATAATAGTGGAATCTCTCTCTTTTAACTGCTCTCAAACGAGGACACCTCTATATAGAGTGGAGCCCCTCTATTACAAACTCCTCAAATGAGGACACACACCTCTATATACAGTAAAACCCTTCTATTCCAAACACCTCCTTATTGAGGACACTTAGCTACATGGACAAGAAATATTTAGCTTCTTTGCCAAAGGATAACTCTTGGTCAGATAGCTACAGAGATCCAGGGAAGGGGTGCTGCATGGCCATAAGATGGAGGGTGTGGGAGGGGTGTAAGAAACATACAAGTTTATCAGAGAGTTTTGCCAAGGGGGGATGAATTCCAGGATGACACACCTCCTCTCTATACAGCCATGGTCTAGATCTAAGAGGTTAGAGATGTATAAAGTCAGAGTGAAGAATTCATCTGTCTGCTCTATGGAGGAAGTCATTACTTGGAGAGTCTGTTAGGAGAGGTTTCTCTCCTCAAGTCAACATATAAGTTCCTGTGGTTTAAATCAAGATGGAGGGCTTTAGTATTCTACTCACACACACTCTCAGAGTACACCTATTATTATTCCTCTTTGAAAATCACTTGAATTGATAAACACATCATAATATTAGGTAAAGTCAGTGGAAATATAAAGGACAGGTACACACATTAGTAAAATATAGTGCATGAGTACATGTGGATAGAGCTATACTTTATGATGATAGACATTAACATATTCATAATCTACATGACAAACATAGTGATAATGGTGGACAATGATACAGCTACACATGTACTAAAAACATTGAATACGGTTGTTATTATAATCACACACATACACTACTCCACAGTTATCTACTGCTAGTCCAACAGGATCATTAAACTCTCCTGGACCCACCCCCCAACTGCCAAATGATGTAACAAACTGACCCTCACAGGTAAATACAGAGACACGACCATTACCAACCTCACTAACATACACTATATCATTAGTGTCCACTGTAATACCAGCAGGACACTTCAGTTCCCCCCTACCATCACCACGCCTACCAAACATCCTTAAAAACTTCCCACCAGCTGTGAAG
Source organism: Diacarnus erythraeanus (assembly GCA_964016965.1). Classification (NCBI taxonomy): domain Eukaryota; kingdom Metazoa; phylum Porifera; class Demospongiae; order Poecilosclerida; family Podospongiidae; genus Diacarnus; species Diacarnus erythraeanus. Next base: position 305,066 of record OZ024682.1, read on the forward strand.
ACTTGGATGCGATGGTTAAAGGTATCAATTACATAAACATTCCCAGTGCTGTCACAGGCTATACTCCATGGACGCTTAAACTGTCCCTTATCACTGCCTTTCTTCCCAAAGGTGCTGGAGAAGGTGAGGTCAGAGTTCAGTACTTGTACACGATTATTCAAATAATCCACGACATATAACTTGTTGTTTGTAGTATTGAATGTAACATCAAAAGGAAGATTAAACTGTAGAGGACCACTACCTTTAGTACCGACTGCTGTGAGGAACTCACCAGTTGTTGTAAACTTCTGAATGCGATGATTGTCTCTATCTGCCACTAGAATATTCCCCTCACTGTCTACTGTAACACCACGTGGATGCTTAAACTGTCCATGACGAGAGCCTTCTGTGCCAAATGATTGAAGCTTATTTCCACTCTGACTAAATACAGAGACACAATGTCCACTAAATTCAGTTACGAATACCTCCCCCCTCTGGTTCACTGCTACTCCACAAGGTCCCTTCACCCTGTCTATAGTTAGGATTGGATTGCCAAGCATATCCACTGGTAATTTCACTGATACAGAAAATGGACTTCCTCTGATGTGTTGGCCCTCCACTTTCACGTGGAACTGGTGCTTACCCTTTACTGTCGGCCGATATCCTATTTCGTACTGGTTATCTTTTCTTCTCTCTATGTTGCCCATCACTCTGGAACCCGTTATCTCAGACACAAGTTCACACTCTAATGACCTGATGGGACGACTACAAGGTTTGCTACTAGAATCCATAGTTTGTAAGATAGCTGTAGACTTTTCTCCTACAACTGCTGTCTCAAGACCTTTACCTGTAGCTTGGCACTGTGATGGATCGAGATCTCCTACTGAATATACTTTCCCGTAATTACGACAAGTCGTGGTAACATCTGGTGAGGAGAAAAATTTAATGTCGACTTCTGTGTTTGGCTTCAAGGTGTCTGGTTGGAAAGGTGTGGTCAGTTCCTTCACTTGCTTCACTATGTTTCTCTTCATCATCAGGACATCTCCTTGACTCTCTGTCTCTAAGCTTTTCTTAACAAAGTCGAGACAGCTGCTCAGCTGTGCCTGGATGGTCTCCATCTCGTCCCTCTGGGTTGCTAGACCTTTTAGCTTAGCCTGAGTTATTTGGCGTAAAACACTGATAAGTTCGGTCTTCCTAACATCCAGCAATTGGTGGAGTCCTCGTATGGCGTCGTGTATGCTGTCTTCGATGACTTCTCGCTGATCAGACACTTCTCTGCAACGTGTGTCTAACTGTGCTAACGCTTTCTTCAGTGTATTCAGTTTACCCTCCATTGGCTCCAGTGATGGTGTCACTTCTCCCTTGTACTTCTCGTATGCATTATTGATCTCGTCATAATCGTGGCTGTGATGCTTACCTCCTTTAAGAGCACATTTCCAACAGATCAGCTCCTCACACGTCTCACAGTAAAGCTCTCGTTCTTTATCGACATGTTCAAAACAGTTGGGAATGGTTTTCTTTGTTGATGAAGTGAGGGGTGTTGCTACAACTTTTGACCCTTCTAAACTGACTGCTGTGTCTCTTTCTTTTACTAGATCTTCTCTAATTCGTAAGAATTCATTGGTCTGAAATGCAGACTGAAGGCCTGCTACTCCGTTTGCTGGAACTGGTGTGGCCTGACGACAGATTGGGCAAGTTAGGGAGAGATCTCCCTGCTGGTCTCTCACAACAAGTTTAACAAGACATTTCCTGCAATAGGTGTGGAAGCATTGGAGTAGTTTGGGGTCATCATAGATATCAAGGCAGATGGAACAGTTCAGCTGCTCCTCCAGTCGCCTCATTGCTTCTCCAGCCATTATATAAACTCTTCAGTTACACACCTTCTTCTTGGAACAATAAAATGCTGTTTGCTTCGTATATTGTTGACACGTGATCATGTGTGTATGTTATGAATATTATCACAACCACTAGATTGACCACAGCAATCATGTGTTGACTTAGTCCTCAACATCACAAAACTCACTACTGCATACTGGATCTCTTAGCTATATAGAGACATCAAAGAGGGGAGCCTATTCTATTACAACTCCACAACACACATGGAATACAACAGAAGTCACTAACTCTCACACACAGCCTCTATTTTTAGCCCTTACAATAGATATTAGTCCTTATGTGCTGGTTATGAAGAATTATTATAACAATATTCATAACCAGCCAGCACACATGATACACACATGGGTATGTATAATACTACACATGAGAGGTGTCTTATACATACCCATTTAAGAATCAAGAAGCTCTGAAGAGCTAAACTCAGTCTGATATATCTGAAGGGAGTGATTCTGTTTTTTTGATAATCTGACTGTGGTGATAGGGACTAGAGAAAGGTTTACAATAGAGACCAATGTTGAAGTGTGTGGTTTATTGTTCAGATTATTGAATAGATTATGAACTTGGTGCCATAAACTCGGGTGGAATAGAGGGGTCCTATACATACCCATTTAAGGTGGGTGGAATAGAGGGGTCCTATACATACCCATTTAAGGTGGGTGGAATAGAGGGGTCCTATACATACCCATTTAAGGAGGGTGGAATAGAGTAGTCCTATACATACCCATTTAAGGTGGGTGGAATAGAGGGGTCCTATACATAACCATTTAAGGTGGGTGGAATAGAGGGGTCCCATACATACCCATTTAAGGTGGGTGGAATAGAGGGGTCCTATACATACCCATTTAAGGTGGGTGGAATAGAGTAGTCCTATACATTTTACTTACTAGCAAGGAGTTTTAGATAGATTAATTAATTAGACTGAATGATGTCCCACTCACTAGGAAAATCTGTCTCTTGTGGTAGTTTGACAGAGGATATAACATCAAGTCAACAAGTAAGAAGAACATTTTCTCTTGCCACCAGGCTGAAACTAAGCAAAGAAAAACAACAAAAAGGAAAAATGAAGTTGTCAGACTAACTTCTGCTCATAATTATTCTGATGATGATTTCTTGTACCCTCTCCTCTCCTGTGTTCTTCTATTTATATAACAGTTATCTCTACAATGTTAATGTCATGAGTCTGTCTGTCTGTCTCCTCTATTACAAACCTGGACACCATTATATATAGTGGAACCTCTCTATTCCAACACCCTGGAATGAGGACACCACCATGTACAGTAGAACCCCTCTATTCCAACCCCCTGAAATGAGGACACCACCGTGTACAGTAGAACCCCTCTATTTCAACACCCTGAAATGATCAGTGAATCCAACACCCTGAAATGAGGACACCACCGTGTGTACAGTGAATCCCAACATAGGAGGAATAGAGAATATCACATAGCAGGACTCCTTGACAGTACAGAAGTAGCATCCTGATTTTAACAGAATTTCTAAATGTGTAGCTTTCTACAAGCCAGCACAAGTGGGAACTTTGACAGCATATCTTTACATTTGTCATATTACATTTCTTGGTTACATGCATAATGTATGATAATGTTATACCCCTTTGATAATCTACCCTAAATAACACATACCTGTGTACCCCCTTGGTACAGTTCTGACTGTGGGCATGACTCTAGAGGATATTCAGATGTGAAGGAAGCCCATTTGTCTGGCTAAGTACCTTATTTCTTCCTCGTGTTGGGGAAACCTAAATTCATAAGTGCATAATAATCATTGTAGTGGGAACTTTAGCTATACAGTGGAACCTCTCTATATAGGACACATTAGAACAGTCCTTTATATAGAGGCTGTCCTTAATTCATAGGTAATAGTACAGTGTGACCTCTCTATAAGGACACATTGGGACCTTGGAAATTGTATAAAGAGGTTGTCTTTAATTCAGGAGGTAATAGTATAGAGTATAGTGTGACCATCTCTATATAAGGACATGTCTGGGCCTTGGAAATGGATAAGGATAGTACTCACAGTTTATGGGATAACTCCATTAAATAAAACTGGTAACCACTCACGTGTATTGAGTGCATCAGAACAACTGATAAACTCCCCACTCCTTTATGATAGACTCTCTGAAAATCACCTTTTAATTTCTCCATATCCAGCCTCTTCCATACATGAAGCTACACACACAGAGAGAGAGATCTAGGATCACACTAGACATGAATTCTATACAGCAAATAATATTATTATAACTGACATATATAGAGTAAAACCTCTGATAAAGGACCTCTGAAATAATAACTCCTCTCTACAAAGGACCACTAAAAATACAATTTTAGCCTCTGAGATAAGGACAGACTCCCTACAAGGGACAGTGGACCTCATCCATTAACTATATATATGCACTGGCATGCATAGCCATATATGCTATAGCCCGGCAGCACTGTAGTCTGTAGCACATGTGGTTGATGGAACTTTGTGTATGCTAGTAGTCTATAGCCTATTATGGCTGATTCTGAGGGTAGTTCTAGCTCCAGTGCTAGCTCTAGTGCTGATCTTGATTCTGATGTCACTATCAAATGAAGATTATGCACTCATCTTACAGAGTTCAATCCTGACTGCATGGCATTTTTTTTTCTTTGTATGTAAAATGAATTTTTTGAGCATAATGTAAGCATAATAGGAGCTGGCACGAAAGCATAATAGGGTTTTAAAAAATAGCACTTGAGAATAGCATAATAGGCCAGAAAATTAACATAATGTCCCTAACAGGTAACAAGTATTTAGATAACAGCAGTATAGAATCAATCACACTTTAAAGTGACCTTACACCATCTTTGAGTCCCACACTAAAGAGAGTTGATGCATATTAGATGTGTATTATGTTATGTGATCATGTGTGTATGCTATGAATATTATCACAAACACTAGATTGACCACAGCAATGATGTGTTGACTTAGTCCTCAACATCACATAACCCACTACTGCTGCATACTATAGTCTATTCGTGTTCACTTGCCCACAGAAGTAGCTGTGGTTGAGTAAGTTTACGTAGTATATAGTGTCACTAAATCAATTAACAACATTCTTACGGCTTTAGGTATGCCGGGTAACTGGATAGGGATGAGTAAATTAAGCGGCATATTCTTTTAGCATAATAGGCTACATTGGAGCATAATCCCTTTCAGGGCATAATTGAGCATAAGAGGCTATTTTTTCATTGTCGAATGGTGTGTGTACTGTTTAATGTTTTACCAAGGTATCTTATTCAGCCAATCAACGACTCCCACACATTATATAGTCTGCATGCGTCAAGTGTGCTGTGGGTCAGGACTCAGGGTGCTGTGGTGCTACTCTACTAGCAGTCTAGCACCACATAGACTGAATGGGTTTTAATAATTAACAGGCTAGAAAATGGATGTGGTCAGAATACTTTAGAGGACTATGTTGAAGCCTCCATTATACTACAACACAACTCCCGCTGATTAGTATTAAATATGGTTTATTGCAGCATAATTGAGGAATAATAGGCACATTTTAAAAAGCATAATAGGTCAAAGTTCAGGAATCAGAGCATAGCATAATAGGTAAAAAAATAGCATAATTTACTCATACTACCTACACACAGAGGTGTCCTCTTTCAACCAGGGGAGTGGAATAGAGGATTTTCACACAGAGGTGTCCTCTTTCAACCAGGGGAGTGGAATAGAGGATTTCCACACAGAGGTGTCCTCTTTCAATCAGGGGTGGTGGAATAGAGGATTTTCATCATACTACACACAGAGGTGTCCTCTTTCAATCAGGGGTGGTGGAATAGAGGGGTTCCATCATACTACCTACACACAGAGGTGTCCTCTTTCAATCAGGGGAGTGGAATAGAGGGGTTCCATCATACTACACACAGAGGTGTCCTCTTTTAATCAGGGGTGGTGGAATAGAGGGGCTCCATCATACTACACACAGATGTCTCTCTCTCTGAGACATCTCACTGTGTGTGTGTGTGCGTGTGCATGCGTGCGTGCGTGCGCGTGCATGTGTGTGTGTGACAGACCAGTAACAAAACAAACCTGACGTATTCCTGGACTCGGCTGGCACTGACAGGAATCTTGGAACCACCTGAAATCAGTTCCATGAGAATTGGTTCCATAAACTTCCCGGGAAGAGGAGCCTAAGAGAAATCCCATTTTTAAAATAGTAATACTCCATTCCTTCTAAAGAGCATCATTCCCTCACCTCGAAATAGGAGCAGTACGTTGCCATGAATTCGTCATCGTCTTTCTTTCCCTACTCTGCATCCAGCATCATCTGCCTCAGGCCCTCATAGAGGTCAGCATTATAGAAGGCAAGGTTATGTCGGGCTAGGGGTCTAACATAATCATAGGTATAACACACACACACCAAACTCTAACCAAATAGGGTAAAGAGTAGTCAAGGTAGAAAGCCCACTAAGCTAATGTGGATCATATAATATGGTAAAAGGTAATCAAGGTAGAAAGCACCGCCATGTTAGTACTAACATTAAACTGACCTTGCCAGTAAGACTTTAGCCACATGTCTACAGACCATGAATGGGATGGTATAGTGGAACCATAAGACACAAACCAAAGAACCTGCCAATGGCCACAAATGCATCTCTCCTCTGTGCCTGTGGACAGAACAGGTAATAAGTTGATTTAATCTTGCGTAAAATGACAAATTAACTGTTACAAGCTATCTTCCTGAAACATTCTACTGCATACTGTCAGAAGGTTTTCTCCCTAAATATGGTCCCCTCTCCCTCTTTCCTTCTCAGACCCCCTAACCCCACCTCCCCCTCCTTCAACACACCAGATCAAATATATTTGGCCTTGACTCATTCCCAATATTATGTAGCAAATCTTAGTCATCACAAGAACAATTCTCTCTCCATTCATTCCAAGAGAGCATTGGTTACTAAGGTAACATAGAGCAGGAAATTTTCAAGGGCAAATATCTTCGTGGTTTTTGTGGTTAGAATAAAACCACAAATGTTTTACCCACAAACTTTTAATTTTACAGTTTAATTGAGATGGCATCGAGCTGTAAACCAACAAATTTTTTTTCCACGAATAAATTTCATTATTGATAACCATGAAGATATTTTCCCTCAAAAATTTCCCACTATACGGTAGTTCCCATGTGAGTCCAATCTATCATGGAGGAATCCAGGGGTTCATTCTGTGGAATTGGTGTGTTCAATACCTAGAGAAATACAGAAAGGTCATGTGTACTATATAGAAACCCATTTTAGTGATCTTATTAGTATTGGGGGGATAAATTAGAGTGGAGTACATATTAGAGTGGAGTACATATTAGAGTGGAGTATAGAGTGGAGTACATATTAGAGTGGAGTACATATTAGAGTGGAGTATATATTAGAGTGGAGTGCATATTAGAGTGGAGCATATATTAGAGTGGAGCATATATTAGAGTGGAGTGCATATTAGAGTGGAGTGCATATTAGAGTGGAGTGCATATTAGAGTGGAGTGCATATTAGAGTGGAGTGCATATTAGAGTGGAGTGCATATTAGAGTGGAGTGCATATTAGAGTGGAGTGCATATCAGAGTGGAGTGCATATCAGAGTGGAGTGCATATCAGAGTGGAGTGCATATCAGAGTGGAGTGCATATCAGAGTGGAGTGCATATTAGAGTGGAGTATATATTAGAGTGGAGTACATATTAGAGTGGAGTACATATTAGAGTGGAGTATATATTAGAGTGGAGTATATATTAGAGTGGAGTATATATTAGAGTGGAGTATATATTAGAGTGGAGTATATATTGGAGTGGAGTATATATTAGAGTGGAGTATATTAGAGTGGAGTATATATTAGAGTGGAGTATATATTAGAGTAGGCTATTATATTAAGGTTTAGCCTGTCAGGGATTTGTCTCACTACTCGACTGCTATTCAATCCTCAGCATTAAAACAAAGGATCTACTTCAGAGTTATAAAATGTCTACTTCATGCCAGCATAATATTACCACTATTCTGGAATTCTTCTGTTAGGTGTGGAGCTATACATGTTGAATGAAAAAAAAAAAATGTTCTATTCTATCTAATACAGAATAAACAAAAGATTAATTCCATCACATCTGGAGTCTGATCAGGAAGTCTGTGTGAGGTTACACTGTACACCATAGAATTTATTATACGTGGCAAGATTATCCAAGTTTGATGGAGCCTTCTTTTGAATGGTAATAAGCACACAAGATAAACAGGTAAATTAGGGTTTAATCTAGAAGGACCCAGGGATCAGGGGAATCATCTATTATTTAGAGAGGACCATTAAAATTTACCTAATAACTCCCTCTAACTGTAATAATAGAAAAGTACATTCCAAGTACTGTAGATAGAATTCCAATTCCTCTGATGACTCCATGTTGGTAACAGGTGAGTGAAATAGGAGATGATTTTAGGTCTAGGTCAATACAATGATACCACGCCCCAAACCTCACTATGCTTTCTCCATCCCACCAACAAGTGTTATATTGAAAACCTATACAGACCTATTATACTTGCTAGACTGTGGATTATACACAGGTACAGTAATAATTGTAAGAAAAATTATTCCTCTATCAGCTCTTAACTGGTGGCAGGTAAGTAAAACATTAGCTGATTCAGAAGTTAAGGACTATACACCACACCTCTTTCCCCATTATTCAGGGTAAAGGGTCGCTGAAGACTTAGCACCAAACAGCAACTTATTTCTAGTTGTCCGTGCAATTAGCTACATACACTTCAGGTTAACTAGTTACCTCCTGCACCATCCTTCCAATGGCTTCTCTCGGGGCGTCCTGATAGTTGTCTGCACCTTTGAAAGTAAATTTCCGATTTCGTGACCCTAGCATTGCTATCCGGACACTCCGCGTAAGCGTCCGTAAAGGTGGCACCTCTATCAATAGAGAACCTGAACATTTTCAGAGCTAGAGTAGTTTAGCTAGTACACTATAACTCTCCTCACCGGAGTAAGGACACTGTCCATCTCCACGTTAGTCTAGCACGCGCGACCCCTTTGCACGCGAAATTCGAAAGGTGTGTAGGTCTTCATGATTTTGAACTCTAAACCTTTATCTCAATTCTTTTGCTTTATTGTATTATTATTATTATTGTTATTGTTATTAAACAAACAAACAAACAACAACAACAACAACAACAACAAAAAGGCGTGTAGTATGTGCACGTGTGTCTAGTGACACTAACGTCCAGTACCAGTTCTAAAAGGATGTAATGACTCCAATACTATAAATAATAATTTAATAGTGATGATTCTACACCATATTATCATGAAAACAGAAGTAAGAATAAATGTCAAAACTCCACCACCATTTCCTCTTCTTGGCTGACTTATCTTGGTCTGGCTTCTGTAACCCTTTCACAGGAACAGAAGTACCACATGATTGGCTGATGTTAGGTCCTTAAATAAAAATGAACAGTTATCATTTTCTAAAATTCTATAAAGGACAGACTTGATCTTGTAAATTATATTGTCCTATAGGACAGACTCTGAAGTATAAATACACTTGTAGCTATAAGAACACATTGAAAATGTCCACTCATAGGTATTACAACTTCAATATTATTATCACCTCAATTATCTAATTATCAGGACACAAATGTGTCCTATGTGAACCCCCTCTATTCCAACCCTCTCAGATGTATACAGTGGAACTCTTCTATTCCAGCCCTCTGAAATGCATACCTCTAATACAACTCCGAAAAAAAAAAATGAAGACACCTCTGTATACAGTGACCTCCTGAAATGAGGATACCTCTGTATTAAGGACTTGGACAACTTGCATATTAACCCCTTGAAATGAGCCCACCCCTTCATAAGGACATTTTAATTTCTCCCAAGGTATCTGGAATAGAGAGGTTCTACTGTACCACTAGCACTACCAAAGAACTCCATGAGAAGTCAGATGGTTCATCACATACACACATAGTTGTATAGAATGACTCACTCACTGGAGTAATGACAGTAAGGTGACCGTCTCCTGCTCCTGGGTGGGTTGCTAAGGTCAAGGATCACATCACCCACGTTCAGGTTACCTTGGAGATGGCAAAACTAGAGGTGGCAAAATATTCTCTCTAAAGTAGTCACACGACATTTGGACTGCCCCAAAATGGACAGGAATATGGGGGGAGGGGGGGGGGGGGGCATTGGCTAATAATTCCCTGTCAGGTCCAAACAGAGCACATGAGAAATCAAAACACTCATAGGAAAATCATTCCTATTTAGACTGATTGGAACCTCTCTATTCCAGACACCTTGAGACAAATTAAAGTGTTCTGATTAGAGAAGTGGACTCATTTCAGGTGGTGAAGTTCTAATACAAAGTTGCATAATCAAGTTCTTCTAACACAGAGGTGACTTCATTATATAGGGTGTTAGAATAGAGGAGTTTCACAGTATACAGAGGTAGGAAGTTGGAATGGATACTGGGTATAGTGGGTCCCTATGTCTTCAATGGACATTTAATCTTCACCAGTGTTCTCCACAGGATAGCTAAGGTAAAGTGTGTCCCTATGTCTTCAATGGACATTTAATCTTCACCAGTGTTCTCCCCAGGCATCATAACTGTTAACGGACAATTCAATCTCTCCCTCAAACACTCCACGTGATTAACTTGGCCCACTTCTAATTGCATCTACTCTAATTATTATGTGACTCTAAATTATACACCCTTTGTTATTCTAAGTGAATCTCGCTCATACAACTGCCACTACACAATTCAATTATATACGACCACAAGGCCACACCTACCTCAGCATTAAGTCTTGCTAGTTAAGTTGTTTGGAATGACGTCATTCAGACCCTTGTTTCATGGCATTGAGCTCTTCCTGGACACACCCCACCATCATAAACATCGAATACAGCCTATGCACAGACATAGTAATGTCATTCAACAGACTGGAGGCATCTCTCTCTCTCTCTCTCTCTCTCTGTGTGTGTGTGTGTGTGTGTGCATGCATGCATGTGTGTGTGTGTGCATGTGTGTGTGTGTCAGACCAGTAACAAAACAAACCTGACACATTCCTGGACTTGGCTGGCACTGACAGGAATCTTGGAACCACCTGGAATCAGTTCCACAAAAATTGGTTCCATAAATTTCCCAGGAAGAGGAGCCTAAGAGAAATCCCATTTTTAAATTCATTTCTTCTCAAGAGTATCTTTCGCTCACCTCAAAATAGGAGCAGTATGTTGTCATGATCTGTTGTCATCTTTCTTCCCCAGTTCTTCATCCAGCATCATCTACCTCAGGCCCTCGTAGAGGTCAGCATTATAGAAGGCAAGGTTATGCCAGGCTAGGGTTCTAAAATAAGCATAGGTATAACACCCACCCACTAAACCCTATGGTATTAGAGCCATATATGATAAAGGGTCGTCAAGGTAGAAAACACTACCGTGTTAGTACGTTAAACTGACCTTCCCAGTGAGTAAGACTTTAGCAACGTGTCTACAGACCATGAATGGGATGGTATAGTGGAACCATAGACACAAACCAGAGAACTGTCAATGGCCACAAATGCATCTCTCCTCTGTGCCTATGGACAGAACATGTAGCGTAATTCCTCAATGATCACCCGTTCGTTCGCATTAGCAATTATCGCGCGCCCACGGAGTAAGTGTAAATAATTCCGTTTATTAAGCAGCCCTAACACCGAGTAAGTGCAGCGAAATACTTTGTAGTCGCTTGGAGCTATTCAAGTTTTAGCTTTTTATCTATGGCGTGGGATTAGAGTCAAAAATCGATCTGCAAATTATTGTGATCCGTTCTGCAACATTGCTCAGCACATTCGTTCCGCACATGCGTCCGTTACACCTCCGTTCTGCAACATTGCTCAGCACATTCGTTCCGCACATGCGTCTGTTACACCTCCGTTCTGCACCTTTCGTTCTGCTTCACATTCGTTCTGCATCACCGCACATTATAATTTTAGTGTATTATTTCATGGATCTACAGTGTAAGGACCGCTAACTAGATAATATCTCTTGACTTCTGTGCTGTAACTAGCTATTCAAATACGTTTTTAAAATAATATCTTTGTAACTAAGAAGAGAGTAACAGCAACAACATAAACAACATGCGCATGCGCATGCGTAATAATAATGATAATAATAAATAAGTAGTTCTGTTAGTGTTTCCAACATCCTCCCCACCTGTTGACCATAGGGTGAGGGTGGTCAACAGTCCTCAGATTCAGTCAAAGCAGTTGCCATCAAACGATCTCTTGCTTGAAATGCTGCTTTTCTTTTTGAAGAGCGGGTATTACAAGTGTGAGAATCATTGGTCAATGAGGGAGTTGTGTCTACAGAATGGTCATTAACCACACTAGAAGTATCAGCTGCACTATTTCTAATAGTGATTGAGGGCTCTGTGTTATCATGTACTTCTAGTGGATATAGTAGTTGGATAGGTTGTCGCAACATACCAGATCCAGATGCTAGCCTTAAAATTGCACCACGTACTTTGCCATCTCGTCCAGAAATAACTTCTTCGATTTTTCCAAGTTTCCAAAGTCCTCGAGGAAGACCTTCATCATGAATAATTACCACATCACCGACTGAGATTGAAGAACAGTATCCATGGTTGTTATCATAATATCGGTGGACTTGACGTAGTTCCAAAAGATATTCATCATGCCATCTGCTTTCAAAGTACCATTTAGTTGCCTTACTCTATCTCTCAGTTGGGTTGAAGTGTAACTTATACTGAAATCCGTATCAACTGGATCAATGTTGACTCCAAGATGGTCTGGCATACTTAACAGTTGTCTGCCCATGATGAGATGAGAAGGTGTGAGGGGTTCTTCTAAATCATCGGAAGACACGAATGACAAGGGTCTTGAATTTAGCATTGATTCGACTTCAGTTAGAGCAGTGCATAGCTCATCTATAGTAAGTTGATAACTTCTGACCATTTTCCTTAAACAACGTTTAGTGGATCTAATCAGTCTCTCAAATACTCCTCCCCACCATGGAGCCTTTTCAATATTAAAAATCCATTCCACACCTCTTCCAGACAAATGGTCTTGCACAAGTTGTTCCTTGAACACTGCCTTGATAAAACGTGCAGTTGCCTTCCATTGTCTGAAAGAAACTTTTGGGGAATTCCTCTCCTTGCAGCAAAACGCTTAAGACATCGAATAAATGTTTCAGATGACATATCAGTAACCACATCAATGTGTACAGCTCTAGTTACTAGGCATGTGAATAGACATATCCACACCTTTTCAGAACTCGTAAGACCAAATGATCGAACATGTACTGGACCAGCATGTTTACACCTGTATATGTAAATGGTGGCACTTCCTTGACACAGAAATCTGGCAGAGGAAGTGGTGGTGGAGCTTGGAAAGGTGCTCCTTCAAATCATCTGCATAGAACACATTGGTGAATGATTGATCTCACAAGACTTCGACCTTTGATAATCCAGAATGTTTCCTTCACTCCATCATGGCCAACCTTGATATGGGCATCTTGAATAATGAGAGTTGTGTAGTGATGTTCACGAGGTAATAGAAGTGGATATTTGGTGTTATAAGGAATGGTTGCATTAGCAAGTCGTCCACCACAACGCCAAAATCCTTGATCATCTTCAAAAAGATTGAATTGCCTTTTCCATGATGTGAAGGACTTGTCACCTGGAAGTATACTCTGTACTGAAATGATCCACTTTTTCTCAGCATCAGCTAGTTCAGCAGTTGAGAGAGCTGAGGGTTTAGTCGATAGACTCCCTTTAAACAGCTGTATGGCTCTGAGAACATATGCTGTAACCTTCACGAGACGGGAAAGAGTACTACATCGTCGACAGTCTATATTTCCTTTGGTCTCAGTAGTCAGCAAAGTATGAATAGTTTTCTTCATCTCAGAGGCACATTCCTCTGGCATGGTCGATGTCCTGGTCTCATGTTGTGATAACATAGCTGTAGAAAGCCATTCAGGTCCATGATGCCATAGTTTGCTCACAGACAGCTCTAAAAAAGACATACCCCCGGAAGGTAAGTCTGCTGGATTTGCTTCACCTGGACAGTGACTCCATTGCTCTGGAGAAACTTTCTGTCAGATTTCTGTGACTCTGTTTTGAACAAAAGGTTTCCACTCCTTTTCAATTCCCTGAATCCAATAGAGTGCAACCCTGGAATCTGTAAAACACTTTAATTTGAGCTGTGGGAGATGAGACTATCTGCTACAGTAGTGATAAGACGACTAAGTAGCAAAGCAGACAAAAGCTCTAAGCGTGGTATTGTTTGTGACTGCAATGGTGCAACACGAGTTTTGGCTGTCACAAAGCTAATATGGACATCCTCTTCTCTCACTGTAACAAGATACACTATGGCTGCATAAGGAAGGATTGATGCATCGCAAAATCCACAGAGGAAATAAGAATCATCAAAGTGGATAGAGGTCTCCCAGGATAGTTCCTGTGTAACTTTCATCAAATACTTCTGTTCCATTCTTGACGGGTACAACTTGTGATTCTGAAGTTTTTATTTGTTCTGCACAATTGATCCTTCTTTGTAGAATTGAAGAGTTCGACACAAATTTACGGAGGTTGAATGCTCCGTCACAATAGATACTCTTCGATTGTAAATACAACTGGAATGCATCATCTTCTGTATCTGCACCTGTTACAACGTCATCCACATAAGTGGATTCAAGAAGACGTTGAACAGTATCTGGGTAAATATTTGTATACTGCTTCAAGTGGTGCTTGAGAGTTGCATTCAACAAAAAAGGACTAGATGAAACTCCAAATATAACTCGTGTAAATCTCAAAGCTTAAATTTCAGGGTATTTCTTGTTTATGTTGTCTACCCACAGAAACCTAAGGACATCACGATCATCTTCTGCTACAGATATTTGTAGAAATGCCTTTTCTATATCAGCCGTCAAGCCATACTTAAATAACCAGAATCGTAACAAAATGTTGAGAATAAGTTGATTGAACTTCTGTCCCTTGCACAAACAGTCATTTAATGATGGTCCATCACCCATCTTTGCTGATACATACAACGCATAGTTTTGTTGTGGTCTTGTCATTACGGATGACTGCATGATGAGGGAGATAATGACACTGATTGGAAGTGGTGGTTGTATCAGGGACTGGTTCAACAATGCCTTGTTCTATTTGATCTCTGATGACACTGTCATATTGTTGGAAAAGTTCTGGAGTCTGCTTCAAACGATGTAGTAGTCCCTTCAGCCTCTTGAGACTCAATTCATAGTTGTCTGGTAAAGGCTTGTGTAATCCCTTCCACAGCAATGATACTTCATATCTACCACTCTGAAAGGTGACAGAATCAAGAAATTCATCATAAAGAGTTTTCTCTGCACCAACAACTCCTAAGGACTCTAGATCCCAGAATGATTGTAATTGCTCTTCCAGACCATTATCTTCAGTGGAACTTGTATCGACTCGCAGTACATGTGTTGTGACTAAGTTAGCAGAACATTTTGTTCCATTACACTCAGACACTGGGCCAGAGAGTACCCAACCAAGCTTGGTATGAATAGCCACGGGACCTTGGACACTTCGACTTACTCCTCCAGTTACTAAATCCCAGTAGAAGTCAGATCCTATAAGCATGTCAACTTCCAATTTGTTTTTGCCATCAGAATAGTCTGCTAGATCTAATGATAGCAACTGTGGATTCTCCTTCACACAAGTGTCTATTGGTTGACTGACCAATGGCTCGCATATGATTGGTACTACATACAGTGCTAAGCTCAGAGGGGCCGATTCTTTCACCTTCATGTTAACATTAACGACGGAATATACTTGGTGATTTTCCTGGTTCGATCCAAATGTTGCAATAGAAAGTTTCTGCTGTCCTGTAATTGTCAGATTTAGTAACTTCATGGCACGCTCAGATAAATATGATCTTTGACTGCCATTGTCAAGCAGTACACGTATTTCAATAGAATGATGTGGAGCTTCAGGATTGTATTTATGCATGTCCTTGCTGTCTGTAGTAGTACTGATCTCGTATTGATAGCACAGAAGTTGCTTGAGGTTGAGGAGAATGAAGGAGCACCAGGATTGAGTGTCGATCCCTGAGCAAGACTCTGAGTAGGCTGTAAAGCTGTTTGTTCCTGGCTCTTCTGGACTGTCCTTGGTAGTGTTTGACCTTGCCCTTCACACACACTTATATGGTGCTTTCCTTTACAATTGCTGCATCTTCCCAATGAATGACAGGCTCTGCTCAGATGTCCTCTTGTTAAACAGTTGTAACAGCGACCACTGTTTCGTAATAATTCCTTTCGAGCAGCATTTCAAGCAAGAGATCGTTTGATGGCAACTGCTTTGACTGAATCTGAGGACTGTTGACCACCCTCACCCTATGGTCAACAGGTGGGGAGGATGTTGGAAACACTAACAGAACTACTTATTTATTATTATCATTATTATTACGCATGCGCATGCGCATGTTGTTTATGTTGTTGCTGTTACTCTCTTCTTAGTTACAAAGATATTATTTTAAAAACGTATTTGAATAGCTAGTTACAGCACTGAAGTCAAGAGATATTATCTAGTTAGCGGTCCTTACATACAGGCCCGTACGCAGGATTTTGAAAAGGGGGGTTCAGATTATCACGGTGAGGGGGAGTATGTGGGAGGGGAATGTGCCCCCTCCACATGAAGCACAAAACTTTACGTGGATGATTTTTAGAATGTCAAATTTTTTATTGAAATGTATAACATGTCTAAAAAAAAAATACTGAAACAATAGACATTCTTCTTGGATGCTTTGATAAAAATATTATCTATATCATATTAATAATGTCATTTTGTGACCTTGGAGAGGTGTTTATCGAATTTTTGGCTCTAGGCCCGTTGAGATCTTTAAACAAAATTTCTTCAGTTTGAGCATAATTTTTTCAGCAACACGAAAAATTTTCCAGGATTTTATAGTGATTGACTTCTTCATAGTCACCTTGCAAAGGAATACCCTGCTTACTCAAAATAGATAATGGCATGAACAATTTGGTGAAAGATATGTTTATTCTCATTCATACGTATCTGTAGGGCACTACTAGCCATTACATTGATACGTCTGGCTGGATTATCAATAGTGCTTTTCAGAATATCAGCATCTTGGAGGCAATGCCGATGATAATTGACCATAGAGTGGTTGTTTAAGGTTTTGTTCACTTAACCTTTTTGAAAAAGACCTATTAACAAGCAAACCTTTGTCTTTTTGTTGAGAAGAAGGAAGGAGAAGTGAACATGGCCCACAAAACACAGCATTTAGCTTTGGACTATATAAAAGCCAAGGATATTTTTCCAGCCAAGAATTACTAATTTACGGTTGTTTATGCAAGAATGTACTTAGAAAGGTTGTAGGTGGAGGAATATGCTCATAAAGCAAAGAATACTTCTCATCCTTTGAAAGATTAGAAACTATAATTATCATCAATGGATTTTGTTGGCTCCAGTAAAGTACCAGTATTGTTAAAAGGTGCAGGCTCAAGAAGCACTGAATGAGGTTCATCACTGCTGCTTGGCATTGTTAGCATAACTCTCACAGGTACAGGCACTGGTGAAGCATCAGGTTGAGTCATGGTCATGCTCACAGGTATAAGCACTGGTGAAGCATTAGGTTGGGTACTAGCACCCGGGAGATTCACCATCAGAAGGCCCTGAAACATAATTAACTTACTGAGGCTGGTTATGCTGTTAATAGGCTTACCTTCATCCTCAATAGCTACTTGTGCATGTGGTAGCATGTGGATATAGGTAGTGCTGACTCAGTTCACCAAGTATGTTATGCATTAATACCAGATGTGTATATACAAGGTAACAAATAGGACAACATGCATACTATGAATATCATTAGTTATTTAAAAGGGGGGTTCAGGTAAACCCACATGAACCCCCCCCCCTGCGTACGGGCCTGATCTATACGTATTTTCAGCATCTTTATAGTAGGTCATTGGAAAAAAACCTAGTACTTCATTCTAGATTTTATATTGAGAACCATTTGAGATCATAAAAATAATAACTTTCAGTTTTATTGCTCTCTTCTTCATCCTCTAGCTAGATAGCTACTTAGGCAAAACTGTATAAAAATTTTCTTAAAAATTACAATTTATTTTTAATCACAATGGATTTTGTACTTGGCTAAATCATAATGGAAAGAATTTTGCACTTAACAATAAATTTTCAGTCATGATAAAGTTTGGCTTGAATACCTCCTAACTCTCTGCAAAATCAAATTTTAATTTTGTACTGAAATCAATTATTATTTTCAATCCATTTCTAATTATGTAGCTAATTGGAAATAATTTGGCACAAGTATCTACTGACAGTTAAAGAAAGCATACAACATACACAATAGTAGGAATAATGGATAATTGTATGTGGAGTATCTAAGATAACTGGTAGATTGCTACGTACCACTATTCTGTAAGATGGGCTAATAGGAGCACAAGAGCTAGTATTGTCAGCCTATTATTCTTTTAGCTACCTAAAATTATGCCTATTAGTTAACTATAAGCTATTCACGAAAAAAACTAATGGTAATGGGGAAATACTATTATCTAACTAATCAGTCTACGCTAAGACCACGTGATTCTAGTGATTCTGGAATGTACTAATAGTATTGATGCATGATAATTAACATGCATGAATATCATTTCAATTACTTCGGGCGTCAAAATTGAAGTACACATTACGTCATCATGCTTATTGACTTATTATTTCTATCTTACCTGATGAGGCTGATATGGTGCTGGTTCTAGGGTTCTCAGGGTTCCAGCAAGTGACTGAATTGTACTGCAGCTGTTCTCATGCCTCTACCACGGAATGTATCTCAGGCATTGTGTGGTCGCGAATGTTTTCCCAACGCCCACGCAACCTGTCACTGTTTTAGTGAAAGTGTGTAAATTCTTAGCAATGTAATCATTCATATTTTCAATGGGTAATGGTCTAAGAGCACAGAAAGCTAGAATGACTTAGTTCTAGTGGTTAATGATTCAATGAACCGAGTTTGGAGAGCGGTGATGACCCTTTGCTCCAACTTGTGCAGTCAAGTGAAGTTAGGATGGTGGAGGGAGTGCCTTCACTGGAAGACCTCTATCTTACTGACAGTTTAGTTTGAGTAGGTAAAATCATTGTGCCTAGTAGTGCTAAGTTAGATGTCTCTGGCTGTAAGCTTTTAATAGCCAGCATGACTCGTGTGGGCTAAACTGTAGAAATTAGCCGATTATGCAATATTTGGACGCTGTCTCTCCTGGACACAGAAGAAGCCAGTGGCTGAAGTATTTGATACTGTGTAGAAGAACCTACCTGCGATGCTCTGACAAGAGATGAAGACCGGGGTTCAGTTTGCTCCAAGTTGTGCAGTCAACTGAAGTCATCGAGGTCATGATGTTTGACCTGTACTTCCCGACCCTCATTTAGCTTAAATTTAGGTGCTGGATAATAGTAGTTTGATGTAGATGATACTAAGTTTATTGTTCTTTATGATTTTCAAAGTCATATGAAGTAGAACTAAAGTGTTATGTGAGAAATACTGGTGATACTGTGCCACTGTTTTCCCGCCTTTTCCCCGCCCTCATCTCCGTGTTGAAATAGCAAACGGAAGTGATCACTAGAATACCGGGGTCTTAACGTAGACTGTAATGGTAATGGTCATCTTCTAATTCTTGAAGGGATCTGGATTACTATTAAACATACTATTCACACTTCAAAGCCTCCATGCATATCTTACAAATGTAATGAACTCTAATGGGTGAACACTTAACATTGGATGAAGCAATCAGTACAATTTTAATTAAACAATGAAATAGTCACAAAGTATTGAAATTGTCACTAGTTATAGCCACATTCATCCATGTACATAAAGCAGTGTAATACAGGATAATACGGGATTTTTAAAGTATGAAAACAAGTGCAGGCCTGGATTGCTTGGAATTCCCCCAAAGATACATACATATATGGATTCGTTCAAAAATCCAATTGGAGGTATGGATTTTGAGCCAGTACAAAATTGGAGTAGGTTCTTGCAGCCTGCGTATAAAATAAAGCTTGTTATTTAGATTACCATGAAGATGTATGTTTTAAAATCACCTTCTTTGTCCAATGAAGCAATATAGTCTTTGAATATTTTGAAAGAGTGATGATCTTTAAAACTTGCACAATTAGCGTGGAACATGTGTAACAAAAGTTCTGGGGTGGTTTCACTGCTATTTGTACACCTCGCTATAAATAATTCTTCAAAAATGTTTGGGAGTCTCTTAATTAGCTCCATGAATCCTAAGCTATGTAGGCCATCAAGTAACTGGTCAATTGCAGCTTTTCTAATGCATATTACTTGATCAAGCATTATCTGCTGAACAATTTGATGTCTGGTTGAGAGCTGCATAATGTAGAAAGAGAAACATTATTAACTCTATTATACTCTAGATATTGAATTAGGGCTTAGGGCTATTAATACAGCTACTGAAATGAATGTCTTGAAGACCCATGGCATTCTCTTTAATTATAACATGTTAGTCAAGACTAATGTGGCTTTAAGGGAATGTTACAAAATTGCTTAGACAGGGCCTGAACCCCACAATCTTCAATGATGAGGGGGAGGGGGAGGTGGCCCCACCGATAATAATACAGGCTATGCACTCAGATCTCAGATGATGAACTTAGACTTGAAATATACATTCAATCTCATCACTTTTGCAAAGCTAAAGTGCTGAAACCAAGAGCACAAACAGAAGTAGAATAATCACTGGAGTAGGAACCATGGAGCCCCCCCACCCCACCCCACCCCAAATATTTTTGTTGGGAGGGGGCCTGGTCTTTCCAAAAAATGAGGGTTTTAGTGAACATGCTGCACTATGCATTACAGCTGCATAGTATTGCATACCTACCAAGTCTCAAGCTATGGGCTTGATTCTCAAGCATTTGACCTAAATCTCAAGCTCTCAAGCCTAATGATCTTCTTCTCAAGCATATTATTGCTTCCTCCTGGCTATCCAATCCTATTAACTAGCTATATAAACTGACTACAGTAGCTTCTGCATGACAAGGTTTTATTGTTACAATGTATAGTAGACTTTAGTGGTGGTACATATATAAGCACTATTCTGTCTGGCTTGCCACCATATACCACAGAAGAAGGGTATGTCTTCTCCATGGTTCGAAAATATAAGACTTCCTTTTGACCAAGTTTAGAACCAGTATTTAGTATCAAGCTAGCATGCAGTGGACAACCTGCACACATACCTACAAACCTACAAGCAAAGTTCTAAAGAAAGCCAAATCAGCTACATGGGAATGCAATAAAACTCACAAAGAAATGGCTAACACTAACAACTGAAATAGGTAATCAGAGTTTAACTATAGCTAACAGCAAATGAAGTGTGTTTTTGATGCATGATCATAATAGACATGTACCTATATAGCTAGAGCTATCTCAAGCTTTGTCTTTCTATTACCTTGGCAGCTATGAGTATTGCAGGGCACATGAAAGAACCAAGGCCCAGGTAGTGACAATAGATAGACACTAGGAATCATAATTAGTTAATGTAAGCATCTCCATTAAGCCTCTCTCCAACATTTTTTTCTGAAAGACCCACCCCAGTAGAGTGCATACATCCCCCATACCATTATGGTTCCTCAGCCTAAAAGCTCGATTTTGACATCAAAATGTAGCTTATTTCATAGCGTACCTTACCATATGCAATGAGCATGTGTTAGAATAATTGAGTGTCAGTTTGGGGTTGGGTGCATCACAGTCCACAGTTTGAGTGTGTCTTTGATTCTGGCTCACTATTAGTCTACTGGGGACACTAAGATGGCTAAGGACTGTGGAAAGAAGAGAGTGAGTTATAAGTCTTTAGCAAGGAAGGCCAGGATGGCAAAGAAGACTCCATTTGTAAGTCAACCTATAGAGAGACGTGGTCCCTCAATGACTGTTACTGCTAAAAAGCTAGCCTTGGCCAAGTCTTCCTCCATAAGCTAACCTACTGGCATATTTTCTGTGTCAGCAGGTATGCCTTCTTCAATGTCTGGTGGTATGTCTGCTTCTGGTGTTGTGTCTTCTGCTTAGGGTGGTCCATCTTCTGCGTCCGCTGGCATGTCCACCAGTAATCCCACTGTGTCCATTTCTAGCATTATGGACTAGGGCTAGGGCTAAAGAGTATCAAGCAAGCTAAGACAGTAGAAAAGGCCAGGAGGAAGCACAAGACAAAAGCAAGAGCACAGGCAGAGGAAGAGTCTATTCAGTCAGAGGGTTTACTCTATGGTCTGGGTGAATTCTAAGTACCCAGCTTTACCCCCCTCCTGCTCCACCGCCTCCCCCCCCCCCCCCCCCCCCCCACACACACACACACCATTACCCCCACCTTAGAAACCCTACAGCCATGTACAGGTGAAGTTATAGCCATAAGAGTGATGTTACTCTGTTGTCACTGGACCACATACTTTATGTATGTATAGGACTTTCTAAAACCAGCTGGATCTGCTTGCATTTTCCACATTTTTCTCATTCTGTCTTCACCCCTACCCTATGATTTATATATCATTAGAAAGCCCATTCTTTTGGCTACATCACAGCAAGCTTCTTTTTTATCAATATTCATGTGTGTGTTGTACAAAGTGTATTTTATGTGAACTGTACAAACAAATTTTTTGCCCTTACAATAGCAATTTGATTATTTACTACACAGTACAGCTAATCTGTTAAATCTGCTTGCAGTGCTGTTCTGCTATCATTAGTCTAACCATAGACCACTTAACAGCCACTCAGCTGGCTCACTGCAATTGATTAAAAGAGGTCAGTGTAAGCTGACCTGCTGGAGGGTGTTGAGGGCGTCTAACATGAGCCGATCTCTTTGTAGTCTTACAGAGAGAGTACTGGACACTGTCCCTGCCCAATCACGTGCTACATGGGATGCATCGTACAGCTGGGTTACCTGGTGACGAAACCTGAGAGGCAATAAAGAAACTTGTTTTACTAGTATTAAACCTGCTCTGTACACCTGCTTAGTAATAAATATATAGAGTAAAATCCCCTCTATTCAAACCTCCTCAAACGAGTCCCTCTATTCCAACCTCCTCAAACGAGTCCCTCTATTCCAACCTCCTCAAACGAGTCCCTCTATTCCAACCTCCTCAAACGAGTCCCTCTATTCCAACCTCCTCAAACGAGTCCCTCTATTCCAACCTCCTCAAACGAGTCCCTCTATTCAAACACCCTGAAATGAGGACACCTCTGTATACAGTGACCTCCTGAAATGAGGACACCTCTAATATTAAGGACTTGGACTACCTGTAACTATTAACCCCTTGAAATGAGACCAGCACTTTAAATAAGGACACTTTAGTTTCTCACAAAGTATCTGGAATAGAGAGCTTCTTTCTACTGTACTGCTAGCACTACCAAAGAACTCCATCAGAAGTCAGATTACATACACACATAGTTGTATAGAATGGTTCACTCACTGGAGTAATGACAGTAAGGTCCTGCTCTTAGGTGAGTTGTTAAGGATCACATCACCCACATTCAGGTTACCTTGGAGATGGCAAAGCTAGATGTGGCAAAATAAACAGTAATATTCTCTCTAAAGTAGTCACATGACATTACCTGCCATTGGACTGCTTCCTTGCATGGCCCCCAGATGGACAGGAATATGGGAGGGGGGTGTGTGGCATTGGCTACCAATCCCCTGTCAGGTCCAAACAGAGCAAATGAGAAATCAAGACACTCCTAGGAAAATCATTCCTATTTAGACTGATTGGAACCTCTCTATTCCAGACACCTTGGGACAAATTAAAGTGTTCTGATTAGAGAAGTGGGCTCATTTCAGGTGGTGAAGTTCTAATACAAAGTTACATATTCAAGTTCTTCTAACACAGAGGTGACCTCATTATATGGGAGGTTGGAATAGAGGAATTCCACTGTATACAGAAGTGTCCTCATTACAGGGAGTGTGTTCCACTGTACATACTGGATAGTTAAGTATAGTGGGTCTCTATGTCTTCGATGGACATTTAATCTTCA
Source organism: Diacarnus erythraeanus (assembly GCA_964016965.1). Taxonomy (NCBI): domain Eukaryota; kingdom Metazoa; phylum Porifera; class Demospongiae; order Poecilosclerida; family Podospongiidae; genus Diacarnus; species Diacarnus erythraeanus. Next base: position 328,977 of record OZ024682.1, read on the forward strand.
CCAGTGTTCTCCCCAGGATAGTTAAGGTATAGTGGATCCCTATGTCTTCAAAGGACATTTAATCTTAACCAGTGTTCTCCCCAGGATAGTTAAGGTATAGTGGGTCCCTATGTCTTCAATGGACATTTAATCTTCACCAGTGTTCTCCACAGGATAGTTAAGGTATAGTGGGTCTCTATGTCTTCGATGGACATTTAATCTTCACCAGTGTTCTCCACAGGATAGTTAAGGTATAGTGGATCCCTATGTCTTCAATGGACATTTAATCTTCACCAGTGTTCTCCACAGGATAGTTAAGGTATAGTGGATCCCTATGTCTTCAATGGACATTTAATCTTCACCAGTGTTCTCCCCAGGATAGTTAAGGTATAGTGGGTCACTATGTCTTCAATGGACGTTTAATCTTCACCAGTGTTCTCCCCTGGATAGTTAAGGTATAGTGGGTCCCTATGTCTTCAATGGACATTTAATCTTCACCAGTGTTCTCCACAGGATAGTTAAGGTATAGTGGATCCCTATGTCTTCAAAGGACATTTAATCTTAACCAGTGTTCTCCCCAGGATAGTTAAGGTATAGTGGGTCCCTATGTCTTCAATGGACGTTTAATCTTCACCAGTGTTCTCCACAGGATAGTTAAGGTATAGTGGATCCCTATGTCTTCAATGGACATTTAATCTTCACCAGTGTTCTCCCCAGGATAGTTAAGGTATAGTGGGTCACTATGTCTTCAATGGACGTTTAATCTTCACCAGTGTTCTCCCCTGGATAGTTAAGGTATAGTGGGTCCCTATGTCTTCAATGGACATTTAATCTTCACCAGTGTTCTCCACAGGATAGTTAAGGTATAGTGGATCCCTATGTCTTCAAAGGACATTTAATCTTAACCAGTGTTCTCCCCAGGATAGTTAAGGTATAGTGGGTCCCTATGTCTTCAATGGACGTTTAATCTTCACCAGTGTTCTCCACAGGATAGTTAAGGTATAGTGGATCCCTATGTCTTCAATGGACATTTAATCTTCACCAGTGTTCTCCCCAGGATAGTTAAGGTATAGTGGGTCACTATGTCTTCAATGGACGTTTAATCTTCACCAGTGTTCTCCCCTGGATAGTTAAGGTATAGTGGGTCCCTATGTCTTCAATGGACGTTTAATCTTCACCAGTATGAACACTAATGATGATTATAGGTTTTAAAATGATCCCTTAGTTCTTTCTATTTTGGACACATAGGGACAAATTAAAGTGTCCTGATTAGAGGGACGACCTCATTTCAGGGGGTGGAGTTCTAATAATATTAATACACAAGCTGTTATTTGGGATATATCCAGTGTCAGATGTCATGTATATTATTCTACCTTCATATATCCTAGCACAAGGTTCCTCACCTTCATCTACTACATCATTATGCAGACAGGATTCCTCAATACCGATGAATACTGTGGTCATGCCTGGACTATGAGCAATGGCACAGGTATGTTCACCTCCAGCTCCTCGTACGAATGCCTACAAGTGTCATACCCTTTACCCTATGTGGGAGGGTAAACAAAATAGATATTTACAAAACAGATGATTTAGTACTAGCTAAATAATAGTGGAATCTCTCTCTTTTAACTGCTCTCAAACGAGGACACCTCTATATAGAGTGGAGCCCCGCTATTACAAACTCCTCAAATGAGGACACACACCTCTATATACAGTAAAATCCTTCTATTCCAAACACCTCCTCATTGAGGACACTTAGCTACATGGACAAGAAATATTTAGCTTCTTTGCCAAAGGATCACCCTCAGTCAGATATCTACAGAGATCCAGGGAAGGGGTGCTGCATGGCCATAAGATGGAGGGTGTGGGAGGGGTGTAAGAAACATACAAGTTTATCAGAGAGTTTTGCCAAGGGGGGATGAATTCCAGGATGACACACCTCCTCTCTATACAGCCATGGTCTAGATCTAAGAGGTTAGAGATGTATATAGTCAGAGTGAAGAATTCATCTGTCTGCTCTATGGAGGAAGTCATTACTTGGAGAGTCTGTTAGGAGAGGTTTCTCTCCACAAGTCAACATATAAGTTCCTGTGGTTTAAATCAAGATGGAGGGCTTTAGTATTCTACTCACACACACTCTCAGAGTACACCTATTATTATTCCTCTTTGAAAATCACTTGAATTGATAAACGCATCATAATATTAGGTAAAGTCAGTGGAAATATAAAGGACAGGTACACACATTAGTAAAATATAGTGCATGAGTACATGTGGATAGAGCTACACTTTATGATGATAGACATTAACATATTCATAATCTACATGACAAACATAGTGATAATGGTGGACAATGATACAGGTACACATGTACTAAAAACATTGAATACGGTTGTTACTACGATCACACACATACACTACTCCACAGTTATCTACTGCTAGTCCAACAGGACCATTAAACTCTCCTGGACCCTCCCCCTTTCTGCCAAATGATGTAATAAACTGACCCTCACAGGTAAACACAGAGACACGCCCATTACCATGCTCACTAACATACACTATATCATTAGTGTCCAATGTAATACCAGCAGGCCTATCCAGTTCCCCCCTACCATCACCACGCCTACCAAACATCCTCAAAAACTTCCCACCAGCTGTGAATACTTGGATGCAATCATTATGACTATCAGTTACGTACACATTCCCAGTGCTGTCACAGGTTATACTACATGGATATTTAAACTGTCCCTTGCCACTGCCTTCCTTCCCAAAGGTGCTGGAGAAGGTGAGGTCAGAGTTCAGTACTTGCACACGATGATTCCAACGATCCACCACATATACCTTGTTGTTTGTAGCATTGAATGTAACATCAAAAGGATCATTAAACTGTAGAGGACCACTACCTTTAGTACCGACTGCTGTGAGGAACTCGCCAGTTATTGTAAACTTCTGAATGCAATGATTGTCTCTATCTGTCACTACAACATTCCCATCACTGTCTACTGTAACACCACGAGGATACTCAAACTGTCCATGACCAGAGCCTTCTGTGCCAAATGATCGAAGCTTCTTTCCACACTGACTAAATACAGAGACACAATGTCCACGACATTCAGTTACCACTACCTCACCCCTCTGGTTCACTGCTACTCCCCAAGGTCCCTTCACCCTGTCTATAGTTAGGATTGGATTGCCAAGCTTCTCTACTGGTAATTTCACTGCTACAGAAAATGGACTTCCTCTGATGTGTTGGCCCTCCACTTTCACGTGGAACTGGTGCTTACCCTTTACTGTCGGCCAATATCCTATTTCGTACTGGTTCTCTTTTCTTCTCTCTACATTGCCCATCACTCTGGAACCTGTTATCTCGGACACAAGCTCACACTCTAATGACTTGATGGGACGACTATAAGGTTTGCCACTAAAATCCAAAGTTTGTAAGATAGCTGTAGACTTTTCTCCTACAACTGCTGTCTCTAGACCTTTACCTGTAGCTTGGCACTGTGATGGATCGAGATCTCCTGCTGAATATAGTTTCCCGTAACTACGACAAGCTGTGGTAACATCTGGTGAGGAGAAAAATTTAATGTTGGCTTCTGTGTTTGGCTTCAAGGTGTCTGGTTGGAAAGGTGTGGTCAGTTCCTTCACTTGCTTCACTATGTTTCTCTTCATTGTCAGCACGTCTCCTTGACTCTCTGTCTCTAAGCTTTTCCTAACAAAGTCGAGACAGCTGCTCAGCTGTGCCTGGATGGTCTCCATCTCGTCCCTCTGGGTTGCTAGGCCTTTCAGCTTAGCCTGAGTTATTTGGTGTAAAACACTGATAAGTTCAGTCTTCCTAACATCCAGCAATTGGTGGAGTCCTCTTATGGCGTCGTGTATGCTGTCTTCGATGACTTCTCGCTGATCAGACACTTCTCCGCAACGTGTGTCTAACTGTGCTAACGCTTCCTTCGCTGCATTCAGTTTACCCTCCATTGGCTCTAGTGATGGTCTCACTTCTCCCTTGTACTTCTCGTAGGCATTCTTGATCTCGTCACAATCGTGGCCTTCATGCTTACCTCCTCTAAAAGCACATTTATAGCAGATCAGCTCCCCACATGTTTCACAGTAAAGCTCTCGTTCTTTATCGACATGTTCAAAACAGTTGGGGATGGTTTTCTTTGTTGATGAAGTGAGGGGCATTGCTACAACTTTTGACCCTTCTAAACTGACTGCTGTGTCTCTTTCTTTTACTAGATCTTCTCTAATTTGTAGGAATTCGTTGGTCTGAAATGCAGACTGGAGGCCTGCTACTCCATTGGCTGGAACTGGTGTGGCCTGACGACAGATTGGGCAAGTTAGGGAGAGATCTCCCTGCTGATCTCTGACAACAAGTTTAACAAGACATTTCCTGCAATAGGTGTGGAAGCATTGGAGTAGTTTGGGGTCATCATAGATATCAAGGCAGATAGAACAGTTCAGCTGCTCCTCCAGTCGCCTGATTGCTTCTCCAGCCATAATACAAATTCTTCAGTTACACCCCTTCTTCTTGGAACAATAAAATGCTGTTTACTTCGTATATGGTTGACACGTGATCATGTGTGTATGTTATGAATATTATCACAACCACTAGATGGACCACAGCAATCATGTGTTGACTTAGTCCTAAACATCACATAACCCACTACTGCATACTGGATCTCTTAGCTATATAGAGACATCAAAGAGGGGAGACTATTCTATTACAACTCCACAACACACATGGAATACAACAGAAGTCACTAACTCTCACACACAACCTCTATATTTAGCCCTTACAATAGATATTAGTCCTTATGTGCTGGTTATGAAGAATTATTATAACAATATTCATAACCAGCCAGCACACATGATACACACATGGGTATGTATAATACTCCACATGAGAAGTGTCTTATACATACCCATTTAAGAATCAAGAAGCTCTGAAGATCTAAACTCAGTTGGAATAGAGCAGTTCCACTGTATATAGAGGTGTCCTCATTTTAGGGAATAGAGGAGTTCCACTGTATACAGGGGTGTCCTCATTTCAGGGGGTTGGAATAGAGGAGTTCCACTATATAAAGGGGTGTCCTCATTTCAGGGTGTTGGAATAGAGGACGTTTCACTGTATACAAAAGTGTCCTCATTTCAAAGAGTTGAAATAGAGGAGTTCCACTGTATCCTCATTTCAGGGTGTTGGAATAGAGGAGTTCCACTGTATACAGAGGTGTCCTCATTTCAGGGTGTTGGAATAGAGGAGTTCCACTGTATACAGAGGTGTCCTCATTTCAGGGTGTTGGAATAGAGGAGTTCCACTGTATACAGAGGTGTCCTCATTTCAGGGAGTTGCAATAGAGGAGTTCCACTGTATACAGAGGTGTCCTCATTTCAGGGTGTTGGAATAGAGGAGTTCCACTGTATACAGAGGTGTCCTCATTTCAGGGTGTTGGAATAGAGGAGTTCCACTGTATACAGAGGCGTCCTCATTTCAGGGTGTTGGAATAGAGGAGTTCCACTGTATACAGAGGTGTCCTCATTTCAGGAGGGTTGGAATAGAGGAGTTCCACTGTATACAGAGGCGTCCTCATTTCAGGGTGTTGGAATAGAGGAGTTCCACTGTATACAGAGGCGTCCTCATTTCAGGGTGTTGGAATAGAAGAGTTCCACTGTATACAGAGGTGTCCTCATTTCAGGGTGTCGGAATAGAGGAGTTCCACTGTATACAGAAGTGTCCTCATTTCAAAGAGTTGAAATAGAGGAGTTCCACTGTATACAGAGGTGTCCTCATTTCAGGGGGTTGGAGTAGAGGAGTTCCACTGTATACAGAGGTGTCCTCATTTCAGGGTGTTGGAATAGAGGAGTTCCACTGTATACAGAGGTGTCCTCATTTCAGGGTGTTGGAATAGAGGAGTTCCACTGTATACAGGGGTGTCCTCATTTCAGGGGGTTGGAATATAGGACGTTTCATAGTATACAGAAGTGTCCTCATTTCAAAGAGTTGAAATAGAGGAGTTCCACTGTATACAGAGGTGCCCTCATTTCAGGGTGTTGGAATAGAGGAGTTCCACTGTATACAGAGGTGTCCTCATTTCAGGGTGTTGGAATAGAGGAATTCCACTGTATACAGAGGTGTCCTCATTTCAGGGGGTTGGAATAGAGGAGTTACACTGTATACAGAGGTGTCCTCATTTCAGAGGGTTGGAATAGAGGAGTTACACTGTATACAGAGGTGACCTCATTTCTGGGTGTTGGAATAGAGGAGTTCCACTGTATACAGAGGTGTCTTCATTTCAGGGTGTTGGAATAGAGGAGTTCCACTGTATACAGAGGTGTCCTCATTTCAGGGTGTTGGAATAGAGGACTTCCACTGTATCCACAAATACCACAGGATAAATAACTTGTGACCTGTTTAACCTTTATTCTGCAGACTATACTGGCGATGTTACTATGCAAACACAGATGCTATAATCTATGTCGGGACAGTGCAGATCGCAAGCGTCTGGCAATATCAATGTCAGAACTTGTATCAATGCTGGAAGTAAGTCTACACACAAGACTACTTAAAATTGAATCAAGTATGGAATTCTTGAGTGTTTGGAATTGTCTGGAAGTTATAGAAAGTGGAGATTGGAACTCACCTGTTTATTAGCAAAAACCATTAACATTGACTTCTTTAGTTCATCCTCCTATGCAGATACAAAACATGCTGAATCAGCAATCATAACCAGTGAGGTCAGGCTAGCCACCTTTATCCAAAATGGGAAGGGTCTGTTGGTGGCACTGGCTGAACAGGAAGGGTTTGTTGGTGGCACTGGCTGGACAGGAAGGGAAGAGGTTTCTATAGCAGAGGATTTAGTAATAGTGCTTATTCATTAGCTAGAAAGATGCCAATATATATAACTATCATGACAGCTGTAAGGTTATTGGACTATTCACACCTTTATTATTATTGTTGTTTATTGTTATTATTATTATTATTATTATTATTATTATTATTATTATTATTATTATTATTATTATTATTATAAATGGGTTCATTTGCACCCAGAGCAACTTAACTTGCACCCATACACACTTACTTGCATCCATGCAGAGTAGCTCAGTCTTTAGCTGCAAGCTAGAAAGCATTGTTTAGCTCAAGGCCATAGAAATGTGGCCATACACTAGAACTCGTGTAGCAGTCAAACAAAGGTTCAAAGTTTACTGAGGTCGATTTTAGCGATAGCTCCTCAAGAGTAAGTAGCTATGTGCACACCAAACTATAGCTTGCACCCAGTATCCAAAGCGGCTAGAGACGCCACTGCCGGCGGGTTGTCTAGCTTGAAGAGCCGAACGTGGGCAATATTCAAGACATCAATCAGCAGCAAAGGGGGAGGGGCTGGAGGAAGCTGTGGAATGGTTAGTCATGATCATTTTATTACTGAGGGGATGGAACATATCTTACCTCTCACGAGTGAAATTATCCTCCACATACAACACACACACCTCCTCTTTGCAGGTTAGTGAACGGGTTGAAAGGTACAACTTTATAATATCATCACTATAGTAACAATCACTCCAAATGAACATTACTATGACATCCTTCCAATGTCTTATGTTTTTGGTAAAGGGTTTTTGAGGTGCATTGTGAATTGTATGTTATACCACTTCTAATAAAGATGAAAGCATTTCTCCAAATATCGAGGAAGATGGAGCTAACTGAACACCAGAATATAAGGTTGCCTTCATCTTTACCAACTATGTATAGAGCTTTACAAGATTACTAAACAGTAAAGTAAGGATCACTAAACCAGCCATTAATTGGAGAAGCAAATCAAATGACTTTTAGTGAAAAAGAACAAAAGAAAAAAACGGAGAAGAAAAAAAAACATTGTCAGTCAAAAGAAACTATTTTCTTTTAAATAGAACTCTGATATTAATTCTTTTGAGGGGACAGTAATATAGACTGTTAATATCCTCATCACAGCTTCACACCTCCTTGGCACATAGATTAGTAATGGTAGGTACTTTGTCCTATGCATTATAGAGACTGCCTCCCAAAGTTCAGGCACTTTCACTATGTAACATTCAGATAACACCATTCTGATTACATCATTATTGTACTGTAAGAGCCCTTACCAGCCCATAGCCAATCAATAGTACAATTGACAATGGTGTAATCTGAATAATCTGTTACATGGGAAAAGGAGTCCAGAAGATCTAGGGCTTCTTTCAAGAACAATGCTCCCAGTTTGGTTGCACAGATGGCAGACCTCTCAAGTTTCACTTATTGTAAGTGTGACACACTTATGATATCACACTTTCACACTTTTAAGGCTCTAAATCACACTTAAATATTATCTAGCTTGTGTCTTGTATGTATTTGGGTTGGTAACTTGGTAAGTTTTTACAGCTCCTTCCTGTCCATGTCATGTGGCTACACTCTTGTAGTAAACAACCACAGTACATGACTAGCTAATAAGATACTCAGCAGATCCAGTGCAATGGCTACTAGTAGCAAGTGCCTAAATTCTAGATCAAGGATTGAAACATTATAACATAACATCTATAACATTAGCAGACTTTGTCTACACTAGTTTGTGGTAGCTATTGGCAGTAGTGAATCAAACATCTTTCCAGTATTGACATTGTGTTAAAGGCTAGAGACTCTCACTACAACTAGACATTGTGTAAATCCACTGGGACAAAGGACAAAATATGGCCACAATGAATGAGTAGGATGATAAGTCGACTAATTCCTAGCTAAGTATGTGGCCCACACATCAAATATGTGATGTCCACTGTCACAATATGAACATTGACAGAATAAGATTCATAGGATACAGTCCCATTAGCCACAATACCATAAAACTACAGTACAGAAAATATATGTAAGGACTTACTTATTAACAGACACCAGCTGAATGTTCACAACCTGTGGTGGTCTCTAGTGATGAGGAAGTGGGTTAGTCTATACTAACCATTCACCATTAGCTGATGCTTGGTCACGTGACTGCCTACACTCTTCACTGATTCATCATGACTTCATATAACGTGTGTTAGGGTATGTCACATGACCAAGGGGTAACACCGTGTGTACGTACTTCATAATTATAAGGACCCACTATCCCAGTTAAGGGGTCAAAGTATGGACAGATAGGTGAGTCCTATTCTTTGGCCTTTGAAGTATGGTAATCTGATGGTTAATACTTCTTCATAGTGATCTGACCATGACATGGATTCTCACAACCTCTTAGATATAACATTTCTACTATAATGGTACCCTTAATAACACTGCCTCTTCTCTATAAGTGACTCTACTGTAATTACTAGCTTAAGTAGAGTACTGAGTGGAGAAGTACCTTTCTAAAGTCTGGAGAGGACCCCTCCTATACTATCACATAGATATTCTAGCTGACATAACCACTCAGTGGAAGACACTGACAAATATCCCATTTACAAATGTAACAAACACACACTTATCCTATAACTGACAGACTGCACTAGAGATGAGTTGTATAGACAGAAAGAATAAATTTTTCCTAGTAGAATACAATTTACCTATAGGATAAATGTATTAAGATATAAACTCTATATATACAGTGGAACCCCTCCCTTCCCTGAAATGAGGATACCTCTGTACACTGTATACAGTATAGTAACACTTCATTGTGTGTCATCTTATACAGCACACAGTTACATGTACATACATACATATATACATGTACCTTACATGTAAATACAAGTACAGATGATGTTCTGATAAATTGCTGCCCTCTTGTGAAACCACACCTACTCCCTATTTAAAAGAGTCTACTCAGCAGATTTCTACATACTTTGAGAGGATAAATCTTACCACATGCTCAATAATTAACACTTAAAGGTACTGTTATCAGAAGGGTGTGAGGGTTCAAGTAAACCACACAATGAAACATATAGCTCCCTGTCCCCTTGAGAGTTTGCAGGAGAGACATATTATTGTCCCTGCCATTATGAAATATGTGGCTCACACACACATTATCTGTCACAGACAGGTAGGATACAAAAGCAAAAGGAAGAACAAAACAAACCACTGCCCTTGAGAGAATATTAGAGGCTAGCTGTTTGTGTGAGAGGATGCCACTCTTAAACATCTACTTCTTGCTCCTCAAACCATTAAGTGTTAAAGTGTGACCTGTGGCATGAAAAATCCATCTAGATGGGAGAACAGAATGACTTCTTAGAATCATGGAATTCTACAAAGGCTCTATGTATCACTGATCATTCAATCACTCATCAACTTAGTGAGGAACCCAGCACCTTAGGAGTTGATGCATCCTTGTTCATGGATGATGATGATACATCTCCTCCATGATTCACAGTCTAGCAGTCATGAAATTCTTCACCTGACCTTCCTTCTTATATTATTCATCACTTCCATGAATCTGATTCATCACTGAATAGTAACCTTTGACCATTCATTTGGACCCCAGTACATGTGCATTTAAGTCAGCAAGCTAGCTTTCTTGTGGACATCTGTAAGGGGTGATGACTTCCTGGGCTTATGGCCATAAAAAAAACAGCTTCTCTCAATTGTCTTTGGACAGTGGATAATGACATTACCTCTGGCATCTAATTTCTTTTGATGGATAGCGTAGTATATCCAATAATAATAATAATAATAATAATAATAATAATAATAATAATAATAATAATAATAATAATAATAATAATATTGTTATATTATGTATTATTAAAAGTGATAGTATTAAAAAGAGAGAGAGAGGAGATATTATACTATTGATACAGTTAGTGTTATTATTCTGACCATGCACACACCATCTCCACAGAGAGAGAGAGTGAAGAATGAATGGGGTGTGGTTTACCCTAGACCATATATCTGACACTGAATGGCCTGAAGCAGTTTCTTCTTTAGGATGTGGTAGGAAGGATAAAGAGGAATGCACATTCGCTGACTGCATGTAAACGCCACTGGCAGGGAATCCACATTACGACTGCCTATCACATCCAGAGTTATAGCCACACCTGTCAATTAGACAGAGTTCACAGTACAATATCAGGTGACCCCATAACTGGTTATAGCCACACCTAGCAACTAACTACACCTAGACCCACCTACCAATCAATTGACCACACCTAGCAATTAGTTGGCTACAAAGAGAGAGCTATGATTGGCCACACCTAGCATGAGAATTAAAGTTAAGGGAATTGTGTGTTGATACAGACTTCCTAGACAATGCACATGTTCAGTTTCTATGGCAACCACAGATGAGAGTGGGTTATAGATATAGAACTACGTCTCATCCATAGAAAGAGGAAGATAGATTATACAGACAACAGAGTGAACCCTCCCCCTGACACACTGACTACACAAACCGATAAAATTACACCAACTTGTGTTCATTCTACCCATCACCGGGTAAGTTACATGAAAGGAGAGATGTTTACTTACTGGGCATTCTAGTGCTACTATCCACAGATGCCGGCAGAGCAGCACTGTCTGTGGCAAAGTAGAGCAGTTGCTGTCTCTGAGTGTTGCTCATGTGACTAACAATACGCCAAAACATCCTACAGGAAATAAAGAGTTAAATTTCTATAATTTAACCCTTACTATTATACTACTGTTATCCTACAGGAAATAAAGAGTTAAATTTCTATAATTTAACCCTTACTATATACTACTGTTATTAACTAACTTTTCAAAATGATCACACACTGTTCGTGAGCTACCGTGGGTGTGGTTAAACCCGATGATGGATTTTAGTCTATGGAGGGTGATGTCAGCTGATCCACCCGACAATAGCAGCAGGAAAATGAGGCATATCTGTCAACGGACAATTCAATCTCTCCCTTCTCAAACACTCCACGTGATTAACTTGGCCCACTTCTAATTGCATCTGCTCTAATTATTATGTGACTCTAATTTATACACCCTTTGTTATTCTAAGTGAATCTCGCTCATACAACTACCACTACACAATTCACAATTCTATTATATACAACCACAAGGACACACCCACCTCAGCATTAAGTCCTGCTAGTAGGTCGTTTGGAATGATGTCATTCAGACCTTGTTTCATGGCATTGAGCTCTCCCTGGACACACCCCACCATCATAAACATCGAATACAGCCTATGCACAGACATAGTAATGTCATTCAACAGACTGGAGACATCTCTCTCTCTAAGGAGCCTAAGAGAGAAATTCCAATTTTAATACAGCATCTTTCCCTCACCTCGAAATAGGAGCAGTATGTTGCTATGAATTCGTCATCGTCTTTCTTTCCCTGCGCTGCATCCAGCATCATCTGCCTCAGGCCCTCATAGAGGTCAGCATTATAGAAGGCAAGGCTAAGGGTCTAAAATAATCATAGGTATAGCACACAGACACCAAACTCTAACTAAATATGGTAAAAATCGTCAAGGTAGAAAGCCCACTAAGCTATAGGATAATCCCTTATGGTAAAAAGTCGTCAAGATAGGAAACACTATCATGTTAGTACATTAAACTGACCTTGCCAGTAAGACTTTAGCCACATGTCTACAGACCATGAATGGGATGGTATAGTAGAACCATAGACACAAACCAAAGAACCTGCCAATGGCCACAAATGCATCTCTCCTCTGTGCCTGTGGACAGAACAGGTAATAAGTTGATTTAATCTTGTGTGGAATGACAAATTAACTGTTACGAGCCATCTTCCTGAAACATTCTTAATGGTAATTTTCAGAAACCCCACTTCTATTTAAAAGAAAATTTCAAACCCCATATGGAAGTTTTATTTAGGATCATTGGTCTTCTCTATTAGAAACTCTGATCATTAGAAAAATTTCTATTAGAAACTTTCTTTATTAGATGTTTTGAGGTGGCCCCTGGAGTTTCTTGTAATTAGAATCACTACTCAAAGAAAGAAATAATTTGTCAGCACATCCTTTCCTTCTTTCTGACCTTCGTTGTGTTGGCTCGAGACGGACTGCTGACAAGATAAGGATTAAAGGGATGTGGTTAAAAAAGCCGCTCTGTTCAGGTTGCTTCCCTGGTTCATGAAAAAACGGGCCTAACTGGTTCAGTGGGCTCTTGCTCATGTCACTGGACTTGAGTTCATTGGAAAGAGAAGCAAAGAATCCTCGATTAACCCCCGGCCCAGACCCATCTTCTCCATCAAATTTCACGTGTAGTGAAAATGAGTTAACTGCAATAATAATAATAATAATAGGAATTATTTCATTTTAAGTTCCTCCCTTGAGATGGGTGGAGCTTTAATGATTAAACCCCACCCCTTCATGGACATAAGATGTGGGGTGGATGATGGTCACATGACTGACCTACTGGAGGGTGTTGGGAATCCCCTCTATTCCAACCTCCTGAAACGAGTCACTCTATTCAAACACCCTGAAATGAGGACACCTCTGTATACAGTGGAACTCCTCTATTCCAATCTCCTGAAATGAGGACACCTCTGTATACAGTGACCTCCTGAAATGAGGACACCTCTAATATTAAGGACTTGGACTACTTGTAACTGTTAACCCCTTGAAATGAGCCCAGCCCTTTAAATAAGGACACTTTAATTTCTCACAAGGAATCTGGAATAGAGAGCTTCTTTCTACTGTACTGCTAGCACTACCAAAGAACTCCATCAGAAGTCAGATTACATACACACATAGATGTATAGAATGGTTCACTCACTGGAGTAATGACAGTAAGGTCCTGCTCCTGGGTGAGTTGTTAAGGATCACATCACCCACATTCAGGTTACCTTGGAGATGGCAAAGCTGTTTTGTAACTGTGGGATACACAATTGGATAATAATATTGTAATGCACATATCAAGAAATGTGCAACACACTCAGAGTACCAAGCTATACCAAAGTCTCTTCAAACCACAATGTAATAAGAATTACTCTTTTAACACAAAATTTAATTACAATGAACTGAGTATGACAGTTACATAAGCTGTTCAGTTGTAGCTATAGGTGGAGGTTAGTCGGCCACTCATTGGTCTCAATCATGTCCATCAGTTCTACTGTTGGTATGGCAGCCATGCTTACCCCAGGTAGTAGTTGGAGGTAGCCATTCTGAATGCCCTGGAATGAGGTAAAACTGGCTCTAAATAGACACATGCAAAGGACAGTCATTACACTGAGTAGTAGGATGTTGCCAGTATTTCTCTTACCAACCTGTGCAAAAGCCCTAGTCAGAGATTTGAAAGGTTCACATTGTGCTGGGGGTGGGGGGGCTGATCTGCTGTCTTGGTCCTCTTCTGTTTGTCAGAGTCACACCTGTAGTAATGTAAACAAAACTGACCCCAACAAGGTATTCAGTAATAACAGGGTTGCTTTTATAATCCTTGATGGGGACCACATTGTGGTAGCAAGATCAATTTTGGAAGCATAAACAACAGTTAATAAGTGTCTACTAAAATACTTAATAATGGTGAGAAAAGTTATCCATTGTCACTGTTCCATACAGAGGAGGGAAGGGAGGGATCACACTCAAAGCCAAAGTTACCCCATAACAGCAAAAAATATTAAAGGTCATTTTTTTCTCTCTTAAAAACAACTAAGAATTCATTTTAGGTCCTTCAATGGCGAAAAAAACTTTCTGTTGTCCATTTTTAAAAGCACATGGTCTAGCAGTAAAGTGCTAATGAAGTAAAAGTGGATAATCAAGAGGGAAATCAGGGGGAAAGGTATAGTGGATCCCTATGTCTTCAATGGACGTTTAATCTTCACCAGTGTTCTCTCCAGGATAGTTAAGGTATAGTGGGTCCCTATGTCTCTAATGGACGTTTAATCTTCACCAGTGTTCTCCCCAGGATAGTTAAGGTATAGTGGGTCTCTATGTCTTCAATGGACGTTTAATCTTCACCAGTATGAACACTAATGATGATTATAGGTTTTAAAATGATCCCTTAGTTCTTTCTATTTTGGACACATAGGGACAAATTAAAGTGTCCTGATTAGAGGGACGACCTCATTTCAGGGGGTGAAGTTCTAATAATATTAATACACAAGCTGTTATTTGGGATATATCCAGTGTCAGATGTCATGTATATTATTCTACCTTCATATATCCTAGCACAAGGTTCCTCACCTTCATCTACTACATCCTTATGCACACAGGATTCCTCAATACCGATGAATACTGTAGTCATGCCTGGACTATGAGCAATGGCACAGGTATGTTGACCTCCAGCTCCTCGTATGAATGCCTACAAGTGTCATACCCTTTACCCTATGTGGGAGGGTAAACAAAATAGATATTTACAAACCAGATGATTTAGTACTAGCTAAATAATAGTGGAATCTCTCTTTTAACTGCTCTGAAACGCAAACACCTCTATATAGAGTGGAGCCCCTCTATTCCAAACTCCTCAAACGAGGACACACACCTCTATTCTATTCCAAACACCTCCTTATTGAGGACACTTAGCCACATGGACAAGAAATATTTAGCTTCTTTGCCAAAGGATCACTCTTGATCAGATATCTACAGAGATCCAGGGAAGGGGTGCTGCATGGCCATAAGATGGAGGGTGTGGGAGGGGTGTAAGAAACATACAAGTTTATCAGAGAGTTTTGCCAAGGGGGGATGAATTCCAGGATGACACACCTCTTCTCTATACAGCCATGGTCTAGATCTAAGAAGTTAGAGATGTATAAAGTCAGAGTGAAGAATTCATCTGTCTGCTCTATGGAGGTAGTTATTACTTGGAGAGTCTGTTAGGAGAGCTTTCTCTCCTCAAGTCAACATAAAAGTTCCTGTGGTTTAAATCAAGATGGAGGGCTTTAGTATTCTACTCACACACACTCTCAGAGTACACCTATTATTATTCCTCTTTGAAAATCACTTGAATTGATAAACACATCATAATATTAGGTAAAGTCAGTGGAAATATAAAGGACAGGTACACACATTAGTAAAATATAGTGCATGAGTACATGTGGATAGAGCTATACTTTATGATGATAGACATTAACATATTCATAATCTACATGACAAACATAGTGATAATGGTGGACAATGATACGGGTACACATGTACTAAAAACATTGAATACGGTTGTTATCACAATCACACACATACACTACTCCACAGTTATCTACTGCTAGTCCAACAGGATCATTAAACTCTCCTGGACCCACCCCCCAACTGCCAAATGATGTAACAAACTGACCCTCACAGGTAAATACAGAGACACGACCATTACCAACCTCACTAACATACACTATATCATTAGTGTCCACTGTAATACCAGCAGGACACTTCAGTTCCCCCCTACCATCACCACGCCTACCAAACATCCTTAAAAACTTCCCACCAGCTGTGAAGACTTGGATGCGATGGTTAAAGGTATCAATTACATAAACATTCCCAGTGCTGTCACAGGCTATACTCCATGGACGCTTAAACTGTCCCTTATCACTGCCTTTCTTCCCAAAGGTGCTGGAGAAGGTGAGGTCAGAGTTCAGTACTTGTACACAATCATTCCAACGATCCACCACATATACCTTGTTGTTTGTAGCATTGAATGTAACATCTGAAGGATTATTAAACTGTAGAGGACCACTACCTTTAGTACTGACTGCTGTGAGGAACTTGCCAGTTGTTGTAAACTTCTGAATGCGATGATTGTCTGTATCTGCCACTAGAATATTCCCCTCACTGTCTACTGTAACACCTTGAGGACACTTAAACTGTCCATAACCAGAGCCTTCTGTGCCAAATGATTGAAGCTTATTTCCACTCTGACTAAATACAGAGACACAATGTCCACTAAATTCAGTTACGAATACCTCCCCCCTCTGGTTCACTGCTACTCCACAAGGTCCCTTCACCCTGTCTATAGTTAGGATTGGATTGCCAAGCATATCCACTGGTAATTTCACTGATACAGAAAATGGACTTCCTCTGATGTGTTGGCCATCCACTTTCACGTGGAACTGGTGCTTACCCTTTACTGTCGGCCGATATCCTATTTCGTACTGGTTATCTTTTCTTCTCTCTATGTTGCCCATCACTCTGGAACCCGTTATCTCAGACACAAGTTCACACTCTAATGACCTGATGGGACGACTACAAGGTTTGCTACTAGAATCCATAGTTTGTAAGATAGCTGTAGACTTTTCTCCTACAACTGCTGTCTCAAGACCTTTACCTGTAGCTTGGCACTGTGATGGATCGAGATCTCCTACTGAATATACTTTCCCGTAATTACGACAAGTCGTGGTAATATCTGGTGAGGAGAAAAATTTAATGTCGACTTCTGTGTTTGGCTTCAAGGTGTCTGGTTGGAAAGGTGTGGTCAGTTCCTTCACTTGCTTCACTATGTTTCTCTTCATCATCAGGACATCTCCTTGACTCTCTGTCTCTAAGCTTTTCTTAACAAAGTCGAGACAGCTGCTCAGCTGTGCCTGGATGGTCTCCATCTCGTCCCTCTGGGTTGCTAGACCTTTTAGCTTAGCCTGAGTTATTTGGCGTAAAACACTGATAAGTTCTGTCTTCCTAACATCCAGCAATTGGTGGAGTCCTCGTATGGCGTCGTGTATGCTGTCTTCGATGACTTCTCGCTGATCAGACACTTCTCTGCAACGTGTGTCTAACTGTGCTAACGCTTTCTTCAGTGTATTCAGTTTACCCTCCATTGGCTCCAGTGATGGTGTCACTTCTCCCTTGTACTTCTCGTATGCATTATTGATCTCGTCATAATCGTGGCTGTGATGCTTACCTCCTTTAAGAGCACATTTCCAACAGATCAGCTCCTCACACGTCTCACAGTAAAGCTCTCGTTCTTTATCGACATGTTCAAAACAGTTGGGAATGGTTTTCTTTGTTGATGAAGTGAGGGGTGTTGCTACAACTTTTGACCCTTCTAAACTGACTGCTGTGTCTCTTTCTTTTACTAGATCTTCTCTAATTCGTAAGAATTCATTGGTCTGAAATGCAGACTGAAGGCCTGCTACTCCGTTTGCTGGAACTGGTGTGGCCTGACGACAGATTGGGCAAGTTAGGGAGAGATCTCCCTGCTGGTCTCTCACAACAAGTTTAACAAGACATTTCCTGCAATAGGTGTGGAAGCATTGGAGTAGTTTGGGGTCATCATAGATATCAAGGCAGATGGAACAGTTCAGCTGCTCCTCCAGTCGCCTGATTGCTTCTCCAGCCATTATATAAACTCTTCAGTTACACACCTTCTTCTTGGAACAATAAAATGCTGTTTGCTTCGTATATTGTTGACACGTGATCATGTGTGTATGTTATGAATATTATCACAACCACTAGATGGACCACAGCAATCATGTGTTGACTTAGTCCTCCACATCACATAACCCACTACTGCATACTGGATCTCTTAGCTATATAGAGACATCAAAGAGGGGAGCCTATTCTATTACAACTCCACAACACACATGGAATACAACAGAAGTCACTAACTCTCACACACAGCCTCTATTTTTAGCCCTTACAATAGATATTAGTCCTTATGTGCTGGTTATGAAGAATTATTATAACAATATTCATAACCAGCCAGCACACATGATACACACATGGGTATGTATAATACTACACATGAGAGGTGTCTTATACATACCCATTTAAGAATCAAGAAGCTCTGAAGAGCTAAACTCAGTCTGATATATCTGAAGGGAGTGATTCTGTTTTTTTGATAATCTGACTGTGGTGATAGGGACTAGAGAAAGGTTTACAATAGAGACCAATGTTGAAGTGTGTGGTTTATTGTTCAGATTATTGAATAGATTATGAACTTGGTGCCATAAACTCGGGTGGAATAGAGGGGTCCTATACATACCCATTTAAGGTGGGTGGAATAGAGGGGTCCTATACATACCCATTTAAGGTGGGTGGAATAGAGGGGTCCTATACATACCCATTTAAGGAGGGTGGAATAGAGTAGTCCTATACATACCCATTTAAGGTGGGTGGAATAGAGGGGTCCTATACATAACCATTTAAGGTGGGTGGAATAGAGGGGTCCCATACATACCCATTTAAGGTGGGTGGAATAGAGGGGTCCTATACATACCCATTTAAGGTGGGTGGAATAGAGTAGTCCTATACATTTTACTTACTAGCAAGGAGTTTTAGATAGATTAATTAATTAGACTGAATGATGTCCCACTCACTAGGAAAATCTGTCTCTTGTGGTAGTTTGACAGAGGATATAACATCAAGTCAACAAGTAAGAAGAACATTTTCTCTTGCCACCAGGCTGAAACTAAGCAAAGAAAAACAACAAAAAGGAAAAATGAAGTTGTCAGACTAACTTCTGCTCATAATTATTCTGATGATGATTTCTTGTACCCTCTCCTCTCCTGTGTTCTTCTATTTATATAACAGTTATCTCTACAATGTTAATGTCATGAGTCTGTCTGTCTGTCTCCTCTATTACAAACCTGGACACCATTATATATAGTGGAACCTCTCTATTCCAACACCCTGAAATGAGGACACCACCATGTACAGTAGAACCCCTCTATTCCAACCCCCTGAAATGAGGACACCACCGTGTACAGTAGAACCCCTCTATTTCAACACCCTGAAATGATCAGTGAATCCAACACCCTGAAATGAGGACACCACCGTGTGTACAGTGAATCCCAACATAGGAGGAATAGAGAATATCACATAGCAGGACTCCTTGACAGTACAGAAGTAGCATCCTGATTTTAACAGAATTTCTAAATGTGTAGCTTTCTACAAGCCAGCACAAGTGGGAACTTTGACAGCATATCTTTACATTTGTCATATTACATTTCTTGGTTACATGCATAATGTATGATAATGTTATACCCCTTTGATAATCTACCCTAAATAACACATACCTGTGTACCCCCTTGGTACAGTTCTGACTGTGGGCATGACTCTAGAGGATATTCAGATGTGAAGGAAGCCCATTTGTCTGGCTAAGTACCTTATTTCTTCCTCGTGTTGGGGAAACCTAAATTCATAAGTGCATAATAATCATTGTAGTGGGAACTTTAGCTATACAGTGGAACCTCTCTATATAGGACACATTAGAACAGTCCTTTATATAGAGGCTGTCCTTAATTCATAGGTAATAGTACAGTGTGACCTCTCTATATAGGACACATTAGAACAGTCCTTTATATAGATGTTGTCCTTAATTCAGAGGTAATAGTACAGTGTGACCTCTCTATAAGGACACATAGGGACCTTGGAAATTGTATAAAGAGGTTGTCTTTAATTCAGGAGGTAATAGTATAGAGTATAGTGTGATCATCTCTATAAAAGGACATGTTTGGGCCTTGGAAATGGATAAGGATAGTACTCACAGTTTATGGGATAACTCCATTAAATAAAACTGGTAACCACTCACGTGTATTGAGTGCATCAGAACAACTGATAAACTCCCTACTCCTTTATGATAGACTCTCTGAAAATCACCTTTTAATTTCTCCATATCCAGCCTCTTCCATACATGAAGCTACACACAGAGAGAGAGAGATCTAGGATCACACTAGACATGAATTCTATACAGCAAATAGTATTATTATAACTGATATAGAGTAAAACCTCTGATAAAGGACCTCTGAAATAATAACTCCTCTCTACAAAGGACCACTAAAAATACAATTTTAGCCTCTGAGATAAGGACAGACTCCCTACAAGGGACAGTGGACCTCATCCATTAACTATATATCTGCACTGGCATGCATAGCCATATATGCTATAGCCCGGCAGCACTGTAGTCTGTAGCACATGTGGTTGATGGAACTTTGTGTATGCTAGTAGTCTATAGCCTATTATGGCTGATTCTGAGGGTAGTTCTAGCTCCAGTGCTAGCTCTAGTGCTGATCACGATTCTGATGTCACTATCAAATGAAGATTATGCACTCATCTTACAGAGTTCAATCCTGACTGCATGTCATTTTTTTTTCTTTGTATGTAAAATGAATTTTTTGAGCATAATGTAAGCATAATAGGAGCTGGCATGAAAGCATAATAGGGTTTAAAAAATAGCACTTGGGAATAGCATAATAGGCCAGAAAATTAACATAATGTCCCTAACAGGTAACAAGTATTTAGATAACAGCAGTATAGAATCAATCACACTTTAAAGTGACCTTACACCATCTTTGAGTCCCGCACTAAAGAGAGCTAAAGAGAGTTGATGCATATTAGATGTGTATTATGTTAATACATAAGTTCTGTTTCTGTTTAGCATAAGGACGGCCTCCTTACAAGGGACAGTAGACCTCATCCCAATGTGTCCTTTATTCAAGAAATTCCACTGTAGTACACATTTTATCTCTGTCTACAGATAGCAATATTGTAGTGTACTATGATGATGAGACAGTGGAGAGGCTGAGTACAACACAACATCTAAGCATCACCTCATACTATCACTAAGGGAGATGTCCACTAAAGATATAGAGAACACTATGCTTCAACTAATGTCATGAAATCACTGATAAGAAAACACCATGGCAACTGCATACTGTCAGAAGGTTTTCTCCCTAAATATGGTCCCCTCTCCCTCTTTCCTTCCCGACCCCCTAACCCCACCTCCCCCTCCTTCAACACACAAGATCAAATATATTTGGCCTTGACTCATTCCCAATATTATGTAGCAAATCTTAAAACCCTTTAGTCATCACAAGAACAATTCCCTCTCCCTTCATCCCAAGAGAGCATTGGTTGCTAAGGTACCATAGAGCAAGAAATTTTCAAGGGGAAATATCTTCGTGGTTTTTGTGGTTAGAATAAAACCACAAATGTTTTACCCACAAACTTTTAATTTTACAGTTTAATTGAGATGGCATCGAGCTGTAAACCAACAAATTTTTTTTCCACGAATAAATTTCAATATTGATAACCATGAAGATATTTCCCTCAAAAATTTCCCACTATACGGTAGTTCCCATGTGAGTCCAATCTATCATGGAGGAATCCAGGGGTTCATTCTGTGGAATTGGTGTGTTCAATACCTAGAGAAATACAGAAAGGTCATGTGTACTATATAGAAACCCATTTTAGTGATCTTATTAGTATTGGGGGGATAAATTAGAGTGGAGTATATATTAGAGTGGAGTATATATCAGAGTGGAGTATATATTAGAGTGGAGTATATATCAGAGTGGAGTATATATTAGAGTGGAGTATATATCAGAGTGGAGTATATATTAGAGTGGAGTATATTAGAGTGGAGTACATATTAGAGTGGAGTATATATTAGAGTGGAGTATATATTAGAGTGGAGTATATATTAGAGTGGAGAACATATTAGAGTGGAGTACATATTAGAGTGGAGTACATATTAGAGTGGAGTGTATATTAGAGTGGAGTACATATTAGAGTGGAGTACATATTAGAGTGGAGTGTATATTAGAGTGGAGTACATATTAGAGTGGAGTACATATTAGAGTGGAGTACATATTAGAGTGGAGTATATATTAGAGTGGAGTATATATTAGAGTGGAGTACATATTGGAGTGGAGTATATATCGGAGTGGAGTATATATCGGAGTGGAGTATATATCAGAGTGGAGTATATATTAGAGTAGGCTATTATATTAAGGTTTAGCCTGTCAGGGATTTGTCTCACTACTCGACTGCTATTCAATCCTCAGCATTAAAACAAAGGATCTACTTCAGAGTTATAAAATGTCTACTTCATGCCAGTATAATAATTACCACTATTCTGGAATTCTTCTGTTAGGTGTGGAGCTATACATGTTGAATGAAAAAAAAAAAATGTTCTATTCTATCTAATACAGTAAAACTGAAACAAAAGATTAATTCCATCACATCTGGAGTCTGATCAGGAAGTCTGTGTGAGGTTACACTGTACATTCTATCACACCATAGAATTTATTATACGTGGCAAGATTATCCAAGTTTGATGGAGCCTTCTTTTGAATGGTAATAAGCACACAAGATAAACAGGTAAATTAGGTTTAATCTAGGTCTATACAATGATACCACACCACAAACCTCACATTGCTTTCTCCATCCCACCAACAAGTGTTATATTGAAAACCTATACAGACCCATTATACTTGCTAAACTGTGGATTATACACAGGTACAGTAATAATTGTAAGAAAAATTATTCCTCTATCAGCTCTTAACTGGTGGCAGGTAAGTAAAACATTAGCTGATTCAGAAGTTAAGGACTATACATCACACCTCTTTCCCATTATTCAGGGTAAAGGGTCGCTGAAGACTTAGCACCAAACAGCAACTTATTTCTAGTTGTCCGTGCAATTAGCTACATACACTTCAGGTTAACTAGTTACCTCCTGCACCATCCTTCCAACGGCTTCTCTCGGGGGCGTCCTGATAGTTGTCTGCATCTTCTGAAAGTAATTTACGATTTCGTGACCCTAGCATTGCTATCCGGACACTCCGCGTAAGCGTCCGTAAAGGTGGCACCTCTATCAATAGAGAACCTGAACATTTTCAGAGCTAGAGTAGTTTAGCTAGTACACTATGACTCTCCTCACCGGAGTAAAGACACTGTCCATCTCCACGTTAGTCTAGCACGCGCGACCCCTTTGCACGCGAAATTCGGAAGGTGTGTAGGTCTTCATGATTTTGAACTCTAAACCTTTATCTCAATTCTTTTGCATTCTTTTGCATTATTGTATTATTATTATTATTATTATTATTGTTATTGTTATTACACAAACAAACAAACAAACAAACAAACAAACAAACAAACAAAAAGGTGTGTAGTACGTGTACGTACGTGCACGTGTGTGTCTAGTGACACTGACATCCAGTACCAGTTCTAAAAGAATGTAATGACTCCAATACTAGAAATAACAATTTAATAGTGATGATTCTACACCATATTATCATGATAACAGAAGTAAGAATAAATGTCAAAACTCCACCACCATTTCCTCTTCTTGGCTGACTTATCTTGGTCTGGCTTCTGTAACCCTTTCACAGGAACAGAAGTACCACATGATTGGCTGATGTTAGGTCCTTAAATAAAAATCATTTTTAAAATTCTATAAAGGACAGACTTGATCTTGTAAATTATATTGTCCTATAGGACAGACTCTGAAGTATAAATACACTTGCAGCTATAACACATTGAAAATGTCCACTCATAGGTATTACAACTTCAATATTATTATCACCTCAATTATCTAATTATCAGGACACAAATGTGTCCTATGTGAACCCCTCTATTTCAACCCTCTCAGATGTATACAGTGGAACTCTTCTATTCCAGCCCTCTGAAATGCATACCTCTAATACAACCCCGAAAAGAAATGAAGACACCTCTGTATACAGTGACCGCCTGAAATGAGGACACCTCTGTATTAAGGACTTGGACAACTTGCATATTAACCCCTTGAAATGAGCCCAGCCCTTCATAAGGACATTTTAATTTCTCCCAAGGTATCTGGAATAGAGAGGTTCTACTGTACCACTAGCACTACCAAAGAACTCCATGAGAAGTCAGATGGTTCATCACATACACACATAGTTGTATAGAATGACTCACTCACTGGAGTAATGACAGTAAGGTGACCGTCTCCTGCTCCTGGGTGGGTTGCTAAGGTCAAGGATCACATCACCCACGTTCAGGTTACCTTGGAGATGGCAAAACTAGAGGCGGCAAAATATTCTCTCTAAAGTAGTCACACGACATTTGGACTGCCCCAAAATGGACAGGAATATGGGGGGAGGGGGGGGGGCATTGGCTAATAATTCCCTGTCAGGTCCAAACAGAGCACATGAGAAATCAAAACACTCATAGGAAAATCATTCCTATTTAGACTGATTGGAACCTCTCTATTCCAGACACCTTGAGACAAATTAAAGCGTTCTGATTAGAGAAGTGGACTCATTTCAGGTGGTGAAGTTCTAATACAAAGTTGCATAATCAAGTTCTTCTAACACAGAGGTGACTTCATTATATAGGGTGTTAGAATAGAGGAGTTTCACAGTATACAGAGGTAGGAAGTTGGAATGGATACTGGGTATAGTGGGTCCCTATGTCTTCAATGGACATTTAATCTTCACCAGTGTTCTCCCAAGGATAGCTAAGGTATAGTGTGTCCCTATGTCTTCAATGGACATTTAATCTTCACCAGTGTTCTCCCCAGGATAGTTAAGGTATAGTGGGTCCCTATATCTTAAATGACGTTTAATCTTCACCAGTGCTCTCCCCAGGATAGTTAAGGTATAGTGGGTCCCTATGTCTTCAATGGACGTTTAATTTTCACCAGTGTTCTCCCCAGGATAGCTAAGATATAGTGTGTCCCTATGTCTTCAATGGACATTTAATCTTCACCAGTGTTCTCCCCAGGATAGTTAAGGTATAGTGGATCCCTATGTCTTAAATGGACGTTTAATCTTCACCAGTGCTCTCCCCAGGATAGTGGGTCCCTATGTCTTCAATGGACGTTTAATTTTCACCAGTGTTCTCCCCAGGATAGCTAAGATATAGTGTGTCCCTATGTCTTCAATGGACGTTTAATCTTCACCAGTGTTCTCCCCAGGATAGTTAAGGTATAGTGGGTCCCTATGTCTTCAATGGACGTTTAATCTTCACCAGTATGAACACTAATGATGATTATAGGTTTTAAAATAACTTAGTTCTTTCTATTTTGGACACCTAGGGACAAATTAAAGTGTCCTGATTAGAGGGACGACCTCATTTCAGGGGGTGGAGTTCTAACAATATTAATACACAAGCTGTTATTTGGGATATATCCAGTGTCAGATGTCATGTATATTATTCTACCTTCATATATCCTAGCACAAGGTTCCTCACCTTCATCTACTACATCCTTATGCAGACAGGATTCCTCAATACCGATGAATACTGTGGTCATGCCTGGACTATGAGCAATGGCACAGGTATGTTCACCTCCAGCTCCTCTAACGAATGCCTACAAGTGTCATACCCTTTACCCTATGTGGGAGGGTAAACAAGATAGATATTTACAAAAGAGATGATTTAGTACTAGCTAAATAATAGTGGAATCTCTCTCTTTTAACTGCTCTCAAAC
Organism: Diacarnus erythraeanus; assembly: GCA_964016965.1. Taxonomy (NCBI): domain Eukaryota; kingdom Metazoa; phylum Porifera; class Demospongiae; order Poecilosclerida; family Podospongiidae; genus Diacarnus; species Diacarnus erythraeanus. The sequence goes on from OZ024682.1 coordinate 354,951, forward strand.
GAGGACACCTCTATATAGAGTGGAGCCCCTCTATTACAAACTCTTCAAATGAGGACACACACCTCTATATACAGTAAAATCCTTCTATTCCAAACACTTCCTTATTGAGGACACTTAGCCACATGGACAAGAAATATTTAGCTTCTTTGCCAAAGGATCATCCTCAGTCAGATAGCTACAGAGATCCAGGGAAGGGGTGCTGCATGGCCATAAGATGGAGGGTGTGGGAGGGGTGTAAGAAACATACAAGTTTATCAGAGAGTTTTGCCAAGGGGGGATGAATTCCAGGATGACACACCTCCTCTCTATACAGCCATGGTCTAGATCTAAGAAGTTAGAGATGTATAAAGTCAGAGTGAAGAATTCATCTGTCTGCTCTATAGAGGTAGTTATTACTTGGAGAGTCTGTTAGGAGAGGTTTCTCTCCTCAAGTCAACATATAAGTTCCTGTGGTTTAAATCAAGATGGAGGGCTTTAGTATTCTACTCACACACACTCTCAGAGTACACCTATTATTATTCCTCTTTGAAAATCACTTGAATTGATAAACACATCATAATATTAGGTAAAGTCAGTGGAAATATAAAGGACAGGTACACACATTAGTAAAATATAGTGCATGAGTACATGTGGATAGAGCTATACTTTATGATGATAGACATTAACATATTCATAATCTACATGACAAACATAGTGATAATGGTGGACAATGATACAGGTACACATGTACTAAAAACATTGAATATGGTTGTTATCATGATCACACACATACACTACTCCACAGTTATCTACTGCTAGTCCAACAGGAATATTAAACTCTCCTGGACACCACCCTTTTCTTCCAAATGATGTAACAAACTGACCCTCACAAGTAAACACAGAGACACGATCATTACTAAACTCACTAACATACACTATATCATTAGTGTCTACTGTAATACCAGCAGGACAACACAGTTCCCCCCTACCCTCACCACGCCTACCAAACATTCTTAAAAACTTCCCACTAGCTGTGAAGACTTGGATTCGATGGTTATTACTATCAGTTACGTACACATTCCCAGTGCTGTCACAGGCTATACTCCATGGATATTTAAACTGTCGCTTGCCACTGCCTTCCTTCCCAAAGGTGCTAGAGAAGGTGAGGTCAGAGTTCAGTACTTGTACATGATGATTAAAACGATCCACCACATATACCTTGTTGTTTATAGTATTGAATGTAACATCTGAAGGACTGTCAAACTGTAGAGGACCACTAGCTTTAGTACCGACTGCTGTGAGGAACTTGCCAGTTGTTGTAAACTTCTGAATGCGATGATTGTCTGTATCTGCCACTAGAATATTCCCCTCACTGTCTACTGTAACACCACGAGGCCACCATAACTGTCCATGACCAGAGCCTTCTGTGCCAAATGATTGAAGCTTCTTTCCACACTGACTAAATACAGAGACACAATGTCCATAATGTTCAGTTACCACTACCTCACCCCTCTCGTTCACTGCTACTCCATAAGGTCCCTTCACCCTGTCTATAGTTAGGATTGGATTGCCAAGCTTCTCTACTGGTAATTTCACTGATACAAAAAATGGACTTCCTCTGATGTGTTGGCCCTCCACTTTCACATGGAGCAGATGCTTACCCTTTAATGCCGGCCGATATCCTATTTCGTACTGGTTCTCTTTTCTTCTCTCTACGTTGCCCATCACTCTGGAACCTGTTATCTCTGACACAAGCTCACACTCTAATGACTTGATGGGACGACTACAAGCTTCACAACTAAAATCCATAGTTTGTAAGATAGCTGTACACTTTTCTCCTACAACTGATGTCTCTAGACCTTTACCTGTAGCTTGGCACTGTGATGGATCGGGATCTCCTGCTGAATATACTTTCCCGTAATTACGAAAAGCTGTGGTAACATCTGGTGAGGAGAAAAATTTAATGTCGGCTTCTGTGTTTGGCTTCAAGGTGTCTGGTTGGAAAGGTGTGGTCAGTTCCTTAACTTGCTTCACTATGTTTCTCTTCATTGTCAGAACATCTCCTTGACTCCCTGTCTCTAAGCTTTTCCTAACAAAGTTGAGACAGCTGCTCACCTGTGCCTGGATGGTCTCCATCTCGTCCCTCTGGGTTGCTAGGCCTTTCAGCTTAGCCTGAGTTATTTTGTGTAAAACACTGATAAGTTCGGTCTTCCTAACATCCAGCAATTGGTGGAGTCCTCTTATGGCGTTGTATATGCTGTCTTCGATGACTTCTCGCTGATCAGACACTTCTCTGCAACGTGTGTCTAACTGTGCTAATGCTTTCTTCAATGTATTCAGTTTACCCTCCATTGGCTCTAGTGATGGTCTCACTTCTCCCTTGTACTTCTCGTATGCATTCTTGATCTCGTCATAATTGTGGCCTTCATGCTTACCTCCTCTAAAAGCACATTTATAGCAGATCAGCTCCCCACATGTCCCACAGTAAAGCTCTCGTTCTTTATCGACATGTTCAAAACAGTTGGGAATGGTTTTCTTTGTTGATGAAGTGAGGGGCGTTGCTCTAACTTTTGACCCTTCTAAACTGACTGCTGTGTCTCTTTCTTTTACTAGATCTTCTCTAATTCGTAGGAATTTGTTGGTCTGAAATGCAGACTGGAGGCCTGCTACTCCGTTGGCTGGAACTGGTGTGGCCTGACGACAGATTGGGCAAGTTAGGGAGAGATCTCCCTGCTGGTCTCTCACAACAAGTTTAACAAGACATTTCCTGCAATAGGTGTGGAAGCATTGGAGTAGTTTGGGATCATCATAGATATCAAGGCAGATAGAACAGTTCAGCTGCTCCTCCAGTCGCCTGATTGCTTCTCCAGCCATAATACAAACTCTTCAGTTACACCCCTTTTTCTTGGAACAATAAAATGCTGTTTACTTCATATATGGTTGACATGTGATAATGTGTGTATTTTATGAATATTATCACAACCACTAGATGGACTACAGCAATAATGTGTTGACTTAGTCGTCAACATCTCATAACCCACTACTGCATACTGCATCTCTTAGCTATATAGAGACATCAAAGAGGGGAGCCTATTCTATTACAACTCCACGACACACATGGAATACAACAGAAGTCACTAACTCTCACACACAGCCTCTGTTTTTAGCCCTTACAATAGATATTAGTCCTTATGTGCTGGTTATGAAGAATTATTATAACAATATTCATAACCAGCCAGCACACATGATACACACATGGGTATGTATAATACTACACATGAGAGGTGTCTTATACATACCCATTTAAGAATCAAGAAGCTCTGAAGAGATAAACTCAGTTGGAATAGAGGAGTTCCACTGTATACAGAGATGTCCTCATTTCAGGGGGTTTAAATAGAGGAGTTCCACTGTATACAGAGGTGTCCTCAATTCAGGGAGTTGGAATAGAGGAGTTCCACTGTATATAGAGGTGTCCTCATTACAGGGAGTTGGAATAAATACTGGATAGTTAAGGTATAGTGGGTCCCTATGTCTTCAATGGACGTTTAATCTTCACCAGTATGAACACTAATGATGATTATAGGTTTTAAAATGATCCCTTAGTTCTTTCTATTTTGGACACCTAGGGACAAATTAAAGTGTCCTGATTAGAGGGACGACCTCATTTCAGGGGGTGGAGTTCTAATAATATTAATACACAAGCTGTTATTTGGGATATATCCAGTGTCAGATGTCATGTATATTATTCTACCTTCATATATCCCAGCACAAGGTTCCTCACCTTCATCTACTACATCCTTATGCAGACAGGATTCCTCAATACTGATGAATACTGTGGTCATGCCTGGACTATGAGTAATGGCACAGGTATGTTGACCTCCAGCTCCTCGTACGAATGCCTACAAGTGTCATACCCTTTACCCTATGTGGGAGGGTAAACAAAATAGATATTTACAAAACAGATGATTTAGTACTAGCTAAATAATAGTGGAATCTCTCTATTCTAACTGCTCTGAAACAAGGACACCTCTATATAGAGTGGAGCCCCTCTATTACAAACTCCTCAAATGGGGACACACACCTCTATATACAGTAAAATCCTTCTATTACAAACACCTCTTTATTGAGGACACTTAGCCACACGGACAAGAAATATTTAGCTTTTTTGCTAAATAAGGATCACTCTTGGTCAGATATCTATAGAGATCCAAGGAAGGGGTGCTGCATGGCCATAAGATGGAGGGTGTGGGAAGGGTGTAAGAATCATACAAGTTTATCAGATAGAGGGGTAGGAAAGGTGGGTTCAAATGGTACTGCAGCACCCATAGTTTTTTATGCTGCAGCACCCCTAGTTTTTTTGTGGCTGTACCTATGGCATACATTATTTTTTGATAGCACCCCTTTATTCAAGTTTGTTCCAGTTGACTTGTGTATTTGTTGTTCTTTCTCCATGTAACAGTAGAGACTAGATTACATCATTGTTAATTGTGCATTGTTATTGTACTGTACCTAGCCCTAGTATATAGCCCGTAGCAATGACAATGATTTAATCTGTTACATGGAGAAGGAGCCCTGTCCATCCCTTCAATCTGTTAACATGATGTACATGTGTAAATTAATGTAACACCCTGGTATCATGATCATGTGATAAACTAAGCAACCATAATCAGATGCCATGTCTATAAGCTATAGCTAGCTATGTCTCAGAAGAGGCTGACCAGCTTTTTGGCCAAGGTCACAGTAAATGAATCAAGTTGGCCAAGGTCACAGTAAATGAATCAAGTTCAGCCAATTGTGAAGCAACCAGTGTGTGTCCTGATGATCAAACACTGCACCAAAAATGAAATTTCCTACAATCGGCCAGATGCAGGAAAGACATATTTCCTACACTTTTTCAATGAAGGATAGGGCAGAATTTCCTACACTGTCCTAAATTCTGCCCTATCCTCTACCAAAACAGTGTAGTAAACGTGTGTTTCCTACATCTGGCCAATTGTAGGAAATTTCATTTTTGGTGCAATGAAATTTAAATGTAAACAACTTTCTTAGCAGTAAAACAAAATTTGAATCCCCAGGGCCATGAAGTTGAAATTCCTATAGCTATATAATAATAATGAAGGGGAAAATCTGCTCCATGTGAATGTCCTTGTTGTATTGTTCCCTATCATCCACTGCAAGTATATATGATTATAAGGAGTAGCTAGAGCAGTCAAAGACAAGGCAAACATGTCCAAATACAGCCTGGATGGTATACTAAATATCCTTGAATAAGTGTGTGCACCACTTAAGACAGATTATTCTGCTCTATAGTTATGCCAGCATGCTGAAAAGTGAAATTTGCTGACTTTCAGTACATCAAAATTTTATTAATGATCAAGGCAATGTGCTTTGCTGCACAATGCAATGACAGTTGTGTATGACTTGGTACATACAATTAAGTTTTCCCCAAATAATGGATTTCCCTTTTGATAATTTGGGAAAGGAAGTATCTATCCAATACCATTAAAGATATTAAAAACTTGGTATTTTGATAATTTGGGAAAGAAAGTATCTATCCAATACCATTAAAGATATTGAAAACTTGGTATTTTGATAATTTGGGAAAGGAAGTATCTATCCAACACCATTAAAGATATTAAAAACTTGGTAGAGACAGCAGAGAGGTCTTTTTCTTCTTTATGGATGCTTAAAACATACTCAGAAGCACAATGATAATTGAATAATTATATTCACAAGGACAAACTTGATTTATATAGCTACGTATTGTCTTTTGAAAGCTTTCATAATATTAATATTTTTGTTGGTCTTTTTATGATAATTATAGCCTCAAATAATTGCCCCCCCCACCCATTGTAATTGCCCACCTCTACCTAAAATCATCTTCCTACACCCCTGACAGAGAGTTTTGCCAAGGGGGGATGAATTCCAGGATGACACACCTCCTCTCTATACAGCCATGGTCTAGATCTAAGAGGTTAGAGATGTATAAAGTCAGAGTGAAGAATTCATCTGTCTGCTCTATGGAGGAAGTCGTTACTTGGAGAGTCTGTTAGGAGAGGTTTCTCTCCTCAAGTCAACATATAAGTTCCTGTGGTTTAAATCAAGATGGAGGGCTTTAGTATTCTACTCACACACACTCTCAGAGTACACCTATTATTATTCCTCTTTGAAAATCACTTGAATTGATAAACACATCATATTAGGTAAAGTCAGTGGAAATATAAAGGACAGGTACACACATTAGTAAAATATAGTGCATGAGTACATGTGAATACAGCTACACTTTATGATGATAGACATTAACATATTCATAATCTACATGACAAACATAGTGATAATGGTGGACAATGGTACACATGTACTAAAAACATTGAATACAGTTGTTGTAACAATCACACACATACACTACTCCACAGTTATCTACTGCTAGTCCAACAGGACAATTAAACTCTCCTGGACCCTCCCCCTTTCTGCCAAATGATGTAATAAACTGACCCTCACAGGTAAACACAGAGACACGACCATTACCAACTTCACTATTTGGTGTAAAACACTGATAAGTTCGGTCTTCCTAACATCCAGCAATTGGTGGAGTCCTCTTATGGCGTCATGTATGCTGTCTTCGATGACTTCTCGCTGATCAAACACTTCTCCACAACGTGTGTCTAACTGTGCTAACGCTTTCTTTGCTGCATTCAGTTTACCCTTCATTGGTTCTAGTGATGGTCTCACTTCTCCTTTGTATTTCTCGTATGCATTCTTGATCTCGTCATAATCGTGGCTGTGATGCTTACCTCCTTTAAGAGCACATTTCCAACAGATCAGCTCCTCACACGTCTCACAGTAAAGCTCTCGTTCTTTATCGACATGTTCAAAACAGTTGGGAATGGTTTTCTTTGTTGATGAAGTGAGGGGTGTTGCTGAAACTTTTGATCCTTCTAAACTGACTGCTCTGTCTCTTTCTTTTACTAGATCTTCTCTAATTCGTAGGAATTCGTTGGTCTGAAATGCAGATTGAAGGCCTGCTACTCCGTTTGCTGGAACTGGTGTGGCCTGACGACAGATTGGGCAAGTTAAGGAGAGATCTCCCTGCTGGTCTCTCACAACAAGTTTAACAAGACATTTCCTGCAATAGGTGTGGAAGCATTGGAGTAGTTTGGGGTCATCATAGATATCAAGGCAGACAGAACAGTTCAGCTGCTCCTCCAGTCGCCTGATTGCTTCTCCAGCCATTATACAAATTCTTCAGTTACACCCCTTCTTCTTGGAACAATAAAATACTGTTTGCTTCGTATATTGTTGACACGTGATCGTGTGTGTATGTTATGAATATTATCACAACCACTAGATGGACCATAGCAATCATGTGTTGACTTAGTCCTGAACATCACATAACCCACTACTGCATACTGGATCTCTTAGCTATATAGAGACATCAAAGAGGACAGCCTATTCTATTACAACTCCACAACACACATGGAATACAACAGAAGTTACTAACTCTCACACACAACCTCTATTTTTAGCCCTTACAATAGATATTAGTCCTTATGTGCTGGTTATGAAGAATTATTATAACAATATTCATAACCAGCCAGCACACATGATACACACATGGGTATGTATAATACTACACATGAGAGGTGTCTTATACATACCCATTTAAGAATCAAGAAGCTCTGAAGAGCTAAACTCAGTTGGAATAGAGCAGTTCCACTGTATACAGAAGTATCCTCATTTCAGGGTGTTGGAATAGAGGAGTTCCACTATATACATGGGTGTCCTCATTTCAGGGGGTTGGAATAGAGGACGTTTCACTGTATACAGAAGTGTCATCATTTCAAAGAGTTGAAATAGAGGAGTTCCACTGTATACAGAGGTATCCTCATTTCAGGTTGTTAGTTCCACTGTATACAGAAGTGTCCTCATTTTAGGGTGTTGGAATAGAGGAGTTCCACAGTGTCCTAATTTCAGGCCCATGAGGGCAGTGGGACAGTGCCCCCATTCTAAAATCCTAACAATTGTACACAACAACATGGCCATACAAGAGGTAGTGCTAAGACCTGGTCCACTCCCTTAATTAACAAGCCAGCTGAAGATCATTCATGCTTGAAACACTAAATTAGTGATGCTCTATTTTGACCACACCACTGCCACCAGTGAACACCTGTTTACAGTTTTATGACAAGTTGAAACATATCCCTGTTTAACTATGTCCAAAACAACATCATGTTATTACATACACATATTAAAAATAGACACCTTCATAATCATCAAACTCTCAGAAACAAAATTATCTAGCAACATGATGAGATGGTAGGAGTGTGATTATCAGAGAGTGTGACACACTCTTGACCTCAGATCTAGTTGACCTGCCTCCATACTCAAAATCATCTTCCTCCACCCATGTCAGGGGGTTGGAATAGAGGAGTTCCACTGCATACAGAGGTGTCCTCATTTTAGGATGTTGGAATAGAGGAGTTCCACTATATACAGAGGTGTCCTCATTTCAGGGTGTTGGAATAGAGGGGTTCCACTGTATCCAAAAATACCAGAGGAAATAACTTGTGACCTGTTTAACTGCAGACCATACCAGCAATGTTACTAAGTTATGGCCACACCCAGCATTAGAATTTAATTATGTGTTGATACAGACTTCCTAGACAATACACATGTTCAGTTTCTATGGCAACCACAGATGATAAATCATGAGAGTGGGTTATATATAATATAGAACTACATCTCATCCATAGCAAGAGGAAGATAGATTATACAGACAACAGAGTGAACCCTTCCCCTGACACACGGGCTACACAAACTGATAAAATTACACCAACTTGTGTTCATTCTACCCATCACCGGGTAAGTTACATGAAAGGAGAGATGTTTACTTACTGGGCATTCTAGTGCTATTATCCACAGATGTCGGCAGAGCAGCACTGCCTGTGGCAAAGTAGAGCAGTTGTCTCTGAGTGTTGCTCATGTGACTAACGCTATGCCAAAACATCCTACAGAAAATAAAGAGTTAAATTTCTATAATTTAACCCTTACTATATACTACTGTTATTAACTTACTTTTCAAAACGATCACACTCTGTTTGTGAGCTACCATGGGTGTGGTTAAACCCGATGATGCATTTTAGTCTATTGAGAGTGATGTCAGCTGACCTTCCTGAAAATAGCAGCTGGAAATCCTACAAAACGAGGCATTATATCGGTCAATTCAGTCCCTCCCACTTTCCTTAAACACTCCACTTCTAATTGCATCTGCTCTAATTATTATGTGATTCTAAATTATACACCCTTTGTTATTCTAAGTGACTCTCACTCATACAACTGCCACTACACCATTCTATTATATATGACCACAAGGCCACACCTACCTCAGCATTAAGTCCTGCTAGTAAGTCATTTGGAATGATGTCATTCAGACCTTGTTTCATGGCATTGAGCTCTTCCTGGACACACCCCACCATCATAAACATCGAATACAGCCTATGCACAGACATAGTAATGTCATTCAATAGACTGGAGACGTGTGTGTGTGTGTGTGTGTGTGTGTGTGTGTGTGTGTGTGTGTGTGTGTGTGTGTGTGTGTGTGTGTGTGTGTGTGTGTGTGTGTGTGTGTGTGACAGACCAGTAACAAAACAAACCTGACGTATTCCTGGACTCAGCTGGCACTGACAGGAATCTTGGAACCACCTGGAATCAGTTCCACGAGAATTGGTTCCATAAATTTCCCAGGAAGAGGAGCCTAAGAGAAATTTCATTTTTAAATTCATTCCTTCTCAAGAGTATCTTTCCCTCACCTCGAAATAGGAACAGTACGTTGCCATGAATTTATCATTGTCTTTCTTTCCCTGTTCTGCATCCAGCCAGCATCATTTGCCTCAGGCCCTCATAGAGGTCAGCATTATAGAAGGCAAGGTCATGCCAGGCTAGGGGTCTAAAATGATCATAGGTATAGCACACAGACAACCACCAAACTCAAGCCAGATGTGGTAAATGGTCGTCAAGGTAGAAAGCCCACTTACATAAAACTAGAACCAGATGTGGTAAATAGTTGTCAAGGTAGCAAGCACCGCCATGTTAGTACTAACATTAAACTGACCTTCCCAGTAAGACTTTAGCCACGTGTCTACAGACCATGAATGGGATGGTATAGTGGAACCATAAGACACAAACCAAAGAAAAGAACCTGCCAATGGCCACAAATGCATCTCTCCTCTGTGCCTGTGGACAGAACAGGTAATAAGTTGCTTTAGTGGAATAAAAAATAAACTGTTATATTGCACAACAAGTCATCTCCCTGAAATGGTAATTTCAGAAACTCAACTTCTAATTAAAGAAAATTCCAATCCTCATTAGACACATATGGAAGTTTTCTTTATGATCATTAGTTTCTCTATTAGAAAATCTCATCATTAGGAAAAAAATTTCTATTAGGAACTTTTTTTATTAGAAATTTGATGATTAGAAAAATTAGAAACTTTCTTTATTGGAAACTATGATCATTAAGTTTCTCCCTTGATATGGGTGGAGCCTTAATGGTTAAACCCCACCCCTTCACAGACAATCCATTTCATAAAGATGTGTGATGGCGCTTAAATGTATGGTGGTCACATGACTGACCTACTGGAGGGTGTTGAAGGAGTCTAACATGAGCTGATCTATTCGTACTCTAACAGAGAGAATACTGGACACTGTACCTGCCCAATCACATGCTACATGGGATGCATCGTACAGCTGGGTTACCTGGTGACGAAACCTGAGAGACAATAAAGAAACTAGTTTTACTAGTATTAAACTGCTCTGTACACCTGCTTAGTAATAAATATATAGAGTAAAATCCCCTCTATTCAAACCTCCTCAAACGAGTCCCTCTATTCCAACCTCCTGAAACGAGTCCCTCCATTCAAACACCCTGAAATGAGGACACCTCTGTATACAGTGACCTCCTGAAATGAGGACACCTCTAATATTAAGGACTTGGACTACTTCTAACAGTTAACCCCTTGAAATGAGCCAAGCCCTGAAGTGAAGTTCTAATACAAAGTTGCATATTCAAGTTCCACTAACACAGAGGTGACCTCATTATATAGGGGGTTGGAATAGAGGAGTTCCACTATATACAGAGGTGTCCTCATTTCAGGGTGTTGGAATAGAGGAGTTCCACTGTATAGAGAGGTGTCCTCATTTCAGGGGGTTGGAATAGAGGAGTTCCACTGTATAGAGAGGTGTCCTCATTTCAAGGGGTTGGAATAGAGGAGTTCCACTGTATACAGAGGTGTCCTCATTTCAGGGTGTTGGAATAGAGGAGTTCCACTGCATACAGAGGTGTCCTCATTTCACTGAGTGTGTTGCACTGTACATAGAGGTGTATTCAGGGCTGTTAGAATATTATCAGCAAGTATCTCTTCAATGGATGTATATAATAGAATCTTCACCAGTGTTCTCCCAAGGATAGTTAAGGTATAGTGGGTCCCTATGTCTCTAATGGACGTTTAATCTTCACCAGTATGAACACTAATGATGATTATAGGTTTAAAATGACCCCTTAGTTCTTTCTATTTTGGACACATAGGGACAAATTAAAGTGTCCTGATTAGAGGGACGACCTCATTTCAGGGGGTGAAGTTCTAATAATATTAATACACAAGCTGTTATTTGGGATATATCCAGTGTCAGATGTCATGTATATTATTCTACCTTCAGATATCCTAGCACAAGGTTCCTCACCTTCATCTACTATATCCTTATGCAGACAGGATTCCTCAATACTGATGAATACTGTGGTCATGCCTGGACTGTAAGCAATGGCACAGATATGTTGACCTCCAGCTCCTCTAACGAAAGCCTACAAGTGTCGTATACCCTTTACCCTATGTGGGAGGGTAAACAAAATAGATATTTACAAAACAGATGATTTAGTACTAGCTAAATAATAGTGGAATCTCTCTCTTTTAACTGCTCTCAAACGAGGACACCTCTATATAGAGTGGAGCCCCTCTATTACAAACTCCTCAAATAAGGACACACACCTCTATATACAGTAAAATTCTTCTATTCCAAACACCTCCTTATTGAGGACACTTAGCTACATGGACAAGAAATATTTAGCTTCTTTGTCAAGGGATCACCCTCAGTCAGATAGCTACAGAGATCCAGGGAAGGGGTGCTGCATGGCCATAAGATGGAGGGTGTGGAAGGGGTGTAAGAAACATACAAGTTTATCAGAGAGTTTTGCCAAGGGGGGATGAATTCCAGGATGACACACCTCCTCTCTATACAGCCATGGTCTAGATCTAAGAGGTTAGAGATGTATAAAGTCAGAGTGAAGAATTCATCTGTCTGCTCTATGGAGGAAGTCATTACTTGGAGAGTCTGTTAGGAGAGGTTTATCTCCTCAAGTCAACATATAAGTTCCTGTGGTTTAAATCAAGATGGAGGGCTTTAGTATTCTACTCACACACACTCTCAGAGTACACCTATTATTATTCCTCTTTGAAAATCACTTGAATTGATAAACACATCATAATATTAGGTAAAGTCAGTGGAAATATAAAGGACAGGTACACACATTAGTAAAATATAGTGCATGAGTACATGTGGATAGAGCTATACTTTATGATGATAGACATTAACATATTCATAATCTACATGACAAACATAGTGATAATGGTGGACAATGATACAGGTACACATGTACTAAAAACATTGAATACGGTTGTTACCACGATCACACACATACACTACTCCACAGTTATCTACTGCTAGTCCAGCAGGACCATTAAACTTTCCTGGACCCTCCCCCTTTCTGCCATATGATGTAATAAACTGACCCTCACAGGTAAACACAGAGACATGATCATTATAAATCTCACTAACATACACTATATCATTAGTGTCCACTGTAATACCAACAGGCCTATACAGTTCCCCCATACCCTCACCAAGCCTACCAAACATCCTCAAAAACTTCCCACCAGCTGTGAAGACTTGGATGCGATGGTTATTACAATCAGCTACATAAACATTCCCAGTGCTATCACAGGCTATACTCCATGGATGATTAAACTGTCCCTTGCCACCGCCTTCCTTCCCAAAGGTGCTGGAGAAGGTGAGGTCAGAGTTCAGTACTTGTACATGATGATTCCAATAATCCACCACATATACCTTGTTGTTTGTAGCATTGAATGTAACATCTGAAGGAAGATTAAACTGTAGAGGATCACTACCTTCAGTACCGACTGCTGTGAGGAACTCGCCAGTTGTTGTAAACTTCTGAATGCGATGATTGCCTGTATCTGCCACTAGAATATTCCCCTCACTGTCTACTGTAACACCACGAGGATACTTAAACTGTCCATGACCAGAGCCTTCTGTGCCAAATGATCGAAGCTTCTTTCTGCACTGACTAAATACAGAGACACAATGTCCACTAAGTTCAGTTACCACTACCTCACCCCTCTGGTTCACTGCTACTCCACAAGGTCTCTTTGCCCTGTCTATAGTTAGGATTGGATTGCCAAGCTTCTCTACTGGTAATTTCACTGATACAGAAAATGGACTTCCTCTGATGTGTTGGCTCTCTACTTTCACGTGCAACTGGTGCTTACCCTTTACTGTCGGCCGATATTCTATTTCGTACTGGTTCTCTTTTCTTCTCTCTACGTTGCCTATCACTCTGGAACCTGTTATCTCTGACACAAGCTCACACTCTAATGACCTGATGGGACGACTACAAGGTTCACTACTAAAATTCATAGTTTGTAAGATAGCTGTAGACTTTTCTCCTACAACTGCTGTCTCAAGACCTTTACCTGCAGCTTGGAACTGTGATGGATCGGGATCTCCTGCTGAATATAGTTTCCCGTAATTACGACAAGTCGTGGTTACATCTGGTGAGGAGAAAAATTTAACATCGGCTTCTGTGTTTGGCTTCAAGGTGTCTGGTTGGAAAGGTGTGGTCAGTTCCTTAACTTGCTTCACTATGTTTCTCTTCATCATCAGGACATCTCCTTGACTCTCTGTCTCTAAGCTTTTCTTAACAAAGTCAAGACAGCTACTCAGCTGTGCCTGGATGGTCTCCATCTCGTCCCTCTGGGTTGCTAGGCCTTTCAGCTTAGTCTGAGTTATTTTGTGTAAAACTCTGATAAGTTTGGTCTTTTTAACGTCCAGCAATTGGTGGAGTCCTCTTATGGCGTCGTGTATGCTGTCTTCGATGACTTCTTGCTGATCGAACACTTCTCCGCAACGTGTGTCTAACTGTGCTAACGCTTTCTTCAATGTATTCAGTTTACCTTCCATTGGCTCCAGTGATGGTCTCACTTCTCCCTTGTACTTCTCATATGCATTCTTCATCTCGTCATAATCGTGGCTGTGATGCTTACCTCCTTTAAGAGCACATTTTACGCATATTAACTCCTCACATGTCTCACAGTAAAGCTCTCGTTCTTTATCGACATGTTCAAAACAGTTGGGAATGGTTTTCTTTGTTGATGAAGTGAGGGGAGTTGCTGAAACTTTTGACCTTTCTAAACTGACTGCTGTGTCTCTTTCTTTTACTAGATCTTCTCTAATTCGTAGGAATTCGTTGGTCTGAAATGCAGACTGAAGGCCTGCTACTCCATTGGCTGGAACTGGTGTGGCTTGACGACAGATTGGGCAAGTTAGGGAGAGATCTCCCTGCTGGTCTCTCACAACAAGTTTAACAAGACATTTCCTGCAATAGGTGTGGAAGCATTGGAGTAGTTTGGGGTCATCATAGATATCAAGGCAGATGGAACAGTTCAGCTGCTCCTCCAGTCGCCTGATTGCTTCTCCAGCCATTATATAAACTCTTCAGTTACACCCCTTCTTCTTGGAACAATAAAATGCTGTTTGCTTCGTATATGGTTGACACGTGATCATGTGTGTATGTTATGAATATTATCACAACCACTAGATGGACCACAGCAATCATGTGTTGACTTAGTCCTCCACATCACATAACCCACTACTGCATACTGGATCTCTTAGCTATATAGAGACATCAAAGAGGGGAGCCTATTCTATTACAACTCCACGACACACATGGAATACAACAGAAGTCACTAACTCTCACACACAACCTCTATTTTTAGCCCTTACAATAGATATTAGTCCTTATGTGCTGGTTATGAAGAATTATTATAACAATATTCATAACCAGCCAGCACACATGATACACACATGGGTACGTATAATACTACACATGAGAGGTGTCTTATACATACCCATTTAAGAATCAAGATGCTCTGAAGACCTAAACTCAGTTGGAATAGAGCAGTTCCACTGTATACAGAAGTGTCTTCATTTCAGGGTGTTGGAATAGAGGAGTTCCACTGTATACAGGGGTGTCCTCATTTCAGGGGGTTGGAATAGAGGACGTTTCACTGTATACAGAAGTGTCCTCATTTCAAAGAGTTGAAATAGAGGAGTTCCACTGTATACAGAGGTATCCTCATTTCAGGGTGTTGGAATAGAGGAGTTCCACTATATACAGGGGTGTCCTCATTTCAGGGTGTTGGAATAGAGGACGTTTCACTGTATACAGAAGTGTCCTCATTTCAAAGAGTTGAAATAGAGGAGTTCCACTGTATACAGAGGTATCCTCATTTCAGGTTGTTGGAATAGAGGAGTTCCACTGTATACAGAGGTATCCTCATTTCAGGGTGTTGGAATAGAGGAGTTCCACAGTGTCCTCATTTCAGGCATAGGTGACAGAACCATGAGGGCAGTGGGGCAGTGCCCCCATTCTAAAATCCTAACAATTGTACACAACAACATGGCCATACAAGAGGTAGTGCTAAGACCTGGTCCACTCCTGTATTTAATTAACAAGCCAGCTGATGATCATTCATGCTTGAAACACTAAATTAGTGCTGCTCTATTTTCATCACACCAGTGAACACCTGTTTACAGTTTTATGACAAGTTGAAACATATCCCTGTTTAACTATGTCCAAAACAACATCATGTTATTACATACACATTAAAAATAACCTCCCAAACACCTTCATAATCATCAAACTCTCAGAGACAAAATTATCTAGCAACATGATGAGATGGTAGGAGTGTGATTATCAGAGAGTGTCAGTTACATGAAAGGAGAGATGTTTACTTACTGGGTATTCTAGTGCTACTATCCACAGACGTCGGCAGAGCAGCACTGCCTACGGCAAAGTAGAGCAGTTGTTGTCTCTGAGTGTTGCTCATGTGACTAACGATACGCCAAAACATCCTACAGGAAATAAAGAGTTAAATTTCTATAATTTAACCCTTACTATACACTACTGTTATCCTACAGGAAATAAAGAGTTAAATTTCTATAATTTAACCCTTACTATATACTACTGTTATTCTACAGGAAATAAAGAGTTAAATTTCTATAATTTAACCCTTACTATATACTACTGTTATTAACTTACTTTTCAAAATGATCACACACTGTTCGTGAGCTACCGTGGGTGTGGTTAAACCCAATAATGGATTTTAGTCTATCGAGGGTGATGTCAGCCGATCCACCCGACAATGGCAGCTGGAAATCCTAAAAAATGAGGCATCATATCTGTCAATGGACAATTCAATCTCTCCCTCCTCAAACACTCCACGTGATTAACTTGGCCCACTTCTAATTGCATCTACTCTAATTATTATGTGACTCTAAATTATACACCCTTTGTTATTCTAAGTGACTCTTGCTCATACAACTGCCACTACACAATTCTATTATATACAACCACAAGGACACACCCACCTCAGCATTAAGTCCTGCTAGTAAGTTGTTTGGAATGACGTCATTCAGACCTTGTTTCATGGCATTGAGCCCTTCCTGGACACACCCCACCATCATAAACATCGAATACAGCCTACGCACAGATATAGTAATGACATTCAACAGACTAGAGACATCTCTCTCTCTCTCTCTCTCTCTCTCTGTGCATGCGCGCGCGCGTGTGTGTGTGTGTGTGTGTGTGTGTGTGTGTGTGTGTGTGTGTGTGTGTGTGCATGCGTGTGTGTGTGCATGCGTGTGTGTGTGCATGCGTGTGTGTGTGTGTGTGTGCATGCGTGTGTGTGTGCATGCGTGTGTGTGTGCATGCGTGTGTGTGTGCATGCGTGTGTGTGTGTGACAGACCAGTAATAAAACAAACCTGACATATTCCTGGACTTGGCTGGCACTGACAGGAATCTTGGAACCACCTGGAATCAGTTCCACGAGAATTAGTTCCATAAATTTCCCAGGAAGAGGAGCCTAAGAGAGATTCCATTTTTAAATTCATTTCTTCTCAAGAGTATTTTTTCCTCACCTTGAAATAGGAGCAATACATTGCCATGAATTCGTCGTCGTCTTTCTTCCCCTGTTCTGCATCCGGCATCATCTGCCTCAGGTCCTCGTAGAGGTCAGCATTATAGAAGGCAAGGTCATGCCAGGCTAGGGGTCTAAAATAATCATAGGTATAACACCTTACCCACCAAACACTATGGTAGCAAGCTCGATATGGTAAAGAGTGGTCAAGATAGAAAATACTACCATGTTGGTACATTAAACTGACCTTCCCAGTAAGACTTTAGCCACATGTCTACAGACCATGAATGGGATGGTATAGTGGAACCATAGACACAAACCAAAGAACCTGCCAATGGCAAAAAATGCATCTCTCCTCTGTGCCTGTGGACAGAAAACAGGTAATAATCTTGTATGTAATGGCAAATGAGTGTATAACAAACCATCATTCTTAATTTTCAGGAACCACACTTCTATTTAAAAGAAAATTTCAAACCCCATATGAAAGTTTTATTTAGGATCATTGGTCTTCTCTATTAGAAACTCTGATCATTAATTTGCTACATTAGAAACTTTCTTTATTAGAAACTCTGATGTTTTGAGGTGGCCCCTGGAGGGGGTAAATGTGACATTTTTTTTTTTTTTAAATTCTATCATACACTAACCCAGTACTGCCAAAGTCTTGGATTTTATCCAAACTGCTTGGATTTTGGACCCTTTAATTTTTGCTTTGGATTTGATCAATAATAATTTGGATTTTCACTTAACCCTAGCCCTAGCACAAAAACAGTCTTGGAATTTCTACACTTAATGCATTTTTAAAGTGTTCAATTCAATGTACCTCAAAAAGTGCTATGATTTAAACCAAACCAAACACTGATCTTAGCTATAAAGTTGTGTGAAAATACTATAAAACTCATGTTCATAAGCCATTCATTCTATTCTATTCATTTTTTTGATAAAAATTGTGCTTGGATTTCTTGGTACAGAAAAATTTGGATAACTTTGTTGACTACTTAGGATATTACAAAAATTATTTTGGCAGCACTGCTAACCTTACATATGTACAGACCTCTCAACCTAGAAATGTCATTTGTAGTGAGATTCAAGCTAATTTGGAGTGAGATTGGTCAGTTTGGAGTGAGATGTTTTTCAAATTCATAAAAAATATATTGTGTGCTTCTATCTATTGTTTCACAGTTAAAGTGTTCCTTGCTGTATGCTGCTGTTGCTTTCTTGGCATCAACTAGTAAAGTATCAGTAGGCTTCCATTCCAAAGGGTTTAATTTATGAGTTTATGAGTCTTTACAGTAATTAATGAGGAAGGACTTCCTTAACAAAGGGATATTCTTCCTATATCAAAGTTTGTTTTGTAAGTAGCTGCTCCAGATAAAGGAGGAAGGGGGCCCCTTTCAGTCTCACTCTCAGCCATTTTACAATTTTAAATTTCTTTGTAAAATTCTATCATACGCTAACCTTACCTATGTAGAATTAGTTTTAACTCAATTGAACACTACAGTCAAGTTATGAGGAGTTTCCTACACTCCCTTCATTAAACAGTGGCCAGAAATCTGGGAGAAGACAAGAACTTGTGAACGACTTTATGGTTCCTCAGCCTAAAAGATCCATTTTGATATCAAAATGTAGCTTATTTCATATCGTATTTTACCATATGCAATGAGCATGTGTTGGAATAATAGTGTCAGTATGGGATTGGGTGCATCACAGTCCACAGTTTGGGTGCGCCGATCTTAGATTCTGGCTCGCTATTAGTCTACTGGGGACACTAAGATGGCTAAGGACCGTGGAAAGAAGAGAGTGAGTTATAAGTCTTTAGCAAGGAAGGCCAGGATGGCAAAGAAGACTCCATTTGTAAGTCAACCTGTAGAGAGGCGTGGTCCCTCCATGACTGTTACTGCTAAAAAGCTAGCCTTGGCCAAGTCTTCCTCCATAAGCTTACCTGTTGGCATATTTTGTGTGTCAGCAGGTATACCTTCTTCAATGACTGGTGGTATGTCTGCTTCTGGTGTTGTGTCTTCTGCTTTGGGTGGTCCATCTTCTGCGTCCACTGGCACGTCCACCAGTAATCCTACTGTGTCCATTTCTAGCAATATGGACTAGGGCTAGGGCTAAAGAGTATCAAGCAAGCTAAGGCAGTAGAAAAGGCCAGGAGGAAGCACAAGACAAAAGCAAGAGCACAGGCAGAGGAAGAGTCTATTCAGTCAGAGGGTTTACTCTATGGTCTGGGTGAATTCTAAGTACCAAGCTTTACCCCCCTCCTGCTCCACCTCCTCACCCCCCCCCCCCCCCCCCCCCCTCCACACACACACACACCCTTACCCCCACCTTAGAAACCCTACAGCCATGTACAGGTGAAGTGATAGCCATAAGAGTGATGTTACTCTCTTGTCACTGGACTACATACTTTATGTTGTTTTTATAGGACTTTCTAAAACCAGCTGTATCTGCTTGCATTTTCCCCATTTTTCTCATTCTGTCTTCACCCCTACCCTATGATTTATATATCATTAGAAAGCCCATTCTTTTGGCTACATCATAGCAAGCTTCTTTTTTATCAATATTCATGTGTGTGTTGTACAAAGTGTATTTTATGTGACCTCTACAAACAAATTTTTTGCCCTTACAATAGCAATTAAATGTTTATTTACTACACAGTACAGCTAATCTGTTAAATCTGCTTGCAGTGCTGTTCTGCTATCATTAGTCTAACCACAGACCACTTAACAGCCACTCAGCTGGCTCACTGCAATTGATTAAAAGAGGTCAGTGTAAGCTGACCTGCTGGAGGGTGTTGAGGGAGTCTAATATGAGCCGATCTCTTCGTACTCTTACAGAGAAAGTACTGGACACTGTCCCTGCCCAATCATGTGGCACCTGCTCTGTACACCTGCTTAGTAATAAATATATAGAGTAAAATCCCCTCTATTCCAACCTCCTGAAACGAGTCCCTCTATTCCAACCTCCTGAAACGAGTCCCTCTATTCAAACACCCTGAAATGAAGACACCTCTGTATACCTCTATTCTAACACCCTGAAATGAGGACACCTCTGTATACAGTGGAACTCCTCTATTCCAACCCCCTGAAATGAGGACACCCTCTGTATACAGTGGAACTCCTCTATTTAAACCCCCTGAAATGAAGACACCTCTGTATACAGTGGAACTCCTCTATTCTAACCCCCTGAAATGAAGACACCTCTGTATACAGTGGAACTCCTCTATTCTAACCCCCTGAAATGAAGACACCTCTGTATACAGTGGAACTCCTCTATTCCAACACCCTGAAATGAGGACACCTCTGTATACAGTGGAACTCCTCTATTCCAACACCCTGAAATGAGGACACCTCTGTATACAGTGGAACTCCTCTATTCCAACACCCTGAAATGAGGACACCTCTGTATACAGTGGAACTCCTCTATTTAAACCCCCTGAAATGAGGACACCTCTGTATACAGTGGAACTCCTCTATTCCAACACCCTGAAATGAGGACACCTCTGTATACAGTGGAACTCCTCTATTTAAACCCCCTGAAATGAAGACACCTCTGTATACAGTGGAACTCCTCTATTCAAACCCCCTGAAATGAGGACACCTCTGTATACAGTGACCTCCTGAAATGAAGACACCTCTGTATACAGTGGAACTCCTCTATTCAAACCCCCTGAAATGAGGACACCTCTGTATACAGTGACCCCCTGAAATGAGGACACCTCTGTATACAGTGACCTCCTGAAATGAGGACACCTCTAATATTAAGGACTTGGACTAGTTGTAACTATTAACCCCTTGATGAAACCAGCCCTTTAAATAAGGACACTTTAATTTCTCACAAGGAATCTGGAATAGAGAGCTTCTTTCTACTGTACTGCTAGCACTACCAAAGAACTCCATCAGAAGTCAGATTACATACACACATAGTTGTATAGAATGACTCACTCACTGGAGTAATGACAGTAAGGTCCTGCTCCTGGGTGTGTTGTTAAGGATCACATCACCCACATTCAGGTTACCTTGGAGATGGCAAAGCTAGATGCGGCAAAATAAACAGTAATATTCTCTCTAAAGTAGTCACATGACATTACCTGCCATTGGACTGCTTCCTTGCATGGCCCCCAGATGGACAGGAATATGGGAGGGGGGTGGGGTGGGGCATTGGCTACTAATCCCCTGTCAGGTCCAAACAGAGCACATGAGAAATCAAGACACTACTAGGAAAATCATTCCTATTTAGACCGATTGGAACCTCTCTATTCCAGACACCTTGAGACAAAGTAAAGTGTTCTGATTAGAGAAGTGGGCTCATTTCAGGTGGTGAAGTTCTAATACAAAGTTACATATTCAAGTTCTTCTAACACAGAGGTGACCTCATTATATGGGAGGTTGGAATAGAGGAGTTCCACTGTATACAGAAGTGTCCTCATTACAGGGAGTTGGAATAGATACTGGATACAGAGGTGTCCTCATTTCAGTGTGTTCCACTGTACATACTGGATAGTTAAGGTATAGTGGGTCTCTATGTCTTCAATGGACATTTAATCTTAACCAGTGTTCTCCCCAGGATAGTTAAGGTATAGTGGGTCTCTATGTCTTCAATGGACATTTAATCTTCACCAGTGTTCTCCCCAGGATAGTTAAGGTATAGTGGGTCTCTATGTCTTCAATGGACGTTTAATCTTCACCAGTGTTCTCCCCAGGATAGTTAAGGTATAGTGGGTCTCTATGTCTTCAATGGATGTTCAATCTTCACACTAATGATGATTATAGGTTTTAAAATGACCCCTTAGTTCTTTCTATTTTGGACACCTAGGGACAAATTAAAGTGTCCTGATTAGAGGGACAACCTCATTTCAGGGGGTGAAGTTCTAATAATATTAATACACAAGCTGTTATTTGGGATATATCCAGTGTCAGATGTCATGTATATTATTCTACCTTCATATATCCTAGCACAAGGTTCATGACCTTCATATACTGCATCCTTATGCAGACAGGATTCCTCAATACCGATGAATACTGTGGTCATGCCTGGACTATGAGCAATGGCACAGGTATGTTGACCTCCAGCTCCTCGTACGAATGCCTACAAGTGTCATACCCTTTACCCTATGTGGGAGGGTAAACAAAATAGATATTTACAAAACAGATGATTTAGTACTAGCTAAATAATAGTGGAATCTCTCTCTTTTAACTGCTCTCAAACGAGGACACCTCTATATAGAGTGGAGCCCCTCTATTACAAACTCCTCAAATGAGGACACACACCTCTATATACAGTAAAACCCTTCTATTCCAAACACCTCCTTATTGAGGACACTTAGCCACATGGACAAGAAATATTTAGCTTCTTTGCCAAAGGATCACTCTTGGTCAGATATCTACAGAGATCCAGGGAAGGGGTGCTGCATGGCCATAAGATGGAGGGTGTGGGAGGGGTGTTAAGAAACATACAAGTCTATCAGAGAGTTCTGCCAAGGGGGGATGAATTCCAGGATGACACACCTCCTCTCTATACAGCCATAGTCTAGATCTAAGAGGTTAGAGATGTATAAAGTCAGAGTGAAGAATTCATCTGTCTGCTCTATGGAAGAAGTCATTACTTGGAGAGTCTGTTAGGAGAGGTTTCTCTCCTCAAGTCAACATATAAGTTCCTGTGGTTTAAATCAAGATGGAGGGCTTTAGTATTCTACTCACACACACTCTCAGAGTACACCTATTATTATTCCTCTTTGATAATCACTTGAATTGATAAACACATCATAATATTAGGTAAAGTCAGTGGAAATATAAAGGACAGGTACACACATTAGTAAAATATAGTGCATGAGTACATGTGGATAGAGCTATACTTTATGATGATAGACATTAACATATTCATAATCTACATGACAAACATAGTGGTAATGGTGGACAATGATACAGGTACACATGTACTAAAAACATTGTATACGGTTGTTATCACGATCACACACATACACTACTCCACAGTTATCTACTGCTAATCCAACAGGACGATTAAACTCTCCTGGACCCTCCCCCTTACTGCCAAGTGATGTAATAAACTGACCATCACAGGTAAACACAGAGACACGATCACTACCATACTCACTAACATACACTATATCATTAGTGTCCACTGTAATACCAGCAGGACAATTCAGTTCCCCCCTACCCTCACCATATCTACCAAACATCCTCAAAAACTTCCCACCAGCTGTGAAGACTTGGATTCGATCATTATCATTATCAGTTACGTACACATTCCCAGTGCTGTCACAGGCTATACTCCATGGATGCTTAAACTGTCCCTTGCCACTGCCTTCCTTCCCAAAGGTGCTGGAGAAGGTGAGGTCAGAGTTCAGTACTTGTACACGATGATTAGAAAATTCTACCACATATACCTTGTTGTTTGTAGCATTGAATGTAACATCTGAAGGATCATAAAACTTTAGAGGACCACCACCTGCAGTACCGACTGCTGTGAGGAACTCGCCAGTTGTTGTAAACTTCTGAATGCGATGATTGCCTGCATCTGTCACTAGAATATTCCCCTCATTGTCTACTGTAACACCACGAGGATACTTAAACTGTCCATGACCAGAGCCTTGTGTGCCAAATGATTGAAGCTTCTTTCCACACTGATTAAATACAGAGACACAATGTCCACGAAATTCAGTTACAACTACCTCCCCCCTCTGGTTCACTGCTACTCCATAAGGTCCCTTCACCCCGTCTATAGTTAGGATTGGATTGCCAAGCTTCTCTACTGGTAATTTCACTGCTATATAAAATGGACTTCCTCTGATGTGTTGGCCCTCCACTTTCATGTGCAACTGGTGCTTACCCTTTACTGTTGGTCAATATCCTATTTCATACTGGTTCTCTTTTCTTCTCTCTACGTTGCCAATCACTCTGGAACCTGTTATCTCCGACACAAGCTCACACTCTAATGACTTGATTGGACGACTACAAGGTTCGCTACTAAAATACATAGTTTGTAAGATAGCTGTAGACTTTTCTCCTACAACTGCTGTCTCAAGACCTTTACCTGTAGCTTGGCACTGTGATGGATCAGGATCTCCTGATGAATATACTTTCCCATAATTACGATAAGCTGTGGTAACATCTGGTGAGCAGAAAAATTTAATGTCGGCTTCTGTGTTTGGCTTCAAGGTGTCTGGTTGGAAAGGTGTGGTCAGTTCCTTAACTTGCTTCACTATGTTTCTCTTCATTGTCAGCACATCTCCTTGACTCTCTGTTTCTAAGCTTTTCCTAACAAAGTCGAGACAGCTGCTCAGCTGTGCCTGGATGGTCTCCATCTCGTCCCTCTGGGTTGCTAGGCCTTTCAGCTTAGCCTGAGTTATTTGGTGTAAAACACTGATAAGTTCTGTCTTCCTAACATCCAGCAATTGGTGGAGTCCTCTTATGGCGTCGTGTATGCTGTCTTCGATGACTTCTCGCTGATCAGATACTTCTCCGCAACATGAGTCTAACTGTGCTAACGCTTTCTTCACTGTATTCAGTTTACCCTCCATTGGCTCTAGTGATGGACTCACTTCTCCCTTGTACTTCTCATATGCATTCTTGATCTCATCATAATCGTGGCTGTGATGCTTACCTCCTTTAAGAGCACATTTCCAACAGATCAACTCCTCACATGTCTCACAGTAAAGCTCTCGTTCTTTATCGACATGTTCAAAACAGTTGGGAATGGTTTTCTTTGTTGATGAAGTGAGGGGCGTTGCTGAAACTTTTGACCCTTCTAAACTGACTGCTGTGTCTCTTTCTTTTACTAGATCTTCTCTAATTCGTAGGAATTCGTTGGTCTGAAATGCAGACTGGAGGCCTGCTACTCCGTTGGCTGGAACTGGTGTGGCCTGACGACAGATTGGGCAAGTTAGGGAGAGATCTCCCTGCTGGTCTCTCACAACAAGTTTAACAAGACATTTCCTGCAATAGATGTGGAAGCATTGGAGTAGTTTGGGGTCATCATAGATATCAAGGCAGATGGAACAGTTCAGCTGCTCCTCCAGTCGCCTGATTGCTTCTCCAGCCATTATATAAACTCTTCAGATACACCCCTTCTTCTTGGAACAATAAAATGCTGTTTACTTCCATATGTGGTTGACATGTGATCATGTGTGTATGTTATGAATATTATCACAACCACTAGATTGACCACAGCAATCATGTGTTGACTTAGTCCTAAACATCACATAACCCACTACTGCATACTGGATCTCTTAGCTAAATAGAGACATCAAAGAGGGGAGACTATTCTATTACAACTCCACAACACACATGGAATACAACAGAAGTCACTAACTCTCACACACAACCTCTATTTTTAGCCCTTACAATAGATATTAGTCCTTATGTGCTGGTTATGAAGAATTATTATAACAATATTCATAACCAGCCAGCACACATGATACACACATGGGTATGTATAATACTCCACATGAGAGGTGTCTTATACATACCCATTTAAGAATCAAGAAGCTCTGAAGAGCTAAACTCAGTCTGATATATCTGAAGGGAGTGATTCTGTTATTTTGATAATCTGACTGTGGTGATGGGGACTAGAGAAAGGTTTACAATAGAGACCAATGTTGAAGTGTGTGGTTTATTAAAAAGATTGTTCAGATTATTGAACAGATTATGAACTTGGTGCCATAAACGTGGGTAGAATAAAAGTGTCCTATACATACCCATTTAAGGTGGGTGGAATAGAGGGGTCCTATACATAACCATTTTTAAGGTGGGTGGAATAGAGGGTCCTATACATACCCATTTAAGGTGGGTAGAATAGAGGGGTCCCTATACATACCCATTTAAGGTGGGTGGAATAGAGGGGTCCTATACATACCCATTTAAGGTGGGTGGAATAGAGGGGTCCTATACAAACCCATTTAAGGTGGGTGGAATAGAGGGGTCCTATATATACCCATTTAAGGTGGGTGGAATAGAGGGGTCCTATACATACCCATTTAAGGTGGGTGGAATAGAGTAGTCCTATACATTTTACTTACTAGCAAGGAGTTTTAGATAGATTAATTAATTAGACTGAATGATGTCCCACTCACTAGGAAAATCTGTCTCTTGTGGTAGTTTGACAGAGGATATAACATCAAGTCAACAAGTAAGAAGAACATTTTCTCTTGCCACCAGGCTGAAACTAAGCAAAGAAAAACAACAAAAAGGAAAAATGAAGTTGTCAGACTAACTTCTGCTCATAATTATTCTGATGATGATTTCTTGTACCCTCTCCTCTCCTGTGTTCTTCTATTTATATAACAGTTATCTCTACAATGTTAATGTCATGAGTCTGTCTGTCTGTCTCCTCTATTACAAACCTGGACACCATTATATATAGTGGAACCTCTCTATTCCAACACCCTGAAATGAGGACACCACTGTGTACAGTAGAACCACTCTATTCCAACACCCTGAAATGAGGACACCACTGTGTACAGTAGAACCACTCTATTCCAACCCCCTGAAATGAGGACACCACCGTGTACAGTAGAACCCCTCTATTTCAACACCCTGAGTGAATCCAACACCCTGAAATGAGGACACCACCGTGTGTACAGTGAATCCCAACATAGGAGGAATAGAGAATATCACATAGCAGGACTCCTTGACAGTACATAAGTAGAATCCTGATTTTAATAGAATTTCTAAATGTGTAGCTTTCTACAAGCCAGCACAAGTGGGAACTTTGACAGCATATCTTTACATTTGTCATATTACATTTCTTGGTTACATGCATAATGTATGATAATGTTATACCCCTTTGATAATCTACCCTAAATAACACATACCTGTGTACCCCCTTGGTACAGTTCTGACTGTGGGCATGACTCTAGATGTGAAGGAAGCCCATTTGTCTGGCTAAGTACCCTATTTCTTCCTGGTGTTGGGGAAACCTAAATTCATAAGTGCATAATAATCATTGTAGTGGGAACTTTAGCTATACAGTGGAACCTCTCTATATAGGACACATTAGAACAGTCCTTTATATAGATGTTGTCCTTAATTCATAGGTAATAGTACAGTGTGACCTCTCTATAAGGACACATTGGGACCTTGGAAATTGTATGAAGAGGTTGTCTTTAATTCAGGAGGTAATAGTATAGAGTATAGTGTGATCATCTCTATAAAAGGACATGTTTGGGCCTTGGAAATGGATAAGGATAGTACTCACAGTTTATGGGATAACTCCATTAAATAAAACTGGTAACCACTCACGTGTATTGAGTGCATCAGAACAACTGATAAACTTCCTACTCCTTTATTATAGACTCTCTGAAAATCACCTTTTAATTTCTCCATATCCAGCCTCTTCCATACATGAAGCTACACACAGAGAGAGAGAGAAATCTAGGATCACACTAGACATGAATTCTATACAGCAAATAGTATTATTATAACTGATATAGAGTAAAACCTCTGATAAAGGACCTCTGAAATAATAACTCCTCTCTACAAAGGACCACTAAAAATACAATTTTAGCCTCTGAGATAAGGACAGACTCCCTACAAGGGACAGTGGACCTCATCCATTAACTATATATCTGCACTGGCATGCATAGCCATATATGCTATAGCCCGGCAGCACTGTAGTCTGTAGCACATGTGGTTGATGGAACTTTGTGCATGCTAGTAGTCTATAGCTTATTATGGCTGATTCTGAGGGTAGTTCTAGCTCCAGTGCTAGCTCTAGTGCTGATCTTGATTCTGATGTTACTATCAAATGAAGATTATGCACTCATCTTACAGAGTTCAATCCTGACTGCATGGCATTTTTTTCTTCTTTGTATGTAAAATGAATTTTTTGAGCATAATGTAAGCATAATAGGAGCTGGTGTGAAAGCATAATAGGGTTTAATATAGCACTTGAGAATAGCATAATAGGCCAGAAAATTAACATAATGTCCCTAACAGGTAACAAGTAGTTAGATAACAGCAGTATAGAATCAATCACACTTTAAAGTGAACTTACACCATCTTTGAGTCCCTCACTAAAGAGAGTTGATGCATATTAGATGTGTATTATGTTAATACATAAGTTCTGTTTATGTTTAGCATAAGGACAGCCTCCTTACAAGGGACAGTAGACTTCATCCCAATGTGTCCTTTATTCAGAGGCTCCACTATAGTACACATTTTATCTCTGTCTACAGATAGCAATATTGTAGTGTACTATGATGATGGGAGGCTGAGTACAACACTTAACATCTAAGCATCACCTCAGTATATATTAGAGTGGAGTATATATTAGAGTGGAGTATATATTAGAGTAGGCTATTATATTAAGGTTTAGCCTGTCAGGGATTTGTCTTACTACTCGACTGCTATTCAATCCTCAGCATTAAAACAAAGGATCTACTTCAGAGTTATAAAATGTCTACTTCATGCCAGTATAATATTACCACTATTCTGGAATTCTTCTGTTAGGTGTGGAGCTATACATGTTGAATGAAAAAAAAATGTTCTATTCTATCTAATACAGAGTAAAACTGAAACAAAAGATTAATTCCATCACATCTGGAGTCTGATCAGGAAGTCTGTGTGAGGTTACACTGAACATTCTATCGCACCATAGAATTTATTATACATGGCAAGATTATCCAAGTTTGATGGAACCTTCTTTTGAATGTTAATAAGCACACAAGATAAACAGGTAAATTAGGGTTTAATCTAGAAGGACCCAGGGATCAGGGGAATCATCTATTATTTAGAGAGGACCATTAAAATTTACCTAATAACTCCCTCTAACTGTAATAATAGAAAAGTACATTCCAAGTACTGTAGATAGAATTCCAATTCCTCTGATGACTCCATGTTGGTAACAGGTGAGTGAAACAGGAGATGATTTTAGGTCTAGGTCAATACAATGATACAACGCCCAAAACCTCGCTATGCTTTCTCCATAACACCAACAAGTGTTATATTGAAAACCTATACAGACCCATTATACTTGCTAAACTGTGGATTATACACAGGTACAGTAATAATTTTAAGAAAAATTATTCCTCTATCAGCTCTTAACTGGTGGCAGGTAAGTAAAACATTAGCTGATTCAGAAGTTAAGGACTATACACCACACCTCTTTCCCATTATTCAGGGTAAAGGGTCGCTGAAGACTTAGCACCAAATAGCAACTTATTTCTAGCTGTCCGTGCAATTAGCTACATACACTTCAGGTTAACTAGTTACCTCCTGCCAATGGCTTCTCTCGGGGCGTCCTGATAGTTGTCTGCATCTTTGAAAGTAAATTTACGATTTTGTGACCCTAGCATTGCTATCCGGACACTCCGCGTAAGCGTCCGTAAAGGTGGCACCTCTATCAATAGAGAACCTGAACATTTTCAGAGCTAGAGTAGTTTAGTTAGTACACTATAACTCTCCTCACCGGAGTAAGGACACTGTCCATCTCCACGTTAGTCTAGCATGCGCGACCCCTTTGCACGCGAAAAGTACGTGTGTGTGTGTGTGTAAGTACGTACGTGCACGTGTGTCTAGTGACACTAACATCCAGTACCAGTTCTAAAAGGATGTAATGACTCCAATACTAGAAATAACAATTTAATAGTGATGATTCTACACCATATTATCATGAAAACAGAAGTAAGAATAAATGTCAAAACTCCACCACCATTTCCTCTTCTTGGCTGACTTATCTTGGTCTGGCTTCTGTAACCCTTTCACAGTACCACATGATTGGCTGATTTTAGGTCCTTAAATAAAAATGAACAGTTATCATTTTCTAAAATTCTATAAAGGACAGACTTGATCTTGTAAATTATATTGTCCTATAGGACAGACTCTGAAGTATAAATACACTTGTAGCTATAAGAACACATTGAAAATGTCCACTCATAGGTATCACAACTTCAATATTATTATCACCTCAATTATCTAATTATCAGGACACAAATGTATCCTATGTGAACCCCTCTATTCCAACCCTCTAAGATGTATACAGTGGAACTCTTCTATTCCAGCCCTCTACCTCTAATACAACTCCAAAAAGAAATGAAGACATCTCTGTATACAGTGACCTCCTGAAATGAGGACACATCTAATATTAAGGACTTGGATTACTTGTAACTATTAACCCCTTCAAATGAGACCAGCCCTTTAAATAAGGACACTTTAATTTCTTCCAAGGAATCTGGAATAGAGAGCTTCTTTCTACTGTACCACTAGCACTACCAAAGAACTCCATCAGAAGTCAGATTACATACACACATAGATGTATAGAATAGTTCACTCACTGGAGTAATGACAGTAAGGTCCTGCTCCTGGGTGAGTTGTTAAAAATCACATCACCCACATTCAGGTTACCTTGGAGATGGCAAAGCTAGATTCGGCAAAATGAACAGTAATATTCTCTCTAAAGTAGTCACATGACATTACCTGCCATTGGACTGCTTCCTTGCATGGCCCCCAGATGGACAGGAATATGGGGGGAGGGGGGTGGGGCATTGGCTACTAATCCCCTGTCAGATCCAAACAGAGCACATCAGAAATCAAGGGGGGAATAAATGTGAAAAATGACTTTTTTTCATAAAAATTCTATCATACACTAACCTTACCTGTGTAGAATTAGTATAGCAAGTTTTAGCTCAATTGAACACTCTACAGTCAAGTTATGAGGAGTTTTCTACACTCCCTTCATTAAACAGTGGCCAGAAATCTGGGAGAAGACGACAAGAACTTGTGAACGACTTTATGGTTCCTCAGCCTAAAAGATCCATTTTGATATCAAAATGTAGCTTATTTCATAGTGTCCCTTACCATATGCAATGAGCATGTGTTGGAATATTAGTGTCAGTTTGGGGCTGGGCCCATCACAGCCATGTAACCATGTAAAGTCATTAAAGCAAGCTACTTTTTTTGATTATAATATGACCCCTAAATGACCCCTAATCTAACTGTTGTTATGAAATTTTTATACTCCAGTGTCATCATATTAATATAGCCACAAGAATGTACAGCTATGAATAAATGAAATCATTATACACTATATATGTAATTGGGAGCAGTAGCATGATAAAAATGGCCAACCTCTGAAAGCAAACTACCTCTGAATAGTGAAAAGAGTGGCCTGGTCCCAAATCATTCTCTCTTCGGAGGTTCCACTGTAGTGGGTCTCTATGTCTTCAATGGACATTTAATCTTCACCAGTATGAACACTAATGATGATTATAGGTTTTAAAATGACCCCTTAGTTCTTTCTATTTTGGACACATAGGGACAAATTAAAGTGTCCTGATTAGAGGGACGACCTCATTTCAGGGGGTGGAGTTCTAATAATATTAATACACGAGCTGTTATTTGGGATATATCCAGTGTCAGATGTCATGTATATTATTCTACCTTCATATATCCTAGCACAAGGTTCCTCACCTTCATCTACTACATCCTTATGCAGACAGGATTCCTCAATACTGATGAATACTGTGGTCATGCCTGTGGTCATGCCTGGACTATGAGCAATGGCACAGGTATGTTCACCTCCAGCTCCTCGTACGAATGCCTACAAGTGTCATACCCTTTACCCTATGTGGGAGGGTAAACAAAATAAATATTTACAAAACAGATGATTTAGTACTAGCTAAATAATAGTGGAATCTCTCTCTTTTAACTGCTCTCAAACGCAAACACCTCTATATAGAGTGGAGCCCCTCTATTACAAACTCCTCAAATGAGGACACACACCTCTATATACAGTAAAATCCTTCTATTACAAACACCTCCTTATTGAGGACACTTAGCCACATGGACAAGAAATATTTAGCTTCTTTGCCAAAGGATCACTCTTGGTCAGATATCTACAGAGATCTAAGGAAGGGGTGCTGCATGGCCATAAGATGGAGGGTGTGGGAAGGGTGTAAGAAACATACAAGTTTATCAGAGAGTTTTGCCAAGGGGGGATGAATTCCAGGATGACACACCTCCTCTCTATACAGCCATGGTCTAGATCTAAGAGGTTAGAGATGTATAAAGTTAGAGTGAAGAATTCATCTGTCTGCTCTATGGAGGAAGTCATTACTTGGAGAGTCTGTTAGGAGAGGTTTCTCTCCTCAAGTCAACATATAAGTTCCTGTGGTTTAAATCAAGATGGAGGGCTTTAGTATTCTACTCACACACACTCTCAGAGTACACCTATTATTATTCCTCTTTGAAAATCACTTGAATTGATAAACACATCATAATATTAGGTAAAGTCAGTGGAAATATAAAGGACAGGTACACACATTAGTAAAATATAGTGCATGAGTACATGTGGATAGAGCTATACTTTATGATGAGAGACATTAACATATTCATAATCTACATGACAAACATAGTGATAATGGTGGACAATGATACAGGTACACGTGTACTAAAAACATTGAATACGGAAGTTATCAGAATCACACACATACACTACTCCACAATTATCTACTGCTAGTCCAACAGGATAATGAAACTCTAATGGACCAAACCCCTTTCGGCCAAATGATGTAACAAAATAACCCTCACAGGTAAACACAGAGACACGATCATTAACATACTCACTAACATACACTATATCATTATCGTCCACTGTAATACCAGCAGGACAATACAGTTCCCCCCTGCCCACACCACGCCTACCAAACATCCTCAAAAACTTCCCACCAGCTGTGAAGACTTGGATGCGATGGTTACTACTATCAGTTACATACACATTCCCAGTGCTATCACAGGCTATACTCCATGGATGCTTAAACTGTCCCTTGCCACTGCCTTCCTTCCCAAAGGTGCTGGAGAAGGTGAGGTCAGAGTTCAACACTTGTACATGATGATTCAAATAATCTGCCACATAAACCTTGTTGTTTGTAGCATTGAATGTAACATCTGAAGGAAGATTAAACTGTAGAGGACCACTACCTTCAGTACCGACTGCTGTGAGGAATTCGCCAGTTGTAAACTTCTGAATGCGATGATTGTCTTCATCTGTCACTAGAATATTACCCTCACTGTCTACTGTAACACCTTGAGGACGCTTAAACTGTCCATGACCAGAGCCTTGTGTGCCAAATGATCGAAGCTTCTTTCCACACTGACTTAATACAGAGACACAATGTCCATGATGTTCAGTTATCACTACCTCCCCCCTCTGGTTCATTGCTACTCCCCAAGGTCTCTCCACCCTGCCAATAGTTAGGATTGGATTGCCAAGCTTCTCTACTGGTAATTTCACTGCTACAGAAAATGGACTTCCTCTGATGTGTTGGCCCTCCACTTTCACGTGAAACTGGTGCTTACCCTTCACTGTTGGCCGATATCTTATTTCGTACTGGTTCTCTTTTCGTCTCTCTACATTGCCCATCACTCTAAAACCTGTTATCTCCGACACAAGCTCACACTCTAATGACTTGATGAGATGACTACAAGGTTCACTACTAAAATCCACAGTTTGTAAGATAGCTGTAGACTTTTCTCCTACAACTGCTGTCTCAAGACCTTTACCTGTAGCTTGGCACTGTGATGGATCGAGATCTCTTGCTAAATATAGCTTCCCGTAATGACGACAAGCTGTGGTAACATCTGGTGAGGAGAAAAATTTAATGTTGGCTTCTGTGTTTGGCTTCAAGGTGTCTTGTTGGAAAGGTGTGGTCAGTTCCTTCACTTGCTTCACTATGTTTCTCTTCATTGTCAGCACGTTTCCTTGACTCTCTGTCTCTAAGCTTTTCTTAACAAAGTCGAAACAGCTGCTCACCTGTGCCTGGATGGTCTCCATCTCTTCCCTCTGGGTTGCTAGGCCTTTCAGCTTAGCCTGAGTTATTTGGTGTAAAACACTGATAAGTTCAGTCTTCCTAACATCCAGCCATTCGTGGAGTCCTCTTATGGCGTTATGTATGCTGTCTTCGATGACTTCTCGCTGATCAGACACTTCTCCTCTACGTGTGTCTAACTGTGCTAACGCTTTCTTCACTGTATTCAGTTTATCCTCCATTGGCTCCAGTGATGGTCTCACTTCTTCCTTGTACTTCTCATATGCATTATTGATTTCGTCATAATCATGGCCTTCATGCTTACCTCCTCTAAAAGCACATTTATAACATATCAGCACCCCACATGTTTCACAGTAAAGCTCTCGTTCTTTATCGACATGTTCAAAACAGTTGGGAATGGTTTTCTTTGTTGATGAAGTGAGGGGAGTTGCTGAAACTTTTGACCTTTCTAAACTGACTGCTGTGTCTCTTTCTTTTACTAGATCTTCTCTAATTTGTAAGAATTCATTGGTCTGAAATGCAGACTGGAGGCCTGCTACTCCATTGGCTGGAACTGGTGTGGCCTGACGACAGATAGGGCAAGTTAGGGAGGGATCTCCCTGCTGGTCTCTCACAACAAGTTTAACAAGACATTTCTTGCAATAGGTGTGGAAGCATTGGAGTAGTTTGGGGTCATCATAGATATCAAGGCAGATGGAACAGTTCAGCTGCTCCTCCAGTCGCCTGATTGTTTCTCCAACCATTATACAGTTACATCCCTTCTTCTTAGACCAATAAAATGCTGTTTACTTTGTATATGGTTGACACGTGATCATGCATGTATGCTATGAATATTATCACAACCACTAGATGGACCACAGTAATGATGTGTTGACTTAGTCCTCGACATCACGTAACCCACTACTGCATACTAGAGTCCAGTAAATTATGCTCAAATTTTTGCCTTGGAGCATTGCTCAAAATCTAACCCTATTATGCTCTGAATTCTATCCATTATGCCCTACTTTTTTAGAACATATTGAGTCAGTATCTTCTCTTTTCCACACAAATCAGACTTAGTAGGGGCTCTTAATCTACTTAGCAATGAAGCAGTCCTATTGTTTTTGTTGAACTAAAGAGCTCTCATTCTATGATTCACTGGTGCTACTTCTCTCAATCTCAGGATTAGAAGTACTAGAGCAGGAAAACTCCATTAGGACTAATTCAGCTAACTAGCTACAACATGCACTTAGGCCATGTACTAGTCAGTCATGATCAGTTCCAAACTATGCCAACCATAATGGTTGAAGCTCCCTATTATGCCCAGCATAATGGTTGAGCCTATTATGCTCCAATTATGCCCGGCATAATTTACTGGAGCCTACTGTCCTCTGTATGGAGGTTGTCCTGAGATAGTTAGGTGCAGAGGTTCTACTATAATAACTTTAGTGGAGCCATCTATAGAATAGTCTATTTGGGTTACATGCCCACAGAAGTAGCTGTGGTTGAGTAAGTTTACATAGTAGTGCAGGCACTAAATCAATTAACAACATTCTTATGGCTTTTGGTATTCCCGGGTAACTGGAGGGAAGCCACATGTTGACCTAGAGTACTTTGTAGCTGCCTTGATTACTACCGCCCACGAAATTCTATGTGGTCAATGACATGCTTCATATGGGAAATACAGCTAACTTTGGACTGGTAAGGGGTAGCACCAAAGAAAACATATCATAAGAATCTACATCAAATTAGCTGTAGATTGGTGCCTGAATGGTGGAGATCAGTGAAGAAATGAGTGAATTATGACGAATATTCGAGGTGACAAGTGAATGCAAATAGAGGAGTTCTCCTGACACACGGGCTACACAAACTGATAAAATTACACCAACTTGTGTTCATTCTACCCATCACCAGGTAAGTTACATGAAAGGAGAGATGTTTATTTACTGGGCATTCTAGTGCTATTATCCACAGATGTCAGCAGAGCAGCACTGCCTGCGGCAAAGTAGAGCAGTTGCTGTCTCTGAGTGTTGCTCATGTGACTAACGATACGCCAAAACATCCTACAGTAAATAAAGAGTTAAATTTCTATAATTTAACCCTTACTATTATACTACTGTTATCCTACAGGAAATAAAGAGTTAAATTTCTATAATTTAACCCTTACTATACACTACTGTTATTAACTTACTTTTCAAAACGATCACACACTGTTCGTGAGCTACTGTGGGTGTGGTTAAACCCGATGATGGATTTTAGTCTATGGAAGGTGATGTCAGCTGATCCACCCGACAATAGCAGCTGCAAATCCTACAAAATGAGGCATCATATCTGTCAACGGACAATTCAATCTCTCTCTCCTCAAACACTCCACATGATTAACTAGCCCACTTCTAATTGCATTTACTCTAATTATTATGTGACTCTAAATTATACACCCTTTTTTGTTACATTAAGTGAATCTCATTCATACAACTGCCACTACACAATTCACAATTCTATTATATACAACCACAAGGACACACCCACCTCAGCATTAAGTCCTGCTAGTAAGTCATTTGGAATGACATCATTCAGACCTTGTTTCATGGCATTGAGCTCTCCCTGGACACACCCCACCATCATAAACATCAAATACAGCCTATGCACAGATATAGTAATGTCATTCAATATAGACTCTGTGTGTGTGTGTGTGTGTGTGTGTGTGTGTGTGTGTGTGTGTGTGTGTGTGTGTGTGTGTGTGTGTGTGTGTGTGTGTGTGTGTGTGTGTGTGTGTGTGTGTGACAGACCAGTAACAAAACAAACCCGACATATTCCTGGACTCGGCTGGCACTGACAGGAAACTTGGAACCACCTGGAATCAGTTCCATGAGAATTGGCTCCATAAATTTAAAATTTAAATAAATTTCCCAGGAAGAGGAGCCTAAGAGAAATCCCATTTTTAAATTCATTTCTTCTCAAGAGTATCTTTCCCTCACCTCACAGTATGTTGCCATGAATTCATCATTGTCTTTCTTTCCCTGCTCTGCATCCAGCATCATCTGCCTCAGGCCCTCATAGAGGTCAGAATTATAGAAGGCAAGGTCATGCCAGGCTAGGGGTATAAAAATCATCAGATATGGTAAAGATTCATCAAGGTAGAAAGCACTGCCATGTTGTACTAACATTAAACTGACCTTCCCAGTAAGACTTTAGCCACATGTTTACAGACCATGAATGGGATGGCATAGTGGAACCATAGACACAAACCAAAGAACCTGCCAATGGCCACAAATGCATCTCTCCTCTGTGCCTGTGGACAGAACATGTGCACAAGTCATCTTCAGAAATGTAATTTTAGAACCCCCACTTCTATTTTAAAGAAAATTCTAACCCCCATTGGACACATATGGAAGTTTTCTTTATGATCATTAGTTTCTCTATTAGAAACTCTGATCATTAGAAAAATTTCTATTAGGAACTTAATTTATTAGAAACTCTGATGTTTTGAGGTGGCACCCGGAGTTTCTTGTAATTAGAATCACTACTTGAAGAAAGAAATAATTTGTCAGCACATCCTTTCCTTCTTTCTTACCTTCATTGTGTTGGCTCGAGACGGACTGCTGACAAGATGAGGATTAAAGGGGTGTGGTTAAAAAAGCCGCTCTGTTCAGGTTGCTTCCCTGGTTCATGGAAAAACAGGCCTAACTGGTTCAGCGGGCTCTTGCTCATGTTACTGGACTTGAGTTCATTGGAAAGAGAAGCAAAGAATCCTCGATTAACCCCTGGCCCAGACCCATCTTCTCCATCAAATTTCACTCGGACATTTATGTAGTGAAAATGAGTTAACTGCAATAATATAGGAATTATTTCATTTTAAGTTCTTCCCTTGATATGGGTGGAGCTTAATGATTAAACCCCACCCCTTCATGGACAATCTATTTGATGAAGATGTGGGATGGAGCTTATGTATGATAAAGCTTATGTATGATAGTCACATGACTGACCTGCTGGAGGATGTTGAGGGAGTCTAACATGAGCCAATCTTTTCGTACTCTAACAGAGAGAGTACTGGACACTGTCCCTGCCCAATCACGTGCTACATGGGATGCATCGTACAGCTGGGTTACCTGGTGACGAAACCTGAGAGACAATAAAGAAACTTGTTTTACTAGTATTAAACTGCTCTGTACACCTGCTTAGTAATAAATATATAGAGTGGAATCCCCTCTATTCCAACCTCCTCAAACGAGTCCCTCTATTCCAACCTCCTGAAACGAGTCCCTCTATTCAAACACCCTGAAATGAGGACACCTCTGTATACAGTGGAACTCCTCTATTTAAACCCCCTGAAATGAAGACACCTCTATATAGAGTGGAGCCCCTCTATTACAAACTCCTCAAATGAGGACACACACCTCTATATACAGTAAAATCCTTCTATTCCAA
This sequence comes from Diacarnus erythraeanus, assembly GCA_964016965.1. Classification (NCBI taxonomy): domain Eukaryota; kingdom Metazoa; phylum Porifera; class Demospongiae; order Poecilosclerida; family Podospongiidae; genus Diacarnus; species Diacarnus erythraeanus. The sequence goes on from OZ024682.1 coordinate 393,445, forward strand.
ACACCTCCTTATTGAGGACACTTAGCCACATGGACAAGAAATATTTAGCTTCTTTGTCAAAGGATCACTCTTGGTCAGATATCTACAGAGATCCAGGGAAGGGGTGCTGCATGGCCATAAGATGGAGGGTGTGGGAGGGGTGTAAGAAAAATACAAGTTTATCAGAGAGTTTTGTAAAGGGGGGATGAATTCCAGGATGACACACCTCCTCTCTATACAGCCATGGTCTAGATCTAAGAGGTTAGAGATGTATAAAGTCAGAGTGAAGAATTCATCTGTCTGCTCTATGGAGGAAGTCATTACTTGGAGAGTCTGTTAGGAGAGGTTTCTCTCCTCAAGTCAACATATAAGTTCCTGTGGTTTAAATCAAGATGGAGGGCTTTAGTATTCTACTCACACACACTCTCAGAGTACACCTATTATTATTCCTCTTTGAAAATCACTTGAATTGATAAACACATCATAATATTAGGTAAAGTCAGTGGAAATATAAAGGACAGGTACACACATTAGTAAAATAGAGTGCATGAGTACATGTGGATAGAGCTATACTTTATGATGATAGACATTAACATATTCATAATCTACATGACAAACATAGTGATAATGGTGGACAATGATACAGGTACACATGTACTAAAAACATTGAATACGGTTGTTATCAAAATCACACACATACACTACTCCACAGTTATCTACTGCTAGTCCAACAGGACAATTAAACTCTCCTGTACCCTCCCCATTTCTGCCAAATGATGTAACAAACTGACCCTTACAGGTAAACACAGAGACACGCCCATTATAAATCTCACTAACATACACTATATCATTAGTGTCCACTGTAATACCAGCAGGACAATACAGTTCCTCCCTACCATCACCACGCCTACCAAACATCCTCAAAAACTTCCCACCAGCTGTGAAGACTTGGATACGATTGTTACAGCTATCAGCTACATACAAATTCCCAGTGCTGTCACAGGCTATACTCTCTGGATGATTAAACTGTCCCTTGCCACTGCCTTCCTTACCAAAGGTGCCGGAGAAGGTGAGGTCAGAGTTCAGTACTTGTACACGATGATTAGAAAATTCTACCACATATACCTTGTTGTTTGTAGCATTGAATGTAACATCAAAAGGACTATTAAACTGTAGAGGACCACTACCTGCAGTACCGACTGCTGTGAGGAACTCGCCAGTTGTTGTAAACTTCTGAATGCGATGATTGTCCGCATCTGTCACTAGAATATTCCCCTCACTGTCTACTGTAACACCACCAGGATACTTAAACTGTCCATGACCAGAACCTTCTGTGCCAAATGATTGAAGCTTCTTTCCACACTGACTAAATACAGAGACACAATGTCCACTAAGTTCAGTTACCACTACCTCACCCCTCTGGTTCACTACTACTCCACAAGGTCTCTTCACCTCTATAGTTAGGATTGGATTGCCAAGCTTCTCTACTGGTAACTTCACTGCTACAGAAAATGGACTTCCTCTGATGTGTTGGCCCTCTACTTTCACGTGGAACTGGTGCTTACCCTTCACTGTCGGCCAATATCCTATTTTGTACTGGCTATCTTTTCTTCTCTCTACGTTGCCAATCACTCTGGAACCTGTTATCTCCGACACAAGCTCACACTCTAATGACTTGATGGGACGACTATAAGGTTCACTACTAAAATCCATAGTTTGTAAGATAGTTGTAGACTTTTCTCCTACAACTGCTGTCTCAAGACCTTTACCTGTAGCTTGGCACTGTGATGGATAGAGATCTCCTGCTGAATATACTTTCCCGTAATTACGACAAGTCGTGGTAACATCTGGTGAGGAGAAAAATTTAACGTCGGCTTCTGTGTTTGGCTTCAAGGTGTCTGGTTGGAAAGGTGTGGTCAGTTCCTTAACTTGCTTCACTATGTTTCTCTTCATCATAAGAACATCTCCATGACTCTCTGTCTCTAAGCTTTTCTTGACAAAGTCGAGACAGCTACTCAGCTGTGCCTGGATGGTCTCCATCTCGTCCCTCTGGGTTGCTAGGCCTTTAAGCTTAGTCTGAGTTATTTTGTGTAAAACTCTGATAAGTTCGGTCTTTTTAACGTCCAGCAATTGGTGGAGTCCTCTTATGGCATCATGTATGCTGTCTTCGATGACTTCTCGCTGATCAGACACTTCTCTGCAACGTGTGTCTAACTGTGCTACCACTTTCTTCAATGTATTCAGTTTACCTTCCATTGGCTCCAGTGATGGTCTCACTTCTCCCTTGTACTTTTCATATGCATTCTTCATCTCGTCATAATCGTGGCTGTGATGCTTACCTCCTTTAAGAGCACATTTTACGCATATTAACTCCTCACACGTCTCACAGTAAAGCTCTCGTTCTTTATCGACATGTTCAAAACAGTTGGGGATGGTTTTCTTTGTTGATGAAGTGAGGGGCATTTCTGAAACTTTTGACCCTTCTAAACTGACTGCTGTGTCTCTTTCTTTTACTAGATCTTCTCTAATTCGTAAGAATTCGTTGGTCTGAAATGCAGACTGGAGGCCTGCTACTCCATTGGCTGGAACTAGTGTGGCCTGACGACAGATTGGGCAAGTTAGGGAGAGATCTCCCTGCTGGTCTCTCACAACAAGTTTAACAAGACATTTCCTGCAATAGGTGTGGAAGCATTGGAGTAGTTTGGGGTCATCATAGATATCAAGGCAGATGGAACAGTTCAGCTGCTCTTCCAGTCGCCTGATTGCTTCACCAGCCATTATATAAACTCTTCAGTTACACACCTTCTTCTTGGAACAATAAAATGCTGTTTGCTTCGTATATGGTTGACACGTGATCACATGTGTATGTTATGAATATTATCACAACCACTAGATGGACTACAGCAATCATGTGTTGACTTAGTCCTCAACATCACATAACCCACTACTGCATACTGGATCTCTTAGCTATATAGAGACATCAAAGAGGGGAGCCTATTCTATTACAACTCCACGACACACATGGAATACAACAGAAGTCACTAACTCTCACACACAACCTCTATTTTTAGCCCTTACAATAGATATTAGTCCTTATGTGCTGGTTATGAAGAATTATTATAACAATATTCATAACCAGCCAGCACACATGATACACACATGGGTATGTATAATACTCCACATGAGAGGTGTCTTATACATCCCCATTTAAGAATCAAGAAGCTCTGAAGAGATAAACTCAGTTGGAATAGAGCAGTTCCACTGTATATAGAGGTGTCCTCATTTCAGGGTGTTGGAATAGAGGAGTTCCACTGTATACAGTGGTGTCCTCATTTCAGGGTGTTGGAATAGAGGAGTTCCACTGTATACAGAAGTGTCCTCATTTCAGGCATAGGCAGTGGAACCATGAGGGCAGTGCCCCCATTCTAAAATCCTAACAATTGTACACAACAACATGGCCATACAAGAGGTAGTGCTAAGACCTGGTCCACTCCTGTATTTAATTAACAAGCCAGCTGATGATCATTAATGCTTGAAACACTTGTGCTGCTCTATTTTGACCACACCACTGCCACCAGTGAACACCTGTTCACAGTTTTATGACAAGTTGAAACATATCCCTGTTTAACTATGTCCAAAACAACATCATGTTATTACATACACATATTAAAAATAAACTCCCAAACACCTTCATAATCATCAAACTCTCAGAGACAAAATTATCTAGCAACATGATGAGATGGTAGGAGTGTGATTATCAGAGAGTGTGACACACTCAGATCTAGTTGACCTGCCTCCATACTCAAAATCATCTTCCTCTGCTCATGTCAGGGGGTTGGAATAGAGGAGTTCCACTGTATACAGAGGTGTCCTCATTAAAGGGTGTTGTGTATACAGAGGTGTCCTCATTTCAGGGTGTTGGAATAGAGGAGTTCTACTATATACAGAGGTGTCCTCATTTCAGGTTGTTGGAATAGAGTGGTTCCACTGTATCCACAAATACCAGAAGAAATAACTTGTGACCTGTTTAACTACAGACCATACCAGCAATGTTACTAAGTTATGGTCACACCCAGCAATTAGAGAGAGTTATGCCACACCCAGCATGAGAATTTAATTATGTGTTGATACAGACTTCCTAGACAATACACATGTTCAGTTTCTATGGCAACCACAGATGATAAATCATGAGAGTGGGTTATATATATAGAACTACATCTCATCCATAGCAAGAGGAAGATAGATTATAGAGTGAACCCTTCCCCCTACACACGGGCTACACAACTTGTGTTCATTCTACCCATCACCGGGTAAGTTACATGAAAGGAGAAATGTTTACTTACTGGGCATTCTAGTGCTACTATCCACAGATGTCGGCAGAGCAGCACTGCCTGTGGCAAAGTAGAGCAGTTGTTGTCTCTGAGTGTTGCTCGTGTGACTAACAATATGCCAAAACATCCTACAGGAAATAAAGAGTTAAATTTCTATAATTTAACCCTTACTATACACTACTGTTATTAACTTACTTTTCAAAACGATCACACACTGTTCGTGAGCTACCGTGGGTGTGGTTAAATGGATTTTAGTCTATTGAGAGTGATGTCAGCTGACCCACCCGACAATAGCAGCTGGAAATCCTACAAAACGAGGCATTATATCGGTCAACGGTCAATTCAGTCCCTCCCACCTTCCTTAAACACTCCACTTCTAATTGCATCTGCTCTAATTATTATGTGATTCTAAATTATACACCCTTTGTTATTCTAAGTGACTCTCACTCATACAACTGCCACTACACCATTCTATTATATATGACCTCAAGGCCACACCCACCTCAGCATTAAGTCCTGCTAGTAAGTCGTTTGGAATGACGTCATTCAGACATTGTTTCATGGCATTGGGCTCTTCCTGGACACACCCCACCATCATAAACATCGAATACAGCCTATGCACAGACATAGTAATGTTATTCAACAGACTGGAGACATCTCTCTCTCTCTCTCTCTCTCTCTCTCTCTCTCTCTCTCTCTTTCTGTGTGACAGACCAGTAACAAAACAAACCTGACATATTCCTGGACTTGGCTGGAACTGACAGGAATCTTGGAACCACCTGGAATCAGTTCCACGAGAATTGGTTCCATAAATTATCCAGGAAGAGGAGCCTAAGAGAAATCCCATTTTAAAATTCATTTCAAGAGTATCTTGAAATAGGAGCAGTATGTTGCCATAAATTCCTCGTGGTATTTCTTCCCCTGTTCTGCATCCAGCATCATCTCCCTCAGGCCCTCGTAGAGGTCAGCATTATAGAAGGCAAGGTCACGCAAGGATAGGGTCTAAAATAATCATAAGTATAACACACACCCACACAATCCTATGGTATCAGAGCCATATATGATAAAGGGTCGTCAAGGTAGAAAACACTACCGTGTTAGTACGTTATTAAACTGACCTTCCCAGCGAGTAAGACTTTAGCAACGTGTCTACAGACCATGAATAGGATGGTATAGTGGAACCGAACCATAGACACAAACCAAAGAACCTGCCAATGGCCACAAAATATGGCGTGGGATTAGAGTCAAAAATCGAAACTCCGTTCTGCCCATTGCTCAGCACACATTCGTTCCGCACATGCGTCCGTTACACCTCCGTTCTGCGTGCACATTCGATCTGCGCATTTGTTCTGCATCACCACACATTATAATTTTAGTGGATTTTTTCACGTATTTTCACCATCTTTATTGGAAAAACCAATTAGCTAGTACTTCATTCTAGATTTTTATATTGAGAATAGCTAATTTTCATTTGAGATCATAAAAATAACAACTTTCAGTTTTATTGCTCTCTTCTTCATCCTCTAGCTATGGTCAGTAGATAGCTACTTATAAAAATTACCTTGAAAATTACAATAAATATTTCAATATTTTGTACTTGGCTAAATCATAATGGAAAGAATTTTGCACTTAACAATAAATTTTCAGTCATGATAAAGTTTGGCTTGAATACCTCCTAACTCTCTGCAAAATCAAATTTTAATTTTGTACTGAAATCAATTATTATTTTCAATCCATTTCTAATTATGTAGCTAATTGGAAATAATTTGGCACAAGTATCTACTGACAGTTAAAGAAAGCATACAACATACACAATAGTAGGAATAATGGATAATTGTATGTGGAGTATCTGAGATAACTGTAGATTGCTACCACTATTCTGTAAGATGGGCTAATAGGAGCACAAGAGCTAGTATTGTCAGCCTATTATTCTTTTAGCTACCTAAAATTATGCCTATTAGTTAACTATAAGCTATTCACGAAAAAAACTAATGGTAATGGGGAAATACTATTATCTAACTAATCAGTCTACGCTAAGACCACGTGATTCTGGTGATTCTGGAATTAATTGAATGTACTATTATTGATGACAATTAACATGCATGAATATCATTTCAATTACTTCGCGCGTTAAAATTGAAGTACACATTACGTCATTATGCTTATTGACTTATTATTTCTATCTTACCTGATGAGGCTGATATGGTGCTGGTTCTAGGGTTCTCAGGGTTCCAGCAAGTGACTGAATTGTACTGCAGCTGTTCTCATGCCTCTACCACGGAATGTATCTCAGGCATTGTGTGGTCGCGAATGTTTTCCCAACGCCCACGCAACCTGTCACTGTTTTAGTGAAAGTGTGTAAATTCTTAGCAATGTAATCATTCATATTTTCAATGGGTAATGGTCTAAGAGCACAGAAAGCTAGAATGACTTAGTTCTAGTGGTTAATGATTCAATGAACCGAGTTTGGAGAGCGGTGATGACCCTTTGCTCCAACTTGTGCAGTCAAGTGAAGTTAGGATGGTGGAGGGAGTGCCTTCACTGGAAGACCTCTATCTTACTGACAGTTTAGTTTGAGTAGGTAAAATCATTGTGCCTAGTAGTGCTAAGTTAGATGTCTCTGGCTGTAAGCTTTTTAATAGCCAGCATGACTCGTGTGGGCTAAACTGTCGAAGTAGAAATTAGCCGATTATGCAATATTTGGACGCTGTCTCTCCTGGACACAGAAGAAGCCAGTGGCTGAAGTATTTGATACTGTGTAGAAGAACCTACCTGCGATGCTCTGACAAGAGATGAAGACCGGGGTTCAGTTTGCTCCAAGTTGTGCAGTCAACTGAAGTCATCGAGGTCATGATGTTTGACCTGTACTTCCCGACCCTCATTTAGCTTAAATTTAGGTGCTGGATAATAGTAGTTTGATGTAGATGATACTAAGTTTATTGTTCTTTATGATTTTCAAAGTCATATGAAGTAGAACTAAAGTGTTATGTGAGAAATACTGGTGATACTGTGCCACTGTTTTCCCGCCTTTTCCCCGCCCTCATCTCCGTGTTGAAATAGCAAACGGAAGTGATCACTAGAATACCGGGGTCTTAACGTAGACTGTAATGGTAATGGTCATCTTCTAATTCTTGAAGGGATCTGGATTACTATTAAACATACTATTCACACTTCAAAGCCTCCATGCATATCTTACAAATGTAATGAACTCTAATAGGTGAACACTTAACATTGGATGAAGCAATCAGTACAATTTTAATTAATTTTGTTAAACAATGAAATAGTCACAAAGTATTGAAATTGTCACTAGTTATAGCCACGTTCATCCATGTACATAAAGCAGTGTAATCTTCAAAATACGGGATTTTTAAAGTATGGAAGCAGGTGCAGGCCTGGATTGCTGGGAATTCCCGATACACATACCGATTCGTTCAAAAATCCGGCCAATTGGAGGTATGGATTTTGAGCCAGTACAAAATTGGAGTAGGTTCTTGCAGCCTGCGTATAAAATAAAGCTTGTTATTTAGATTACCATGAAGATGTATGTTTTAAAATCACCTTCTTTGTCCAATGAAGCAATATAGTCTTTGAATATTTTGAAAGAGTGATGATCTTTAACACTTGCACAATTAGTGTGGAACATATGTAACAAAAGTTCTGGGGTGGTTTCACTGCTATTTGTACTCCTCCCTATAAATAATACTTCAAAAATCTTTGGGAGTCTCTTAATTAGCTCCATGAATCCTAAGCTATGTAGGCCATCAAGTAACTGGTCAATTGCAGCTTTTCTAATGCATATTACTTGATCAAGCATTATCTGCTGAACAATTTGATGTCTGGTTGAGAGCTGCATAATGTAGAAAGAGAAACATTATTAACTCTATTATACTATAGATATTGAATTAGGGCTTAGGGCTATTAATACAGCTACTGAAATGAATGTCTTGAAGACCCATGGCATTCTCTTTAATTATAACATGTTAGTCAAGACTAATGTGGCTTTAAGGGAATGTTACAAAATTGCTTAGACAGGGCCTGAACCCCACAATCTTCAATGATGAGGGGGTTGGAGGTGGCCCCGCTGATAATAATACAGGCTATGCACTCAGACGATGAACTTAGACTTGAAAATACACTCAATCTCATCACTTTTGCAAAGCTAAAGTGCTGAAACCAAGAGCACAAACAGAAGTAGAATAATCACTGGAGTAGGAACCATGGAGCTCCCCCCCCCACTTTGTTAGGAGGGGGCCCGGCCTTTCTGGTTTTAGTGAACATGCTGCACTATGCATTACAGCTGCATAGTATTGCAGGGCACATGAAAGAACCAAGGCCCAGGTAGTGACAATAGATAGACACTAGGAATCATAATTAGTTAATGTAAGCATCTCCATTAAGCCTCTCTTCAACATTTTTTTTTTTCGAAAGACCCACCCCAGTAGAGTGTATACACCCCCCATACCATTATGGTTCCTCAGCATAAAAGCTCGATTTTGATATCAAAATGTAGCTTATTTCATATAGTAGCTTACCATATGCAATGAGCATGTGTTAGAATAATTGAGTGTTCGATTCTGGCTCGCTATTTTGAAACTACGGTCTACTGGGGACACTAAGATGGCTAAGGACTGTGGAAAGAAGAGAGTGAGTTATAAGGCCAGGATGGCAAAGAAGACTCCATTACTGTAGAGAGGTGTGGTCCCTCCATGACTGTAACTGCTAAAAAGCTATGACCAAGTCTTCCTACATAAGCTTACCTGCTGGCATATTTTCTGTGTCAGCAGGTATGCCTTCTTCAATGTCTGGTGGTACGTCTGCTTCTGGTGTTGTGTCTTCTGCTTGGGGTGGTCCATCTTCTGCGTCTGCTGACACGTCCACCAGTAATCCCACTGTGGACTAGGGCTAGGGCTAGAGAGTATCAAGCAAGCTAAGGCAGTAGAAAAGGCCAGGAGGAAGCACAAGACAAAAGCAAGAGCACAGGCAGAGGAAGAGTCTATTCAGTCAGAGGGTTTACTCTATGGTCTGGGTGAATTCTGAGTACCCAGCTTTCCCCCCCCCTCCCTCCCTCCTGCTCCACCTCCTCTCCCCCCCCCCCCCCCCCCCCACACACACACACACCCTTACCCCCACTTTAGAAACCCTACAGCCATGTACAGGTGAAGTTATAGCCATAAGAGTGATGTTACTCTGTTGTCACTGGACAACACATACTTTGTTGTTTTTATAGGACTTTCTAAAACCAGCTGGATCTGCTTCCATTTTCCACATTTTTCTCATTCTGTCTTCACCCCTACCCTATGATTTATATATCATTAGAAAGCCCATTCTTTTGGCTACATCACAGCAAGCTTCTTTTTTATCAATATTCATGTGTGTGTTGTACAAAGTGTATTTTATGTGACCTCTACAAACAGATTTTTTGCCCTTACAATAGCAATTTGATTATTTACTACACAGTACAGCTAATCTGTTAAATCTGCTTGCAGTGCTGTTCTGCTATCATTAGTCTAACCACAGACCACTTAACAGCCACTCAGCTGGCTCACTGCAATTGATTAATTTTCTAAAAGAGGTCAGTGTAAGCTGAGGAGTCTAACATGAGCCGATCTCTTACAGAGAGAGTACTGGATACTGTCCCTACCCAATCACATGCTACATGGGATGCATCGTACAGCTGGGTTAACCTGAGAGGCAATAAAGAAACTTGTTTTACCTGCTCTGTACACCTGCTTAGCAATAAATATATAGAGTGGAATCCCCTCTATTCCAACCTCCTGAAACGAGTCCCTCTATTCAAACCTCCTGAAATGAGGACACCTCTGTATACAGTGACCTCCTGAAATGAGGATACCTCTAATATTAAGGACTTGGACTACTTGTAACTATTAACCCCTTGAAATGAGACCAGCCCTTTAAATAAGGACACTTTAATTTCTCACAAGGTATCTGGAATAAAGAGCTTCTTTCTACTGTACCACTAGCACTACCAAAGAACTCCATCAGAAGTCAGATTACATACACACATAGTTGTATAGAATGGTTCACTCACTGGAGTAATGACAGTAAGGTCCTGCTCCTGGGTGAGTTGTTAAGGATCACATCAACCACATTCAGGTTACCTTGGAGATGGCAAAGCTAGATGCTGCAAAATAAACAGTAATATTCTCTCTAAAGTAGTCACGACATTACCTGCCATTGGACTGCTTCCTTACATGGCCCCCAGATGGACAGGATTATGGGGGGGGGGGGGGGAGGGGCATTGGCTACTAATCATGCTACAACAAATTAAACTCCAAGTGAGAAGTCTGTACTCAACAAACAGGCTAACCAGGGTCAAAGGAGAAACCAACATACATATCAACAGCCAAAGGAGGAACCAGCTGATGAACTCGTTTCAGCTGTACACATGAGAATACAGTCAGCCTCATCCTGGTGAAGGTGGAGGAAGGGAGTGGTTTGTATCATGTCCCTCTTCAATCTCTGATCTTCTAGTTCTCTAATACATGTTTGAGTGAAAGTATTGATTCATCAATCAATGAAGCCAATATATGGGAGGGGTGAGGGCAGATTTAATCAAGAGGGAAATCAGGGGGGTAAAGGTATAGTGGATCTACATGAACTACTATTAAATTCACTTCAGTGCTGTTTTTGTATTCAAAGCTGTTTTGTAACTGTGGGATACACAATTGGATAATAATATTGTAGTGCACATATCAAGAAATGTGCAACACACTCAGAGTACCAAGCTATACCAAAGTCTCTTCAAACCACAATGTAATAAGAATTACTCTTTTAACACAAAATTTAATTACAATGAACTGAGTATGACAGTTACATAAGCTGTTCAGTTGTAGCTATAGGTGGAGGTTAGTCGGCCACTCATTGGTCTCAATCATGTCCATCAGTTCTACTGTTGGTATGGCAGCCATGCTTACCCCAGGTAGTAGTTGGAGGTAGCCATTCTGAATGCCCTGTAATGAGGTAAGACTGGCTATAACTGACAGAAATAGACACATGTAAAGGACAGTCATTACACTGAGTAGTAGGATGTTGCCAGTATTTCTCTTACCAACCTGTGCAAAAGCCCTAGCCAAGGTTCACATTATGCTGGGGGGAGGGATGGGCTGATCTGCTGTCTTGGTCCTCTTTTGTTTGTCAGAGTCACACCTGTAGTAATGTAAACAAAACTGACCACAACAAGGTATTCAGTAATAACAGGGTTGCTTTTTAATCCTTGATGGGGACCACATTGTGGTAGCAAGATCAATTTTTAAAAGCACATGGTCTAGCAGTAAAGTGCTAATGAAGCAAAAGTGAGTAATCAAGAGGGAAATCGGGGGGAAAGGTATAGTGGGTCCCTATGTCTTCAATGGACGTTTAATCCTCACCAGTGTTCTCCCCAGGATAGTTAAGGTATAGTGGGTCCCTATGTCTTCAATGGACGTTTAATCTTCACCAGTGTTCTCCCCAGGATAGTTAAGGTATAGTGGATCCCTATGTCTTCAATGGACGTTTAATCCTCACCAGTGTTCTCCCCAGGATAGTTAAAGTATAGTGGGTCCCTATGTCTTCAATGGACGTTTAATCTTCACCAGTGTTCTCCCCAGGATAGTTAAGGTATAGTGAGTCCCTATGTCTTCAATGGACGTTTAATCTTCACCAGTATGAACACTAATGATGATTATAGGTTTTAAAATGATCCCTTAGTTCTTTCTATTTTGGACACATAGGGACAAATTAAAGTGTCCTGATTAGAGGGACGACCTCATTTCAGGGGGTGGAGTTCTAATAATATTAATACACAAGCTGTTATTTGGGATATATCCAGTGTCAGATGTCATGTATATTATTCGACCTTCAGATATCCTAGCACAAGGTTCCTCACCTTCATCTACTACATCCTTATGCACACAGGATTCCTCAATACCGATGAATACTGTAGTCATGCCTGGACTATGAGCAATGGCACAGGTATGTTGACCTCCAGCTCCTCGTACGAATGCCTACAAGTGTCATACCCTTTACCCTATGTGGGAGGGTAAACAAAATAGATATTTACAAAACAGATGATTTAGTACTAGCTAAATAATAGTGGAATCTCTCTCTTTTAACTGCTCTGAAACGCAAACACCACTATATAGAGTGGAGCCCCTCTATTCCAAACTCCTCAAACGAGGACACACACCTCTATTCTATTCCAAACACCTCCTTATTGAGGACACTTAGCCACATGGACAAGAAATATTTAGCTTCTTTGCCAAAGGATCACTCTTGATCAGATATCTACAGAGATCCAGGGAAGGGGTGCTGCATGGCCATAAGATGGAGGGTGTGGGAGGGGTGTAAGAAACATACAAGTTTATCAGAGAGTTTTGCCAAGGGGGGATGAATTCCAGGATGACACACCTCTTCTCTATACAGCCATGGTCTAGATCTAAGAAGTTAGAGATGTATAAAGTCAGAGTGAAGAATTCATCTGTCTGCTCTATGGAGGAAGTCATTACTTGGAGAGTCTGTTAGGAGAGGTTTCTCTCCTCAAGTCAACATATAAGTTCCTGTGGTTTAAATCAAGATGGAGGGCTTTAGTATTCTACACACACACACTCTCAGAGTACACCTATTATTATTCCTCTTTGAAAATCACTTGAATTGATAAACACATCATAATATTAGGTAAAGTCAGTGGAAATATAAAGGACAGGTACACACATTAGTAAAATATAGTGCATGAGTACATGTGGATAGAGCTATACTTTATGATGATAGACAATAAAATATTGATAATCTACATGACAAACATAGTGATAATGGTGGACAATGATACAGCTACACATGTACTAAAAACATTGAATACGGTTGTTATTATAATCACACACATACACTACTCCACAGTTATCTACTGCTAGTCCAACAGGACAATTAAACTCTCCTGGACCCTCCCCCTCTCTGCCATATGATGTAACAAACTGACCCTCACAGGTAAACACAGAGACACGCCCATTATAAATCTCACTAACATACACTATATCATTAGTGTCCACTGTAATACCAGCAGGACACTTCAGTTCCCCCCTACCATCACCACGCCTACCAAACATCCTCAAAAACTTCCCACCAGCTGTAAAGACTTGGATACGATCATTATTTCTATCAGTTACATACACATTCCCAGTGCTGTCACAGGCTATACTCCATGGATATTTAAACTGTCCCTTGCCACTGCCTTCCTTCCCAAAGGTGCTGGAGAAGGTGAGGTCAGAGTTCAGTACTTGTACACGATCATTCCAACGATCCACCACATATACCTTGTTGTTTGTAGCATTGAATGTAACATCTGTAGGATAATTAAACTGTAGAGGACCACTACCTTTAGTACCGACTGCTGTGAGGAACTCGCCAGTTGTTGTAAACTTCTGAATGCGATGATTGTCTCTATCTGCCACTAGAATATTCCCCTCACTGTCTACTGTAACACCTTGAGGATACTTAAATTGTCCATGGCCAGAGCCTTGTGTGCCAAATGATCGAAGCTTCTTTCCACTCTGACTAAATAGAGAGACACAATGTCCATTCCATTCAGTTACCACTAACTCCCCCCTCTGGTTCACAGCTACTCCCCAAGGTCCCTTCACCCTGTCTATAGTTAGGATTGGATTGCCAAGCATATCCACTGGTAATTTCACTGATACAGAAAATGGACTTCCTCTGATGTGTTGGCCATCCACTTTCACGTGCAACTGGTGCTTACCCTTTACTGTCGGCCGATATTCTATTTCGTACTGGTTCTCTTTTATTCTCTCTACGTTGCCCATCACTCTGGAACCTGTTATCTCTGACACAAGCTCACACTCTAATGACTTGATGGGATGACTACAAGGTTCACTACTAGAATCCATAGTTTGTAAGATAGCTGTAGACTTTTCTCCTACAACTGCTGTATCAAGACCTTTACCTGTAGCTTGGCACTGTGATGGATTGAGATCTCCTGCTGAATATACTTTCCCGTAATTACGACAAGTCGTGGTAACATCTGGTGAGGAGAAAAATTTAACATCGGCTTCTGTGTTTGGCTTCAAGGTGTCTGGTTGGAAAGGTGTGGTCAGTTCCTTAACTTGCTTCACTATGTTTCTCTTCATCATCAGGACATCTCCATGACTCTCTGTCTCTAAGCTTTTCTTAACAAAGTCGAGACAGCTACTCAGCTGTGCCTGGATGGTCTCCATCTCGTCCCTCTGGGTTGCTAGGCCTTTAAGCTTAGTCTGAGTTATTTTGTGTAAAACTCTGATAAGTTCGGTCTTTTTAACGTCCAGCAATTGGTGGAGTCCTCTTATGGCATCGTGTATGCTGTCTTCGATGACTTCTCGCTGATCAGACACTTCTCCGCAACGTGTGTCTAACTGTGCTAACGCTTTCTTCAATATATTCAGTTTACCTTCCATTGGCTCCAGTGATGGTCTCACTTCTCCCTTGTACTTCTCGTATGCATTCTTGATCTCGTCATAATCGTGGCTGTGATGCTTACCTCCTTTAAGAGCACATTTTACGCATATTAACTCCTCACACGTCTCACAGTAAAGCTCTCGTTCTTTATCGACATGTTCAAAACAGTTGGGGATGGTTTTCTTTGTTGATGAAGTGAGGGGCGTTGCTGAAACTTTTGACCTTTCTAAACTGACTGCTGTGTCTCTTTCTTTTACTAGATCTTCTCTAATTCGTAAGAATTCGTTGGTCTGAAATGCAGACTGGAGGCCTGCTACTTCATTGGCTGGAACTGGTGTGGCCTGGCGACAGATTGGGCAAGTTAGGGAGAGATCTCCCTGCTGATCTCTGACAACAAGTTTAACAAGACATTTCCTGCAATAGGTGTGGATGCATTGGAGTAGTTTAGGGTCATCATAGATATCAAGGCAGATGGAACACTTCAGCTGCTCTTCCAGTCGCCTGATTGCTTCTCCAGCCATTATACAAACTCTTCAGTTACACCCCTTCTTCAAAATGCTGTTTGCTTCGTATATGGTTGACACGTGATCATGTGTGTATGTTATGAATATTATCACAACCACTAGATGGACCACAGCAATCATGTGTTGATTTAGTCCTCAACATCACATAACCCACTACTGCATACTGGATCTCTTAGCTATATAGAGACATCAAAGAGGGGAGCCTATTCTATTACAACTCCACGACACACATGGAATACAACAGAAGTCACTAACTCTCACACACAACCTCTATTTTTAGCCCTTACAATAGATATTAGTCCTTATGTGCTGGTTATGAAGAATTATTATAACAATATTCATAACCAGCCAGCACACATGATACACACATGGGTATGTATAATACTCCACATGAGAGGTGTCTTATACATACCCATTTAAGAATCAAGAAGCTCTGAAGAGCTAAACTCAGTTGGAATAGAGCAGTTCCACTGTATACAGAGGGTCCTCTTAGAATAGAGGAATTCCACTGTGTACAGAGGTGTCCTCATTTTTCAGAGTGTTGGAATTGAGTTCTACTGTATACAGAGGTGTCCTCATTGGAATAGAAGAGTTCCACTGTATACAGAGGTGACCTCATTTCAGGGGTTGGAATAGAGAATGTATACCAGAGGAAATAACTTGTGACCTATTTAACCTTTATTCTGCATGAGACCATACTGGTGATGTTTCTATGCCAACACAGTTGACATAATCTATGTCAGGACAGTGCATATCACAAGCGTCTGGCAATATCAAAGTCAGAACTTGTATCAATGCTGGAAGTAAGTCTACACACAACACCATACTTAAAATTGAATCAAGTATGGAATTCTTGAGTGTTTGGAATTGTTTATAGAAAGTGGACATTGAAACTCACCTGTTTATTAGCAAAAACCGTTAACATTGACTTCTTTACCTATGCGGATACAAAACATGCTGAATCAGCAATCATAACCAGTGAGGTCATGCTAGCCACCTTTATCCAAAATGGGAAGGGTCTGTTGGTGGCACTGGCTGGACAGGAAGGGTCTGTTGGTGGCACTGGCTGGACAGGAAGGGTCTGTTGGTGGCACTGGCTGGACAGGAAGGGTCTGTTGGTGGCACTGGCTGGACAGGAAGGGTCTGTTGGTGGCACTGGCTGGACAGGAAGGGTCTGTTGGTGGCACTGGCTGGACAGGAAGGACAGAGGTTTACAACTTTTATAGCAGAGGATTTAGTAATAGTGCTTACTCATTTGCTATAAAGATGCCAATATAATATATATAACTATCATGACAGCTGTAAGGTTATTGGACTATTCACACCTTTATTATTATTATTGTTGTTGTTGTTGTTGTTTATTGTTGCTTATTGTTATTGTTATTATTATTATTATTATTATTATTATTATTATTATTATTATTATTATTATTATTATTATTATAAATGGGTTCATTTGCACCCAGAGCAACTTAACTTGCACCCATACACACTTACTTGCATCCATGCAGAGTAGCTCAGTCTTTAGCTGCAAGCTAGAAAGCATTTAGCTCAAGGCCATAGAAATGTGGCCATACACTAGAACTCGTGCAGCAGTCAAACAAAGGTTCAAAGTTCACTGAGGTCGATTTTAGCGATAGCTCCTCAAGAGTAAGTAGCTATATGCACACCAAACTATACCCAGTATCCAAAGTGGCTAGAGACGCCACTGCGCGGCGGGTTGTCTAGCTTGAAGAGCCGAACGTGGGCAATATTCAAGACATCAAAGGGGGAGGGGCTGGAGGAAGCTATGGAATGGTTAGTCATAATATTACTGAGGGATGGGACATATCTTACCTCTCACGAGTGAAATTATCCTCCACATGCAACACACACACCTCCTCTCTGCAGGTTAGTGAACGGGTTGAAAGGTATAGTAGCATCACTATAGTAACAATCACTCCAAATGAACATTACTATGACAACCTTCCAATGTCTTATGGAGCTAATGTTTTTTTGGTAAAGGGTTTTTGAGGTGCATTGTGAATTGTCTGTTATACCACTTCTAATAAAGATGAAAGCCTTTCTCCAAATATCAAGGAAGATGGAGCTAACTGAACACCAGAATATAAGGTTGCCTTCATCTTTACCAACTATGTATAGAGCTTTACAAGATTGCTAAACAGTAAAGTAAGGATCACTAAACCAGCCATTAATTGGAGAAGCAAATCAAATGACTTTTAGTGAAAAAGAACAAAAGAAAAAAACAGAGAAGAAGAACATTGTCAGTCAAAAGAAACTATTTTCTTTTAAATAGAACTCTGATATTACTTATTATAATTCTTTTGAGGGGACAGTAATGTAGAACTATTTTCTTTTAAATAGAACTCTGATATTACTTATTATAATTCTTTTGAGGGGACAGTAATATAGACTGTTAATATCCTCATCACAGCTTCACACCTCCTTGGCACGTAGATTAGTAATGGTAGGTACTTTGTCCTATGCATTATAGAGACTGCCTCCCAAAGTTCAGGCACTTTCTCTATGTAACATTCAGATAACACCATTCTGATTACATCATTATTGTACTGTAACAACCCTTACCGGCCCATAGCCAATCAATAGTACAATTGACAATGGTGTAATCTGAATAATCTGTTACATGGGAAAAGGAGTCCAGAAGATCTAGGGCTTCTTTCAAGAACAATGCTCCCAGTTTGGTTGCACAGATGGCAGACCTCTCAAGTCTCACTTACTGAAAGTGTGACACACTTATGATGTCTAAATCACACTTTCACACTTTTAAGGCTCTAAATCACACTTAAAAATTATCTAGCTTGTGTCTTATATGCATTTGGGTTGGTAACTTGGTAAGTTTTTACAGCTCCTTCCTGTTCATGTCATGTGGCTACACTCTTGTAGTAAACAACCACAGTACATGACTAGCTAATGAAATGCTGAGCAGATTAGGGCTTGCCCAATTATACTCAGGATTTTGCCTATTATGCTATTCTCCAATTCTCAAAATTTCCCCCTATTATTCCCAAGAAAGCTCCCATTATGCCCCACAAACTGTCAACTATTCTCAACATTTTTATAAAAAGGAAAAAAATAGCCAACAACAAACTACCTAGAATTGTACTGGAGCATTAGTAAGGTTTCTATATAGTCCTCCAGGGAAGAGTTTTGGAGATCATTAAATGAATTTGTTAGTAAAGGGAACATCCGCTCAGCTGCAGCAAAGGATAGCTGTATTAGAAGAATCATTTTGCAAACATTGGACCAGAAGGGGAACTCATTTTATGTCCTTTCCACCACTAAAGCCTATCAGTAGCAGGACTAACATCCTATGATGCTGCCAAATTTCCTTTTTCTTGCCCAAGTAGAATGGTTGAGGGTACTCAATAAGCTAGGTGCTGTAACTGCTGTAGGAGCTTCATTAGAGAGCACCTCAAGGTCTGGAGTACTTTCAATAGTACCTTCTTGGTTGAAAGCTGTGGATGTCCCTTCTAAAGGGTCGTCTAAACTGATTCAAAAGAAAGCAACTTCAGCAGTAGCAGCAACAGCAGTGAGGAATGCCGAGTTACTGAGTAGCCTAGCCCAGCCCAGCCCAGCCCAGCCCAGCCCACTACATCAATGTAGATGCGTTAGATAGTGAAAAATGTTATTGCTTAGCTCAAAAAGTTGTCTATTACACGTATTCTAATTATGCTTGCCTAGCCTATTATTCCCAAAATTATGCTAGCATAATCAGGCAAGCCCTAGAGCAGATCCAGTGCAATGGCTACTAGTAGCAAGTGCCTAGATTCTAGTTCAGACTCAGATCAAGGATTGAAACATTATAACATAACATCTATAACATTAGCAGACTTTGTCTACACTAGTTTGTGGTAGCTATTGGCAGTAGTGAATCAAACATCTTTCCAGTATTGACATTGTGTTAAAGGCTAGAGACTCTCACTACAACTAGACATTGTGTAAATCCACTGGGACAAAGGACAAAATATGGCCACAATGAATGAGTAGGATGATAAGTCGACTAATTCCTAGCTAAGTATGTGGCCCACACATCAAATATGCGATGTCCACTGTCACAATATGAACATTGACAGAATAAGATTCATAGGATACAGTCCCATTAGCCACAATGCCATAAAACTACAGTACACAGAATATATGTAAGGACTTACTTATTAACAGACACCAGCTGAATGTTCACAACCTGTGGTGGTCTCTAGTGATGAGGAAGTGGGTTAGTCTATACTAACCATTCACCATTAGCTGATGCTTGGTCACGTGACTGCCTACACTCTTCACTGATTAATCATGACTTCATATAACGTGTGTTAGGGTATGTCACATGACCAAGGGGTAACACCGTGTGTACTTCATAATTATAAGGACCCACCATCCCAGTTAAGGGGTCAAAGTCTGGACAGATGATAGGTGAGTCCTATTCTTTGGCCTTTGAAGTATGGTAATCTGATGGTTAATACTTCTTCATAGTGATCTGACAATGACATGGATTCTCACAACCTCTTAGATATAACATTTCTACTATAATGGTACCCTTAATAACACTGCCTCTTCTCTATAAGTGACTCTACTGTAATTACTAGCTTAAGTAGAGTACTGAGTGGAGAAGTACCTTTCTAAAGTCTGGAGAGGACCCCTCCTATACTATCACATAGATATTCTAGCTGACATAACCACTCAGTGGAAGACACTGACAAATATCCCATTTACAAATGTAACAAACACACACTTATCCTATAACTGACAGACTGCACTAGAGATGAGTTGTATAGACAGAAAGAATAAATTTTTCCTAGTAGAATACAATTTACCTATAGGATAAATGTATTAAGATATAAACTCTATATATACAGTGGAACCCCTCCCTTCCCTGAAATGAGGATACCTCTGTACACTGTATACAGTATAGTAACACTTCATTGTGTGTCATGTATATTATACAGCACACAGTTACATGTACATACATACATATATACATGTACCTTACATGTAAATACAAGTACAGATGATGTTCTGATAAATTGCTGCCCTCTTGTGAAACCACACCTACTCCCTATTTAAAAGAGTCTACTCAGCAGATCTCTACATACTTTGAGAGGATAAATCTTACCACATGCTCAATAATTAACACTTAAAGGTACTGTTATCAGAAGGGTGTGAGGGTTCAAGTAAACCACACAATGAAACATATAGCTCCCTGTCCCCTTGAGTTTGCAGGAGAGACATATATTATTGTCCCTGCCATTATGAAATATGTGGCTCACACACACATTATCTGTCACAGACAGGTAGGATACAAAAGCAAAAGGAAGAACAAAACAAACCACTGCCCTTGAGAGAATATTAGAGGCTAGCTGTTTGTGTGAGAGGATGCCACTCTTAAACATCTACTTCTTGCTCCTCAAACCATTAAGTGTGAAAGTGTGACCTGTGGCATGAAAAATCCAGCTAGATGGGAGAACAGAATGACTTCTTAGAATCATGGAATTCTACAAAGGCTCTATGTATCACTGATCATTCAATCACTCATCAACTTAGTGAGGAACCCAACACCTTAGGAGTTGGTGCATCCTTGTTCATGGATGATGAAGATACATCTCCTCCATGATTCACAGTCTAGTAGTCATGAAATTCTTCACCTGACCTTCCTTCTTATATTATTCATCACTTCCATGAATCTGATTCATCACTGAATAGTAACCTTTGACCATTCATTTGGACCCCAGTACATGTGCATTTAAGTCAGCAAGCTAGCTTTCTTGTGGACATCTGTAAGGGGTGATGACTTCCTGGGCTTATGGCCATAAAAAAACAGCTTCTCTCAATTGTCTTTGGACAGTGGATAATGACATTACCTCTGGCATCTAATTTCTTTTGATGGATAGCGTAGTATATCCAATAATAATAATAATAATAATAATAACAATAATAATAATAATAATAATAATAATAATAATAATATTGTTATATTATGTATTATTAAAAGTGATAGTATTAAAAAGAGAGAGAGAGGAGATATTATTATACTATTGATACAGTTAGTGTTATTATTCTGACCATGCACACACCATCTCCACAGAGAGAGAGAGTGAAGAATGAATGGGGTGTGGTTTACCCTAGACCATATATCTGACACTGAATGGCCTGAAGCAGTTTCTTCTTTAGGATGTGGTAGGAAGGATAAAGAGGAATGCACATTCGCTGACTGCATGTGAACGCCACTGGCAGGGAATCCACATTACGACTGCCTATCACATCCAGAGTTATAGCCACACCTGTCAATTAGACAGAGTTCACAGTACAATATCAGATGACCCCATAACTGGTACACCTAGCAACTAACTACACTTAGACCCACCTACCAATCAATTGACCACACCTAGCAATTAGTTGGCTACAAAGAGAGAGCTATGATTGGCCACACCTAGCATGAGAATTAAAGTTAAGGGAATTGTGTGTTGATACAGACTTCCTAGACAATACACATGTTCAGTTTCTATGGCAACCACAGATGAGAGTGGGTTATAGATATAGAACTACGTCTCATCCATAGCAAGAGGAAGATAGATTATACAGACAACAGAGTGAACCCTCCCCCTGACACACGGACTACACAAACCGATAAAATTACACTAACTTGTGTTCATTCTACCCATCACCGGGTAAGTTACATGAAAGGAGAGATGTTTACTTACTGGGCATTCTAGTGCTACTATCCACAGATGTCAGCAGAGCAGCACTATCTGTGGCAAAGTAGAGCAGTTGCTGTCTCTGAGTGTTGCTCATGTGACTAACCATACGCCAAAACATCCTACAAGAAATAAAGAGTTAAATTTCTATGATTTAACCCTTACTATATACTACTGTTATTAACTTACTTTTCAAAATGATCACACACTGTTTGTGAGCTACCGTGGGTGTGGTTAAACCTGATGATGGATTTTAGTCTATGGAGGGTGATGTCAGCTGATCCACCCGACAATAGCAGCAGGAAAATGAGGCATATCTGTCAACGGACAATTCAATCTCTCCCTTCTCAAACACTCCACGTGATTAACTTGGCCCACTTCTAATTGCATCTGCTCTAATTATTATGTGACTCTAATTTATACACCCTTTGTTATTCTAAGTGAATCTCGCTCATACAACTACCACTACACAATTCACAATTCTATTATATACAACCACAAGGACACACCCACCTCAGTATTAAGTCCTGCTAGTAAGTCGTTTGGAATGATGTCATTCAGACCTTGTTTCATGGCATTGAGCTCTCCCTGGACACACCCCACCATCATAACCATCGAATACAGCCTATGCACAGACATAGTAATGTCATTCAACAGACTGGAGACATCTCTCTCTCTAAGGAGCCTAAGAGAGAAATTCCAATATTAATACAGCATCTTTCCCTCACCTCGAAATAGGAGCAGTATGTTGCTATGAATTCGTCATCGTCTTTCTTTCCCTGCGCTGCATCCAGCATCATCTGCCTCAGGCCCTCGTAGAGGTCAGCATTATAGAAGGCAAGGTTATGCCAGGCTAGGGGTCTAACATAATCATAGGTATAACACACACCCACCAAACTCTAACCAAATAGGGTAAAGAGTAGTCAAGGTAGAAAGCCCACTAAGCTATAGGATAATCCCTTATGGTAAAAAGTCGTCAAGATAGGAAACACTATCATGTTAGTACATTAAACTGAGTGAGTAAGACTTTAGCTACATGTCTACAGACCATGAATGGGATGGTATAGTGGAACCATAAGCACAAACCAAAGAACCTGCCAATGGCCACAAATGCATCTCTCCTCTGTGCCTGTGGACAGAACAGGTAATAAGTTGATTTAATCTTGTGTGGAATGACAAATTAACTGTTACAATCCATCTTCCTGAAACATTCTTAATGGTAATTTTCAGAAACCCCACTTCTATTTAAAAGAAAATTTCAAACCCCATATGGAAGTTTTATTTAGGATCATTGGTCTTCTCTATTAGAAACTCTGATCATTAGAAAAATTTCTATTAGAAACTTTCTTTATTAGATGTTTTGAGGTGGCCCCTGGAGTTTCTTGTAATTAGAATCACTACTCAAAGAAAGAAATAATTTGTCAGCACATCCTTTCCTTCTTTCTGACCTTCATTGTGTTGGCTCGAGACGGACTGCTGACAAGATAAGGATTAAAGGGATGTGGTTAAAAAAGCCGCTCTGTTCAGGTTGCTTCCCTGGTTCATGAAAAAACGGGCCTAACTGGTTCAGTGGGCTCTTGCTCATGTCACTGGACTTGAGTTCATTGGAAAGAGAAGCAAAGAATCCTCGATTAACCCCCGGCCCAGACCCATCTTCTCCATCAAATTTCACGTGTAGTGAAAATGAGTTAACTGCAATAATAATAATAATAATAGGAATTATTTCATTTTAAGTTCCTCCCTTGAGATGGGTGGAGCTTTAATGATTAAACCCCACCCCTTCATGGACATAAGATGTGGGGTGGATGATGGTCACATGACTGACCTACTGGAGGGTGTTGGGAATCCCCTCTATTCCAACCTCCTGAAACGAGTCACTCTATTCAAACACCCTGAAATGAGGACACCTCTGTATACAGTGGAACTCCTCTATTCCAATCCCCTGAAATGAGGACACCTCTGTATACAGTGACCTCCTGAAATGAGGACACCTCTAATATTAAGGACTTGGACTACTTGTAACTGTTAACCCCTTGAAATGAGCCCAGCCCTTTAAATAAGGACACTTTAATTTGGAATAGAGAGCTTCTTTCTACTGTACTGCTAGCACTACCAAAGAACTCCATCAGAAGTCAGATTACATACACACATAGATGTATAGAATGGTTCACTCACTGGAGTAATGACAGTAAGGTCCTGCTCCTGGGTGAGTTGTTAAGGATCACATCACCCACATTCAGGTTACCTTGGAGATGGCAAAGCTGTTTTGTAACTGTGGGATACACAATTGGATAATAATATTGTAGTGCACATATCAAGAAATGTGCAACACACTCAGAGTACCAAGCTATACCAAAGTCTCTTCAAACCACAATGTAATAAGAATTACTCTTTTAACACAAAATTTAATTACAATGAACTGAGTATGACAGTTACATAAGCTGTTCAGTTGTAGCTATAGGTGGAGGTTAGTCGGCCACTCATTGGTCTCAATCATGTCCATCAGTTCTACTGTTGGTATGGCAGCCATGCTTACCCCAGGTAGTAGTTGGAGGTAGCCATTCTGAATGCCCTGGAATGAGGTAAAACTGGCTCTAAATAGACACATGCAAAGGACAGTCATTACACTGAGTAGTAGGATGTTGCCAGTATTTCTCTTACCAACCTGTGCAAAAGCCCTAGTCAGAGATTTGAAAGGTTCACATTGTGCTGGGGGTGGGGGGGCTGATCTGCTGTCTTGGTCCTCTTCTGTTTGTCAGAGTCACACCTGTAGTAATGTAAACAAAACTGACCCCAACAAGGTGTTCAGTAATAACAGGGTTGCTTTTATAATCCTTGATGGGGACCACATTGTGGTAGCAAGATCAATTTTGGAAGCATAAACAACAGTTAATAAATATCTACTAAAATACTTAATAATGGTGAGAAAAGTTATCCATTGTCACTGTTCCATACAGAGGAGGGAAGGGAGGGATCACACTCAAAGCCAAAGTTACCCCATAACAGCAAAAAATATTAAAGGTCAATTTTTTCTCTTAAAAACAGCTAAGAATTCATTTTAGGTCCTTCAATGGCAAAAAAAAACTTTCTGTTGTCCATTTTTAAAAGCACACTGTCTAGCAGTAAAGTGCTAAGTGGGTAATCAAGAGGGAAATCAGGGAGAAAAGGTATAGTGGATCCCTATGTCTTCAATGGACGTTTAATCTTCACCAGTGTTCTCCCCAGGATAGTTAAGGTATAGTGGATCCCTATGTCTTCAATGGACGTTTAATCTTCACCAGTGTTCTCACCAGGATAGTTAAGGTATAGTGGATCCCTATGTCTTCAATGGACGTTTAATCCTCACCAGTGTTCTCCCCAGGATAGTTAAGGTATAGTGGATCCCTATGTCTTCAA
Source organism: Diacarnus erythraeanus (assembly GCA_964016965.1). Classification (NCBI taxonomy): domain Eukaryota; kingdom Metazoa; phylum Porifera; class Demospongiae; order Poecilosclerida; family Podospongiidae; genus Diacarnus; species Diacarnus erythraeanus. Next base: position 418,822 of record OZ024682.1, read on the forward strand.
TGGACGTTTAATCTTCACCAGTGTTCTCCCCAGGATAGTTAAGGTATAGTGGGTCCCTATGTCTTCAATAGACGTTTAATCTTAACCAGTGTTCTCCCCAGGATGGTATAGTGGGTCCCTATGTCTTCAATAGACGTTTAATCTTTACCAGTGTTCTCCCCAGGATAGTTAAGGTATAGTGGGTCTCTATGTCTTCAATGGACGTTTAATCTTCACCAGTGTTCTCCCCAGGATAGTTAAGGTATAGTGGGTCCCTATGTCTTCAATGGACGTTTAATCTTCACCAGTGTTCTCCCTAGGATAGTTAAGGTATAGTGGATCCCTATGTCTTCAATGGACGTTTAATCTTCACCAGTGTTCTCCCCAGGATAGTTAAGGTATAGTGGGTACCTATGTCTCCAATGGACGTTTAATATTCACCAGTGTTCTCACCAGGATAGTTAAGGTATAGTGGATCCCTATGTCTTCAATGGACGTTTAATCTTCACCAGTGTTCTACATAGGATAGTTAAGGTATAGTGAATACCTATGTCTTCAATGGACGTTTAATATTCACCAGTGTTCTCCCCAGGATAGTTAAGGTATAGTGGATCCCTATGTCTCCAATGGACGTTTAATATTCACCAGTGTTCTCCCCAGGATAGTGATAGTTAAGGTATAGTGGGTCCCTATGTCTTCAATGGACGTTTAGTCTTCACCAGTGTTCTCCCCAGGATAGTTAAGGTATAGTGGGTCCCTATGTCTCCAATGGACGTTTAATATTCACCAGTGTTCTCCCCAGGATAGTAAAAAATATAGTGGGTCCCTATGTCTTCAATGGACGTTTAATCTTCACCAGTGTTCTCCTTAGGATAGTTAAGGTATAGTGGGTCCCTATGTCTTCAATGGACGTTTAATCTTCACCAGTGTTCTCCACAGGATAGTTAAGGTATAGTGGATCCCTATGTCTTCAATGGACATTTAATCTTCACCAGTGTTCTCCCCAGGATAGTTAAGGTATAGTGGATCCCTATGTCTTCAATGGATGTTTAATCTTCACCAGTATGAACACTAATGATGATTATAGGTTTTAAAATGACCCCTTAGTTCTTTCTATTTTGGACACATAGGGACAAATTAAAGTGTCCTGATTAGAGGGACGACCTCATTTCAGGGGGTGGAGTTCTAATAATATTAATACACAAGCTGTTATTTGAGATATATCCAGTGTCAGATGTCTGTATATTATTCTACCTTCATATATCCTAGCACAAGGTTCCTCACCTTCATCTACTACATCCTTATGCAGACAGGATTCCTCAATACCGATGAATACTGTGGTCATGCCTGGACTATGAGCAATGGCACAGGTATGTTCACCTCCAGCTCCTCTAACAAATGCCTACAAGTGTCATACCCTTTACCCTATGTGGGAGGGTAAACAAAATAGATATTTACAAAACAGATGATTTAGTACTAGCTAAATAATAGTGGAATCTCTCTCTTTTAACTGCTCTGAAACGAGGACACCTCTATATAGAGTGGAGACCCTCTATTCAAAACTCCTCAAATGAGGACACACACCTCTATATACAGTAAAATCCTTCTATTACAAACACCTCCTTATTGAGGACACTTAGCCACATGGACAAGAAATATTTAGCTTCTTTGCCAAAGGATCACTCTTGGTCAGATATCTACAGAGATCCAGGGAAGGGGTGCTGCATGGCCATAAGATGGAGGGTGTGGGAGGGGTGTAAGAAACATACAAGTTTATCAGAGAGTTTTGCCAAGGGGGGATGAATTCCAGGATGACACACCTCCTCTCTATACAACCATGGTCTAGATCTAAGAGGTTAGAGATGTATAAAGTCAGAGTGAAGAATTCATCTGTCTGCTCTATGGAGGAAGTCATTACTTGGAGAGTCTGTTAGGAGAGGTTTCTCTCCTCAAGTCAACATATAAGTTCCTGTGGTTTAAATCAAGATGGAGGACTTTAGTATTCTACTCACACACACTCTCAGAGTACACCTATTATTATTCCTCTTTGAAAATCACTTGAATTGATAAACACATCATAATTAATATTAGGTAAAGTCAGTGGAAATATAAAGGACAGGTACACACATTAGTAAAATATAGTGCATGAGTACATGTGGATAGAGCTATACTTTATGATGATAGACATTAACATATTCATAATCTACATGACAAACATAGTGATAATGGTGGACAATGATACAGGTACACATGTACTAAAAACATTGAATACGGTTGTTATCACGATCACACACATACACTACTCCACAGTTATCTACTGCTAGTCCAACAGGACAATTAAACTTTCCGGACCCTCCCCCCCAATTGCCAAATGATGTAATAAACTGACCCTCACTGGTAAACACAGAGACACGCTCATTATAAAAATCACAAACATACACTATATCATTAGTGTCCAGCGTAATACCAGCAGGACAATTCAGTTCCCCCCTACCCTCACCACATCTACCAAACTTCCCCCAAAACTTCCCACCAGCTGTGAAGACTTGGATGCGATGGTTATTACTATCAGTTACGTACACATTCCCAGTGCTGTCACAGGCTATACTCCATGGATATTTAAACTGTCCCTTGCCACTGCCTTCCTTCCCAAAGGTGCCGGAGAAGGTGAGGTCAGAGTTCAGTACTTGTACACGATGATTCAAACGATCCACCACATATACCTTGTTGTTTTTAGTATTGAATATAACATTTGAAGGAACATTAAACTGTAGAGGACCACTACCTTTAGTACCGACTGCTGTGAGGAACTTGCCAGTTGTTGTAAACTTCTGAATGCTATGATTGTCTGTATCTGTCACTAGAATATTCCCCTCACTGTCTACTGTAACACCACGAAGACACTTAAACTGTCCATAACCAGAGCCTTCTGTGCCAAACGATTGAAGCTTATTTCCACACTGACTAAATACAGAGATACAATGTCCACTATGTTCAGTTACAACAACCTCCCCCTTCTGGTTCACTGCTACTCCCCAAGGTCCCTTCACCCTGTCAATAGTTAGGATTGGATTGCCAAGCTTCTCTACTGGTAATTTTACTGCTACAGAAAATGGACTTCCTCTGATGTGTTGACCCTCCACTTTCACGTGGAACTGGTGCTTACCCTTCAATGTCGGATGATATCCTATTTCGTACTGGTTATCTTTTCTTCTCTCTACGTTGCCTATCACTCTGGAACCTGTTATCTCCGACACAAGCTCACACTCTAATGACTTGATGGGACGACTACAAGGTTTGCTACTAGAATCCATAGTTTGTAAGATAGCTGTAGACTTTTCTCCTACAACTGCTGTCTCAAGACCTTTACCTGTAGCTTGGCACTGTGATGGATCGGGATCTCCTGCTGAATATACTTTCCCGTAATTAAAACAAGCTGTGGTAACATCTGGTGAGGAGAAAAATTTAATGTCGGCTTCTGCGCTTGGCTTCAAGGTGTCTGGTTGGAAAGGTGTGGTCAGTTCCTTCACTTGTTTCACTATGTTTCTCTTCATTGTCAGAACATCTCCATAACTTTCTGTCTCTAAGCTTTTCCTAACAAAGTCAAGACAACTGCTCAGCTGTGCCTGGATGGTCTCCATCTCGTCCCTCTTAGTTGCTAGGCCTTTCAGCTTAGCCTGAGTTATTTGGTGTAAAACACAGATAAGTTCGGTCTTCCTAACATCCAGCAATTGGTGGAGTCCTCTTATGGCGTCGTGTATGCCGTCTTCGATGACTTCTCGCTGATCAGACACTTCTCCTCTACGTGTGTCTAACTGTGCTAACGCTTTCTTCAATGTATTCAATTTACCTTCCATTGGCTCCAGTGATGGTCTCACTTCTCCCTTGTACTTCTCGTATGCATTCTTGATCTCGTCATAATCGTGGCTGTGATGCTTACCTCCTCTAATAACACATTTCCAACAGATCAGCTCCTCACACGTCTCACAGTAAAGCTCTCGTTCTTTATCGACATGTTCAAAACAGTTGGGGATGGTTTTCTTTGTTGATGAAGTGAGGGGCGTTGCTGAAACTTCTGACCCTTCTAAACTGACTGATGTGTCTCTTTCTTTTACTAGATCTTCTCTAATTCGTAGGAACTCGTTGGTCTGAAATGCAGACTGGAGGCCTGCTACTCCATTGGCTGGAACTGGTGTGGCCTGACGACAGATTGGGCAAGTTAGGGAGAGATCTCCCTGCTCGTCTCTCACAACAAGTTTAACAAGACATTTCCTGCAATAGGTGTGGGAGCATTGGAGTAGTTTGGGGTCATCATAGATATCAAAGCAGATGGAACAGTTCAGCTGCTCCTCCAGTCGCCTGATTGCTTCTCCAGCCATTATACAAACTCTTCAGTTACACCCCTTCTTCTTGGAACAATAAAATGCTGTTTGCTTCATATATGGTTGACACGTGATCATGTGTGTATGTTATGAATATTATCACAACCACTAGATGGACCACAGCAATCATGTGTTGACTTAGTCCTAAACATCACATAACCCACTACTGCATACTGGATCTCTTAGCTATATAGAGACATCAAAGAGGGGAGCCTATTCTATTACAACTCCACAACACACATGGAATACAACAGAAGTCACTAACTCTCACACACAACCTCTATTTTTAGCCCTTACAATAGATATTAGTCCTTATGTGCTGGTTATGAAGAATTATTATAACAATATTCATAACCAGCCAGCACACATGATACACACATGGGTATGTATAATACTACACATGAGAGGTGTCTTATACATACCCATTTAAGAAACAAGAAGCTCTGAAGAGCTAAACTCAGTCTGATATATCTGAAGGGAGTGATTCTGTTTTTTTGATAAGCTGACTGTGGTGATGGGGACTAGAGAAAGGTTTACAATAGAGACCAATGTTGAAGTGTGTGGTTTATTAAAAAGATTGTTCAGATTATTGAACAGATTATGAACTTGGTGCCATAAATGTGGGTGGAATAGAGGGGTCCTATACATACCCATTTAAGGTGGGTGGAATAGAGGGGTCCTATATACACCCATTTAAGGTGGGTGGAATAAAAGTGTCCTATACATACCTATTTAAGGTGGGTGGAATAGAGGGGTCCTATACATACCCATTTAAGGTGGGTGGAATAGAGGGGTCCTATACATACCCATTTAAGGTGGGTGGAATAGAGGAGTCCTATACATACCCATTTAAGGTGGGTGGAATAGAGGGGTCCTATATACACCCATTTAAGGTGGGTGGAATAAAAGTGTCCTATACATACCCATTTAAGGTGGGTGGAATAGAGGGGTCCTATACATACCCATTTTTAAGGTGGGTGGAATAGAGGGGTCCTATACATACCTATTTAAGGTGGGTGGAATAGAGTAGTCCTATACATTTTACTTACTAGCAAGGAGTTTTAGATAGATTAATTAATTAGACTGAATGATGTCCCACTCACTAGGAAAATCTGTCTCTTGTGGTAGTTTGACAGAGGATATAACATCAAGTCAACAAGTAAGAAGAACATTTTCTCTTGCCACCAGGCTGAAACTAAGCAAAGAAAAACAACAAAAAGGAAAAATGAAGTTGTCAGATTAACTTCTGCTCATAATAATTCTGATGATGATTTCTTGTACCCTCTCCTCTCCTGTGTTCTTCTATTTATATAACAGTTATATCTACAATGTTAATGTCATGAGTCTGTCTGTCTGTCTCCTCTATTACAAACCTGGACACCATTATATGTAGTGGAACCTCTCTATTCCAACCCCCTGAAATGAGGACACCACCGTGTGTACAGTGAATCCCAACATAGCAGGACTAGAGAATATCACATAGCAGGACTCCTTGACAGTACATAAGTAGCATCCTGATTTTAACAGAATTTGTAGCTTTCTACAAGCCAGTACAAGTGGGAACTTTGACAGCATATCTTTACATTTGTCACATTACATTTCTTGGTTACATGCATAATGTATTATAATGTCATACCCCTTTGATAATCTACCCTAAATAACACATACCTGTGTACCCCCTTGGTACAGTTTTGACCGTGGGCATGAATCTAGAGGATATTGAGATGTGAAGGAAGCCCATTTGTCTGGCTAAGTACCCTATTTCTTCCTGGTGTTGGGGAAACCTAAATTCATAAGTGCATAATAATCATTGTAGTGGGAACTTTAGCTATACAGTGGAACCTCTCTATATAGGACACATTAGAACAGTCCTTTATATAGATGTTGTCCTTAATTCATAGGTAATAGTACAGTGTGACCTCTCTATAAGGACACATTGGGACCTTGGAAATTGTATGAAGAGGTTGTCTTTAATTCAGGAGGTAATAGTATAGAGTATAGTGTGATCATCTCTATAAAAGGACATGTTTGGGCCTTGGAAATGGATAAGGATAGTACTCACAGTTTATGGGATAACTCCATTAAATAAAACTGGTAACCACTCACATGTATTGAGTGCATCAGAACAACTGATAAACTTCCTACTCCTTTATTATAGACTCTCTGAAAATCACCTTCTAATTTCTCCATATCCAGCCTCTTCCATACATGAAGCTACACACACAGAGAGAGAAATCTAGGATCACACTAGACATGAATTCTATACAGCAAATAGTATTATTATAACTGATATACAGTAAAACCTCTGATAAAGGACCTCTGAAATAATAACTCCTCTCTACAAAGGACCACTAAAAATACAATTTTAGCCTCTGAGATAAGGACAGACTCCCTACAAGGGACAGTGGACCTCATCCATTAACTATATATCTGCATTGGCATGCATAGGCTATAGCCCGGCAGCACTGTAGTCTGTAGCACATGTGGTTGATGGAACTTTGTGCATGCTAGTAGTCTATAGCTTATTATGGCTGATTCTGAGGGTAGTTCTAACTCTAGTGCTAGCTCTAGTGCTGATCTTGATTCTGATGTCACTATCAAATGAAGATTATGCACTCATCTTACAGAGTTCAATCTTGACTGCATGTCATTGGAGTATAATATATTAGAGTGGAGTATATATTAGAGTAGGCTATTATATTAAGGTTTAGCCTGTCAGGGATTTGTCTTACTACTTGACTGCTATTCAATCCTCAGTCTTAAAACAAAGGACCAAGGGATCAAGAGAATCATCTATTATTTAGAGAGGACCATTAAAATTTACCTAATAACTCTCTCTAACTGTAATAATAGAAAAGTACATTCCAAGTACTGTAGATAGAATTACAATTCCTCTGATGGCTCCATGTTGGTAAACAGGTGAGTGAAATAGGAGATGATTTTAGGTCTAGGTCAATACAATGATACCACGCCACAAACCTCACTATGCTTTCTCCATCACACAAACAAGTGTTATATTGAAAACCTATACAGACCCATTATACTTGCTAAACTGTGGATTATACACAGGTACAGTAATAATTCTAAGAAAAATTAGTCCTCTATCAGCTCTTAACTGGTGGCAGGTAAGTAAAACATTAGCTGATTCAGAAGTTAAGGATTATACACCACACCTCTTTCCCATTATTCAGGGTAAAGGGTCGCTGAAGACTTAGCACCAAACAGCAACTTATTTCTAGCTGTCCGTGCAATTAGCTACATACACTTCAGGTTAACTAGTTACCTCCTGCACCATCCTTCCAATGGCTTCTCTCGGGGCGTCCTGATAGTTGTCTGCATCTTCTGAAAGTAATTTACGATTTCGTGACCCTAGCATTGCTATCCGGACACTCCGCATAAGCGTCCGTAAAGGTGGCACTTCTATCAATAGAGAACCTGAACATTATCAGAGCTAGAGTAGTTTAGCTAGTACACTATATAACTCTCCTCACCGGAGTAAGGACACTGTCCATCTCTCCGGCCACGTTAGCCTAGCACGAGCGACCCCTTTGGTGGGTGTGTGTGCGTTACGTACACGTGTGTACGTGCGTGTGTGTGTGTCTAGTGACTCTAACATCCAGTACCAGTTCTAAAAGAATGTAATGACTGCTTGCTCCAATACCAGGGGTGTCAAGTTTTGAAATCCTAAATGAGTGAGATAGGACCCAGCACGTAAGTGCCGGAAAATATTTTGGGGTTGCCACGCCCCCAACTTGGGGATTCTGGCTAGATCCGCCCTTGCATACTATTCTCCCCACTTAACACTTCTGTAAAAAAGCTCATTAGAATGTAACACCAACAAAACAATATAATAATTAAGTTGACTTTTTTTGATGACTTTGATTGTATTGCCAGGTAGCTTTCTTTGAAGATGTAATCACTTCAGGTGCTGGTTCAAACTTGTAACAAGGTTCCTCACTAGACATCTTTACAGTTAAAATACTTGCAAGTGTGCCATCAAGAGATAACGAACTCCGGAAATCGGTTTTATTCTGTCTTACTAGAGAGAAAACGCGTTCTTCATCTGCTTTTGAGTGGGGAATAGTAAGTACAAGTTTAGCTATTTTTGCTAATCGAGAAAAGCGAAGTTGACTAGTAACAATGTCTTTAACAGTACCCAAATAAGACCATAATACATCCATCCTATGGTACTCCACAACATCACCACCTTCATCCTTTTCTCTTACTTTGGCGTCTGCCCAAATGTAGGATGGAATTTCGGTGTCTTGCATGGTTTGGAAGTCAGTGAACTCACCAAACAGCAACTCTTGATCTGTTACAGCAGAATACGGCAGAAAATCACTAAAACGCTCAACAAAGTACTGTAATAACTATCGGTTCTTCTCATAATGTCCACAAACTGAGCATTTTTAAGAAGTGCATCTTCAAAAGGGAGATGACTAAGTGCATAAGATGTAGCATTCTCATAAAATGCCCTTACTCCTGTAATAAACTTGCGCACATCACTCGATAAAAGGTCACCATCATCAAGGAGCTTTCTTAGCTTGCTTCTTGTAAACATGCCAATATACACTTTATCATTATCTAGTTGGTTACTTGGGCAGTCATAAGCAACTTTTGTTATATCCTCACCAGCATTGATTATGTGCTCTGGACAGACAAACTTGCACATAAGATTCTTCACAAAGGCTCTTATCTGAGAAAAAATCAAAAAGATCATAGGATCCTCACGCTGAAGCAACATATTCAATCTTGTGAATGTTGGAATGATGGACTGAACAAAAAGGAGATATATTTCACTCATAGGATTAGCAAATATGTCATGAAGCCTTCGGAATCTTGCTTGGGACTCACTATTGGACTTGAAGTAGCTACTTAAACTGTCATACAGTTCCAATATACGATTAACAGCTTTCTCAAGACTCAGCCACCTGGTTGATACGTGTGAAATTACCTCTTTATAAGCTGTGTCACAAAAGAAACAAAACTCTTCAAGCCCAGCTTTTCTTTTAGTACTTTTGTCGAACCAGTATGAAATATCTACAGCTACTTCTTCTACATCAAATCCAGTTGGTTCATTTAGGGCTGCAGCTGCTTTAGATGATGTGTTATGCAAAATGTGGCAAGGACAACCAATCACATACACTTGACTATTTTTTTCAAGAATTCTAGACTTCAGAGAATTTCTCCTACCTAAATTCACAGATGTATTATCCACAGACAGAGATACACAATTACTCCACGGAATGCTGTGTTTGACTAAAACTTCCTCCATTTTATTGAAGATTGTTTCAGCAGTGCCTGCATCTTTACCTGATGTAGTGCACATATCAAGAAACCTGTGCTTTACTCTATCAGTGTCAAATATTTTCACGGTCATTGGATTCATCTTATCTCTTCCAGTATCATTTGAACCGATGGATAGTTCTTCATCAACTGCACGTTTACTTTGGTAGTAAGGCTTGAGAGCTCCATTTATTATGCAGGTAGTTTTAGTCTTTGCTGAGGCATAGGATTTAGCAATATCTGAGTCTGGAAATATTTCACGAAATAAAGGACTAAGATGTTCCGCAAAAGCTAATGGGATATTATGATTGACCATAGTATTAGCGACTTTGACTTCTGCTTTTCTAACCTATTGTTACGGATTAGAATTATAATGCACGTGACACAAATTATACTTATTCTATTCGTAACTAACCTTCATTTCCAGCTGAGTCATTGAACCAACTGAAGAAGTTTGGTTAAAAAAGGTAGTGATTCTTCCACTAGAACGCACATCTTTGGTTTTCTTCGTGTGGCTCTCAGATAGTACATGCCTTTCGATGTCCTTCTTTCCCTGATGCCCACAAGACCTTTCAACTCTACAGATACTACACCAAAAGTGATGACTAGTCGATCCTTTTGTGATAAAAGGCCAATCAGCAGACCATCCTTGTTGAAAGGATATCAGGTAAGTAGCAGCACCAGCTATTGCTCTAGCAGGATTCCTTCTCTTTGCTCTGGGTTCAAGGCTTGATTCAGAGCTATCAGAACTGTACCCATCTGGATGATCCATGATTCTAAAAACTAGTGCTAGCTTAAAGCCACCACATGGACTCTCACATGCTGGTCATGTGACCAGACCAAAGATTACAATTGAGTGTGACTCTAGGTAACTTAGCAATTCTGGAGTGTGAGAGTGCGAAAGGGGGTGAATGAGTGAGTCACACACTCAATGAGTGTGACTTGACAGGCCTGCAATACTAGAAATAACAATAGTGATGATTCTACACCATATTATCACGAAAACAGAAGTAAGAATAAATGTCAAAACTCCACCACCATTTCCTCTTCTTGGCTGACTTATCTTGGTCTGGCTTCTGTAACCCTTTCACAGGAGCAGAAGTACCACATGATTGGCTGATGTTAGTCCTTAAATAAAATAAAAATGAACAGTTATCATTTTCTAAAATTCTATAAAGGACAGACTTGATCTTTTAAATTATATTGTCCTATAAGACAGACTCTGAAATATAAATACACTTGTAGCTATAAGAACACATTGGGATCTTGGAAAATGTCCACTCATAGGTATTACAACTTCAATATTATTATCACCTCAATTATCTAATTATCAGGACACAAATGTGTCCTATGTGAACCCTCTATTCCAACCCTCTCTAATACAACCCTGAAAAGAAATGAAGACACCTCTGTATACAGTGACCTCCTGAAATGAAGACACCTCTGTATACAGTGACCTCCTGAAATGAGGACACCTCTGTATTAAGGACTTGGACAACTTGCATATTAACCCCTTGAAATGAGCCCAGCCCTTTAAATAAGGACACTTTAATTTCTCCCAAGGTATCTGGAATAGAGAGGTTCTACTGTACCACTAGCACTACCAAAGAACTCCATGAGAAGTCTGATTACATAAACACAAGAGTTGTATAGAATGGCTCACTCACTGGAGTAATGAAAGTAAGGTGACTGTCTCCTGCTCCTGGGTGGGTTTTGCTAAGCCAAGGATCACATCACCCACGTTCAGGTTACCTTGGAGATGGCAAAGCTAGATGCAGCAAAATAAACAGTAATATTATCTCTAAAGTAGTCACATGACATTACCTGCCATTGGACTGCTTCCTTGCATGGCCCCCAGATGGACAGGAATATTAAGGGGGGGGGGGGCATTGGCTACTAATCCCCTGTCAGGTCCAAACAGAGTACACAAGAAAATCAAGACACTCCTAGGAAAATCATTCCTATTTAGACTGATTGGAACCTCTATATTCCAGACACCTTGGGACAAGTTAAAGTATTCTGATTAGAGAAGTGGACTCATTTCAGGTGGTGAAGTTCTAATACAAAGGTGCATATTCAAGTTCCCCTAACACAGAGGTGACCTCATTATATAGGGTGTTGGAATAGAGGAGTTCCACTGTATACAGAGGTGTCCTCATTATATATGGAATAGAGGAGTTCCAGTGTATACAGAGGTGTCCTCATTTCAGGGTGTTGGAATAGAGGGGTTCCACTGTATACAGAGGTGTCCTCATTTCAGGGTGTTGGAATAGAGGGGTTCCACTGTATACAGAGGTGTCCTCATTTCAGGGGGTTGGAATAGAGTTCCACTGTATACAGAAGTGTCCTCATTTCAGGGTGTTGGAATAGAGGAGTTTGGGTTGGGTTCCATTAAAGTATCAATGCTGGATGTAAGTCTGCATGCAAGACTACTTAAAATTGAATCAAGTATGGAATTCTTAACTGTTTGGAATTGTTTATAGAAAGTGGACATTGGAACTCACAGGAAGTCTGCTGGTGGCACTGGCTGGACAGGAAGGGCATTTTGGTGGTACTGGCTGAACAGGAAGAGCAGAGATTCACAAATTTTATTGCAGAGGATTTAGTAATAGATTACACTGCACCAAAAATGAAATTTCCTACAATCAGCCAGATGCAGGAAAGACATATTTCCTACACTTTTTCAGTGAAGGATAGGGCAGAATTTCCTACACTGTCCTAAATTCTGCCCTATCCTCTACCAAAACAGTGTAGTAAACGTGTGTTTCCTACATCTGGCCGATTGTAGGAAATTTCATTTTTGGTGCAGTGTTAGTTAGAAAGATGCCAACTATCATGACAGCTGTAAGGTTATTGCACCTTTATTATTATTATTGTTGTTGTTATTATTATTATTCAGGATATTGAAGGTGCTATGAGTCCGTCAGAGATTTCCAATGCCCTTGGTAGTGAGTGATCGATGTCTTGAATATTGCCCACGTTCGGCTCTTCAAGCTAGACAACCCGCAGCAGCAAAGGGGGAGGGGCTGGAGGAAGCTATGGAATGGTTAGTCATAATCATTTTATTACTGAGGGGATGGGACATATCTTACCTCTCACGAGTGAAATTATCCTCCACATGCAACACACACACCTCCTCTACAGGTTAGCGAATAATATTATTATTATCACTATAGTAACAATACAACCTTCTAATGTCTTATGGAACTAAAATGTTTTATCTGGTAAAGGGTTTTTGAGGTGCATTGTGAATTGTCTGTTATACCACTTCTAATAAAGATGAAAGCCTTTCTCCAAATATACAGGAAGATGGAGCTAACTGAACACCAGAATATAAGGTTGCCTTCATCTTTACCAACTATGTATAGAGCTTTACAAGATTGCTAAAAAAGGTAGAGAAAAGTTAGGATCACTAAACCAACCATGAATGGAATCCTTTTAATAGAGAAAAAAAAATACATTGGCAGTCAAAAGAAACTATTTGCTTTTTGACATTAGTGTATATAATTCTCTTGAGAGGATAGAATTAAGTATACAGTAATAATATAGACTGTCGATATCCTCTCACAGCTTCCACACCATGCAGATTAGTTATGTCCAGTAATAATATAGACTGTCGATATCCTCTCACAGCTTCCACACCATGCAGATTAGTTATGTCCAGTAATAATATAGACTGTCGATATCCTCTCACAGCTTCACACCATGCAGATTAGTTACGTCCAGTAATAATATAGACTGTCGATATCCTCTCACAGCTTCACACCATGCAGATTAGTTACGTCCAGTAATAATATAGACTGTCGATATCCTCTCACAGCTTCCACACCATGCAGATTAGTTGTGTCCAGTAATAATATAGACTGTCAATATCCTCTCACAGCTTCACACCATGCAGATTAGTTACGTCCAGTAATAATATAGACTGTCGATATCCTCTCACAGCTTCACACCATGCAGATTAGTTATGTCCAGTAATAATATAGACTGTCGATATCCTCTCACAGCTTCACACCATGCAGATTAGTTACGTCCAGTAATAATATAGACTGTCGATATCCTCTCACAGCTTCACACCATGCAGATTAGTTATGTCCAGTAATAATATAGACTGTAGTTATGTCCAGTAATAATATAGACTGTCGATATCCTCTCACCGCTTCACATCATGCAGATTAGTTATGTCCAGTAATAATATAGACTGTCGATATCCCCACACAGCTTCACATCATGCAGATTAGTTATGTCCAGTAATAATATAGACTGTCGATATCCTCTCACAGCTTCCACACCATGCAGATTAGTTGCGTCCAGTAATAATATAGACTGTCGATATCCTCTCACCGCTTCACACCATGCAGATTAGTTACGTCCAGTAATAATATAGACTGTCGATATCCTCTCACAGCTTCACACCATGCAGATTAGTTACGTCCAGTAATAATATAGACTGTCGATATCCTCTCACAGCTTCACACCATGCAGATTAGTTATGTCCAGTAATAATATAGACTGTAGTTATGTCCAGTAATAATATAGACTGTCGATATCCTCTCACCGCTTCACATCATGCAGATTAGTTATGTCCAGTAATAATATAGACTGTCGATATCCCCACACAGCTTCACACCATGCAGATTAGTTGTGTCCAGTAATGGTAAGTTGTCCGTGCATTATTGAAGTGCCTCCCAAAGTTCGGCTCTTTCTCCGTGCAACATTCAGATTACATCATTCAGATACATCATGCATTGTCAATGTTATTGTACTGTATCTACCCCTAGCCCTAGCCCATAGCAATAGTACAATAGACAATTGGTTTACATGGAAAAGGAGTCCAAAGTTCAAGAGAAGATCTAGGGCTTCTTTCATGAACAATGCCTCCCTAAATTTTGGTTGCACAGATGGTCTATAGGGTTCAGATCAGGTGACTCTATGGGCCTATAGGGTTCAGATCAGGTGACTGTGGGTCTATAGGGTTCAGATCAGGTGACCCTGTTGGCCACTACTACTTCTTACTCCTCGAGACTTAGTGTGAAGTGTGACCTGTGGCATGAAAAATCCAGCTAGATGGGAGAACAGAATGACTTCTTAGAATCATGGAATTCTACAAAGGCTCTATGTATCACTGATCATTCAATCACTCATCAACTTAGTGAGGAACCCAGCACCTTAGGAGTTGATGCATCCTTGTTCATGGATGATGAAGATACATCTCCCATGATTCACAGTCTAGCAGTCATGAAATTCTTCACCTGACCTTCCTTCTTATATTATTCATCACTTCCATGAATCTGATTCATCACTGAATAGTAACCTTTGACCACCCACATGTGCATGTGCATTCAAATAAAAGTCAACTAGCTAGCTTTCTTGTTGACATCTGGAAGAAGTGATGACTTTCCGGGCTTATGGCCATAAAAAAACCAGCTTCTCTCAATCATCTTTGGACAGAGGTATCCTTATTTCAGGGGATTGGAATATAGGGGAGTTCCAATGTATACAGAGGTGTCTGCATTTCAGGGGGTTGGAATAGAGGAATTCCACTGTATACAGAGGTGTCCTCATTTCAGGGGGTTGGAATAGAGGAGTTCCACTGTATACAGAGGTGTCCTCATTTCAGGGGGTTGGAATAGAGGAGTTCCACTGAATACAGAGGTGTCCTCATTTCAGGGGGTTGGAATAGAGGAGTTCCACTGAATACAGAGGTGTCCTCATTTCAGGGGGTTGGAATAGAGGAGTTCCACTGTATACAGAGGTGTCCTCATTTCAGGGTGTTGGAATAGAGGAGTTCCACTGAATACAGAGGTGTCCTCATTCCAGGGTGTTGGAATAGAGGAGTTCCACTGTATACAGAGGTGTCCTCATTTCAGGGTGTTGGAATAGAGGAGTTCCACTGAATACAGAGGTGTCCTCATTCCAGGGTGTTGGAATAGAGGAGTTCCACTGTATACAGAGGTGTCCTCATTTCAGGGGGTTGGAATAGAGGAGTTCCACTGTATACAGAGGTGTCCTCATTTCAGGGTGTTGGAATAGAGGAGTTCCACTGAATACAGAGGTGTCCTCATTCCAGGGTGTTGGAATAGAGGAGTTCCACTGTATACAGAGGTGTCCTCATTTCAGGGTGTTGGAATAGAGGAGTTCCACTGAATACAGAGGTGTCCTCATTCCAGGGTGTTGGAATAGAGGAGTTCCACTGTATACAGAGGTGTCCTCATTTCAGGGGGTTGGAATAGAGGAGTTCCACTGTATACAGAGGTGTCCTCATTTCAGGGGGTTGGAATAGAGGAGTTCCACTGAATACAGAGGTGTCCTCATTTCAGGGGGTTGGAATAGAGGAGTTCCACTGAATACAGAGGTGTCCTCATTTCAGGGGGTTGGAATAGAGGAGTTCCACTGTATACAGAGGTGTCCTCATTTCAGGGTGTTGGAATAGAGGAGTTCCACTGTATACAGAGGTGTCCTCATTTCAGGGTGTTGGAATAGAGGAGTTCCACTGAATACAGAGGTGTCCTCATTTCAGGGGGTTGGAATAGAGGAGTTCCACTATATACAGAGGTGTCCTCATTTCAGGGGGTTAGAATAGAGGAGCTCCACTGAATACAGAGGTGTCCTCATTCCAGGGTGTTGGAATAGAGGAGTTCCACTATATACAGAGGTGTCCTCATTCCAGGGTGTTGGAATAGAGGAGTTCCACTGTATACAGAGGTGTCCTCATTTCAGTGAGTGTGTTCCACTGTACATAGAGGTGTATTTCAGGGGTGTTAGAATAGAGAGGTTCCACTATGTAAAATATTTAGGACATATTCAAGTGTCCCAAATGTTGAATTCACCTCACTACAACCCCTCATCTTAAAGGTCAGATTCCACTGCATCTCAGTGACTAATTCTACACAAGAGAACTCTCAAAGTCACCACCTACATACCATGGGATCAAAGGGTCAGCAATTTTCTCCTTATAGTTACAGATCAACTCCTCATGCTACAACAAATAGAACTCCAAGCTAACTATTCTTACAGCGAGAAGTGCGTACTCAATTAGACGGGTTGAGAAGACAAATGTACTCAACAAACAGGCTAACCAGGGTCAAAGGAGAAACCTACATGCATACCAACAGCCAAAGGAGGAACCGGCTGATGAACTCGTTTCAGCTGTACACATGAGAATACAGTCAGCCTCCTCCTGGTGAAGGTGGAGTAAGGGAGTGGTTTGTATCAGGTCCCTCTTGAATCTCTGATCTTCTAGTTCTCTAATACATGTTTGAGTGAAAGTATTGATTCATCAATCAATGAAGCCAATATATGGGAGGGGTGAGGGCAGATTTAATCAAGAGAAAAATCAGGGGGGAAAGGTATAGTGGATCCCTATGTCTTCAATGGACGTTTAATCTTCACCAGTGTTCTCCCCAGGATAGTTAAGGTATAGTGGGTCTCTATGTCTTCAATGGACGTTTAATCTTTACCAGTATGAACACTAATGATGATTATAGGTTTTAAAATGACCCCTTAGTTCTTTCTATTTTGGACACATAGGGACAAATTAAAGTGTCCTGATTAGAGGGACTACCTCATTTCAGGGGGTAAAGTTCTAATAATATTAATACACAAGCTGTTATTTGGGATATATCCAGTGTCAGATGTCATGTATATTATTCTACCTTCATATATCCTAGCACAAGGTTCCTCACCTTCATCTACTACATCCTTATGCAGACAGGATTCCTCAATACCGATGAATACTGTGGTCATGCCTGGACTATGAGCAATGGCACAGGTATGTTCACCTCCAGCTCCTCGTACGAATGCCTACAAGTGTCATACCCTTTACCCTATGTGGGAGGGTAAACAAAATAGATATTTACAAAACAGATGATTTAGTACTAGCTAAATAATAGTGGAATCTCTCTCTTTTAACTGCTCTCAAACGAGGACACCTCTATATAGAGTGGAGCCCCTCTATTACAAACTCCTCAAATGAGGACACACACCTCTATATACAGTAAAATACTTCTATTCCAAACACCTCCTTATTGAGGACACTTAGCCACATGGACAAGAAATATTTAGCTTCTTTGCCAAAGGATCACTCTTGGTCAGATATCTACAGAGATCCAGGGAAGGGGTGCTGCATGGCCATAAGATGGAGGGTGTGGGAGGGGTGTAAGAAACATACAAGTTTATCAGAGAGTTTTGCCAAGGGGGGAATGAATTCCAGGATGACACACCTCTTCTCTATACAGCCATGGTCTAGATCTAAGAGGTTAGAGATGTATAAAGTCAGAGTGAAGAATTCATCTGTCTGCTCTATGGAGGAAGTTATTACTTGGAGAGTCTGTTAGGAGAGGTTTCTCTCCTCAAGTCAACATATAAGTTCCTGTGGTTTAAATCAAGATGGAGGGCTTTAGTATTCTACTCACACACACTCTCAGAGTACACCTATTATTATTCCTCTTTGAAAATCACTTGAATTGATAAACACATCATAATATTAGGTAAAGTCAGTGGAAATATAAAGGACAGGTACACACATTAGTAAAATATAGTGCATGAGTACATGTGGATAGAGCTATACTTTATGATGATAGACATTAACATATTCATAATCTACATGACAAACGTAGTGATAATGGTGGACAATGATACAGCTACACATGTACTAAAAACATTGAATACGGTTGTTACCACGATCACACACATACACTACTCCACAGTTATCTACTGCTAGTCCAGCAGGACCATTAAACTTTCCTGGACCCTCCCCCTTTCTGCCATATGATGTAATAAACTGACCCTCACAGGTAAACACAGAGACACGATCATTATAAATCTCACTAACATACACTATATCATTAGTGTCTACTGTAATACCAACAGGCCAATTCAGTTCCCCCCTACCCTCACCACGCCTACCAAACATCCTCAAAAACTTCCCACCAGCTGTGAAGACTTGGATTCGATGGTTATTACAATCAGCTACATAAACATTCCCAGTGCTATCACAGGCTATACTCCATGGATGATTAAACTGTCCCTTGCCACTGCCTTCCTTCCCAAAGGTGCTGGAGAAGGTGAGGTCAGAGTTCAGTACACACGATGATTCCAACGATCCACCACATATACCTTGTTGTTTGTAGCATTGAATGTAACATCAAAAGGATCATTAAACTGTAGAGGACCACTACCTTTAGTACCGACTGCTGTGAGGAACTCGCCAGTTATTGTAAACTTCTGAATGCGATGATTGTCTCTATCTGTCACTACAACATTCCCATCACTGTCTACTGTAACACCACCAGGATACTTAAACTGTCCATGACCAGAGCCTTCTGTGCCAAATGATCGAAGCTTCTTTCCACACTGACTAAATACAGAGACACAATGTCCACGACATTCAGTTACCACTACCTCACCCCTCTGGTTCACTGCTACTCCATAAGGTCCCTTCACCCTGCCTATAGTTAGGATTGGATTGCCAAGCTTCTCTACTGGTAATTTCACTGCTACAGAAAATGGACTTCCTCTGATGTGTTGGCCCTCCACTTTCACATGGAACTGGTGCTTACCCTTTACTGTCGGCCAATATCCTATTTCGTACTGGTTCTCTTTTCTTCTCTCTACATTGCCCATCACTCTGGAACCTGTTATCTCGGACACAAGCTCACACTCTAATGACTTGATGGGACGACTATAAGGTTTGCCACTAAAATCCAAAGTTTGTAAGATAGCTGTACACTTTTCTCCTACAACTGCTGTCTCTAGACCTTTACCTGTAGCTTGGCACTGTGATGGATCGGGATCTCCTGCTGAATATAGTTTCCCGTAACTACGACAAGCTGTGGTAACATCTGGTGAGGAGAAAAATTTAATGTTGGCTTCTGTGTTTGGCTTCAAGGTGTCTGGTTGGAAAGGTGTGGTCAGTTCCTTAACTTGCTTCACTATGTTTCTCTTCATTGTCAGCACGTCTCCTTGACTCTCTGTCTCTAAGCTTTTCCTAACAAAGTCGAGACAGCTGCTCAGCTGTGCCTGGATGGTCTCCATCTCGTCCCTCTGGGTTGCTAGGCCTTTCAGCTTAGCCTGAGTTATTTGGTGTAAAACACTGATAAGTTCAGTCTTCCTAACATCCAGCAATTGGTGGAGTCCTCTTATGGCGTCGTGTATGCTGTCTTCGATGACTTCTCGCTGATCAGACACTTCTCCGCAACGTGTGTCTAACTGTGCTAACGCTTCCTTCGCTGCATTCAGTTTACCCTCCATTGGCTCTAGTGATGGTCTCACTTCTCCCTTGTACTTCTCGTAGGCATTCTTGATCTCGTCACAATCGTGGCCTTCATGCTTACCTCCTCTAAAAGCACATTTATAGCAGATCAGCTCCCCACATGTTTCACAGTAAAGCTCTCGTTCTTTATCGACATGTTCAAAACAGTTGGGGATGGTTTTCTTTGTTGATGAAGTGAGGGGCATTGCTACAACTTTTGACCCTTCTAAACTGACTGCTGTGTCTCTTTCTTTTACTAGATCTTCTCTAATTTGTAGGAATTCGTTGGTCTGAAATGCAGACTGGAGGCCTGCTACTCCATTGGCTGGAACTGGTGTGGCCTGACGACAGATTGGGCAAGTTAGGGAGAGATCTCCCTGCTGATCTCTGACAACAAGTTTAACAAGACATTTCCTGCAATAGGTGTGGAAGCATTGGAGTAGTTTGGGGTCATCATAGATATCAAGGCAGATAGAACAGTTCAGCTGCTCCTCCAGTCGCCTGATTGCTTCTCCAGCCATAATACAAATTCTTCAGTTACACCCCTTCTTCTTGGAACAATAAAATGCTGTTTACTTCGTATATGGTTGACACGTGATCATGTGTGTATGTTATGAATATTATCACAACCACTAGATGGACCACAGCAATCATGTGTTGACTTAGTCCTAAACATCACATAACCCACTACTGCATACTGGATCTCTTAGCTATATAGAGACATCAAAGAGGGGAGACTATTCTATTACAACTCCACAACACACATGGAATACAACAGAAGTCACTAACTCTCACACACAACCTCTATATTTAGCCCTTACAATAGATATTAGTCCTTATGTGCTGGTTATGAAGAATTATTATAACAATATTCATAACCAGCCAGCACACATGATACACACATGGGTATGTATAATACTCCACATGAGAGGTGTCTTATACATACCCATTTAAGAATCAAGAAGCTCTGAAGATCTAAACTCAGTTGGAATAGAGCAGTTCCACTGTATATAGAGGTGTCCTCATTTTAGGGAATAGAGGAGTTCCACTGTATACAGGGGTGTCCTCATTTCAGGGGGTTGGAATAGAGGAGTTCCACTATATAAAGGGGTGTCCTCATTTCAGGGTGTTGGAATAGAGGACGTTTCACTGTATACAAAAGTGTCCTCATTTCAAAGAGTTGAAATAGAGGAGTTCCACTGTATCCTCATTTCAGGGTGTTGGAACAGAGGAGTTCCACTGTATACAGAGGTGTCCTCATTTCAGGGAGTTGCAATAGAGGAGTTCCACTGTATACAGAAGTGTCCTCATTTCAGGGTGTTGGAATAGAGGAGTTCCACTGTATACAGAGGTGTCCTCATTTCAGGGTGTTGGAATAGAGGAGTTACACTGTATACAGAGGTGTCCTCATTTCAGGGAGTTGGAATAGAGGAGTTCCACTGTATACAGAGGTGTCCTCATTTCAGGGAGTTGCAATAGAGGAGTTCCACTGTATACAGAAGTGTCCTCATTTCAGGGTGTTGGAATAGAGGAGTTCCACTGTATACAGAGGTGTCCTCATTTCAGGAGGGTTGGAATAGAGGAGTTCTACTGTATACAGAGGTGTCCTCATTTTAGGGTGTTGGAATAGAGGAGTTCCACTGTATACAGAAGTGTCCTCATTTCAGGGTGTTGGAATAGAGGAGTTCCACTGTATACAGAGGTGTCCTCATTTCAGGGGGTTGGAATAGAGGAGTTCCACTGTATACAGAGGTGTCCTCATTTCAGGGTGTTGGAATAGAGGAGTTCTACTGTATACAGAGGTGTCCTCATTTCAGGGTGTTGGAATAGAGGAGTTCCACTGTATACAGAGGCGTCCTCATTTCAGGAGGGTTGGAATAGAGGAGTTCCACTGTATACAGAGGCGTCCTCATTTCAGGGTGTTGGAATAGAGGAGTTCCACTGTATACAGAGACGTCCTCATTTCAGGGTGTTGGAATAGAGGAGTTCCACTGTATACAGAGGTGTCCTCATTTCAGGGAGTAGGAATAGAGGAGTTCCACTGTATACAGAGGTGTCCTCATTTCAGGGTGTCGGAATAGAGGAGTTCCACTGTATACAGAGGTGTCCTCATTTCAGGGTGTCGGAATAGAGGAGTTCCACTGTATACAGAGGTGTCCTCATTTCAGGGTGTCGGAATAGAGGAGTTCCACTGTATAGAGAGGTGTCCTCATTTCAGGGGGTTGGAGTAGAGGAGTTCCACTGTATACAGAGGTGTCCTCATTTCAGGGTGTTGGAATAGAGGAGTTCCACTGTATACAGAGGTGTCCTCATTTCAGGAGGGTTGGAATAGAGGAGTTCTACTGTATACAGAGGTGTCCTCATTTTAGGGTGTTGGAATAGAGGAGTTCCACTGTATACAGAAGTGTCCTCATTTCAGGGTGTTGGAATAGAGGAGTTCCACTGTATACAGAGGTGTCCTCATTTCAGGGGGTTGGAATAGAGGAGTTCCACTGTATACAGAGGTGTCCTCATTTCAGGGTGTTGGAATAGAGGAGTTCTACTGTATACAGAGGTGTCCTCATTTTAGGGTGTTGGAATAGAGGAGTTCTACTGTATACAGAGGTGTCCTCATTTCAGGGTGTTGGAATAGAGGAGTTCCACTGTATACAGAGGCGTCCTCATTTCAGGAGGGTTGGAATAGAGGAGTTCCACTGTATACAGAGGCGTCCTCATTTCAGGGTGTTGGAATAGAGGAGTTCCACTGTATACAGAGGCGTCCTCATTTCAGGGTGTTGGAATAGAGGAGTTCCACTGTATACAGAGGTGTCCTCATTTCAGGGAGTAGGAATAGAGGAGTTCCACTGTATACAGAGGTGTCCTCATTTCAGGGTGTCGGAATAGAGGAGTTCCACTGTATACAGAGGTGTCCTCATTTCAGGGTGTCGGAATAGAGGAGTTCCACTGTATACAGAGGTGTCCTCATTTCAGGGTGTCGGAATAGAGGAGTTCCACTGTATAGAGAGGTGTCCTCATTTCAGGGGGTTGGAGTAGAGGAGTTCCACTGTATACAGAGGTGTCCTCATTTCAGGGTGTTGGAATAGAGGAGTTCCACTGTATACAGGGGTGTCCTCATTTCAGGGGGTTGGAATAGAGGACGTTTCATAGTATACAGAAGTGTCCTCATTTCAAAGAGTTGAAATAGAGGAGTTCCACTGTATACAGAGGTGCCCTCATTTCAGGGTGTTGGAATAGAGGAGTTCCACTGTATACAGAGGTGTCCTCATTTCAGGGGGTTGGAATAGAGGAATTCCACTGTATACAGAGGTGTCCTCATTTCAGGGGGTTGGAATAGAGGAGTTACACTGTATACAGAGGTGTCCTCATTTCAGAGGGTTGGAATAGAGGAGTTACACTGTATACAGAGGTGACCTCATTTCTGGGTGTTGGAATAGAGGAGTTCCACTGTATACAGAGGTGTCTTCATTTCAGGGTGTTGGAATAGAGGAGTTCCACTGTATACAGAGGTGTCCTCATTTCAGGGTGTTGGAATAGAGGACTTCCACTGTATCCACAAATACCACAGGATAAATAACTTGTGACCTGTTTAACCTTTATTCTGCAGACTATACTGGCGATGTTACTATGCAAACACAGATGCTATAATCTATGTCGGGACAGTGCAGATCGCAAGCGTCTGGCAATATCAATGTCAGAACTTGTATCAATGCTGGAAGTAAGTCTACACGCAAGACTACTTAAAATTGAATCAAGTATGGAATTCTTGAGTGTTTGGAATTGTCTGGAAGTTATAGAAAGTGGAGATTGGAACTCACCTGTTTATTAGCAAAAACCATTAACATTGACTTCTTTAGTTTATCCTCCTATGCAGATACAAAACATGCTGAATCAGCAATCATAACCAGTGAGGTCAGGCTAGCCACCTTTATCCAGGGTCTGTTGGTGGCACTGGCTGGACAGGAAAGGCAGAGGTTTACAAGTTTTATAGCAGAGGATTTAGTAATAGTGCTTATTCATTAGCTAGAAAGATGCCAATATATATAACTATCATGACAGCTGTAAGGTTATTGGACTATTCACACCTTTATTATTATTATTATTATTATTATTATTATTATTATTATTATTATTATAAATGGGTTCATTTGCACCCAGAGCAACTTAACTTGCACCCATACACACTTACTTGCATCCATGCAGAGTAGCTCAGTCTTTAGCTGCAAGCTAGAAAGCATTGTTTAGCTCAAGGCCATAGAAATGTGGCCATACACTAGAACTCGTGTAGCAGTCAAACAAAGGTTCAAAGTTTACTGAGGTCGATTTTAGCGATAGCTCCTCAAGAGTAAGTAGCTATGTGCACACCAAACTATAGCTTGCACCCAGTATCCAAAGCGGCTAGAGACGCCACTGCCGGCGGGTTGTCTAGCTTGAAGAGCCGAACGTGGGCAATATTCAAGACATCAATCAGCAGCAAAGGGGGAGGGGCTGGAGGAAGCTGTGGAATGGTTAGTCATGATCATTTTATTACTGAGGGGATGGAACATATCTTACCTCTCACGAGTGAAATTATCCTCCACATACAACACACACACCTCCTCTTTGCAGGTTAGTGAACGGGTTGAAAGGTACAACTTCATAATATCATCACTATAGTAACAATCACTCCAAATGAACATTACTATGACATCCTTCCAATGTCTTATGTTTTTGGTAAAGGGTTTTTGAGGTGCATTGTGAATTGTATGTTATACCACTTCTAATAAAGATGAAAGCCTTTCTCCAAATATCGAGGAAGATGGAGCTAACTGAACACCAGAATATAAGGTTGCCTTCATCTTTACCAACTATGTATAGAGCTTTACAAGATTACTAAACAGTAAATTAAGGATCACTAAACCAGCCATTAATTGGAGAAGCAAATTAAATGACTTTTAGTGAAAAAGAACAAAAGAAAAAAACGGAGAAGAAAAAAAAACATTGTCAGTCAAAAGAAACTATTTTCTTTTAAATAGAACTCTGATATTACTTATTATAATTCTTTTGAGGGGACAGTAATATAGACTGTTAATATCCTCATCACAGTTTCACACCTCCTTGGCACGTAGATTAGTAATGGTAGGTACTTTGTCCTATGCATTATAGAGACTGCCTCCCAAAGTTCAGGCACTTTCACTATGTAACATTCAGATAACACCATTCTGATTACATCATTATTGTACTGTAACAACCCTTACCGGCCCATAGCCAATCAATAGTACAATTGACAATGGTGTAATCTGAATAATCTGTTACATGGGAAAAGGAGTCCAGAAGATCTAGGGCTCCTTTCAAGAACAATGCCCCCAGTTTGGTTGCACAGATGGCAGACCTCTCAAGTTTCACTTATTGTAAGTGTGACACACTTATGATATCACACTTTCACACTTTTAAGGCTCTAAATCACACTTAAATATTATCTAGCTTGTGTCTTGTATGTATTTGGGTTGGTAACTTGGTAAGTTTTTACAGCTCCTTCCTGTTCATGTCATGTGGCTACACTCTTGTAGTAAACAACCACAGTACATGACTAGCTAATAAGATACTCAGCAGATCCAGTGCAATGGCTACTAGTAGCAAGTGCCTAGATTCTAGTTCAGACTCAGATCAAGGATTGAAACATTATAACATAACATCTATAACATTAGCAGACTTTGTCTACACTAGTTTGTGGTAGCTATTGGCAGTAGTGAATCAAACATCTTTCCAGTATTGACATTGTGTTAAAGGCTAGAGACTCTCACTACAACTAGACATTGTGTAAATCCACTGGGACAAAGGACAAAATATGGCCACAATGAATGAGTAGGATGATAAGTCGACTAATTCCTAGCTAAGTATGTGGCCCACACATCAAATATGTGATGTCCACTGTCACAATATGAACATTGACAGAATAAGATTCATAGGATACAGTCCCATTAGCCACAATACCATAAAACTACAGTACAGAGAATATATGTAAGGACTTAATTATTAACAGACACCAGCTGAATGTTTACAACCTGTGGTGGTCTCTAGTGATGAGGAAGTGGGTTAGTCTATACTAACCATTCACCATTAGCTGATGCTTGGTCACGTGACTGCCTACACTCTTCACTGATTCATCATGACTTCATATAACGTGTGTTAGGGTATGTCACATGACCAAGGGGTAACACCGTGTGTACGTACTTCATAATTATAAGGACCCACTATCCCAGTTAAGGGGTCAAAGTCTGGACAGATAGGTGAGTCCTATTCTTTGGCCTTTGAAGTATGGTAATCTGATGGTTAATACTTCTTCATAGTGATCTGACAATGACATGGATTCTTAGATACAACGTTTCTACTATAATGGTACCCTTAATAACACTGCCTGTTCTATAAGTGACTCTCTACTGTAATTACTAGCTCAAGCAGAGTACTGAGTGGAGAAGTACCTTTCTAAAGTCTGGAGAGGACCCCTCCTATACTATCACATAGATATTCTAGCTGACATAACCACTCAGTGGAAGACACTGACAATGTAACAAACACACACTTATCCTATAACTGACAGACTGCACTAGAGATGAGTTGTATAGACAGAAAGAATAAATTTTTCCTAGTAGAATGCAATTTACCTATAGGATAAATGCATTAAGATATAAACTCTATATATACAGTGGAACCTCTCCCTTCCCTGAAATGAGGATACCTCTGTACACAGTAGAAACACTTCATTCCAACCACTTGAAATGAAGACACCTATGTATTGAGGACACTTGAGAATGTCAAAAATAACAGCTTGTGTAGGAATAAAACTTCACTCCTGGAAATAAGGTCATCTCTCTAATCAGAACTGTCTGGAATAGAGGTTCACTGTATACAGTACAGTAACACTTCATTGTGTGTCATGTATATTATACAGCACAGCTAGTTACATGTACATACATACATATATACATGTACATTACATGTAAATACAAGTACAGATGATGTTCTGATAAATTGCCCTCTTGTGAAACCACACCTACTCCCTATTTAAAAGAGTCTACTCAGCAGATCTCTACATATTTTGAGGATAAATCTTACCACATCATAGGCTCCAACTTTCTGAAAAATTCATCCTTGACCAAGACCACACCTGCCACTAATTATAGTCACACCCACCAACCACTCCCATAAACACAATCATTGTTTACAAAAAATACAGAGTATTGCAGCTTGCTAGCTAGTATAGTAGTTATTGACAATGATCCTGATTTAATAACTGAAGAGTAGCCTTTTTGCATTTAGATAGTAGCTCAGAAGAAAGTTTGGAGTCATAGCAGCAGGCCATATTTAGTTACTATTTGCTAAGCTTAGGCATGCCATGTGCTCTTCATGCATGATGTATATAGTGTACCTACATGTGGTTTTGCTGACAAGTTGTATACATGAATGTACTACAAGTTGCTAGTGCAGTGATTTTAATTTAACCATTACTATCATATCCAGCTGGCTGGCCACAATAGACATCATGACCACACGACCACTTCCATGACAAACAATAGGGCTCCACTTTGGCAATCCTTGACCCTTGACATAGCTATCAAACCCTTGACAGTTGGAGCCTATATGTCACATATTCAATAATTAACACTTAAAGGTACTGTTATCAGAAGGGTGTGAGGGTTCAAGTAAACCACAATATAGTTACCTCTCTCCCTGTCCCCTTGAGAGTTTGCAGGAGAGACATATTATTGTCCCTGCCATTATGAAATATGTGGCTCACACACACATCATGTACTTATCTGTCACAGACAGGTAGGATACAAAAACAAAAGGAAGAACAAAACAAACCACTGCCCTTGAGAGAATATTAGAGGCTAGCTGTTTGTGAGAGGATGCCATTCTTAAACATCTACTTCTTGCTCCTCAAACTAAGTGTGAAGTGTGACCTGTGGCATGAAAAATCCAGCTTGATGGGAGAACAGAATGACTTCTTAGAATCATGGAATTCTACAAAGGCTCTATGTATCACTGATCATTCAATCACTCATCAACTTAGTGAGGAACCCAGCACCTTAGGAGTTGATGCATCCTTGTTCATGGATGATGAGGATACATCTCCTCCATGATTCACAGTCTAGCAGTCATGAAATTCTTCACCCGACCTTCCTTCTTATATTATCTCATCACTTCTATGAATCTGATTCATCACTGAATAGTAACCTTTGACCATTCATTTGGACCCCAGTACATGTGCATTTAAGTCAGCAAGCTAGCTTTCTTGTGGACATCTGTAAGGGGTGATGACTTTCTGGGCTTACGGCCATAAAAAAACCCCAGCTTCTCTCAATTGTCTTTAGACAGTGGATTACGACATTACCTCTGGCATCTAATTTCTTTTGATGGACAGTGTAGTATATTCAATAATAATAATAATAACAATAATAATAACAATAATAATAATAATAACAATAATAATAATAATAACAATAATAATAATAACAATAATAATAATAATAACAACAACAACAATAATAATAACAATAATAATAACAACAACAATAATAACAATAACAATAACAATAACAACAACAACAACAACAACAACAATAATAATAATAATAATATTGTTATATTATGTATTATTAAAAGTGATAGTATTAAAAAGAGAGAGAGAGGAGATATTATACTATTGATACAGTTAGTGTTATTATTCTGACCATGCACACACCATCTCCACAGAGAGAGAGAGGGTGAAGAATGAATGGGTGTGGTTTACCCTAGACCATATATCTGACACTGAATGGCCATAGGATGTGGTAGGAAGGATAAAGAGGAATATGCATATCCGCTGACTGCATGTAGAGGCAACTGGCAGGGAATCCACATTACGACTGCCTATCACATCCAGAGTTATAGCCACACCTGTCAATTAGACAAGAGTTCACAGTACAAGATCAGATGACCCCGATAGCCACACCTAGCAACTAACTACACCTAGACCCACCTACCAATCAATAGCTAAACTACTAAACTGTGTGTGTGTGTGTGTGTGTGTGTGTGTGTGTGTGTGTGTGTGTGTGTGTGTGTGTGTGTGTGTGTGTGTGTGTGTGTGTGTGACAGACCAGTAACAAAACAAACCTGACGTATTCCTGGACTCGGCTGGCACTGACAGGAATCCTGGAATCAGTTCCACAAGAATTGGTTCCATAAATTTCCCAGGAAGAGGAGCCCAAGAGAAATTTCATTTTTAAATTCATTCCTTCTCAAGAGTATCTTTCCCTCACCTCGAAATAGGAGCAGTACGTTGCCATGAATTCGTCATCGTCTTTCTTTCCCTACTCTGCATCCAGCATCATCTGCCTCAGGCCCTCGTAGAGGTCAGCATTATAGAAGGCAAGGTTATGTCAGGCTAGGGGTCTAAAATAATCATAGGTATAACACACACACACCAAACTCTAACCAAATAGGGTAAAGAGTAGTCAAGGTAGAAAGCCCACTAAGCTAATGTGGATCATATAATATGGTAAAAGGTAATCAAGGTAGAAAGTACCGCCATGTTAGTACTAACATTAAACTGACCTTGCCAGTAAGACTTTAGCCACATGTCTACAGACCATGAATGGGATGGTATAGTAGAACCATAAACACAAACCAAAGAACCTGACAATGGCCACAAATGCATCTCTCCTCTGTGCCTGTGGACAGAACAGGTAATAAGTTGATTTAATCTTGCGTAGAATGACAAATTAACTGTTACAAGCCATCTTCCTGAAACATTCTACTGCATACTGTCAGAAGGTTTTCTCCCTAAATATGGTCCCCTCTCCCTCTTTCCTTCCCAGACCCCCTAACCCCACCTCCCCCTCCTTCAACACACCAGATCAAATATATTTGGCCTTGACTCATTCCCAATATTATGTAGCAAATCTTAAAACCCTTTAGTCATCACAAGAACAATTCTCTCTCCATTCATTCCAAGAGAGCATTGGTTACTAAGGTAACGTAGAGCAGGAAATTTTCAAGGGCAAATATCTTCGTGGTTTTTGTGGTTAGAATAAAACCACAAATGTTTTACCCACAAACTTTTAATTTTACAGTTTAATTGAGATGGCATCGAGCTGTAAACCAACAAATTTTTTTTCCACGAATAAATTTCATTATTGATAACCATGAAGATATTTTCCCTCAAAAATTTCCCACTATACGGTAGTTCCCATGTGAGTCCAATCTATCATGGAGGAATCCAGGGGTTCATTCTGTGGAATTGGTGTGTTCAATACCTAGAGAAATACAGAAAGGTCATGTGTACTATATAGAAACCCATTTTAGTGATCTTATTAGTTTTTGGGGGATAAATTAGAGTGGAGTATATATTAGAGTGGAGTACATATTAGAGTGGAGTATATATTAGAGTGGAATAATTAGAGTGGAGTAATTAGAGTGGAGTATATATTAGAGTGGAGTATATATTAGAGTGGAGTACATATTAGAGTGGAGTATATATTAGAGTGGAGTATATATTAGAGTGGAGTATATATTGGAGTGGAGTATATATTAGAGTGGAGTATATATTAGAGTGGAGTACATATTAGAGTGGAGTATATATTAGAGTGGAGTATATATCAGAGTGGAGTATATATTAGAGTAGGCTATTATATTAAGGTTTAGCCTGTCCGGGATTTGTCTTACTACTCGACTGCTATTCAATCCTCAGCATTAAAACAAAGGATCTACTTCAGAGTTATAAAATGTCTACTTCATGCCAGTATAATATTACCACTATTCTGGAATTCTTCTGTTAGGTGTGGAGCTATACATGTTGAATGAAAAAAAAATGTTCTATTCTATCTAATACAGAGTAAAACTGAAACAAAAGATTAATTCCATCACATCTGGAGTCTGATCAGGAAGTCTGTGTGAGGTTACACAGTACATTCTATCACACCATAGAATTTATTATACATGGCAAGATTATTCAAGTTTGATGGAACCTTCTTTTGAATGGTAATAAGCACACAAGATAAACAGGTAAATTAGGTTTAATCTAGAAGGACCCAGGGATCAGGGGAATCATCTATTATTTAGAGAGGACCATTAAAATTTACCTAATAACTCTCTCTAACAGTAATAATAGAAAAGTACATTCCAAGTACTGTAGATAGAATTCCAATTCCTCTGATGGCTCCATGTTGGTAACAGGTGAGTGAAATAGGAGATGATTTTAGGTCTAGGTCAATACAATGATACCATGCCCCAAACCTAACTATGCTTTCAGTGTTATATTGAAAACCTATACAGACCTATTATACTTGCTAAACTGTGGATAATACACAGGTACAGTAATAATTCTAAGAAATTAGTCCTCTATCAGCTCTTAACTGGTGGCAGGTAAGTAAAACATTAGCTGATTCAGAAGTTAAGGACTATACACCACACCTCTTTCCCATTATTCAGGGTAAAGGGTCGCTGAAGACTTAGCACCAAACAGCAACTTATTTCTAGCTGTCCGTGCAATTAGCTACATACACTTCAGGTTAACTAGTTACCTCCTGCACCATCCTTCCAATGGCTTCTCTCGGGGCGTCCTGATAGTTGTCTGCATCTTTGAAAGTAAATTTACGATTTCGTGACCCTAGCATTGCTATCCGGACACTCCGCGTAAGCGTCCGTAAAGGTGGCACCTCTATCAATAGAGAACCTGAACATTTTCAGAGCTAGAGTAGTTTAGCTAGTACACTATAACTCTCCTCACCGGAGTAAGGACACTGTCCATCTCCACGTTAGTCCAGCACGCGCGACTCCTTTGCACGCGAAATTCGAAAGGTGTGTGTTATGTGTGTACACGTACGTGTACACACATGTACGTACGTACACGTACGTGCACGTGTGTCTAGTGACACTGACATCCAGTACCAGTTCTAAAGGATGTAATGACTGCAATACTATAAATAATAATTTAATAGTGATGATTCTACACCATATTATCATGAAAACAGAAGTAAAAATAAATGTCAAAACTCCACCACCATTTCCTCTTCTTGACTGACTTATCTTGGTCTGGCTTCTGTAACTCTTTCACAGGAGCAGAAGTACCACATGATTGGCTGATTTTAGGTCCTTAAATAAAAATGAACAGTTATCATTTTTCTATAAAGGACAGACTTGATCTTGTAAATTATATTGTCCTATAGGACAGACTCTGAAGTATAAATACACTTGTAGCTATAAGAACACATTGAAAATGTCCACTCATAGGTATCACAACTTCAATATTATTATCACCTCAATTATCTAATTATCAGGACACAAATGTGTCCTATGTGAACCCCCTCTATTCCCACCCTCTCAGATGTATACAGTGGAACTCTTCTATTCAAGCCCTCTGAAATGCATAGCTCTAATACAACTCCGAAAAGAAATGAAGACACCTCCGTATACAGTGACCTCCTGAAATGAGCACACCTCTGTATACCGTGACCTCCTGAAATGAGGACACCTCTGTATACAGTGACCTCCTGAAATGAGGACACCTCTGTATACAAATGAGGACACCTCTAATATAAGGACTTGGACTACTTGTAACTATTAACCCCTTGATGAAACCAGCCCTTTAAATAAGGACACTTTAATTTCTCACAAGGTATCTGGAATAGAGAGGTTCTACTGTACCACTAGCACTACCAAAGAACTCCATCAGAAGTCAGATTACATACACACATAGTTGTATAGAATGGTTCACTCACTGGAGTAATGACAGTAAGGTCCTACTCCTGGGTGAGTTGTTAAGGATCAAATCACCCACATTCAGGTTACCTTGGAGATGGCAAAGCTAGATTCGGCAAAATGAACAGTAATGTTCTCTCTAAAGTAGTCACATGACATTACCTGCCATTGGACTGCTTCATTGCATGGCCCCCAGATGGACAGGAATATGGGGGGAGGGGGGTGGGGCATTGGCTACTAATCCCCTGTCAGATCCAAACAGAGCACATCAGAAATCAAGGGGGGAATAAATGTGAAAAATGACTTTTTTTCACAAAAATTTTATCATACACTAACCTTACCTGTGTAGAATTAGTATATCAAGTTTTAGCTCAATTGAACACTCTACAGTCAAGTTATGAGGAGTTTCCTACAATCCCTTCATTAAACAGTGGCCAGAAATCTGGGAGAAGACGACAAGAACTTGTGAACGACTTTATGGTTCCTCAGCCTAAAAGATCCATTTTGATATCAAAATGTAGCTTATTTCATAGTGTCCCTTACCATATGCAATGAGCATGTGTTGGAATAATAGTGTCAGTTTGGGGCTGGGCCCATCACAGCCATGTAACCATGTAAAGTCATTAAAGCAAGCTACTTTTTTTGATTATAATATGACCCCTAAATGACCCCTAATCTAACTGTTGTTATGAAATTTTTATACTCCAGTGTCATCATATTAATATAGCCACAAGAATGTACAGCTATGAATAAATGAAATCATTATACACTATATATGTAATTGGGAGCAGTAGCATGATAAAAATGGCCAACCTCTGAAAGCAAACTACCTCTGAATAGTGAAAAGAGTGGCCTGGTCCCAAATCGTTCTCTCTTCGGAGGTTCCACTGTAGTGGGTCCCTATGTCTTCAATGGATGTTTAATCTTCACCAGTGTTCTCCCCTAGATAGTTAAGGTATAGTGGGTCCCTATGTCTTCAATGGACATTTAATCTTCACCAGTATGAACACTAATGATGATTATAGGTTTTAAAATAACCCCTTAGTTCTTTCTATTTTGGACACCTAGGGACAAGTGTCCTGATTAGAGGGACGACCTCATTTTAGGGGGTGGAGTTCTAATAATAGATACACAAGCTGTTATTTGGGATATATCCAGTGTCAGATGTCATGTATATTATTCTACCTTCATATATCCTAGCACAAGGTTCCTCACCTTCATCTACTACATCATTATGCAGACAGGATTCCTCAATACCGATGAATACTGTGGTCATGCCTGTGGTCATGCCTGGACTATGAGCAATGGCACAGGTATGTTGACCTCAAACTCCTCTGACGAATGCCTAAAAGTGTCATACCCTTTACCCTATGTGGGAGGGTAAACAAATAAATATTTACAAAACAGATGATTTAGTACTAGCTAAATAATAGTGGAATCTCTCTCTTTTAACTGCTCTCAAACGCAAACACCTCTATATAGAGTGGAGCCCCTCTATTACAAACTCCTCAAATGAGGACACACACCTCTATATACAGTAAAATCCTTCTATTACAAACACCTCCTTATTGAGGACACTTAGCCACATGGACAAGAAATATTTAGCTTCTTTGTCAAAGGATAACTCTTGTTCAGATATCTACAGAGATCCAGGGAAGGGGTGCTGCATGGCCATAAGATGGAGGGTGTGGGAAGGGTGTAAGAAACATACAAGTTTATCAGAGAGTTTTGCCAAGGGGGGATGAATTCCAGGATGACACACCTCCTCTCTATACAGCCATGGTCTAGATCTAAGAGGTTAGAGATGTATAAAGTCAGAGTGAAGAATTCATCTGTCTGCTCTATGGAGGAAGTCATTACTTGGAGAGTCTGTTAGGAGAGGTTTCTCTCCTCAAGTCAACATATAAGTTCCTGTGGTTTAAATCAAGATGGAGGGCTTTAGTATTCTACTCACACACACTCTCAGAGTACACCTATTATTATTCCTCTTTGAAAATCACTTGAATTGATAAACACATCATAATATTAGGTAAAGTCAGTGGAAATATAAAGGACAGGTACACACATTAGTAAAATATAGTGCATGAATACATGTGGATAGAGCTATACTTTATGATGATAGACATTAACATATTCATAATCTACATGACAAACATAGTGATAATGGTGGACAATGATACAGGTATACGTGTACTAAAAACATTGAATACGGAAGTTATCAGAATCACACACATACACTACTCCACAATTATCTACTGCTAGTCCAACAGGATAATGAAACTCTAATGGACCAAACCCCTTTCTGCCAAATGATGTAACAAAATTACCCTCACAGGTAAACACAGAGACACGATCATTAACATACTCACTAACATACACTATATCATTATCGTCCACTGTAATACCAGCAGGACAATACAGTTCCCCCCTGCCCACACCACGCCTACCAAACATCCTCAAAAACTTCCCATCAGCTGTGAAGACTTGGATGCGATGGTTACTACTATCAGTTACATACACATTCCCAGTGCTGTCACAGGCTATACTCCATGGATGCTTAAACTGTCCCTTGCCACCGCCTTCCTTCCCAAAGGTGCTGGAGAAGGTGAGGTCAGAGTTCAACACTTGTACATGATGATTCAAATAATCTGCCACATATACCTTGTTGTTTGTAGCATTGAATGTAACATCTGAAGGAAGATTAAACTGTAGAGGACCACTACCTTCAGTACCGACTGCTGTGAGGAATTCGCCAGTTGTAAACTTCTGAATGCGATGATTGTCTTCATCTGTCACTAGAATATTACCCTCACTGTCTACTGTAACACCTTGAGGACGCTTAAACTGTCCATGACCAGAGCCTTCTGTGCCAAATGATCGAAGCTTCTTTCCACACTGACTTAATACAGAGACACAATGTCCATGATGTTCAGTTATCACTACCTCCCCCCTCTGGTTCATTGCTACTCCCCAAGGTCTCTCCACCCTGCCAATAGTTAGGATTGGATTGCCAAGCTTCTCTACTGGTAATTTCACTGCTACAGAAAATGGACTTCCTCTGATGTGTTGGCCCTCCACTTTCACGTGAAACTGTTGCTTACCCTTCACTGTTGGCCGATATCTTATTTCGTACTGGTTCTCTTTTCGTCTCTCTACATTGCCCATCACTCTAAAACCTGTTATCTCCGACACAAGCTCACACTCTAATGACTTGATGAGATGACTACAAGGTTCGCTACTAAAATCCACAGTTTGTAAGATAGCTGTAGACTTTTCTCCTACAACTGCTGTCTCAAGACCTTTACCTGTAGCTTGGCACTGTGATGGATCGAGATCTCTTGCTAAATATAGCTTCCCGTAATGACGACAAGCTGTGGTAACATCTGGTGAGGAGAAAAATTTAATGTTGGCTTCTGTGTTTGGCTTCAAGGTGTCTTGTTGGAAAGGTGTGGTCAGTTCCTTCACTTGCTTCACTATGTTTCTCTTCATTGTCAGCACGTCTCCTTGACTCTCTGTCTCTAAGCTTTTCTTAACAAAGTCAAGACAGCTACTCAGCTGTGCCTGGATGGTCTCCATCTCTTCCCTCTGGGTTGCTAGGCCTTTCAGCTTAGCCTGAGTTATTTGGTGTAAAACACTGATAAGTTCAGTCTTCCTAACATCCAGCCATTCGTGGAGTCCTCTTATGGCGTTATGTATGCTGTCTTCGATGACTTCTCGCTGATCAGACACTTCTCCTCTACGTGTGTCTAACTGTGCTAACGCTTTCTTCACTGTATTCAGTTTATCCTCCATTGGCTCTAGTGATGGTCTCACTTCTTCCTTGTACTTCTCGTATGCATTATTGATTTCGTCATAATCATGGCCTTCATGCTTACCTCCTCTAAAAGCACATTTATAACATATCAGCACCCCACATGTTTCACAGTAAAGCTCTCGTTCTTTATCGACATGTTCAAAACAGTTGGGAATGGTTTTCTTTGTTGATGAAGTGAGGGGAGTTGCTGAAACTTTTGACCTTTCTAAACTGACTGCTCTGTCTCTTTCTTTTACTAGATCTTCTCTAATTTGTAAGAATTCGTTGGTCTGAAATGCAGACTGGAGGCCTGCTACTCCATTGGCTGGAACTGGTGTGGCCTGACGACAGATAGGGCAAGTTAGGGAGAGATCTCCCTGCTGGTCTCTCACAACAAGTTTAACAAGACATTTCTTGCAATAGGTGTGGAAGCATTGGAGTAGTTTGGGGTCATCATAGATATCAAGGCAGATGGAACAGTTCAGCTGCTCCTCCAGTCGCCTGATTGTTTCTCCAGCCATTATACAGTTACATCCCTTCTTCTTAGACCAATAAAATGCTGTTTACTTTGTATATGGTTGACACGTGATCATGCATGTATGCTATGTATTATCACAACCACTAGATGGACCACAGTAATGATGTGTTGACTTAGTCCTCGACATCACGTAACCCACTACTGCATACTAGAGTCCAGTAAATTATGCTCAGATTTTTGCCTTGGAGCATTGCTCAAAATCTAACCCTATTATGCTCTGAATTCTATCCATTATGCCCTACTTTTTTAGAACATATTGAGTCAGTATCTTCTCTTTTCCACACAAATCAGACTTAGTAGGGGCTCTTAATCTACTTAGCAATGAAGCAGTCCTATTGTTTTTGTTGAACTAAAGAGCTCTCATTCTATGATTCACTGGTGCTACTTCTCTCAATCTCAGGATTAGAAGTACTAGAGCAGGAAAACTCCATTAGGACTAATTCAGCTAACTAGCTACAACATGCACTTAGGCCATGTACTAGTCAGTCATGATCAGTTCCAAACTATGCCAACCATAATGGTTGAAGCTCCCTATTATGCCCAGCATAATGGTTGAGCCTATTATGCTCCAATTATGCCCGGCATAATTTACTGGAGCCTACTGTCCTCTGTATGGAGGTTGTCCTGAGATAGTTAGGTGCAGAGGTTCTACTATAATAACTTTAGTGGAGCCATCTATAGAATAGTCTATTTGGGTTACTTGCCCACAGAAGTAGCTGTGGTTGAGTAAGTTTACATAGTAGTGCAGGCACTAAATCAATTAACAACATTCTTATGGCTTTTGGTATTCCCGGGTAACTGAAGGGAAGCCACATGTTGACCTAGAGTACTTTGTAGCTGCTTTGATTACTACCGCCCACGAAATTCTATGTGGTCAATGACATGCTTCATATGGGAAATACAGCTAACTTTGGACTGGTAAGGGGTAGCACCAAAGAAAACATATCATAAGAATCTACATCAAATTAGCTGTAGATTGGTGCCTGAATGGTGGAGATCGGTGAAGAAATGATGACGAATATTCGAGGTGACAAGTGAATGCAAATAGACTATAGTCGTGTTATGAATAATTATTATTATACTCCACATGAGAGGTGTCTTATACATACCTATTTAAGAATCAAGAAGCTCTGAAGATCTAAACTCAGTTGGAATAGAGCAGTTCCACTGTATATAGAAGTGTCCTATTTCAGGGGGTTGGAATAGAGGAGTTCTCCTGACACACGGGCTACACAAACTGATAAAATTACACTAACTTGTGTTCATTCTACCCATCACCGGGTAAGTTACATGAAAGGAGAGATGTTTACTTACTGGGCATTCTAGTGCTACTATCCACAGATGCCGGCAGAGCAACACTGCCTGTGGCAAAGTAGAGCAGTTGCTGTCTCTGAGTGTTGCTCATGTGACTAACGATACGCCAAAACATCCTACAGTAAATAAAGAGTTAAATTTCTATAATTTAACCCTTACTATATACTACTGTTATTAACTTACTTTTCAAAACGATCACACACTGTTCGTGAGCTACTGTGGGTGTGGTTAAACCCGATGATGGATTTTAGTCTATGGAAGGTGATGTCAGCTGATCCACCCGACAATAGCAGCTGCAAATCCTACAAAATGAGGCATCATATCTGTCAACGGACAATTCAATCTCTCTCTCCTCAAACACTCCACATGATTAACTAGCCCACTTCTAATTGCATTTACTCTAATTATTATGTGACTCTAAATTATACACCCTTTGTTATTCTAAGTGAATCTCACTCATAGAACTACCACTACACAATTCACAATTCTATTATATACAACCACAAGGACACACCCACCTCAGCATTAAGTCCTGCTAGTAAGTCATTTGGAATGACATCATTCAGACCTTGTTTCATGGCATTGAGCTCTCCCTGGACACACCCCACCATCATAAACATCGAATACAGCCTACGCACAGATATAGTAATGACATTCAATATAGACTCTGTGCGTGTGTGCGTGTGTGTGTGTGTGCATGTGCGTGTGCGTGTGTGTGTGTGTGTGTGTGACAGACCAGTAACAAAACAAACCCGACATATTCCTGGACTCGGCTGGCACTGACAGGAAACTTGGAACCACCTGGAATCAGTTCCATGAGAATTGGCTCCATAAATTTAAAATTTAAATAAATTTCCCAGGAAGAGGAGCCTAAGAGAAATCCCATTTTTAAATTCATTTCTTCTCAAGAGTATCTTTCCCTCACCTCACAGTATGTTGCCATGAATTCATCATTGTCTTTCTTTCCCTGCTCTGCATCCAGCATCATCTGCCTCAGGCCCTCATAGAGGTCAGAATTATAGAAGGCAAGGTCATGCCAGGCTAGGGGTCTAAAAATCATCAGATATGGTAAAGATTCATCAAGGTAGAAAGCACTGCCATGTTGTACTAACATTAAACTGACCTTCCCAGTAAGACTTTAGCCACATGTTTACAGACCATGAATGGGATGGCATAGTGGAACCATAGACACAAACCAAAGAACCTGCCAATGGCCACAAATGCATCTCTCCTCTGTGCCTGTGGACAGAACATGTGCACAAGTCATCTTCAGAAATGTAATTTTAGAACCCCCACTTCTATTTTAAAGAAAATTCTAACCCCCATTGGACACATATGGAAGTTTTCTTTATGATCATTAGTTTCTCTATTAGAAACTCTGATCATTAGAAAAATTTCTATTAGGAACTTAATTTATTAGAAACTCTGATGTTTTGAGGTGGCACCCGGAGTTTCTTGTAATTAGAATCACTACTTGAAGAAAGAAATAATTTGTCAGCACATCCTTTCCTTCTTTCTTACCTTCGTTGTGTTGGCTCGAGACAGACTGCTGACAAGATGAGGATTAAGGGGTGTGGTGAAAACAAGCCGCTCTGTTCAGGTTGCTTCCCTGGTTCATGAAAAAACAGGCCTAACTGGTTCAGCGGGCTCTTGCTCATGTCACTGGACTTGAGTTCATTGGAAAGAGAAGCAAAGAATCCTCGATTAACCCCTGGCCCAGACCCATCTTCTCCATCAAATTTCACTCGGACATTTATGTAGTGAAAATGAGTTAACTGCAATAATATAGGAATTATTTCATTTTAAGTTCTTCCCTTGATATGGGTGGAGCTTAATGATTAAACCTCACCCCTTCATGGACAATCTATTTGATGAAGATGTGGGATGGAGCTTATGTATGATAGTCACATGACTGACCTGCTGGAGGATGTTGAGGGAGTCTAACATGAGCCAATCTTTTCGTACTCTAACAGAGAGAGTACTGGACACTGTCCGTACCCAATCATGTGCTACATGGGATGCATTGTACAGCTGGGTTACCTGGTGACGAAACCTGAGAGACAATAAAGAAACTTGTTTTACTAGTATTAAACTGCTCTGTACACCTGCTTAGTAATAAATATATAGAGTGGAATCCCCTCTATTCCAACCTCCTGAAACGAGTCCCTCTATTCAAACCACCTGAAATGAGGACACCTCTGTATACAGTGGAACTCCTCTATTTAAACCCCCTGAAATGAAGACACCTCTATATAGAGTGGAGCCCCTCTATTACAAACTCCTCAAATGAGGACACACACCTCTATATACAGTAAAACCCTTCTATTCTAAACACCTCCTTATTGAGGACACTTAGCCACATGGACAAGAAATATTTAGCTTCTTTGTCAAAGAATCACTCTTGGTCAGATATCTACAGAGATCCAGGGAAGGGGTGCTGCATGGCCATAAGATGGAGGGTGTAGGACGGGTGTAAGAAAAATACAAGTTTATCAGAGAGTTTTGTAAAGGGGGGATGAATTCCAGGATGACACACCTCCTCTCTATACAGCCATGGTCTAGATCTAAGAGGTTAGAGATGTATAAAGTCAGAGTGAAGAATTCATCTGTCTGCTCTATGGAGGAAGTCATTACTTGGAGAGTCTGTTAAGAGAGGTTTCTCTCCTCAAGTCAACATATAAGTTCCTGTGGTTTAAATCAAGATGGAGGGCTTTAGTATTCTACTCACACACACTCTCAGAGTACACCTATTATTATTCCTCTTTGAAAATCACTTGAATTGATAAACACATCATAATATTAGGTAAAGTCAGTGGAAATATAAAGGACAGGTACACACATTAGTAAAATATAGTGCATGAGTACATGTGGATAGAGCTATACTTTATGATGATAGACATTAACATATTCATAATCTACATGACAAACATAGTGATAATGGTGGACAATGATACAGGTACACATGTACTAAAAACATTGAATACGGTTGTTATTAAGATCACACACATACACTACTCCACAGTTATCTACTGCTAGTCCAACAGGACCATTAAACTCTCCTGGACCCCTCCCCTTACTGCCATATGATGTAATAAACTGACCCCCACAGGTAAACACAGAGACACGCCCATTATTAACCTCACTAACATACACTATATCATTAGTGTCCACTGTAATACCAGCAGGCCACTTCAGTTCCCCCCTACCCTCACCACCCCTACCAAACATCCTCAAAAACTTCCCACCAGCTGTGAAGACTTGGATGCGATGGTTATCTCTATCAGTTACGTACACATTCCCAGTGCTATCACAGGATATACTCCATGGATGCTTAAACTGTCCCTTGCCACCGCCTTCCTTCCCAAAGGTGCTGGAGAAGGTGAGGTCAGAGTTCAACACTTGTACATGATGATTCAAATAATCTGCCACATATACCTTGTTGTTTGTAGCATTGAATGTAACATCTGAAGGAAGATTAAACTGTAGAGGACCACTACCTTCAGTACCGACTGCTGTGAGGAACTCGCCAGTTGTTGTAAACTTCTGAATGCGATGATTGTCTGTATCTGCCACTAGAATATTCCCCTCACTGTCTACTGTAACACCTTGTGGATACTTAAACTGTCCATGACCAGAACCTTCTGTGCCAAATGATCGAAGCTTCTTTCCACACTGACTAAATACAGAGACACAATGTCCACGACATTCAGTTACCACTACCTCACCCCTCTGGTTCACTACTACTCCCCAAGGTCCATTCACCCTGTCTATAGTTAGGATTGGATTGCCAAGCTTCTCTACTGGTAATTTCACTGATACAGAAAATGGACTTCCTCTGATGTGTTGGCCCTCTACATTCATGTGGAACTGGTGCTTACCCTTTACTGTCGGCCGATATCCTATTTCGTACTGGTTCTCTTTTCTTCTCTCTACGTTGCCCACCACTCTGGAACCCGTTATCTCCGACACAAGCTCACACTCTAATGACTTGATGGGACGACTACAAGGTTCGCTACTAGAATCCATAGTTTGTAAGATAGCTGTAGACTTTTCTCCTACAACTGCTGTCTCAAGACCTTTACCTGTAGCTTGGCACTGTGATGGATCGAGATCTCCTGCTGAATATACTTTCCCGTAATTACGACAAGCTGTGGTAACATCTGGTGAGGAGAAAAATTTAACATCGGCTTCTGTGTTTGGCTTCAAGGTGTCTGGTTGGAAAGGTGTGGTCAGTTCCTTAACTTGCTTCACTATGTTTCTCTTCATCATCAGGACATCTCCATGACTCTCTGTCTCTAAGCTTTTCTTAACAAAGTCAAGACAGCTGCTCAGCTGTGCCTGGATGGTCTCCATCTCTTCCCTCTGGGTTGCTAGGCCTTTCAGCTTAGCCTGAGTTATTTGGTGTAAAACTCTGATAAGTTCGGTCTTCCTAACGTCCAGCAATTGGTGGAGTCCTCTTATGGTGTCGTGTATGCTGTCTTCGATGACTTCTCGCTGATCAGACACTTCTCCGCAACGTGTGTCTAACTGTGCTAATGCTTTCTTCAATGTATTCAGTTTACCTTCCATTGGCTCCAGTGATGGTCTCACTTCTCCCTTGTACTTCTCATATGCATTCTTGATCTCATCATAATCGTGGCTGTGATGTTTACCTCCTTTAAGAGCACATTTTACGCATATTAACTCCTCACACGTCTCACAGTAAAGCTCTCGTTCTTTATCGACATGTTCAAAACAGTTGGGAATGGTTTTCTTTGTTGATGAAGTGAGGGGCGTTGCTACAACTTTTGACCCTTCTAAACTGACTGATGTGTCTCTTTCTTTTACTAGATCTTCTCTAATTCGTAAGAATTCGTTGGTCTGAAATGCAGACTGGAGGCCTGCTACTCCGTTGGCTGGAACTGGTGTGGCCTGACGACAGATTGGGCAAGTTAGGGAGAGATCTCCCTGCTGGTCTCTCACAACAAGTTTAACAAGACATTTCCTGCAATAGGTGTGGAAGCATTGGAGTAGTTTGGGGTCATCATAGATATCAAGGCAGATAGAACAGTTCAGCTGCTCCTCCAGTCGCCTGATTGCTTCTCCAGCCATTATACAAACTC
The DNA here is from genome assembly GCA_964016965.1 of Diacarnus erythraeanus. Taxonomy (NCBI): domain Eukaryota; kingdom Metazoa; phylum Porifera; class Demospongiae; order Poecilosclerida; family Podospongiidae; genus Diacarnus; species Diacarnus erythraeanus. The sequence continues at coordinate 462,185 of OZ024682.1, forward strand.
TTCAGTTACACCCCTTCTTCTTGGAACAATAAAATGCTGTTTGCTTCGTATATGGTTGACACGTGATCATGTGTGTATGCTATGAATATTATCACAACCACTAGATTGACCACAGCAATCATGTGATGACTTAGTCCTCAACATCACATAACCCACTACTGCATACTGCATCACTTAGCTATATAGAGACATCAAAGAGGGGAGACTATTCTATTACAACTCCACAACACACATGGAATACAACAGAAGTTACTAACTCTCACACACAACCTCTATTTTTAGCCCTTACAATAGATATTAGTCCTTATGTGCTGGTTATGAATAATTATTATAACAATATTCATAACCAGCCAGCACACATGATACACACATGGGTATGTATAATACTCCACATGAGAGGTGTCTTATACATACCCATTTAAGAATCAAGAAGCTCTGAAGAGCTAAACTCAGTTGGAATAGAGCAGTTCCACTGTATATAGAGGTGTCCTCATTTTAGAGAATAGAGGAGTTCCACTGTATACAGGGGTGTCCTCATTTCAGGGGGTTGGAATAGAGGAGTTCCACTATATAAAGGGGTGTCCTCATTTCAGGGGGTTGGAATAGAGGACGTTTCACTGTATACAGAAGTGTCTTCATTTCAAAGAGTTGAAATAGAGGAGTTCCACTGCATACAGAGGTGTCCCCATTTCAGGGTGTTGGAATAGAGGAGTTCCACTGTATACAGGGGTGTCCTCATTTCAGGGGGTTGGAATAGAGGACGTTTCACTGTATACAGAAGTGTCCTCATTTCAAAGAGTTGAAATAGAGGAGTTCCACTGTATACAGAGGTATCCTCATTTCAGGGTGTTGGAATAGAGGAGTTCCACTGCATAGAGAGGTGTCCTCATTTCAGGGTGTTGGAATAGAGGAGTTCCACTGTATACAGAGGTATCCTCATTTCAGGGTGTTGGAATAGAGGAGTTCCACTGTATACAGAAGTGTCCTCATTACAGGTATAGGTGCCGGAACCATGGGGGGCAGTGGGGCAGTACCCCCATTCTAAAATCCTAACAATTGTACACAACAACATGGCCATACAAGAGGTAGTGCTAAGACCTGGTCCACTCCTGTATTTAATTAACAAGCCAGCTGATGATCATTCATGCTTGAAACACTAAATTAGTGCTGCTCTATTTTGATCACACCACTGTCACCAGTGAACACCTGTTCACAGTTTTATGACAAGTTGAAACATATCCCTATTCAACTATGTCCAAAACAACATCATGTTATTACATACACATATTAAAAATAAACTCCCAAACACCTTCATAATCATCAAACTCTCAGAGACAAAATTATCTAGCAACATGATGAGATGGTAGGAATGTGATTATCAGAGAGTGTGACACACTCTTGACCTCAGATCTAGTTGACCTGCCTTCATACTCAAAATCATCTTCCTCCGCCCATGTCAGGGGGTTGGAATAGAGGAGTTCAACTGTATACAGAGGTGTCCTCATTTCAGAGTGTTGGAATAGAGGAGTTCCACTGCATACAGAGGTGTCCTCATTTCAGGGTGTTGGAATAGAGGAGTTCCACTGTATACAAAGGTGTCCTCATTTTAGGATGTTGGAATAGAGGAGTTCCACTGTATACAAAGGTGTCCTCATTTTAGGATGTTGGAATAGAGGAGTTCCACTGTATACAGAGGTGTCCTCATTTCAGGGTGTTGGAATAGAGGAGTTCCACTATATACAGAGGTGTCCTCATTTCAGGGTGTTGGAATAGAGTGGTTCCACTGTATCCACAAATCCAGAGGAAATAACTTGTGACCTGTTTAACTGCAGACCATACCAGCAATGTTACTAAGTTATGGCCACACCCAGCAATTAGAGAGAGTTATGGCCACACCCAGCATCAGAATTTAATTATGTGTTGATACAGACTTCCTAGACATTACACATGTTCAGTTTCTATGGCAACCACAGATGATAAATCATGAGAGTGGGTTATATATATAGAACTATGTCTCATCCATAGAAAGAGGAAGATAGATTATACAGACAACAGAGTGAACCCTTCCCCTGACACACGGGCTACACAAACCGATAAAATTACACCAACTTGTGTTCATTCTACCCATCACCGGGTAAGTTACATGAAAGGAGAGATGTTTACTTACTGGGTATTCTAATGCTACTATCCACAGATGTCGGCAGAGCAGCACTGCCTGTGGCAAAGTAGAGCAGTTGTTGTCTCTGAGTGTTGCTCATGTGACTAAGGATAAGCCAAAACATCCTACAGGAAATAAAGAGTTAAATTTCTATAATTTAACCCTTACTATTATACTACTGTTATCCTACAGGAAATAAAGAGTTAAATTTCTATAATTTAACCCTTACTATATACTACTGTTATTAACTTACTTTTCAAAACGATCACACACTGTTCGTGAGCTACCGTGGGTGTGGTTAAACCCGATGATGCATTTTAGTCAATTGAGAGTGATGTCAGCTGACCTTCCTGACAATAGCAGCTGGAAATCCTACAAAACGAGGCATTATATCGGTCAATTCAGTCCCTCCCACTTTCCTTAAACACTCCACTTCTAATTGCATCTGCTCTAATTATTATGTGATTCTAAATTATACACCCTTTGTTATTCTAAGTGACTCTCACTCATACAACTGCCACTACACCATTCTATTATATATGACCACAAGGCCACACCTACCTCAGCATTAAGTCCTGCTAGTAAGTCATTTGGAATGATGTCATTCAGACCTTGTTTCATGGCATTGAGCTCTTCCTGGACACACCCCACCATCATAAACATCGAATACAGCCTATGCACAGACATAGTAATGTCATTCAATAGACTGGAGACGTGTGTGTGTGTGTGTGTGTGTGTGTGTGTGTGTGTGTGTGTGTGTGTGTGTGTGTGTGTGTGTGTGTGTGTGTGTGACAGACCAGTAACAAAACAAACCTGACGTATTCCTGGACTCAGCTGGCACTGACAGGAATCTTGGAACCACCTGGAATCAGTTCCACGAGAATTGGTTCCATAAATTTCCCAGGAAGAGGAGCCTAAGAGAAATTTCATTTTTAAATTCATTCCTTCTCAAGAGTATCTTTCCCTCACCTCGAAATAGGAACAGTATGTTGCCATGAATTTATCATTGTCTTTCTTTCCCTGTTCTGCATCCAGCCAGCATCATTTGCCTCAGGCCCTCATAGAGGTCAGCATTATAGAAGGCAAGGTCATGCCAGGCTAGGGGTCTAAAATGATCATAGGTATAGCACACAGACAACCACCAAACTCAAGTCAGATGTGGTAAATGGTCGTCAAGGTAGAAAGCCCACTTACATAAAACTAGAACCAGATGTGGTAAATAGTTGTCAAGGTAGCAAGCACCGCCATGTTAGTACTAACATTAAACTGACCTTCCCAGTAAGACTTTAGCCACGTGTCTACAGACCATGAATGGGATGGTATAGTGGAACCATAAGACACAAACCAAAGAAAAGAACCTGCCAATGGCCACAAATGCATCTCTCCTCTGTGCCTGTGGACAGAACAGGTAATAAGTTGCTTTAGTGGAATAAAAAATAAACTGTTATATTGCACAACAAGTCATCTCCCTGAAATGGTAATTTCAGAAACTCAACTTCTAATTAAAGAAAATTCCAATCCTCATTAGACACATATGGAAGTTTTCTTTATGATCATTAGTTTCTCTATTAGAAACTCTCATCATTAGGAAAAAAATTTCTATTAGGAACTTTTTTTATTAGAAATTTGATGATTAGAAAAATTAGAAACTTTCTTTATTGGAAACTATGATCATTAAGTTTCTCCCTTGATATGGGTGGAGCCTTAATGGTTAAACCCCACCCCTTCACAGACAATCCATTTCATAAAGATGTGTGATGGCGCTTAAATGTATGGTGGTCACATGACTGACCTGCTGGAGGGTGTTGAAGTAGTCTAACATGAGCCGATCTATTCGTACTCTAACAGAGAGAGTACTGGACACTGTCCCTGCCCAATCACGTGCTACATGGGATGCATCGTACAGCTGGGTTACCTGGTGACGAAACCTGAGAGACAATAAAGAAACTAGTTTTACTAGTATTAAACTGCTCTGTACACCTGCTTAGTAATAAATATATAGAGTAAAATCCCCTCTATTCAAACCTCCTCAAACGAGTCCCTCTATTCCAACCTCCTGAAACGAGTCCCTCCATTCAAACACCCTGAAATGAGGACACCTCTGTATACAGTGACCTCCTGAAATGAGGACACCTCTAATATTAAGGACTTGGACTACTTCTAACAGTTAACCCCTTGAAATGAGCCAAGCCCTGAAGTGAAGTTCTAATACAAAGTTGCATATTCAAGTTCCACTAACACAGAGGTGACCTCATTATATAGGGGGTTGGAATAGAGGAGTTCCACTATATACAGAGGTGTCCTCATTTCAGGGTGTTGGAATAGAGGAGTTCCACTGTATAGAGGGGTGTCCTCATTTCAGGGGGTTGGAATAGAGGAGTTCCACTGTATAGAGAGGTGTCCTCATTTCAAGGGGTTGGAATAGAGGAGTTCCACTGTATACAGAGGTGTCCTCATTTCAGGGTGTTGGAATAGAGGAGTTCCACTGCATACAGAGGTGTCCTCATTTCACTGAGTGTGTTGCACTGTACATAGAGGTGTATTCAGGGCTGTTAGAGTATTATCAGCAAGTATCTCTTCAATGGATGTATATAATAGAATCTTCACCAGTGTTCTCCCCAGGATAGTTAAGGTATAGTGGGTACCTATGTCTTAAATGGACGTTTAATCTTCACCAGTGTTCTCCCCAGGATAGTTAAGGTATAGTGGGTCCCTATGTCTTCAATGGACGTTTAATCTTCACCAGTGTTCTCCACAGGATAGTTAAGGTATAGTGGGTCCCTATGTCTCTAATGGACGTTTAATCTTCACCAGTATGAACACTAATGATGATTATAGGTTTTAAAATGACCCCTTAGTTCTTTCTATTTTGGACACATAGGGACAAATTAAAGTGTCCTGATTAGAGGGACGACCTCATTTCAGGGGGTGAAGTTCTAATAATATTAATACACAAGCTGTTATTTGAGATATATCCAGTGTCAGATGTCATGTATATTATTCTACCTTCATATATCCTAGCACAAGGTTCCTCACCTTCATCTACTACATCCTTATGCAGACAGGATTCCTCAATACCGATGAATACTGTGGTCATGCCTGGACTATGAGCAATGGCACAGGTATGTTGACCTCCAGCTCCTCGTACGAATGCCTACAAGTGTCATACCCTTTACCCTATGTGGGAGGGTAAACAAAATAGATATTTACAAAACAGATGATTTAGTACTAGCTAAATAATAGTGGAATCTCTCTCTTTTAACTGCTCTCAAACGAGGACACCTCTATATAGAGTGGAGCCCCTCTATTACAAACTCCTCAAATGAGGACACACACCTCTATATACAGTAAAACCCTTCTATTACAAACACCTCCTTATTGAGGACACTTAGCCACATGGACAAGAAATATTTAGCTTCTTTGCCAAAGGATCACTCTTGGTCAGATAGCTACAGAGATCCAGGGAAGGGGTGCTGCATGGCCATAAGATGGAGGGTGTGGGAGGGGTGTAAGAAACATACAAGTTTATCAGAGAGTTTTGCCAAGGGGGGATGAATTCCAGGATGACACACCTCCTCTCTATACAGCCATGGTCTAGATCTAAGAGGTTAGAGATGTATAAAGTCAGAGTGAAGAATTCATCTGTCTGCTCTATGGAGGAAGTCATTACTTGGAGAGTCTGTTAGGAGAGGTTTCTCTCCTCAAGTCAACATATAAGTTTCTGTGGTTTAAATCAAGATGGAGGGCTTTAGTATTCTACTCACACACACTCTCAGAGTACACCTATTATTATTCCTCTTTGAAAATCACTTGAATTGATAAACACATCATAATATTAGGTAAAGTCAGTGGAAATATAAAGGACAGGTACACACATTAGTAAAATATAGTGCATGAGTACATGTGGATAGAGCTATACTTTATGATGATAGACATTAACATATTCATAATCTACATAACAAACATAGTGATAATGGTGGACAATGATACAGCTACACATGTACTAAAAACATTGAATACGGTTGTTATCAGAATCACACACATACACTACTCCACAGTTATCTACTGCTAGTCCAACAGGAATATTAAACTCTCCTGGACACCGCCCTTTTCTTCCAAATGATGTAACAAACTGACCCTCACAAGTAAACACAGAGACACGATCATTACTAAACTCATTAACATACACTACCAGCAGGACAACACAGTTCCCCCCTACCCTCACCATGCCTACCAAACATTCTTAAAAACTTCCCACTAGCTGTGAAGACTTGGATTCGATGGTTATTACTATCAGTTACGTACACATTCCCAGCGCTGTCACAGGCTATACTCCATGGATATTTAAACTGTCGCTTGCCACTGCCTTCCTTCCCAAAGGTGCTAGAGAAGGTGAGGTCAGAGTTCAGTACTTGTACATGATGATTAAAACGATCCACCACATATACCTTGTTGTTTATAGTATTGAATGTAACATCTGAAGGACTGTCAAACTGTAGAGGACCACTAGCTTTAGTACCGACTGCTGTGAGGAACTTGCCAGTTGTTGTAAACTTCTGAATGCGATGATTGTCTGTATCTGCCACTAGAATATTCCCCTCACTGTCTACTGTAACACCACGAGGCCACCATAACTGTCCATGACCAGAGCCTTCTGTGCCAAATGATTGAAGCTTCTTTCCACACTGACTAAATACAGAGACACAATGTCCATAATGTTCAGTTACCACTACCTCACCCCTCTCGTTCACTGCTACTCCATAAGGTCCCTTCACCCTGTCAATAGTTAGGATTGGATTGCCAAGCTTCTCTACTGGTAATTTCACTGCTACAGAAAATGGACTTCCTCTGATGTGTTGACCATCCACTTTCACATGGAGCAGATGCTTACCCTTTAATGCCGGCCGATATCCTATTTCGTACTGGTTCTCTTTTCTTCTCTCTACGTTGCCCACCACTCTGGAACCTGTTATCTCTGACACAAGCTCACACTCTAATGACTTGATGGGACGACTACAAGCTTCACAACTAAAATCCATAGTTTGTAAGATAGCTGTACACTTTTCTCCTACAACTGATGTCTCTAGACCTTTACCTGTAGCTTGGCACTGTGATGGATCGGGATCTCCTGCTGAATATACTTTCCCGTAATTACGAAAAGCTGTGGTAACATCTGGTGAGGAGAAAAATTTAATGTCGGCTTCTGTGTTTGGCTTCAAGGTGTCTGGTTGGAAAGGTGTGGTCAGTTCCTTAACTTGCTTCACTATGTTTCTCTTCATTGTCAGAACATCTCCTTGACTCCCTGTCTCTAAGCTTTTCCTAACAAAGTTGAGACAGCTGCTCACCTGTGCCTGGATGGTCTCCATCTCGTCCCTCTGGGTTGCTAGGCCTTTAAGCTTAGCCTGAGTTATTTTGTGTAAAACACTGATAAGTTCGGTCTTCCTAACATCCAGCAATTGGTGGAGTCCTCTTATGGCGTTGTATATGCTGTCTTCGATGACTTCTCGCTGATCAGACACTTCTCTGCAACGTGTGTCTAACTGTGCTAATGCTTTCTTCAATGTATTCAGTTTACCCTCCATTGGCTCTAGTGATGGTCTCACTTCTCCCTTGTACTTCTCGTATGCATTCTTGATCTCATCATAATCGTGGCCTTCATGCTTACCTCCTCTAAAAGCACATTTATAGCAGATCAGCTCCTCACATGTCTCACAGTAAAGCTCTCGTTCTTTATCGACATGTTCAAAACAGTTGGGAATGGTTTTCTTTGTTGATGAAGTGAGGGGCGTTGCTGAAACTTTTGACCCTTCTAAACTGACTGCTGTGTCTCTTTCTTTTACTAGATCTTCTCTAATTCGTAGGAATTTGTTGGTCTGAAATGCAGACTGAAGGCCTGCTACTCCGTTTGCTGGAACTAGTGTGGCCTGACGACAGATTGGGCAAGTTAGGGAGAGATCTCCCTGCTGGTCTCTCACAACAAGTTTAACAAGACATTTCCTGCAATAGGTGTGGAAGCATTGGAGTAGTTTGGGGTCATCATAGATATCAAGGCAGATGGAACAGTTCAGCTGCTCCTCCAGTCGCCTGATTGCTTCTCCAGCCATTATATAAACTCTTCAGTTACACCCCTTCTTCTTGGAACAATAAAATGCTGTTTGCTTCGTATATGGTTGACACGTGATCATGTGTGTATGCTATGAATATTATCACAACCACTAGATGGACCACAGCAATCATGTGTTGACTTAGTCCTCAACATCACATAACCCACTACTGCATACTGGATCTCTTAGCTATATAGAGACATCAAAGAGGGGAGCCTATTCTATTACAACTCCACAACACACATGGAATACAACAGAAGTCACTAACTCTCACACACAACCTCTATTTTTAGCCCTTACAATAGATATTAGTCCTTATGTGCTGGTTATGAAGAATTATTATAACAATATTCATAACCAGCCAGCACACATGATACACACATGGGTATGTATAATACTACACATGAGAGGTGTCTTATACATACCCATTTAAGAATCAAGAAGCTCTGAAGAGATAAACTCAGTTGGAATAGAGCAGTTCCACTGTATACAGAGATGTCCTCATTTCAGGGTGTTTGAATAGAGGAGTTCCACTGTATACAGAGGTGTCCTCATTTCAGGGGGTTGGACTAGAGGACGTTTCACTGTGTCCTCATTTCAAAGAGTTGAAATAGAGGAGTTCCACTGTATACAGAGGTATCCTCATTTCAGGGTGTTGGAATAAAGGAGTTCCACTGTATACAGAAGTGTCCTCATTTCAGGGTGTTGGAATAGAGGAGTTCCACTGTATACAGAGGTGTCCTCATTTCAGGGAGTTGGAATAGAGGAGTTCCACTGTATACAGAGGTGTCCTCATTTCAGGGAGTTGGAATAGAGGACGTTTCACTGTATACAGAAGTGTCCTCATTTCAGGCATAGGCAGTGGAACCATGAGGGCAGTGGGGCAGTGCCCCCATTCTAAAATCCTAACAATTGTACACAACAACATGGCCATACAAGAGGTAGTGCTAAGACCTGGTCCACTCCTGTATTTAATTAACAAGCCAGCTGATGATCATTCATGCTTGAAACACTAAATTAGTGCTGCTCTATTTTCATCACACCACTGCCACCAGTGAACACCTGTTTACAGTTTTATGACAAGTTGAAACATATCCCTGTTTAACTATGTCCAAAACAACATCATGTTATTACATACACATATTAAAAATAAACTTCCAAACACCTTCATAATCATCAAACTCTAAGAGACAAAATTATCTAGCAACACGATGAGATGGTAGGAGTGTGATTATCAGAGAGTGTGACACACTCAGATCTAGTTGACCTGCCTCCATACTCAAAATCATCTTCCTCTGCTCATGTCAGGGGGTTGGTATAGAGGAGTTCCACTGTATACAGAGGTGTCCTCATTAAAGGGTGTTGGAATAGAGGTGTATACAGGTGTCCTCATTTCAGGGTGTTGGAATAGAGGAGTCCTACTATATACAGAGGTGTCCTCATTTCAGGTTGTTGGAATAGAGTGGTTCCACTGTATCCACAAATACCAGAAGAAATAACTTGTGACCTGTTTAACTGCAGACCATACCAGCAATGTTACTAAGTTATGGTCACACCCAGCAATTAGAGAGAGTTATGGCCACACCCAGCATGAGAATTTAATTATGTGTTGATACAGACTTACAAGACAATACACATGTTCAGTTTCTATGGCAACCACAGATGATAAATCATGAGAGTGGGTTATATATATAGAACTACATCTCATCCATAGCAAGAGGAAGATAGATTATAGAGACAACAGAGTGAACCCTTCCCCCTACACACGGGCTACACAACTTGTGTTCATTCTACCCATCACCGGGTAAGTTACATGAAAGGAGAGATGTTTACTTACTGGGCATTCTAGTGCTACCATCCACAGATGTCGGCAGAGCAGCACTGCCTGTGGCAAAGTAGAGCAGTTGTTGTCTCTGAGTGTTGCTCATGTGACTAACAATATGCCAAAACATCCTACAGGAAATAAAGAGTTAAATTTCTATAATTTAACCCTTACTATATACTACTGTTATTAACTTACTTTTCAAAATGATCACACACTGTTCGTGAGCTACCATGGGTGTGGTTAAACCCGATGATGGATTTTAGTCTATTGAGAGTGATGTCAGCTGACCCACCCGACAATAGCAGCTGGAAATCCTACAAAACGAGGCATTATATGGTCAACGGTCAATTCAGTCCCTCCCACCTTCCTTAAACACTCCACTTCTAATTGCATCTGCTCTAATTATTATGTGATTCTAAATTATACACCCTTTGTTATTCTAAGTGACTCTCACTCATACAACTGCCACTACACCATTCTATTATATATGACCACAAGGCCACACCTACCTCAGCATTAAGTCCTGCTAGTAAGTCGTTTGGAATGACGTCATTCAGACATTGTTTCATGGCATTGACTCTTCCTGGACACACCCCACCATCATAAACATCGAATACAGCCTATGCACAGACATAGTAATGTTATTCAACAGACTGGAGACATCTCTCTCTCCCTCCCTCTCTCTCTCTCTCTCTCTCTCTCTGTGACAGACCAGTAACAAAACAAACCTGACGTATTCCTGGACTCGGCTGGTACTGACAGGAATCTTGGAACCACCTGGAATCAGTTCCACAAAAATTGGTTCCATAAATTTCTCAGGAAGAGGAGTCTAAGAGAAATCCCATTTTAAAATTCATTTCTTCTCAAGAGGATCTTTCCCTCACCTCGAAATAGGAGCAATATGTTGCCTTGAATTCGTCGTGGTATTTCTTTCCCTGTTCTGCATCCAGCATCATCTACCTCAGGCCCTCGTAGAGGTCAGCATTATAGAAGGCAAGGTCGTGCCAGGGTAGGGGTCTAATAGGCCCACAAAACCCTATGGTATCAGAGCCATATATGATAAAGGGTCGTCAAGGCAGAAAACACTACAGTGTTAGTACGTTAAACTGACCTTCCCAGTGAGTAAGACTTTAGCAACGTGTCTACAGACCATGAATGGGATGGTATAGTGGAACCATAGACACAAACCAGAGAACTGCCAATGGCCACAAATGCATCTCTCCTCTGTGCCTCATGTGGACAGAACATGTAGCGTAATTCTTCAATAATATCACCATCTGCATTTAGCAATTATCGCGCGCCCACGGAGGAGTAGAGTCTAAAAGGGGTTAATAATTCCGTTTATTAAGCAGCCCTAACACGGAGTAAGTGCAGCGAAATACCGTTTATTAGTTGCTTGCAAATCTTCAGAGCTTGTCAAGTAAGTTTTAGCTTCTTATCTAGACTTTTCAGCTAGTTTAGACTCGGTTTACTTGTTCTGTAGTGATGCCAAATAAGAAGAATCGAGGCTTTCGCTGCTGAGAGGCTTGGAGTGCCTCTGTCCACACTGAGAGACCGCTTCAATGGTAAAGTTATTCATGGAACTAATCCGGGCCCCAGGCCCTATCTCTCCAAAGTGAACTTGCCTCTTTTCTATTGGAATGTTCTAACATTGGCTACGGAAAGTTAAAGAGAGAAGATGTCAAGTGTATTGTTGAGTCATACTTGCTGAAGCATGCCAGAAGAATTTATTTTAAGCAACGGGTGGTGGACAAACTTTTTAGGAAGAAATCCTCAGCTAAGTCTTCGTTCAGGCGATGCAACAGCAAATGTTCAAATGGATTCTCTCAGCAAACATAACCTAGATCACTACTTTGGTTTGCTTAAGACTGAGTTTGACAAGTATGATTTCTATGCTCATCCTGAGGCCATATATAATATGGATGAAACGGGTGTTCCTCTTGAGCCACGGCCACCAAAGGTCATAGCAAGGAAGGGTCAGAAGAAAGTACAGTACAGGACTTCTGGAACTAAGTCACAGATTACAGTTATTGGGTGTGGCAGTGACTGGACAGAGCTTACCACCTTTCATCATATTTGCAGCAAAACAGATTAACCCTCGGTGGCATACAGATGAAGTGCCTGGCACCCGTTATGCTGTAAGTAACAATGGGTGGGTTGATCAGGAATTGTTCCATCATTGGTTGGATGAGCACTTTCTTTCCAATGCAACACCACATAGGCCTCTTTGCTTTTGTTGGACGGCCACAGCTCACGTTTTGAACCAACTTGTATTGAATATGCAAGGGGAAAAGGTGTAATAATTTTTTGTCTTCCCCCACATACTACACGAGTGTCAACCCCTTGATGTGAGCTTTTTTGGTGCCTTGAAGTCACAATGGCGACAAGAGTGCCACAAGTTTTATCGGAATAATCCTGGACTTGTCATCAGCAAGTTAAATTTCTGTTCAGTTTTTAAGACAGCATGGCTCATATCTATCATCTCTTCTAACATTTGTAATGGATTTAAGAAAACAGGAGTTTTCCCTTTTGATCCAGCAGCCATACAACCATCTTCTGATTCAGCAGGTGGGTATTAATTTTTGTAACCAACAGATATTTCATTAATAATCCCCCCTCCCCCCAACAACCCACTCATCCCTAATGTTAGAATGTGATGGAGAAAGTGGTGTAGATAATAAGCAAGGTGGCAGAGTCGAAGAATGTGATTTAAATTTTGAAGAATCCAGCTCTGACAGTGATTTTGACTTGGATGCAATGGATGGTGGTGATGATGATAACAATATTCATAACCAGCCAGCACACATGATACACACATGGGTATGTATAATACTCCACATGAGGTGCCATAAACGTGGATGGAATAAAAGTGTCCTAAACAATACCCATTTAAGGTGGGTGGAATAGAGGGGTCCTATACATACCCATTTAAGGTGGATGGAATAAAGGGGTCCTCCTATACATACCCATTTAAGGTGGGTGGAATAGAGGGGTCCTATACATACCCATTTAAGGTGGGTGGAATAGAGTAGTCCTATATATTTTACTTACTAGCAAGGAGTTTAGATAGATTAATTAATTAGACTGAATGATGTCCCACTCACTAGGAAAATCTGTCTCTTGTGGTAGTTTGACAGAGGATATAACATCAAGTCAACAAGTAGGAAGAACATTTTCTCTTGCCACCAGGCTGAAACTAAGCAAAGAAAAACAACAAAATGAAGTTGTCAGATTAACTTCTGCTCATAATTATTCTGATGATGATTTCTTGTACCCTCTCCTCTCCTGTGTTCTTCTATTTATATAACAGTTATCTCTACAATGTTAATGTCATGAGTCTGTCTGTCTCCTCTATTACAAACCTGGACACCATTATATATAGTGGAACTCCACTATTCCAACACCCTGAAATGAGGACACCTCTGTATACAGTGGAACTCCTCTATTTCAACACCCTGAAATGAGGACACCACTGTGTGTACAGTGAATCCCAACATAGCAGGACTAGAGAATATCACACAGCAGGACTCCTTGACAGTACGTAAGTAGAATCCTGATTTTAACAGAATTTCTAAATGTGTAGCTTTCTACAAGCCAGTACAAGTGGGAACTTTGACAGCATATCTTTACATTTGTCATATTACATTTCTTGGTTATATACATAATGTATGATAACGTCATACCCCTTTGATAATCTACCCTAAATAACACACACCTGTGTACCCCCTTGGTACAGTTCTGACTGTGGGCATGACTCTAGAGGATATTGAGATGTGAAGGAAGCCCATTTGTCTGGCTAAGTACCCTATTTCTTCCTGGTGTTGGGGAAACCTAAATTCATAAGTGCATAATAATCATTGTAGTGGGAACTTTAGCTACACAGTGGAACCTCTCTATATAGGACACATTAGAACAGTCCTTTATATAGATGTTGTCCTTAATTCATAGGTAATAGTACAGTGTGACCTCTCTATAAGGACACATTGGGACCTTGGAAATTGTATAAAGAGGTTGTCCTAATTCAGGAGGTAATAGTATAGAGTATAGTGTGATCATCTCTATAAAAGGACATGTTTGGGCCTTGGAAATGGATAAGGATAGTACTCACAGTTTATGGGGTAACTCCATTAAATAAAACTGGTAACCACTCACGTGTATTGAGTGCATCAGAACAACTGATAAACTTCCCACTCCTTTATTATAGACTCTCTGAAAATCACCTTTTAATTTCTCCATATCCAGCCTCTTCCATACATGAAGCTACACACACAGAGAGAGAGAAATCTAGGATCACACTAGACATGAATTCTATACAGCAAATAGTATTATTATAACTGACATATATAGAGTAAAACCTCTGATAAAGGACCTCTGAAATAATAACTCCTCTCTACAAAGGACCACTAAAAATACAATTTTAGCCTCTGAGATAAGGACAGACTCCCTACAAGGGACAGTGGACCTCATCCATTAACTATATATCTGCACTGGCATGCATAGCCATATATGCTATAGCCCGGCAGCACTGTAGTCTGTAGCACATGTGGTTGATGGAACTTTGTGTATGCTAGTAGTCTATAGCCTATTATGGCTGATTCTGAGGGTAGTTCTAGCTCCAGTGCTAGCTCTAGTGCTGATCACGATTCTGATGTCACTATCAAATGAAGATTATGCACTCATCTTACAGAGTTCAATCCTGACTGCATGTCATTTTTTTTTCTTTGTATGTAAAATGAATTTTTTGAGCATAATGTAAGCATAATAGGAGCTGGCACGAAAGCATAATAGGGTTTAAAAAAATAGCACTTGAGAATAGCATAATAGGCCAGAAAATTAACATAATGTCCCTAACAGGTAACAAGTATTTAGATAACAGCAGTATAGAATCAATCACACTTTAAAGTGACCTTATACCATCTTTGAGTCCCACACTAAAGAGAGTTGATGCATATTAGATGTGTATTATGTTAATACATAGTTCTGTTTCTGTTTAGCATAAGGACGGCCTCCTTACAAGGGACAGTAGACCTCATCCCAATGTGTCCTTTATTCAAGAAATTCCACTGTAGTACACATTTTATCTCTGTCTACAGATAGCAATATTGTAGTGTACTATGATGATGGGACAGTGGAGAGGCTGAGTACAACACAACATCTAAGCATCACCTCATACTATCACTAAGGGAGATGTCCACTAAAGATATAGAGAACACTATGCTTCAACTAATGTCATGAAATCACTGATAAGAAAACACCATGGCAACTGCATACTGTCAGAAGGTTTTCTCCCTAAATATGGTCCCCTCTCCCTCTTTCCTTCCCGACCCCTAACCCCACCTCCCCCTCCTTCAACACACCAGATCAAATATATTTGGCCTCATGACTGATTCCCAATATTATGTAGCAAATCTTCAAACGTCCTTTAGTCATCACAAGAACAATTCTCTCTCCCTTCATTCCAAGAGAGCATTGGTTGCTAAGGTACTGTATAGCAGGAAATTTTTAAGGGAAAATATCTTCGTGGTTTTTGTGGTTAGAATAAAACCACGAATGTTTTACCCACAAACTTTTAATTTTACAGTTTAATTGAGACGGCACTGAGCTGTAAACCAACAAATTTTCTTCCACGAATAAATTTCATTATTGATAACCATGAAGATATTTCCCCTCAAAAATTTCCCACTATACGGTAGTTCCCATGTGAGTCCAATCTATCATGGAGGAATCCAGGGGTTCATTCTGTGGAATTGGTGTGTTCAATACCTAGAGATATACAGAAAGGTCATGTGTACTATATAGAAACCCATTTTAGTGATCTTATTAGTATTGGGGGGATAAATTAGAGTGGAGTACATATTAGAGTGGAGTATATATTAGAGTGGAGTATATATTGGAGTGGAGTATATATTAGAGTGGAGTATATATTAGAGTGGAGTACATATTAGAGTGGAGTGATTAGAGTGGAGTATATATTAGAGTGGAGTACATATTAGAGTGGAGTGATTAGAGTGGAGTATATATTAGAGTGGAGTATATATTAGAGTGGAGTATATATTGGAGTGGAGTATATATTAGAGTGGAGTATATTA
Organism: Diacarnus erythraeanus; assembly: GCA_964016965.1. Classification (NCBI taxonomy): domain Eukaryota; kingdom Metazoa; phylum Porifera; class Demospongiae; order Poecilosclerida; family Podospongiidae; genus Diacarnus; species Diacarnus erythraeanus. Next base: position 478,361 of record OZ024682.1, read on the forward strand.
GAGTGGAGTATATATTAGAGTGGAGTATATATTAGAGTGGAGTATATATTGGAGTGGAGTATATATTAGAGTGGAGTATATATTAGACTGGAGTATATATTGGAGTGGAGTATATATTAGAGTGGAGTATATATTGGAGTGGAGTATATATTAGAGTGGAGTATATTAGAGTGGAGTATATATTAGAGTGGAGTATATATTGGAGTGGAGTATATATTAGAGTGGAGTATATTAGAGTGGAGTATATATTAGAGTGGAGTATATATTAGAGTGGAGTGTATATATTAGAGTGGAGTATATATTAGAGTGGATTATATAGTATATATTAGAGTGGAGTATATATTAGACTGGAGTATATATTGGAGTGGAGTATATATTAGAGTGGAGTATATATTAGAGTGGAGTATATATTAGACTGGAGTATATATTGGAGTGGAGTATATATTAGAGTGGAGTATATATTGGAGTGGAGTATATATTAGAGTGGAGTATATTAGAGTGGAGTATATATTAGAGTGGAGTATATATTGGAGTGGAGTATATATTAGAGTGGAGTATATTAGAGTGGAGTATATATTAGAGTGGAGTATATATTAGAGTGGAGTGTATATATTAGAGTGGAGTATATATTAGAGTGGATTATATAGTATATATTAGAGTGGAGTATATATTAGACTGGAGTATATATTGGAGTGGAGTATATATTAGAGTGGAGTATATATTAGAGTGGAGTATATTAGAGTGGAGAGTGGAGTGGAGTATATATTAGAGTGGAGTATATATTAGAGTGGAGTATATATTAGAGTGGAGTACATATTAGAGTGGAGTATATATTAGAGTGGAGTACATATTAGAGTGAAGTATATATTAGAGTGGAGTATATATTAGAGTGGAGTACATATTAGAGTGGAGTACATATCGGAGTGGAGTATATATTAGAGTGGAGTATATATTAGAGTGGAGTACATATTAGAGTGGAGTATATTAGAGTGGAGTATATATCAGAGTGGAGTATATATTAGAGTGGAGTACATATTAGAGTGGAGTATATATTAGAGTGGAGTGCATATTAGAGTGGAGTGCATATTAGAGTGGAGTACATATCAGAGTGGAGTATATATCAGAGTGGAGTATATATTAGAGTGGAGTACATAAGAGTGGAGTATATATTAGAGTGGAGTATATATTAGAGTAGGCTATTATATTAAGGTTTAGCCTGTCCGGGATTTGTCTTACTACTCGACTGCTATTCAATCCTCAGCATTAAAACAAAGGATCTACTTCAGAGTTATGAAATGTCTACTTCATGCCAGTATAATATTACCACTATTCTGGAATTCTTCTGTTAGGTGTGGAGCTATACATGTTGAATGAAAAAAAAAAAAAAAATGTTCTATTCTATCTAATACAGAGTAAAACTGAAACAAAAGATTAATTCCATCACATCTGGAGTCTGATCAGGAAGTCTGTGTGAGGTTACACTGTACATTCTATCGCACCATAGAATTTATTATACGTGGCAAGATTATCCAAGTTTGATGGAACCTTCTTTTGAATGGTAATAAGCACACAAGATAAACAGGTAAATTAGGGTTTAATCTAGAAGGACCCAGGGATCAGGGGAATCATCTATTATTTAGAGAGGACCATTAAAATTTACCTAATAACTCCCTCTAACTGTAATAATAGAAAAGTACATTCCAAGTACTGTAGATAGAATTCCAATTCCTCTGATGACTCCATGTTGGTAACAGGTGAGTGAAATAGGAGATGATTTTAGGTCTAGGTCAATACAATGATACCACGCCCCAAACCTCGCTATGCTTTCTCCATCCCACCAACAAGTGTTATATTGAAAACCTATACAGACCCATTATACTTGCTAGACTGTGGATTATACACAGGTACAGTAATAATTCTAAGAAAAATTATTCCTCTATCAGCTCTTAACTGGTGGCAGGTAAGTAAAACATTAGCTGATTCAGAAGTTAAGGACTATACACCACACCTCTTTCCCCATTATTCAGGGTAAAGGGTCGCTGAAGACTTAGCACCAAACAGCAACTTATTTCTAGTTGTCCGTGCAATTAGCTACATACACTTCAGGTTAACTAGTTACCTCCTGCACCATCCTTCCAACGGCTTCTCTCGGGGCGTCCTGATAGTTGTCTGCATCTTCTGAAAGTAATTTACGATTTCGTGACCCTAGCATTGCTATCCGGACACTCCGCGTAAGCGTCCGTAAAGGTGGCACCTCTATCAATAGAGAACCTGAACATTTTCAGAGCCAGAGTAGTTTAGCTAGTACACTATAACTCTCCTCACCGGAGTAAAGACACTGTCCATCTCCACGTTAGTCTAGCACGCGCGACCCCTTTGCACGCGAAATTCGGAAGGTCATGTGTAGGTCTTCATGATTTTGAACTCTAAACCTTTATCTCAATTCTTTTGCATTCTTTTGCATTATTATTGTTATTAAACAAACAAACAAACAAAAAAAGGTGTGTAGTACGTGTACGTACGTGCACGTGTGTCTAGTGACACTGACATCCAGTACCAGTTCTAAAAGAATGTAACGACTCCAATACTAGAAATAACAATTTAATAGTGATGATTCTACACCATATTATCATGATAACAGAAGTAAGAATAAATGTCAAAACTCCACCACCATTTCCTCTTCTTGGCTGACTTATCTTGGTCTGGCTTCTGTAACCCTTTCACAGGAACAGAAGTACCACATGATTGGCTGATGTTAGGTCCTTAAATAAAAATCATTTTTAAAATTCTATAAAGGACACACTTGATCTTGTAAATTATATTGTCCTATAGGACAGACTCTGAAGTATAAATACACTTGTAGCTATAAGAACACATTGAAAATGTCCACTCATAGGTATTACAACTTCAATATTATTATCACCTCAATTATCTAATTATCAGGACACAAATGTGTCCTATGTGAACCCCCTCTATTCCAACCCTCTCAGATGTATACAGTGGAACTCTTCTATTCCAGCCCTCTGAAATGCATACCTCTAATACAACCCAGAAAAGAAATGAAGACACCTCTGTATACAGTGACCACCTGAAATGAGCACACCTCTGTATTAAGGAGTTGGATAACTTGCATATTAACCCCTTGAAATGAGCCCAGCCCTTCATAAGACATTTTAATTTCTCCCAAGGTATCTGGAATAGAGAGGTTCTACTGTACCACTAGCACTATCAAAGAACTCCATGAGAAGTCAGATGGTTCATCACATACACACATAGTTGTATAGAATGACTCACTCACTGGAGTAATGACAGTAAGGTGACCGTCTCCTGCTCCTGGGTGGGTTGCTAAGGTCAAGGATCACATCACCCACGTTCAGGTTACCTTGGAGATGGCAAAACTAGAGGCGGCAAAATATTCTCTCTAAAGTAGTCACACGACATTTGGACTGCCCCAAAATGGACAGGAATATGGGGGGAGGGGGGGGGGGCATTGGCTAATAATTCCCTGTCAGGTCCAAACAGAGCACATGAGAAATCAAAACACTCATAGGAAAATCATTCCTATTTAGACTGATTGGAACCTCTCTATTCCAGACACCTTGAGACAAATTAAAGTGTTCTGATTAGAGAAGTGGACTCATTTCAGGTGGTGAAGTTCTAATACAAAGTTGCATAATCAAGTTCTTCTAACACAGAGGTGACTTCATTATATAGGGTGTTAGAATAGAGGAGTTTCACAGTATACAGAGGTAGGAAGTTGGAATGGATACTGGGTATAGTGGGTCCCTATGTCTTCAATGGACATTTAATCTTCACCAGTGTTCTCCCAAGGATAGCTAAGGTATAGTGTGTCCCTATGTCTTCAATGGACATTTAATCTTCACCAGTGTTCTCCCCAGGATAGTTAAGGTATAGTGGGTCCCTATATCTTAAATGGACGTTTAATCTTCACCAGTGCTCTCCCCAGGATAGTTAAGGTATAGTGGGTCCCTATGTCTTCAATGGACGTTTAATTTTCACCAGTGTTCTCCCCAGGATAGCTAAGATATAGTGTGTCCCTATGTCTTCAATGGACATTTAATCTTCACCAGTGTTCTCCCCAGGATAGTTAAGGTATAGTGGATCCCTATGTCTTAAATGGACGTTTAATCTTCACCAGTGTTCTCCCCAGGATAGTTAAGGTATAGTGGGTCCCTATGTCTTCAGTGGGCGTTTTATCTTCACCAGTATGAACACTAATGATGATTATAGGTTTTAAAATGACCCCTTAGTTCTTTCTATTTTGGACACATAGTGACAAATTAAAGTGTCCTGATTAGAGGGACGACCTCATTTCAGGGGGTGGAGTTCTAACAATATTAATACACAAGCTGTTATTTGGGATATATCCAATGTCAGATGTCATGTATATTATTCTACCTTCATATATCCTAGCACAAGGTTCCTCACCTTCATCTACTACATCCTTATGCAGACAGGATTCCTCAATACCAATGAATACTGTGGTCATGCCTGGACTATGAGCAATGGCACAGATATGTTGACCTCCAGCTCCTCGTACGAATGCCTACAAGTGTCATACCCTTTACCCTATGTGGTAAACAAGATAGATATTTACAAAACAGATGATTTAGTACTAGCTAAATAATAGTGGAATCTCTCTCTTTTAACTGCTCTCAAACGAGGACACCTCTATATAGAGTGGAGCCCCTCTATTACAAACTCCTCAAATGAGGACACACACCTCTATATACAGTAAAACCCTTCTATTACAAACACCTCCTTATTGAGGACACTTAGCCACATGGACAAGAAATATTTAGCTTCTTTGCCAAAGGATCACTCTTGGTCAGATAGCTACAGAGATCCAGGGAAGGGGTGCTGCATGGCCATAAGATGGAGGGTGTGGGAGGGATGTAAGAAACATACAAGTTTATCAGAGAGTTTTGCCAAGGGGGGATGAATTCCAGGATGACACACCTCCTCTCTATACAGCCATGGTCTAGATCTAAGAGGTTAGAGATGTATAAAGTCAGAGTGAAGAATTCATCTGTCTGCTCTATGGAGGAAGTCATTACTTGGAGAGTCTGTTAGGAGAGGTTTCTCTCCTCAAGTCAACATATAAGTTCCTGTGGTTTAAATCAAGATGGAGGGCTTTAGTATTCTACTCACACACACTCTCAGAGTACACCTATTATTATTCCTCTTTGAAAATCACTTGAATTGATAAACACATCATAATATTAGGTAAAGTCGGTGGAAATATAAAGGACAGGTACACACATTAGTAAAATATAGTGCATGAGTACATGTGGATAGAGCTATACTTTATGATGATAGACATTAACATATTCATAATCTACATGACAAACATAGTGATAATGGTGGACAATGATACAGCTACACATGTACTAAAAACATTGAATACAGTTGTTACCACAATCACACACATACACTACTCCACAGTTATCTACTGCTAGTCCAATAGGACGAGTAAACTCTCCTGGACCCACCCCCCAACTGCCAAATGATGTAACAAACTGACCCTTACAGGTAAACACAGAGACACGCCCATTATAAATCTCACTAACATACACTATATCATTAGTGTCCACTGTAATACCAGCAGGACAATACAGTTCCTCCCTACCATCACCACGCCTACCAAACATCCTCAAAAACTTCCCACCAGCTGTGAAGACTTGGATGCGATGGTTATTACTATCAGTTACGTACACATTCCCAGTGCTGTCACAGGCTATACTCCATGGAAGATTAAACTGTCCCTTGCCACTGCCTTCCTTCCCAAAGGTGCTGGAGAAGGTGAGGTCAGAGTTCAGTACTTGTACACGATGATTAGAAAATTCTACCACATATACCTTGTTGTTTGTAGCATTGAATGTAACATCTGAAGGATAATTAAACTGTAGAGGACCACTACCTTTAGTACCAACTGCTGTGAGGAACTCGCCAGTTGTTGTAAACTTCTGAATGCGATGATTGTCTGTATCTGTCACTAGAATATTCCCCTCACTGTCTACTGTAACACCTTGAGGACACTTAAACTGTCCATGACCAGAGCCTTCTGTGCCAAATGATCGAAGCTTCTTTCCGCACTGACTTAATACAGAGACACAATGTCCACTAAGTTCAGTTACCACTACCTCACCCCTCTGGTTCACTGTTACTCCCCAAGGTCCATTCACCCAGTCTATAGTTAGGATTGGATTGCCAAGCTTCTCTACTGGTAATTTCACTGCTACAGAAAATGGACTTCCTCTGATGTGTTGGCCATCCACTTTCACGTGCAACTGGTGCTTACCCTTTACTGTCGGCCGATATCCTATTTCGTACTGGTTCTCTTTTCTTCTCTCTACGTTGCCAATCACTCTGGAACCTGTTATCTCCGACACAAGCTCACACTCTAATGACTTGATGGGACGACTACAAAGTTCGCTACTAAAATCCATAGTTTGTAAGATAGCTGTAGACTTTTCTCCTACAACTGCTGTATCAAGACCTTTACCTGTAGCTTGGCACTGTGATGGATCGGGATCGGGATCTCCTGATAAATATACTTTCCCGTAATTACGACAAGTCGTGGTAACATCTGGTGAGGAGAAAAATTTAATGTCGGCGTCTGTGTTTGGCTTCAAGGTGTCTGGTTGGAAAGGTGTGGTCAGTTCCTTCACTTGCTTCACTATGTTTCTCTTCATTGTCAGCACATCTCCTTGACTCTCTGTCTGTAAGCTTTTCCTAACAAAGTCGAGACAGCTGCTCAGCTGTGCCTGGATGGTCTCCATCTCGTCCCTCTGGGTTGCTAGGCCTTTCAGCTTAGCCTGAGTTATTTGGTGTAAAACACTGATAAGTTCTGTCTTCCTAACATCCAGCAATTGGTGGAGTCCTCTGATGGCGTTGTGTATGCTGTCTTCGATGACTTCTCGCTGATCAGACACTTCTCCTCTACGTGTGTCTAACTGTGCTAACGCTTTCTTCAGTGTATTCAGTTTACCCTCCATTGGCTCCAGTGATGGTGTCACTTCTCCCTTGTACTTCTCGTATGCATTATTGATCTCGTCATAATCGTGGCTGTGATGCTTACCTCCTTTAAGAGCACATTTCCAACAGATCAGCTCCTCACATGTCTCACAGTAAAGCTCTCGTTCTTTATCGACATGTTCAAAACAGTTGGGAATGGTTTTCTTTGTTGATGAAGTGAGGGGCGTTGCTGAAACTTTTGACACTTCTAAACTGACTGATGTGTCTCTTTCTTTTACTAGATCTTCTCTAATTCGTAGGAATTCGTTGGTCTGAAATGCAGACTGAAGGCCTGCTACTCCGTTTGCTGGAACTAGTGTGGCCTGACGACAGATTGGGCAAGTTAGGGAGAGATCTCCCTGCTGGTCTCTCACAACAAGTTTAACAAGACATTTCCTGCAATAGGTGTGGAAGCATTGGAGTAGTTTGGGGTCATCATAGATATCAAGGCAGATGGAACAGTTCAGCTGCTCCTCCAGTCGCCTGATTGCTTCTCCAGACATTATATAAACTCTTCAGTTACACCCCTTCTTCTTGGAACAATAAAATGCTGTTTGCTTCGTATATGGTTGACACGTGATCATGTGTGTATGCTATGAATATTATCACAACCACTAGATGGACCACAGCAATCATGTGTTGACTTAGTCCTCAACATCACATAACCCACTACTGCATACTGGATCTCTTAGCTATATAGAGACATCAAAGAGGGGAGCCTATTCTATTACAACTCCACAACACACATGGAATACAACAGAAGTCACTAACTCTCACACACAACCTCTATTTTTAGCCCTTACAATAGATATTAGTCCTTATGTGCTGGTTATGAAGAATTATTATAACAATATTCATAACCAGCCAGCACACATGATACACACATGGGTATGTATAATACTACACATGAGAGGTGTCTTATACATACCCATTTAAGAATCAAGAAGCTCTGAAGAGATAAACTCAGTTGGAATAGAGGAGTTCCACTGTATACAAAGGTATCCTCATTTCAGGGTGTTGGAATAGAGGAGTTCCACTGTATACAGGGGTGTCCTCATTTCAGGGGGTTGGACTAGAGGACGTTTCACTGTATATAGAAGTGTCCTCATTTCAAAGAGTTGAAATAGAGGAGTTCCACTGTATACAGAGGTATCCTCATTTCAGGGTGTTGGAATAAAGGAGTTCCACTGTATACAGAAGTGTCCTCATTTCAGGGTGTTGGAATAGAGGAGTTCCACTGTATACAGAGGTGTCCTCATTTCAGGGAGTTGGAATAGAGGAGTTCCACTGTATACAGAGGTGTCCTCATTTCAGGGAGTTGGAATAGAGGACGTTTCACTGTATACAGAAGTGTCCTCATTTCAAAGAGTTGAAATAGAGGAGTTCCACTGTATACAGAAGTGTCCTCATTTCAGGCATAGGCAGTGGAACCATGAGGGCAGTGGGGCAGTGCCCCCATTCTAAAATCCTAACAATTGTACACAACAACATGGCCATACAAGAGGTAGTGCTAAGACCTGGTCCACTCCTGTATTTAATTAACAAGCCAGCTGATGATCATTCATGCTTGAAACACTAAATTAGTGCTGCTCTATTTTCATCACACCACTGCCACCAGTGAACACCTGTTTACAGTTTTATGACAAGTTGAAACATATCCCTGTTTAACTATGTCCAAAACAACATCATACACATATTAAAAATAAACTCCCAAACACCTTCATAATCATCAAACTCGAAGAGACAAAATTATCTAGCAACAAGATGAGATGGTAGGAGTGTGATTATCAGAGAGTGTGACACACTCAGATCTAGTTGACCTGCCTCCATACTCAAAATCATCTTCCTCTGCTCATGTCAGGGGGTTGGAATAGAGGAGTTCCACTGTATACAGAGGTGTCCTCATTAAAGGGTGTTGGAATAGAGGTGTATACAGAGGTGTCCTCATTTCAGGGTGTTGGAATAGAGGAGTTCTACTATATACAGAGGTGTCCTCATTTCAGGTTGTTGGAATAGAGTGGTTCCACTGTATCCACAAATACCAGAAGAAATAACTTGTGACCTGTTTAACTACAGACCATACCAGCAATGTTACTAAGTTATGGCCACACCCAGCAATTAGAGAGAGTACACCCAGCAATTAGAGAGAGTTATGGCCACACCCAGCATGAGAATTTAATTATGTGTTGATACAGACTTCCAAGACAATACACATGTTCAGTTTCTATGGCAACCACAGATGATAAATCATGAGAGTGGGTTATATATATAGAACTACATCTCATCCATAGCAAGAGGAAGATAGATTATAGAGACAACAGAGTGAACCCTTCCCCCTACACACGGGCTACACAACTTGTGTTCATTCTACCCATCACCGGGTAAGTTACATGAAAGGAGAGATGTTTACTTACTGGACATTCTAGTGCTACTATCCACAGATGTCGGCAGAGCAGCACTGCCTGTGGCAAAGTAGAGCAGTTGTTGTCTCTGAGTGTTGCTCATGTGACTAACAATATGCCAAAACATCCTACAGGAAATAAAGAGTTAAATTTCTATAATTTAACCCTTACTATATACTACTGTTATTAACTTACTTTTCAAAGATCACACACTGTTCGTGAGCTACCATGGGTGTGGTTAAACCCGATGATGGATTTTAGTCTATTGAGAGTGATGTCAGCTGACCCACCCGACAATAGCAGCTGGAAATCCTACAAAACAAGGCATTATATGGTCAACGGTCAATTCAGTCCCTCCCACCTTCCTTAAACACTCCACTTCTAATTGCATCTGCTCTAATTATTATGTGATTCTAAATTATACACCCTTTGTTATTCTAAGTGACTCACTCATACAACTGCCACTACACCATTCTATTATATATGACCACAAGGCCACACCTACCTCAGCATTAAGTCCTGCTAGTAAGTCGTTTGGAATGACGTCATTCAGACATTGTTTCATGGCATTGACTCTTCCTGGACACACCCCACCATCATAAACATCGAATACAGCCTATGCACAGACATAGTAATGTTATTCAACAGACTGGAGACATCTCTCTCTCCCTCTCTCTCTCTCTCTCTCTCTCTCTCTCTCTCTGTGACAGACCAGTAACAAAACAAACCTGACGTATTCCTGGACTCGGCTGGTACTGACAGGAATCCTGGAATAAGTTCCACAAAAATTGGTTCCATAAATTTCTCAGGAAGAGGAGTCTAAGAGAAATCCCATTTTAAAATTCATTTCTTCTCAAGAGGATCTTTCCCTCACCTCGAAATAGGAGCAATATGTTGCCTTGAATTTGTCGTGGTATTTCTTTCCCTGTTCTGCATCCAGCATCATCTACCTCAGGCCCTCGTAGAGGTCAGCATTATAGAAGGCAAGGTCATGCCAGGCTAGGGGTCTAATAGGCCCACAAAACCCTATGGTATCAGAGCCATATATGATAAAGGGTCGTCAAGGCAGAAAACACTACAGTGTTAGTACGTTAAACTGACCTTCCCAGTGAGTAAGACTTTAGCAACGTGTCTACAGACCATGAATGGGATGGTATAGTGGAACCATAGACACAAACCAGAGAACTGCCAATGGCCACAAATGCATCTCTCCTCTGTGCCTCATGTGGACAGAACATGTAGCGTAATTCTTCAATAATATCACCATCTGCATTCATTAGCAATTATCGCGCGCCCACGGAGGAGTAGAGTCTAAAAGGGGTTAATAATTCCGTTTATTAAGCAGCCCTAACACGGAGTAAGTGCAGCGAAATACCGTTTATTAGTTGCTTGCAAATCTTCAGAGCTTGTCAAGTAAGTTTTAGCTTCTTATCTAGACTTTTCAGCTAGTTTAGACTCGGTTTACTTGTTCTGTAGTGATGCCAAATAAGAAGAATCGAGGCTTTCGCTGCTGAGAGGCTTGGAGTGCCTCTGTCCACACTGAGAGACCGCTTCAATGGTAAAGTTATTCATGGAACTAATCCGGGCCCCAGGCCCTATCTCTCCAAAGTGAACTTGCCTCTTTTCTATTGGAATGTTCTAACATTGGCTACGGAAAGTTAAGGAGAGAAGATGTCAAGTGTATTGTTGAGTCATACTTGCTGAAGCATGCCAGAAGAATTTATTTTAAGCAACGGGTGGTGGACAAACTTTTTAGGAAGAAATCCTCAGCTAAGTCTTCGTTCAGGCGATGCAACAGCAAATGTTCAAATGGATTCTCTCAGCAAACATAACCTAGATCACTACTTTGGTTTGCTTAAGACTGAGTTTGACAAGTATGATTTCTATGCTCATCCTGAGGCCATATATAATATGGATGAAACGGGTGTTCCTCTTGAGCCACGGCCACCAAAGGTCATAGCAAGGAAGGGTCAGAAGAAAGTACAGTACAGGACTTCTGGAACTAAGTCACAGATTACAGTTATTGGGTGTGGCAGTGACTGGACAGAGCTTACCACCTTTCATCGTATTTGCAGCAAAACAGATTAACCCTCGGTGGCATACAGATGAAGTGCCTGGCACCCGTTATGCTGTGAGTGACAATGGGTGGGTTGATCAGGAATTGTTCCATCATTGGTTGGATGAGCACTTTCTTTCCAATGCAACACCACATAGGCCTCTTTTGCTTTTGTTGGACGGCCACAGCTCACATTTTGAACCAACTTGTATTGAATATGCAAGGGGAAAAGGTGTAATAATTTTTTGTCTGCTCCCACATACTACACACGAGTGTCAACCCCTTGATGTGAGCTTTTTTGGTGCCTTGAAGTCACGATGGCGACAAGAGTGCCACAAGTTTTATCGGAATAATCCTGGACTTGTCATCAGCAAGTTAAATTTCTGTTCAGTTTTTAAGACAGCATGGCTCATATCTATCATCCCTTCTAATGGATTTAAGTTTTCCCTTTTAATCCAGCAGCCATACAACCATCTTCTGATTCAGCAGGTGGGTATTAATTTTTGTAACCAACAGATATTTCATTAATAATCCCCCCTCCCCCCACCCCAACAACCCACTCATCCCTAATGTTAGAATGTGATGGAGAAAATGGTGTAGATAATAAGCAAGGTGGCAGAGTCGAAGAATGTGATTCAAATTTTGAATAATCCAGCTCTGATAGTGATTTTGACTTGGATGCAATGGATGGTGATGATGATGATGACATTTACAATAGAGGAGGAGCTGTTATTCACTTGGAGGTTTTATGACTTGCCAGATGCAAGGTATGATTCTTGGTTAAAACTGAATCATCCTGATGCTGAAGTTGTTATGGTTCCTGACAGTGCTTGTGTGAGCCCTCTTTTTTCTGATCCCAATTCAAGCTTCGATTCATGTGAGGAGAATCCACTGAACATTTCTGATGGAACCTCCTATGTAGTTTATTCTGGCTTTACCCCTTCGACCACAGGACCGTCTGCCTCCTCCAGCCGTCCCAACAATGCTGCTTCCACCCCTCTGACCACAGGTCCATCTGCCTCCTCCGGCTGTCTCAACAATGCTGCCTCCACCCCTCCATCTACGATCCTCCAGCTATCCCATTAATGTTGCCACCACTCCTCCGACCACAGGACTATCCACCTCATCCAGTTGTCCCAGCAATGCTGCCTCCACCCCTACAACAACCTCATGTGGTATGACCCCTGTTGGTAGTGGTTCCTCCAGTTCTGGTAACAGTACACTGGCAAAGGAAACCTCCCCCTTGTCAAATTTTCTGGTATTCCCAGTTTCATCTTCATCAGAAAAACCAAAGAAAACAGGGAAAGCTAGAGTACTTACAAGTGATGAGTGTTTGAAGATTTTGAAGGAGAAAGAAAGAATGAAACAAGAGGAAGCTGAAGGAAAAGCTAAACATCATGAAGAGAGATTGAAAAAGAAAAGATTGAGAGAAGAAGCAAGAAACAAAGTTGAAGAAATAGCCAGGAAGAAAGCTGAAAGGGAAGCAGCAAAGGCAGCTAAAGAGGCTGAAAAGATAGCTAGACAAGCAGCAAAGGCAGCAGAAAGAGCAGCTAAAGGAGCAGCAAGAAAAGTAAGTGAAAGGAAACAAACTAGAGCTGGGAACAAAAGAAAGGCAAGTGGTGGAGAGAGCGGATCCCCTAAGAAGAAACAAAGTAATGTTGATGTGACTATTTACGGATGTGTGTTGTGTCTGCTTTGGGAGTTATGAGGACGATGCTGGAACTGATACAGTGCAGATGTGGCAGGTGGATCCATGAAGACTGTGTAGATTATGAGGATTCAAGCCCTGAAGGTGGATTGTGCCCATTGTGTTGACTGTGACTTTATTTTATTTTATTTTATTTTATTTCAAAATATCTTTTTTTCTATACAATAAGAGTTGAATAAAATTTTTATGGTAAAGGGTCATGGATATAATGAACAGCATCATATACTTGTCTAGTTCTAGTTTATTACCATGATGATCCAATCCAAGCTTGAATACCGACAGGTGATAATAGTAGTATTGAATGTCGATAGCGATGCGGTAATGAAGTAGCTACTGCGATAATCGAGTTGCTGTTGACTTCAACTTACCTGCTTATAGTATGCTGGGTTTTTTGGGGACAGCAAATCAGCTTGGCATCAGTTATGTAGCAGAAGCACCTATCAAAGATTGGAGTTGTCTTGAACAACCTAGAACAAAGGCATGATACCCCTAAGTCTAAAGGGGCAAAATCGGGTGATAATTGAGTTCTTACGCTAATAAGTTGATTTAATCTTGTGTGGAATGACAAATTAACTGTTACAAGCCATCTTCCTGAAACATTCTTATATAATGGTAATTTTCAGAAACCCTAAAAGAAAATTTCAAACCCCATATGGAAGTTTTATTTAGGATCATTGGTCTTCTCTATTAGAAACTCTGATCATTAGAAAAATTTCTATTAGAAACTTTCTTTATTAGATGTTTTGAGGTGGCACCTGGAGTTTCTTGTAATTAGAATCACTACTCAAAGAAAGAAATAATTTGTCAGCACATCCTTTCCTTCTTTCTTACCTTCGTTGTGTTGGCTCGAGATGGACTGCTGACAAGATGAGGATTAAAGGGATGTGGTGAAAACAAGCTGCTCTGTTCAGGTTGCTTCCCTGGTTCATGGAAAAACAGGCCTAACTGGTTCAGTGGGCTCTTGCTCATGTCACTGGACTTGAGTTCATTGGAAAGATAAGCAAAGAATCCTCGATTAACCCCCGGCCCAGACCCATCTTCTCCATCAAATTTCACTCGGACATTTATGTAGTGAAAATGAGTTAACTGCAATAATATAGGAATTATTTCATTTTAAGTTCCTCCCTTGATATGGGTGGAGCTTTAATGGTTAAACCCCACCACTTCACGGACAATCCATTTGATGAAGATTGGAATGGAGCTTAAATGTATGATGGTCACATGACTGACCTGCTGGAGGGTGTTGAAGGAGTCTAACATGAGCCGATTTCTTCATACTCTAACAGAGAGAGTACTGGACACTGTCCCTGCCCTATCACGTGCTACATGGGATGCATCGTACAGCTGGGTTACTGCTTACCGCTGACTGCATGTAGAGGCCACTGGCAGGGAATCCACATTACGACTGCCTATCACGTCCAGAGTTATAGCCACACCTGTCAATTAGAGAGAGTTCACAGTACAATATCAGATGACCCCATAACTGGTTATGGCCACACCTAGCAACTAACTACACCTAGACCCACCTACCAATCAATTGACCACACCCAGCAATTAGAGAGAGTTATGGCCACACCTAGCATGAAGTGAACACTTTCTACTGTACCACTAGCACTACCAAAGAATTACATGAGAAGTCAGATTACATAGACACATAGTTGTATAGAATGGTTCACTCACTGGAGTAATGACAGTAAGGTCCTGCTCCTGGGCGAGTTGTTAAGGATCACATCACCCACATTCAGGTTACCTTGGAGATGGCAAAGCTAGATGCGGCAAAATAAACAGTAATATTCTCTCTAAAGTAGTCACATGACATTACCTACCATTGGACTGCTTCCTTGCATGGCCCCCAGATGAACAGGAATATGGGGTGAGGGGGGTGGGGCATTGGCTACTAATCCCCTGTCAGGTCCAAACAGAGCACATCAGAAATCAAGGGGTGGGAGGAATAAATGTGAAAAATGACATTTTTTACATTGTTTTTTAATTTTATCATACACTAACCTTACCTATGTAGAATTAGTATACCAAGTTTTAACTCAATTGAACACTCTACAGTCAAGTTATGAGGAGTTTCCTACACTCCCTTCATTAAACTGTGGCCAGAAATCTGGGAGAAGACGACAAGAACTTGTGAAGGTTACTCCACCCCTCCCCACACACACACCCTTACCCCCTTAGAAACCCTACAGCCATGTACAGGTGAAGTGATAGCCATAAGAGTGATGTTACTCTGTTGTCACTGGACCACATACTTTATGTTGTTTTTATAGGACTTTCTAAAACCAGCTGGATCTGCTTGCATTTTCCCCATTTTTCTCATTCTGTCTTCACCCCTACCCTATGATTTATATATCATTAGAAAGCCCATTCTTTTGGCTACATCACAGCAAGCTTCTTTTTATCAATATTCATGTGTGTGTTGTACAAAGTGTATTTTATGTGACCTCTACAAACAAATTTTTTGCCCTTACAATAGCAATTTGATTATTTACTACACAGTACAGCTAATCTGTTAAATCTGCTTGCAGTGCTGTTCTGCTATCATTAGTCTGACCACTTAACAGCCACTCAGCTGTCTCTAGGGTCAAGCACATTATGCTAATTTTCCAGCTTATGCTATTCTCAAGTGCTATATTTTTAAACCCTATTATGCTTTCGTGCCAGCTCCTATTATGTTTACATTATGCTTAAAAAATTTATCTTACATACAAAAACAGTCGGGATTGAACTCTGTTGAATGATGCCTCTACATAATCTTCAAGAGAATTCATCTGTTGTTCATTGATAGTGACATCAGAATCAAGATCAGCACTAGAGCTACCACTGGAACTAGAACTACTCTCAGAATCAGCCATAATAGGTCCACTAAATACCTCAACCTGATGTGCTAGCCCTAGCCCTAGGACCAAAGTAAATGTATCATCAGAAAGTTCATTGTAAGAGTAGCATTTTGGTACCAAAACAAAGTTCATAGAACATAGCACAGTGAAGTTATTTTATGTAATGTAAACATTGTCAAGAACATTTATTCCCCGTGGGAAATCGGGAGGGGGGGGGGGGGGGGAGGTATAGTGGATCCCTATATCTTCAATGGACGTTTAATCTTCACCAGTGTTCTCCCAAGGATAGTTAAGGTATAGTGGGTCCCTATGTCTTCGATGGACATTTAATCCTCACCAGTGTTCTCCCCAGGATAGTTAAGGTATAGTGGATCCCTATGTCTTCAATGGATGTTTAATCTTCACCAGTGTTCTCCCCAGGATAGTTAAGGTATAGTGGATCCCTATGTCTTCAATGGATGTTTAATCTTCACCAGTGTTCTCCCAAGGTATAGTGTGTCCCTATGTCTTCAATGGACATTTAATCTTCACCAGTGTTCTCCCCAGGATAGTTAAGGTATAGTGGGTCTCTATGTCTTCAATGGACGTTTAATCTTCACCAATATGAACACTAATGATGATTATAGGTTTTAAAATGATCCCTTAGTTCTTTCTATTTTGGACACATAGGGACAAATTAAAGTGTCCTGATTAGAGGGATGACCTCATTTCAGGGGGTGAAGTTCTAATAATATTAATACACAAGCTGTTATTTGGGATATATCCAGTGTCAGATGTCATGTATATTATTCTACCTTCATATATCCTAGCACAAGGTTCCTCACCTTCATCTACTACATCCTTATGCACACAGGATTCCTCAATACCGATGAATACTGTGGTCATGCCTGGACTGTAAGCAATGGCACAGGTATGTTGACCTCCAGCTCCTCTAACGAATGCCTACAAGTGTCGTATACCCTTTACCCTATATGGGATGGTAAACAAAATAGATATTTACAAAACAGATGATTTAGTACTAGCTAAATAATAGTGGAATCTCTCTCTTTTAACTGCTCTCAAACGAGGACACCTCTATATAGAGTGGAGCCCCTCTATTACAAACTCCTCAAATGAGGACACACACCTCTATATACAGTAAAATCCTTCTATTCCAAACACCTCCTTATTGAGGACACTTAGCCACATGGACAAGAAATATTTAGCTTCTTTGCCAAAGGATCACTCTCAGTCAGATATCTACAGAGATCCAGGGAAGGGGTGCTGCATGGCCATAAGATGGAGGGTGTGGGAGGGGTGTAAGAAACATACAAGTTTATCAGAGAGTTTTGCCAAGGGGGGATGAATTCCAGGATGACACACCTCTCTATACAGCCATGGTCTAGATCTAAGAGGTTAGAGATGTATAAAGTCAGAGTGAAGAATTCATCTGTCTGCTCTATGGAGGAAGTCATTACTTGGAGAGTCTGTTAGGAGGTTTATCTCCTCAAGTCAACATATAAGTTCCTGTGGTTTAAATCAAGATGGAGGGCTTTAGTATTCTACTCACACACACTCTCAGAGTACACCTATTATTATTCCTCTTTGAAAATCACTTGAATTGATAAACACATCATAATATTAGGTAAAGTCAGTGGAAATATAAAGGACAGGTACACACATTAGTAAAATATAGTGCATGAGTACATGTGGATAGAGCTATACTTTATGATGATAGACATCAACATATTCATAATCTGCATGACAAACATAGTGATAATGGTGGACAATGATACAGGTACACATGTACTAAAAACATTGAATACGATTGTTATCATCATCACACACATACACTACTCCACAGTTATCTACTGCTAGTCCAACAGGACAATTAAACTTTCCTGGACCCACCCCCCAATTGCCAAATGATGTAATAAACTGACCCTCACAGGTAAACACAGAGACACGCTCATTATTAAACTCACTAACATACATTATATCATTAGTGTCCACTGTAATACCAGCAGGATAATTCAGTTCCCAACTACCCTTACCATATCTACCAAACATCCTCAAAAACTTCCCACCAGCTGTGAAGACTTGGATGCGATGGTTATTACTATCAGTTACGTACACATTCCCAGTGCTGTCACAGGCTATACTCCATGGATATTTAAACTGTCCTTTGCCACTGCCTTCCTTCCCAAAGGTGCTGGAGAAGGTGAGGTCAGAGTTCAGTACTTGTACACGATTATTCAAATAATCCACGACATATAACTTGTTGTTTGTAGTATTGAATGTAACATCAAAAGGAAGATTAAACTGTAGAGGACCACTACCTTTAGTACCGACTGCTGTGAGGAACTCACCAGTTGTTGTAAACTTCTGAATGCGATGATTGTCTGTATCTGTCACTAGAATATTCCCCTCACTGTCTACTGTAACACCTTGAGGACACTTAAACTGTCCATGACCAGAGCCATGTGTGCCAAATGATTGAAGCTTCTTTCCACACTGATTAAATACAGAGACACAATGTCCACTATATTCAGTTACAACTACCTCCCCCCTCTGGTTCACTGCTACTCCCCAAGGTCCCTTCACCCCGTCAATAGTTAGGATTGGATTGCCAAGCTTCTCTACTGGTAATTTCACTGCTACAGAAAATGGACTTCCTCTGATGTGTTGGCCCTCTACTTTCACGTGCAACTGGTGCTTACCCATCACTGTTGGCCGATATCCTATTTCGTACTGGTTCTCTTTTCTTCTCTCTACGTTGCCCATCACTCTGGAACCTGTTATCTCCGACACAAGCTCACACTCTAATGACTTGATGGGACGACTACAAGGTTCACTACTAGAATCCATAGTTTGTAAGATAGCTGTAGACTTTTCTCTTACAACTGCTGTCTCAAGACCTTTACCTGTAGCTTGGCACTGTGATGGATCGGGATCTCCTGATGAATATACTTTCCCGTAATGACGACAAGCTGTGGTAACATCTGGTGAGGAGAAAAATTTAATGTCGGCTTCTGTGCTTGGCTTCAAGGTTTCTGGTTGGAAAGGTGTGGTCAGTTCCTTAACTTGCTTCACTATGTTTCTCTTCATTGTCAGCACATCTCCTTGACTCTCTGTCTCTAAGCTTTTCCTAACAAAGTTGAGACAGCTGCTCAGCTGTGCCTGGATGGTCTCCATCTCGTCCCTCTGGGTTGCTAGGTCTTTTAGCTTAGCCTGAGTTATTTGGTGTAAAACACTGATAAGTTCGGTCTTCCTAACATCCAGCAATTGGTGGAGTCCTCTTATGGCGTCATGTATGCTGTCTTCAATGACTTCTCGCTGATCAGACACTTCTATGCTACGTGTGTCTAACTGTGCTAACACTTTCTTCACTACATTCAGTTTACCCTCCATTGGCTCCAGTGATGGTGTCACTTCTCCCTTGTACTTCTCATATGCATTATTGATCTCGTCATAATCGTGGCTGTGGTGCTTACCTCCTTTAAGAGCACATTTATAGCAGATCAGCACTTCACACGTCTCACAATAATACTCTCTTTCTTTATCGACATGTTCAAAACAGTTGGGAATGGTTTTCTTTGTTGATGAAGTGAGGGGTGTTGCTGAAACTTTTGACCCTTCTAAACTGACTGCTGTGTCTCTTTCTTTTACTAGATCTTCTCTAATTCGTAAGAATTCGTTGGTCTGAAATGCAGACTGAAGGCCTGCTACTCCATTGGCTGGAACTGGTGTGGCCTGACGACAGATTGGGCAAGTTAGGGAGAGATCTCCCTGCTTGTCTCTCACAACAAGTTTAACAAGACATTTCCTGCAATAGGTGTGGAAGCATTGGAGTAGTTTGGGATCATCATAGTTATCAAGGTAGATGGAACAGTTCAGCTGCTCCTCCAGTCGCCTGATTGCTTCTCCAGCCATTATATAAACTCTTCAGTTACACCTCTTCTTCTTGGAACAATAAAATGTTGTTTGCTTGGTATACGGTTGACACATGGTAATGTGTGTCAATTATCAAAACCACTAGATGGACCACAGCAATGATGTGTTGACTTAGTCCTCAACATCACACAACCCACTACTGCATACTGGATCTCTTAGCTATATAGAGACATTAACACTTACAGGACCACCGTCACAACGTGACATTAATTTTTCAATGTTACGGACAGAGCAAGTAAGTGCTATATAAATTATATACTAGAGACAACTTCTTGTATTAACCACGAACTAACTAGCCATATTATCTAAAGTAGTAATAGATAGTTGTCTGACTACAACTGACAGCTGCTATTAAGCCACACCAAGTATCGTTAACACATTAAAACTTACAATGAGCTTGTCACGCTTGCGTGACAATTGCCTTATTTAATTATGCATGTGTCATGTATATGTGACAATTGTCTGCTCATACTAAAAACTAATTAAATTGCCAGTCCGGGTAAGGGTTAAAGAGGAGAGCCTATTCTATTACAACTCCACAACACACATGGAATACAACAGAAGTCACTAACTCTCACACACAACCTCTATTTTTAGCCCTTACAATAGATATTAGTCCTTATGTGCTGGTTATGAAGAATTATTATAACAATATTCATAACCAGCCAGCACACATGATACACACATGGGTATGTATAATACTACACATGAGAGGTGTCTTATACATACCCATTTAAGAATCAAGAAGCTCTGAAGAGCTAAACTCAGTTGGAATAGAGCAGTTCCACTGTATATAGAGGGTCCTCTTAGAATAGAGGAATTCCACTGTATACAGAGGTGTCCTCATTGGAATAGAAGAGTTCCACTGTATACAGAGGTGACCTCATTTCAGGGGTTGGAATAGAGAATGTATACCAGAGGAAATAACTTGTGACCTATTTAACCTTTATTCTGCATGAGACCATACTGGCGATGTTTCTATGCCAACACAGTTGACATAATCTATGTCAGGACAGTGCATATCACAAGTGTCTGGCAATATCAAAGTCAGAACTTGTATCAATGCTGGAAGTAAGTCTACACACAACACCATACTTAAAATTGAATCAAGTATGGAATTCTTGAGTGTTTGGAATTGTTTATAGAAAGTGGACATTGAAACTCACCTGTTTATTAGCAAAAACTGTTAACATTGACTTCTTTACCTATCCGGATACAAAACATGCTGAATCAGCAATCATAACCAGTTAGGTCATGCTAGCCACCTTTATCCAAAATGGGAAGGGTCTGTTGGTGGCACTGGCTGGACAGGAAGGGTCTGTTGGTGGCACTGGCTGGACAGGAAGGGTCTGTTGGTGGCAGTGGCTGGGCAGGAAGGGTCTGTTGGTGGCACTGGCTGGACAGGAAGGGTCTGTTGGTGGCACTGGCTGGACAGGAAGGGTCTGTTGGTGGCAGTGGCTGGGCAGGAAGGGTCTGTTGGTGGCACTGGCTGGACAGGAAGGGTCTGTTGGTGGCACTGGCTGGACAGGAAGGGTCTGTTGGTGGCAGTGGCTGGGCAGGAAGGGTCTGTTGGTGGCACTGGCTGGACAGGAAGGGTCTGTTGGTGGCACTGGCTGGACAGGAAGGGTCTGTTGGTGGCACTGGCTGGACAGGAAGGGTCTGTTGGTGGCACTGGCTGGACAGGAAGGGTCTGTTGGTGGCACTGGCTGGACAGGAAGGGTCTGTTGATAGTACTGGCTGGGCAGGAAGGGTCTGTTGGTGGCACTGGCTGGACAGGAAGTGTCTGTTGGTGGTACTGGCTGGACAGGAAGGGTCTGTTGGTGGTACTGGCTGGGCAGGAAGGGTCTGTTGATAGTACTGGCTGGGCAGGAAGGGTCTGTTGGTGGCACTGGCTGGACAGGAAGGGTCTGTTGGCGGCACTGGCTGGACAGGAAGGGTCTGTTGGTGGCACTGGCTGGACAGGAAGGGTCTGTTGATAGTACTGGCTGGGCAGGAAGGGTCTGTTGGTGGCACTGGCTGGACAGGAAGTGTCTGTTGGTGGTACTGGCTGGACAGGAAGGGTCTGTTGGTGGCACTGGCTGGGCAGGAAGGGTCTGTTGGTGGCACTGGCTGGACAGGAAGGACAGAGGTTTACAACTTTTATAGCAGAGGATTTAGTAATAGTGCTTATTCATTTGCTATAAAGATGCCAATATAATATATATATAACTATCATGACAGCTGTAAGGTTATTGGACTATTCACACCTTTATTATTATTGTTGTTGTTGTTGTTGTTGTTTTTCCAGGATATTGAAGGAGCTATGAGTCCATCAGAGATTTTTAATGCCCTCCGGGTTGTCTAGCTTGAAGAGCCGAAATATTCAAGACATCGATAAGCAACAAAGGGGGAGGGTCTGGAGGAAGCTATGGAATGGTTAGTCATAATCATTTTATTACTGAGGGGATGGAACATATCTTACCTCTCACGAGTGAAATTATCCTCCACATACAACACACACACCTCCTCTCTGCAGGTTAGTGAATGCGTTGAAAGGTAATATCATCACTATAGTAACAATCACTCCAAATGAACATTGCTATGACAACTTAAGCTTTATCTGGTAAAGGGTTTTTGAGGTCACATTAATTTTTTATGAAACTAATGCATTGCGAAACCATGATGAAAGCCTTTCTCCAAATATCGAGGAAGATGGACACCAGAATATAAGTTTCCTATAGAGTTTCCAAGATTGCTAAAAAATTCTTTCACCAAACCAACCATTAATTGGAGAATTGGAGAAGCAGATCAAATGAATGGAAGAAACATTGGTGGCAGCCAACTGTTGAACTCTCTTAAGAAGATAAGTATTATAGACTGTTAATATCCTCCTTTAGCTTATATCACAGCTTCACACCTCTTTGGCATATTATAGATATGTAATGTAGGGAAGTTGTCCCATGCATTATAGAGACTGCCTCTCAAGGTTCACATGTAACATTCAGATAGATTACATCTGTATCTAGCCCCAGCTCCAGCCCCCAGCCCCAGCCCCAGCCCATAGCAATAATACAATTGACAATGAAAAGTAGTCCAAAGTTCAAGAGATTTCCTTTCATGAACAATGCTCCCTATAATTTTGGCTGCACAGATGGTCTATAGGGTTCAGATCAGGTGACTCTGCGGGTCTATAGGGTTCGGATCAGGTGACTCTGCGGGTCTATAGGGTTCAGATCAGGTGACTCTGCGGGTCTATGGGGTTCGGATCAGGTGACTCTGCGGGCCACTCTTAAAACATCTACTTCTTGCTCCTCAAACCATTAAGTGTGAATTGTGACCTGTGGCATGAAAAATCCAGCTAAGATGGAAGAGAGAGCAGAATGACTGCTTGGAATCATGGAACTCTACAAAGGCTGATGTATCTCCTCCATGATTCAGTCTTGTGGTAATGAAATTCTTCACCTGACCTTCCTTCTTATCCCATCACTTCTATGAATCTGATTCATCACTGAATAGTAACCTTTGACCACTCATTTGGACCCCATACATGTGCATTCAAGTCAACAAGCTAGCTTTCTTGTAGACATCTGTAAGGGGTGGTGACTTCCTGGGCTTACGGCCTTAAAAAAAAACAGCTTCTCTCAATCATCTTTGGACAGTGGATAATGACATTACCTCTGGCATCTGATCGACATATTGTAGTATATCCAATAATAATAATAATAATAATAATAATATTGTTGTATAATTAAAAGTGATAGTATTAAAAAGAGAGAGAGAGGAGATATTATTATACTATTGATACAGTTAGTGTTATTATTCTGACCATGCACACACCATCTCCACACAGAGAGAGAGGGTGAAGAATGAATGGGTGTGGTTTACCCTAGACCATATATCTGACACTGAATAGCCTGAAGCAGTTTCTTCTTTAGGATGTGGTAGGAAGGATAAAGAGGAATGCACATTCGCTGACTGCATGTAGAGGCCACTGGCAGGGAATCCACATTACGACTGCCTATCACATCCAGAGTTATAGCCACGCCTATCAATTAAACAGAGTTCACAGTACAATATCAGATGACCCCATACCTAATTATAGCCACACCTAGCAACTAACTACACCTAGACCCACTTACCAATCAATTGACCACGCCTAGCAATTAGAGAGAGTAATGGCCACACTCAGCAATTACAAGAGGGCTACACCTAGCAATTAGAGAGTTATGGCCACACCCAGCAATTAGAGAGGAATTCTGTGTTGAAACAGACTTCCTAAACAAGGCACATGTTCAGTTTCTATGGCAACCACAGATGATAAATTGTGAGAGTGGGTTATAGCTACGTCTCATCCATAGCAAGAGGAAGATAGATTATACAGACAACAGAGTGAACCCTTCCCCTGACACACGGACTACACAAACCGATAAAATTACACAAACTTGTGTTCATTCTACCCATCACCGGGTAAGTTACATGAAAGGAGAGATGTTTACTTACTGGGCATTCTAGTGCTACTATCCACAGATGCCGGTAGAGCAGCACTTCCTGTGGCAAAGTAGAGCAGTTGTTGTCTCTGAGTGTTGCTCATGTGACTCACGATACGCCAAAACATCCTATAGGAAATAAAGAGTTAAATTTCTATAATTTAACCCTTACTATTATACTACTGTTATCCTACAGGAAATAAAGAGTTAAATTTCTATAATTTAACCCTAACTATATACTACTGTTATTAACTTACTTTTCAAAACGATCACACACTGTTCGTGAGCTACCGTGGGTGTGGTTAAACCCGATGATGGATTTTAGTCTATGGAGGGTGATGTCAGCTGACCCACCCGACAATAGCAGCTGGAAATCCTACAAAATGAGGCATTATCTCGGTCAACGGTCAATTCAGTCCCTCCCATCTTCCTTAAACACTTCAATTGTATCTGCTCTAATTATTATGTGATTCTAAATTATACACCTTTTGTTACTCTAAGTGACTCGATCATACAACTGCCACTACACCATTCTATTATATACAACCACAAGGACACACCCACCTCAGCATTAAGTCCTGCTAGTAAGTCATTTGGAATGACGTCATTCAGACCTTGTTTCATGGCATTGAGCTCTTCCTGGACACACCCCACCATCATAAACATCGAATACAGCCTATGCACAGACATAGTAATGTCATTCAACAGACTGGAGGCATCTGTGTGCGTGTGTGTGTGTGTGTGTGTGTGCGTGCGTGTGTGTGTGGGTGTGCAACAAACCTGACATATTCCTGGACTCGGCTGGCACTGACAGGAATCTTGGAACCACCTGGAATCAGTTCCACAAGAATTGGTTCCATAAACTTCCCGGGAAGAGGAGCCTAAGAGAAATCCCATTTTTAAAATAGTATATAATACTCCATTCCTTCTCAAGAGCATCTTTCCCTTACCTCAAAATAGGAGCAGTATGTTGCCATGAATTCGTCATCGTCTTTCTTTCCCTGCTCTGCATCCAGCATCATCTGCCTCAGGCCCTCGTAGAGGTCAGCATTATAGAAGGCAAGGTCATGCCAGGCTAGGGGTCTAAAATAATCATGGGTATAACACACACCCAACAGAGCCCGATATGGTAAAGAGTCGTCAAGATAGACAGCACTACAGTACATTAAACTGACCTTCCCAGTAAGACTTTAGCCACATGTCTACAGACCATGAATGGGATGGTATAGTGAAACCATAGACACAAACCAAAGAACCTGCCAATGGCCACAAATGCATCTCTCCTCTGTGCCTGTGGACAGAACATGTGCACAAATCATCTCCCAGAAACGGTATTTTAGAAACCCCACTTCTATTTAAAAGAAAATTCCAATCCCATTAGACACATATGGAAGTTTTCTTTATGATCATTAGTTTCTCTTTTAGAAACTAATGATCATAAAGAATGAAACTTTCTTTATTGGAAACTATGATCATTAACTTTCTATTAGAAACTTTAGTTATTAGATGTTTTGAGGTGGCCCCTGGAGTTTCTTGTAATTAGAATCACTACTCAAAGAAAGAAATAATTTGTCAGCACATCCTTTCCTTCTTTCTTACCTTCGTTGTGTTGGCTCGAGACGGACTGCTGACAAGATGAGGATTAAAGGGGTGTGGCGAAAACAAGCCACTCTGTTCAGGTTGCTTTCCTGGTTCATGGAAAAACAGGCCTAACCGGTTCAGTGGGCTCTTGCTCATGTCACTGGACTTGAGTTCATTGGAAAGAGAAGCAAAGAATCCTCGATTAACCCCCGGCCCAGACCCATCTTCTCCATCAAATTTCACTCGGACATTCGTGTAGTGAAAATGAGTTAACTGCAATAATATAGGAATCATTTCATTTTAAGTTCCTCCCTTGATATGGGTGCAGCTATAAAGGTTAAACTCAACCCTTCATGGACATAAGATGCGGGGTGGATGATAGTCACATGACTGACCTGCTGGAGGGTGTTGAGGGAGTCTAACATGAGCCGATCTCTTCGTACTCTTACAGAGAGAGTACTAGATACTGTCCCTGCCCAATCACGTGCTACATGGGATGCATCGTACAGCTGGGTTACCTGGTGACGAAACCTGAGAGGCAATAAAGAAACATGTTTTACTAGTATTAAACCTGCTCTGTACACCTGCTTAGCAATAAATATATAGAGTAAAATCCCCTCTATTCCAACCTCCTGAAACGAGTCCCTCTATTCAAACACCCTGAAACGAGGACACCTCTGTATACAGTGGAACTAATTCCCAGAAATGAGGACACTCCTCAATAAAAAGGTATGTGGTTCTGTGGTACACTAACACCTACCTGGCCATTCGACTAGCAAATCCGGCTCGAGCATTGAGGAAGTTAGATCTCTCATTTCCTGGTCCTTCAGCTAAAAAGATGTGGGCAAAAACACTGATGGCCGAATGCCATCGCTGATGAGCATGGTCCGAAGACCACATCATGACGAGGGTGGAGCTAGATGGAGAAAAAGGGGAGGGGTAAAGAAAGAAAGGTCATAGCAAGGGGTCAGAGATCAATAATTAATGTTTACCTATCTCCTTCACTAGATAAATGTTTTCTTTTTCTTCCTTTTCTAACTCCTTTCCCACTTCCTCCCTCTCGCTGAGGCTTGTTGGGACTTGCTGCACCATCAGAGGAGGAGTCCTTGCTGGCAGCAGACCCAACTCCAAACAGAACCTCCTTCCTGGCAAATGGCTTTAGGAGATGAGGACGATTAGCCAGAGGGTATTCTTCGTTGAGGGGACGTGAAAAACTTTCTACTTGCTTCCCCCACTGATTGGGAGGTCCTACGAGTTCAGGGTTCTCGAGAGCCAAACTAGCCCCGCCTCCCTGTCCGAAAAATTGGTCATTTGACATTTGAATGTTCACTTCCTTATCATTTGACACTGTCACAGACTCACTACGCTCAAAAAACCTGGAACTGGATTTGGGTGACATGGAAGTGAGCTTCGAGGATTCTTTTGGTTCCAGTTTCTGTTTCTTTGACGTGTTGCTCTCATCAAGATTAAGGGAAGAGGGCCTAGAAGAATCTGATTGGTCGGATTGGATTACTGGAATAAGGCCCTTAGGCCAATGATTGAGTGTATAGAGGAGTCCATCCAATACATACACCACATGCTCATAACTGTAGGTCAAAGTTCATGTAATAAAGGTCAAAGTTTAAGCAGTAAAAGACCAGTGTCCTCATAAAGCCATGCCCCAAAATTAGTATGTAATCCCACCCACTCACTCTATAACTCACCCATAGAGGTCCAGTACAGGGAGACAGTCTCGGTCCTCATGGTCCCTCGTTCTGAGAAGAGAAGAGACGTACTCTCCAGGGGTGGACCCGACAAAGCTTCGTGAGGCACGTGAATGTACAGGTCTGGAACTGGTGGCACTCGGACTATTCCCTCCTCGCAAAGATACAACATGACGCTAAATAAGAAAAAATAAAAGAATCCTTCATCACTGCCCAAAGACGTGTTTTTAACCTGATAGAGGGAGGGATCACCACCCACCTGGACATCAAAGAGTTTTCCTTGGAGGAGCTGTCCTTCTGCCATGTCCAAGACTTGAGCAGCCCACCTCCAGGTCTGTTCCAGTGTCTGGACAGTGCTGGCTATGAGTTGGCGCTGTAGGGAAGGAGGTATGTGGAGAGAAGGCTGGATAGGAAGAAGAGAGGAGAGGTTGAGAGTAAAGAGAGGTCTGTGAGTTCACTATAATCATACAGTAGACGATTCTGTCTTCACCTACCCACCCACTGCTCATGCTTGAGCAGTCACTATACACGTTCACTACCTCTACCAAAAATACTACTCAAAATAATACAAAGCATATGTTCACGCATGCATGTTATGTGCATGTGTGTTGTGTGCATGTGCATGTATATGTGTGTTGTGTGCATGTGCGTGTATATGTGTGTTGTGTGCATGTGTTTGAGTATGTGTGTTATATGTGTGTGTATACGTGTGTGTTGTGTGCATGTGTTTGAGCATGTGTGTATGCGTGTGTGTATATGTGCATGTATGTGTGTTGTGTTTGAGCATTATGTGATTTGTTTGAGCATGTTATGTGTATATATGTATGTGTTGATGAAACATTAAGTCCAGATCTGTGGACCTTACCTCAGAGAGCTGCTGGTTGGCTAGTTTGTGTGAAATATCCACCAAATCTTTCACAAAGCGAGCAAAAGTCCTCGCCAGGAAACCAGCTCCAAATCGAATACTGGGGATGTTAGCGAGGGGTATAGGTGGCTCGTGGGTTGGGTTAAACTGGAGAGTGAGAGAATGAGGATTGTCTAATAGTATATAATACACTATAGGAAATATGCAATAACCCCCTCCATACTTACAATAACCTCCTTCATACTTAATTATGCCAAAAAATCAAAACAAAATCAACAAAAAACTGTACTTTCAGTTATGCAATAACCCCCTTTGCACTCACCATTATTAACCCCCTTTGCACTCACCATTATTAATAACCCCCTTTGCACTCACCATTATTAATAACCCCCTTTGCATTTACCATTATTAATAACCCCCTTTGCATTCACCATTATTAATAACCCCCTTGCATTCACCATTATTAATAACCACCTTTGCATTCATCATTATTAATAACCCCCTTTGCATTCACCATTATTAATAACCACCTTTGCACTCACCATTAGTAATAACCCCCTTTGCACTCACTGTTATTGGAGCAGTGATGGAATTAGGTGAAGAGGGTCGTCCAGCAGTCCCCGCCCCACTCTCCCCTATTCTCCGCCCATCAAGTGCCCATGCAAATGGATAAATTGTGTCAAGATTATCATCCTCAGTGCCACCTCCTCCCCATTCAAGGTAGTCATGTCCAATCGGGTGATACCCTTCTCCCTCAGAGCTGGAGGAGGAGTCTAGATCCAGGAAGACCTCGTTGTGAATGTTGGTGGAGTAGGGAGGAGAGGTGGGATCAATGGGGAATGGGAGAGTGGGTGTGTTGAGTTGGGAGGGGCCACTTGTATGTGTACTTCCTGTAGTGAATATATTTCAAGGAGGCTAGTAAATATTTAGAGGAGACACTTCACTGTAAACAAGTGACATGGAAACCGTTTCTAAAGGAGAGATAAACTTTAGAAGGAATTCAGCACACCTACTTACTGTCGGTCAGTCCGCCTTCCATGTTTTGTTCCAGTTCTTCGTCCGAGCTTTCTTCATGGACACTGTTGTTGAGGGCCGAGGAAGCAGTCAGTCTGGTTGAACCCACCAGACCAGCTTCACTGTCCAAGAACTGTGGCCTCAGGAACAACCCCTCAATAGGAAGAGAGCTATGTAGCAACAAGAACATGTAAATAATTCAACAGGTAAAATATATCTCTAGGAATGGTAGGCATGACAACAGGTATTAGGCATGACAATAGCTGTGGGCACGGTAGGCATGACAACATAACTGTAGACCTGGTAAAATATAACCATTGGCATGGTAGGCATGACAATGGGTAAAAATAGACATGACAACAGGTGACTATGGGCATGGTAGGCATGACGACGGCTGAAATTTCCATGAGTTAAAGTTTTCACTAAAAGGTAACATGGAACCAATGAAAATATACCAAATGAAAATTACCCAATACATGGTATCCCCTTACCTGTTCTTGATTCCAAGTGAACCAGTGCCTTTGGCCACCCGAACATGCAGCTGTCTCATGAGGGACTGACTTTGTCCTTCCAACTGGCCGCCTGCTCGACTGGAGGTCAGGCTGGTGTAAGTGGCACTGGTGTACCCACGGCTGTTGGTCTGGTAATCAGAAACCACAGAACTAGCTCCCAGGGGCTTGGAGATGCTGAGCCGAATAGGATAGGAACAAGTCTCGGCAGCCTGAGAGAGAAAATAGACTGCAAGCCACGAGAACTTCTTAATGACAGCACTAAAATGGAGGACATGAAACATCGAGTATTCAGTGGAACCTCTCTATAAAGGACACATTGGGACCTTGGAAACTGTCCTTTATATAGAAGTTGTCCTTAATTCAGAGGTAATAGTACAGTGGAACCTCTCTATAGAGGACACATTGGGACCTTGGAAACTGTCCTTTATATAGAGGTTGTCCTTAATTCAGAGGTAACAGTACAGTGGAACCTCTCTATAAAGGACACATTGGGACCTTGGAAACTGTCCTTTATATAGAGGTTGTCCTTAATTCAGAGGTAACAGTACAGTGGAACCTCTCTATAGAGGACACATTGGGACCTTGGAAACTGTCCTTTATATAGAGGTTGTTCTTAATTCAGAGGTAATAGTACGGTAGAACCTCTCTATAGAGGACACATTGGGACCTTGGAAACTGTCCTTTATGTAGAGGTTATCCTTAATTCAGAGGTAATAGTACAGTGGAACCTCTCTATAGAGGACACATTGGGACCTTGGAAACTGTCCTTTATATAGAAGTTGTCCTTAATTCAGAGGTAACAGTACAGTGGAACCTCTCTATAAAGGACACATTGGGACCTTGGAAACTATCCTTTATATAGAGGTTGTCCTTAATTCAGAGGTAACAGTACAGTGGAACCTCTCTATAAAGGACATATTGGGACCTTGGAGACTGTCCTTTATATAGAGGTTGTCCTTAATTCAGAGGTAATATATAAAGGACAAATTGGGATCTGTCCTCTTTAGTACCAGATATAAGTTTGGACAGAATGATTCTGGCTTCTGAAAATATGAAGGAGATATTTACATGGTACTTGAAGTGATGGAGATTTTCCTGTTTGACTGCAAGGAGCTCCCTCCTCCTCCTCCTCCATGGCCACGCCTCCTACCATGTCTGTTGGAACCATTCCCACTTATGTTCACCTCCGAACCATCTGAAATAGAAGTGAAAAAACATGACAAAAAAAGCAATAAACAACAAAGATAGAAAAACAACAAAAACAAACAAAGATGGAAAACATTGTAAACAAACAAGCTAACAAAACCAAAAAAAAATGAAAACAAAAGAGAAAGACTGGCAGACAGACCTGTTCCTCTCGCTGCCTGCTGCCTCGCCTGTTGCATCTCCAGAAATCTGTTCTTCACTCGGCTGTGTTCAAGAGCAAGTACTCTCACCACAGAACTGAGGAACCTTCGGCCAACCAGAAATGCCACACCCACCTCACCCATGGCTATGAACCTAGAGATCACCTCTGGATCACCATAATCAATGTCCTGGAGCAGGTTGGAGGAGAGAAAGGTTGAATCTTGTTGCGTTTTGTTAATAGCCGAATTTAACTTATGGATGATGGTGTCCACAAAGTTATTCAACATTCTCTCGGAGCAGTTCATGAAAAGGTTAGTGGTGAAGCTATCAAGCCGATGAACAGAGGAGACCTGACATTGGGACTGAAGGGAGAGGGTGGAGCCTGATGAATGGTGCCAAGAGGAAGGGTCAGAGTTGATCCTGGACTTGTGATGCGAACTGGAGGGGTCACAGCTGGGATCAAAACCGAGCACAGTTGTGGCAACAGAAGGCCAGTTGGAGAATATTGATTCTATGATGTCATTAGGATAAGATTTCAATTTGGAAGCATGGCTATTCGCAGAATGAGATGATGATATCTGTAGAGACTCCAAGTTCAGTGATGATCCTTTACCAAATTGGAGTGGTCCCTGCAAGACCGGAGTGGCCATTGATTCACTGCTCGTTCTACCAAGAGAGGAAGCGGCTGACAGAGGGGGTGGAGCTGAAGACAGGCCTGAACTGGGAATGTGTTGGACATTTTCTGCTACCACTTTGTTTACTCTCTCCAGGACTTTCTGCTCTATCTCCTGAGCAGCTGATTCAAACGCATTCTCTACAGCCATCCGAACATGGTCAGTCAATGTTGTCACCAGACTATCCTCCCCATTCCCTTCTCCTCCCACCACACCCATGCCACTCCCCTCACTGACAGTGACTCGAAAGAGGTTTTTGGAGATGGAATTGATGATATTGGAGGTACCAGTTGGCGAAGGAGCACAATCCATGTCCTGGGAAGAGGCGTTGTCAGTGGGCGTGACTAGCTGAGGTACCTGTGCTGCCTGGACATCCACCTGGTCCGCATGTTCCCCTAAAGACACGTATGGCATAATGGACAAACTCATTCTGGTACTGGAATCAGGATCCTGCATGGAACTCGAATTGTCATCTAGTTTGGAATTGGAGTCTCTCTTTAAGATGGTGTCAGATGACTTGCTACTAGTCTTCCCTCTGGCATAGTTTGGTATCACAGTGATTACAGCACACTCCTCACCGTCACAAACCTTTTCAGGGTGGGCATTATTTGGAGATAAATTAACAGCGGTATTTACATCAGATTTCTGGTCTGACGAAGAAAGTGCTAAGAGTTTCTCAATGCAGTGAGGATTATGGACAAGGGAGGCAAGAGGAGTCTCACCAGCCAAGTCGAGGGAGGTAACAAGATCCTGGTAGGATAGGAGACTTTGTAGGAGCCCACGAGCCACTTCAGAGCTAGATAACTATAAAAGAAAGGGGTTAATTAGCTCTTGGAGCTTGGAGAACACAAGGGGTTGCTGAGCTAATAAG
Organism: Diacarnus erythraeanus; assembly: GCA_964016965.1. NCBI lineage: Eukaryota > Metazoa > Porifera > Demospongiae > Poecilosclerida > Podospongiidae > Diacarnus > Diacarnus erythraeanus. The sequence goes on from OZ024682.1 coordinate 511,377, forward strand.
GGGTTAATTAAAGGGGTTAATTAAAGGGGTTAATTGGGTATTTGGAGCAAAAGGGACTAATTAGCTACTTGGAGCTAATAAGAAGTTAATGGAAGAGGTTAATTGGTTAATTAGCTACTTGGAGCTGGCTAACAAAGGAGGAAGGGGTTAATGAGCTCTTTGGAGCTGAATAACAAAGGAGGAAGGGGTTAGTGAGCTCTTTGGACTAAGGAGGAAAGAAAATACCCACTTTGTGCAGAGAATTCTTGTGTTTAACTGTTCCCTTGCTACTTCCTCCAGTGGCCACACCTCCCATAAACTCATAAATGGACCCCACATTGACGGGTGCTCGAAGGTCTCTCTCAGGTAGGTACGTGAAACTGTCTGTTTCCTCATTGGACTCAGATGGTTCATCCAAACTAACACTGCAACATGAAAAGATGGAAACCCTTTCACTCCAACACCTGTGAGGAACCCTTGATTCCAACCCCCTGAAACGAGAACACCTGTGAGGAACCCTTGATTCCACCCTCTGAAACAAGAACACCTCTACCCTCATCTCTGAAACAAGATGAAACACCCTGATCATGTGACTACTTTTGCCTACAAGGTACAACAAATGTGCCACACCCACTTTAAGTAGCTGATAGTCTGTGTGGCTCCAAATCCTGTGTTCCTAAAAATGCTGCTGACAATTCTGAAGCCGTTCATCTCTCGAGCAGCAGCCCTCAGCTCAGTGACGTCAGAGAAATGCACCAACCCATGCTGTGCTCCGGAAAACACATTGTCATGGCTACGGGGGAGGCGTCTAAGAGCTAAAGAATAAGTGTTACTTAAGTACCAAATTCCGTAGAGTTTAAACACAAGACCTCAAGAGAATGAAAGGGTTAAATTACTTGTGAGACATAAAGGGTTAAATACTCACAAGATCTTCGATAAAACCGTCTAACTCTCCTGCCTCGGAAATGATTTGGAGAGATTCCAGTTAACTCCACCCCTTCATCATCATTGGAACCACTCCCCTCTGACAAGCCAGTGGACCCATCTGTACCTTCAGATACTTCTCCCTTCTTGATAATCTCTGCTTTATAGGCAGACGGATAGCGAACCTGAATAGTATAATGTAGGAGGGAAGGAGTTATTCATATAATTTATTATGGGACATTTCCTTTTGATGTAGGCATTATGTGCTCTGAAACTCCACCTCCCATCATACTCTTATACTCTATACACTGGGAGAACACTGAGGGGAGGGGTTACATATAATTTTATGGGAAAAAGTTATTATTATACTGAAATACTCTCCTAACCATATTAGATGAGAGCCCTTTACCTGAAATAGTCTGAGTAGCTGCTGTGCGGTATTGAGTTGTAGGTTGTAGACGTGTAGGGTGAGGGACTTTGCGTCAAAGTTATGAGAGAGACTGGCAAAGAGATGATGGAGAGCCGACAGACCATTGGAGGATGACTTGAGGATAGCTCGGGAAAAGACGGGAGAGGAAGGTGTGACCTTTTCCAAGAAATGAAGGATTTTTAGAGCAGCTGTGTAGTTTTGATGGCTGATGGCTGAAATGAAGGGGGTGTGGCCTTCGCTGTTACGACTGCAGAGCTGGAGGATAAGTAAGAAGAAAGTTGAGTGCTGAGATTTAACTCAAAATAGTGGGAGGTGGAGTTTCAGACAACATCAAAGCATTTAAACTCCATCCCAGACTTACATCAAAGGCATAGAGGTTCACTGTCTATCCTTGTTACATGAGAGACAATAACTTTTATCACACACACAAACACACACACACACACACACACACACACACACACACACACACACACACACACACACACACACACACACACACACACACACACACACAAGATGCACGCACACGCACACATGCATGCACACAACATAAACACACACACACACATACCAGGTGCAACACAGTTTCTCTAACTTCCTCACATCCAAGAATTCGTTCTAGTATCCAGAGCCTTTTCAGGGCTAAACCACACCCCTCCACACTCTGGAGGGTCCGAGGAGGACCAGATGGGTTCTCCTGTAAGTGTTTATATCTAATCTCCTCAAAACTCTTGTCCTGGTTTAAACCCGACTGCATGTTACTCAGAGACGATAGGTGTTTGGCGGTTGGACAACTGCCTGTGCATTAATTAGAACACACCAGTTAAATTAATGCCCACCTATACAATCAACGTACCATTTCCCTTCACTTCATTAGTGCCATTCAACTGCACACAGACATGAAGAATATTGGAATTGTGTACCGTCACCTCCAGCAACACTTCCCGGCTCAATAGCCTGGATATACTTCCTGTCATGCCCACTGAGCTATCGGAGTCCAATACTTGAAGCTCCTCATCAAAATCAATATTCGTTACTTCAGACTCTGACAGTGTGACTAGTTTTGGTTCTGGAACCAGATTTGCTTGCATTTCTGGTTCTGCAGATTCCACATGCTCATCCTTGATAACAGAATTTGATTCTGGTTCTGGTTCTGAGATTTTGACTTTCTTTACAGGTGGAATGAGAGATTCCATTCCTGTTTCTTGCCTCAGGGGTATCCCAGGGCCATCATCACATGACTTTCCTGTTGGTGTTGTCTTGGTCAGTGCATTATGAGACGGTTGATCGGCAACTATATCTTTAGAGAGGCTTGACAGGTCTGACTGGGTTGGTTTACTGCTGAGGTTGTTGACAATTGAATCTACTTTGGCAGCATTCCCAGAGAGAACAGCTGGCATCAAGTGCTGTAGTCTAGGTACTGCACGGAGAAACAATATTAATTCACTAGATTACTGAGAAGAGTCACATCAGATTACTGATTAGGTGTCCTGGAAATGGGTCACATCAGATTACTGATTAGGTGTCCTGGAAATGGGTCACATCAGATTACTGATTAGGTGTCCTGGAAATGGGTCACATCAGATTACTGATTTAGTATCCTGGAAATAGATCACATCAGATTACTGATTAAGTATCCTGGAAATGGGTCACATTAGATTACTGATTAGGTGTCCTGGAAATGGGTCACATTAGATTACTGATTAGGTGTCCTGGAAATGGGTCACATCAGATTACTGATTAGGTGTCCTGGAAATGGGTCACATTCTTCAAACTTTATCATAGTTCGTCCCTGGCTTTCACTTACCAACGACCACCAGTAACACCAGCTCATCCTTCTTCACCAGGTGTGTCCTGGTAGTGATGCATCTATAAGGTTGCACTGGTACCTTCTTCATCCACTGTTGACCATGGGACACCTTCAACCGAAGACCATCAAACAACGGACAGAGAAGACCATTCAAGTCTTGCAGCATTATGGCTTGAGATTTATGAAGTTTTAAAAATGAGGGGTGTGGCAATCCACTGTGAACTTCAACCTCTGAATTGTTAACATCTAGTCCATTGCCTTTACCAAAAAACATTGTCAGATTTTTTAACCCTATTTTATCCCAATCATTAACCCCTTATCCCCTGCCATACCTGTATGTTTATCAGAGCGCTCAAACCCTCCATCAAGAGCTATAACACTCTCTTCTTCGATTGTGCTCTTTCCAGGCTTGGAGTCTCGTAAGTTAAGAGAGACAAATGATGAACTAGAGAAACTGGGAAAACCGGGATGACCAGAACAGACCAGAAAAGCCATGCCATCAGTAGCCCGTTTGACCAGCATGATTGGCCCGTCATCTGTCATTTTGACAGCCAATGGGTAATATCCATACACACAGGAAGAGGGAGGTGCATGACTAGTCCTGCCCTCGGACTCTTTGAGTGGGTAAGGTGTTCCCCCCGCTGAAGGACCAGCTGGTGGAGGTGATGGCTGAGAAGGGGTTAACAAGCAAATTGGTCTGTGCTGGACTAAACCAGCAATATGTTGAGAAACAGTGATTTTCCCATCATTCTCTGAAATATTCTCTTCTGCACAACCCCCATCTTTTGAGGGGTTAGAAACTTTACCACTGGACAGATCCGGGAAACCACTCAATATCGTCTCTTTCCTACCAGAACCAGGGACTCTAATTGGATTGAAAGACGAATAGGCATCTATACAGGGCTCAATCTCATTCAACTTGAAGACTTTTAGAGTGCTCTGAGCCGAACTAGTGCTATTCATGGTACCAGATTCAGAGGAGGCATGAGAAATATCCACAATAGCCTGGAGCTGGTCCACGGTGACAACTCGTCCCAGCACAGCAGGGGAATCATCAAGGAAAACAACATCGGATAAAGACCACACCTCCAGCCCATCATACTGTCTCTCACTCTCGAGATCCCTGAGTATCTTAGGTTTGTTTTTCAAGCTGTCATTTGGAACTTCAAAACTACTTGAGTTCATATCTTTATAGACTTTGACTAAAATGGATGTCTTTGGGTCAAGGCCACTGTGTTCAATGATATTCATAGTTCTTCCCACACGAGGCCTGTGGCTGGTGCCGTTGAAGACAACTGCATTTGGCCCACAGGGTGGACCATTTCTGAGACGTACCAGGCTCCCATCTGTGATAGTCCCTCGTGAAGTGGAGGAGGGTGAGTGGGTGGAGGATCGGTGAGGAGGGAGGGGTGGGTCAGAACTGGTTCCTTTAGTAGGTGGACAAAGGCCCCTACAAAAACATGATTGTAGAATATACATATGTGTATAATAGTATACTACAAGTATACTACAAAGTATACTAAAATATACTACAAGTTTACTGCAAATATGCTACAGGTATACTAGTTCATAGTAGAGTTGTATGGAAGAACATGGTGGAACGTGATGTTTATAGTCCCCTCCCCTTTCCTTCCCCCCCCCCCAACTTACCACCAATACACACGTCCAGAGAGCGTGACTGCACAGGTGAGGAAACTGCACACAGAGAGAGAAGTCACAGTCTCCTTCTCCAGTTCGGGAAAGACTTGAGCAGGATGACTCAAGGATTGGATCAGTGATGGTGACCCAGACTCTGGAGTGGCTGTAAAGGAAGAAGATAATAGATTGTAGTCACAAAGTTTCCTGTACATGTGTCACAGTGTCTAGTTTCCTGTACATGTGTCACAGTGTCTATTGTTATTTACGATGAAGTACTATGTGAGGGCGAGACTGTGTTAGTTTGATGTGTGGCCACATAAAATGGGTGGGGCTTTGAGGTGGGGTTAACATTACCACTTTTTTTTCCCCCTGGTGGTGGGGAGACAACATGTCTAAATAAATAAAACAACAACAACAATAAATAAACAATAGAACGCTGTGACACATGTAGAACATGTCAAAAAAACAAAGCTGAAAATATGGGCTAAGGGATATCTCGGGCTCTCCCTCCTCTAATCCGAAATAATTATTGATACTATAAGTAAAAAAATTAACCTCTTAGCAATTCATCATAGAATGTTGCAATCTTTCCCGATTCAGTAACCACGGTAGCCCTAATGTCACTTGACTCCAGAATAGCAATCCTCTCCCCTTCTAGTCCCAATGCCTCCAGAAGTGGGTGTGGCTTGGGCGAATTTTGGTTGCTACAGGTCCAGCTATACAAACGTCGTTCTTTTGAGCTAACCAATAGGATTTCAGAGTGCATGGCTGATATGGCAACGAAGGATGAGTCTGGAGATAACTCTTCAGGATTCTAAAATAATACAACTTTTTATCATCTCACCTTACCTCAGTGTTACTAGTATAGGGTTCATAGTAAGTATAGGGTTAATAACACAGAGAGTATATAGGGTTAACAACACAGGAATAACAGCAAGTATATAGGGAATTAACACAGAGTATAACACAGCAGTATATAGGGTTAGGGCTAATAACACAGCAAGTATATAGGGTTAATAACAGTAATTAGGGTTAATAACACACCAAGTATATAGGGTTAATAACAGTAATTAGAGTTAATAACAAAGAGAGCATATAGGGTTAATCACACAACAAGTATATAACAGTAATTAGAGTTAATGACATAGAGTATATAGGGTTAATAACAGAGTTAATGACACAGAGAGCATATAGGGTTAATAACACAGCAACTATATAGGGTTAATAGTTATTTCCTAGATCTGCTTACTTCCTGGATCTCTACCCCCCATTCTGAGGAAGGGAGAGATACATGCCCCACCCCTCCTTAGATTTGAGCCCCTCCTTTCTATCTTACCTGCTTCATAATAAGCCACTCCTGTGATCTCATCTCAGGCCACACCTTCATCCTCTGTCTGTCCTCTTTGGCCACACCTTTCCTTCCTGATGTACGAGAGGTCATGTTGGTCACATTCTCTGCATTACTACTTAAGTTATTGATGGCATTCCTATAGAATTAGAATAAAAAAGGTCCTTATAGTAATGTAGCAATCTAAAGTAGCATGTTAAATTAATTAGAACAGCTATGATATTAACCCTCAAGTGGTGTATTAATTAGAATAAGGCATTAGAAGTAGTATGATGGAATCTATAAGTAGCATGTTAATTAGAATATAGAATTGGTGTAATGGAATTTATTATAAGTAGCATGTTAATTAGAATAAGAAAAGCATTAGAATTGGCATAATGGAATCTACAAGTAGTGTGCTAATTAGAATATAGAATTGGTGTAATGGGATGTGTTAATTAACCTCTCTCCTCTCTTTCTTCTGGTACTAACCTCCATTCACTGGTCAGGGAGTTTTCTTCAGGGAAGGAGAAGGGCATAGACGCCCTTTGTATCGCTAAAAAATCAACAGCCAGTGGATCTTCTAAATTTACAAGTCTACTGTTATCAACAAAAGGAATTGATGGTGAAGCCCTGTTCCATTCTGGTATGGAATTGAACTCAGCCTGAAGCTGATGAGCGTATTCCTCATCTCCAAGGACCTGAAAACTGGAACTCTGTTGGGATTGTCTCAGAGCATCAAGACTAGAGAAACTTTTGCCAGCCGATGACTCCTTCCACGAGGCCACACCCATTCTACAGACCTGCCCATCTTGAAGAAGGAATGCCACGTGACTAGAATTTACCACTACTTTGGCAACATCATTAGCTTTCAAATTCGGTAAGGAATGGGCTTCTTCACTCCATGGCTGTAAGGGGTGAGTTATGGGTGTGGTTTTCTTCTCAGAGCTTCGTATAGCTCTCAGGACCTTTGTCTTCAGCTTCTCCTGGCTGTCACCAGACTTGACCTCAACACAGAGGAACCTAACCAGCTGCTCGTCTTCGTCCACAGACATCCTAGTGAACACAACCACAATTAGTTAGGTCTGGCTGTTCCTAAAATTGAGTGGTTATTTGTGTAAACTAAAGAATAATGACTCGTATCAGTTACACAGTTATGGCCCAAGGTTTGTGCAAACTTATGAAAAATACACATTAGTATTGTGATACTACAATATCCCACTATATTCAATTATATTTTCAAAGTAATGATCGTTAGACTGGCAAAGATAACTGGCTGCTTCTAAAACTACCTCATGTTGATTTGTGAACGGAAGAGACTACTTATGGCTACCCCATATAAAAAACCTTTTGTAGTTAACCAGACTTGTAGCTCTGTGGGGTACAATAGTCTCTACCATTCGTACTGGCTACTAGCATGCTTACAAGGATAATGGAAAGGTTACCTTGTGCTGTGAAACACTTAAACTCTCTTCTCTGGTAAAGTTGCGCTCTTTCTTCTCTTTTTGTTGACGTCAGCATTATATTTCCCACGTGCAAGCTCCACTGGAAACGTGAGATTCATGTGACACTTCGTTGGGCGGAGAGGAGGCGGGGCCCTGGCCACGTCAGCATAAGCCGACCAGAAAGGGTTAATCTATTAACCACATGGCAACACATTCAATGACTATTGTGTAGAAGGAGAGAACGTAGAAGACATGAAGGTGAAGGAGGTATCCAGGACAGCCAATGTGGCATGGAGCCCCTCAAACTTACAGGCCATTCACCTTGCCTGTGGCACAGTGGCCCAGCAGTTGGACGCTACATTCAGGTATGTTGGCTGAGTAACTGTAGCCTAGAGAATGTAGCCCTTCTTCCTCGTAGCTAACTTCATTGTCTTAGATAATAGCTGTGACTGTATGCAGCTCCAACTGAACTGTCTGTGATTTCACTGTATCTTCTTTCAGCACTAGTGCCAAATTGGAAATCTTTTCGTTGGATCTTGGAACTCCTGGTCCAGACATGACCCTTGCTGGGTCCATTGACACCCCTTACAGGTTGTTAATACATACTCTCTCTCTCTTCAAAATTGTGAATTTCTCTCTCTCTTCTCTGAGCCCTGGAGTCATATGTTTGGTTTCCATGTGGTTGCTCTGTTTGGGGAAACACCTTTGTTGTGTCTGTGCTAGACTATTCATGTGTGTTGTGTAAGATTATTTTATCGTCCCTATTCTTTGTTAGGTTCCATAAGTTGGTATGGAGTCCCCATGGCATGAGTGATGACCACTCCCATGGCTTAATTATAGGTGGCTCTGACAATGGGGTGATCACTATTTGGAGTGCACAGAGAATCCTCAGGTAATTACTAACAATTACAATTATCTAAAAGCACAAAAAAATGTTAACTACAAGTTGTTTTTTTTTGTTTGTTTGTTTTTTCTTTCTTTCTTTTTTTTTTGTTTGTTTGTTTGTTTTTCAAGATAAACCCTGCCTACCCGAGTATGAAATGAATGACCATGCCCTCTTAATTTTTTTGTAATTTCCCTGGCTAGGGTGAAATCCATAAGTGCCTTGAGAATGAAGTACTAGTACTGTATGATATCTATCCTTTACCTGATGCTTTGTCCTGTACCTGGTGTCTACCCTTGACCTAACACCCAAATGCTCTGTTCTTTCTGTGCAGCTCAAGTTCTGATGCTATTATTGCCAACATAACCCAACACACTGGTGCAGTGCGTTCCCTGGATGTTAACCCTTTCCAGTCCAACCTTTTGGCATCAGGAGCCAGCGAGTCTGAGATATTTATCTGGGACTTGAACAACCCAGCCACACCCATGAGTCCCGGTAGCAAAACACACCCACTTGAGGACGTGAGTGGTGTGGCGTGGAATTGTCAGGTCCAACATATCCTGGCATCCACCTCTCCTGGGGGGAGGTCTGTCGTATGGGACTTGAGGAAGAATGAGCCGATTATTCAGGTGGCTGATTCCAGTTCTCGGATCCAATGTAGTGGGATAGCATGGCATCCAGATGTGGCCACTCAGCTGGTTACTTCATCAGTGGATGATCGCTCACCAGTTATACAGGTTTGCCTCTATTCCTTTATTCAAGAATAATTTTAGGAAAAATAGGTGCCTGCTGGAATAAGAGAATTATTCCAGCCTAATAGGGCTTTAAACTTCAAAAAAAAATAATAATAAATAAATAAATAAATAAATAAATAAATAAATAAATAAATAAATAAAATCAACTGTTCTAATGGTACATAATATGCTCAGCTAAGCTACAAACTAGAGTCATTGGTGTATAGCTTTCAAGCTAGTCTAACCAAGTTCTGCTGCTTCTGAATGAGTATTTTCAACTTTCACTCAGAGACAATCTTCTTCACTTGAAGATTATATAGAAACCTCAATCATGTTGCAATGTAATTGTTGAATCACAAGAATCACCACTCAATTTCCTGAGAATAATAGCACAATCCTTGGGAATAATAGGAGTATTTTGAGGAAATTCTGAATAGAATAATAGGCAGAAAAATTAGAATAATAGGCAGAAAAATTAGAATAATAGGCAGAAAAATTAGAATAATTGGGACAGTTCTAATCCTCAGACATTCCTACTGCAACATGTTATACCTGTTACTAGTTACCATGGCACTGGACAATTTCTTTACAATTATAATGAGCTAACAGGAAACTCTGTCAATAGTCCATAGGGACAATAACAATTACTGGAAGTCAATTAATCACTTCATACATATAGCACTGAAATGGTGACGTGTAAAGAAAATGGTGACGTGTAAAGAATCCAAATGGCACATTCAAACTCCATTCATAGTGTTCTACCGAATCACACCTTTCCGTCCCCAAGATAGCATTTCCCCCACTCACTTACTTATAAAGATTTCTGTCAGCCCTTGAAATTCATGAATTTTTTCATGCTGATGTATGATGCTTCATATTCTCTCCTGTCCAGATGTGGGATCTCAGGTATGCTACAGCCCCCATGAGAGTCCTGGAACATCACAAAAAAGGAGTGCTCTCATTAGCCTGGTGTCCACAGGACTCTGACCTACTCCTCTCTGCAGCCAAGGACAACCGTGTGCTCTGCTGGAATCCAAACAGTGAAATACCAGGAGGAGAGGTAATCTTTAGAATATTCCACATCAAGGGTACTTGTATACAGTTGAGTGGAACTCCTCTCTTCTAATCCCATGAAATGAGGACACCTCTGTATACAGTGGAACTCCTCTATTCCAATCCCATGAAATGAGGACACCTCTGTATACAGTGGAACTCCTCTATTCAAACCTCCTGAAGTGAAAACACCTCTGTATACAGTGGAACTCCTCTATTCCAATCCCATGAAACGAGGACACCTCCGTATACAGTGGAACTCCTCTATTCCAACACCCTGAAATGAGGACACCTCTGTATACAGTGGAACTCCTCTATTCAAACCAAAGTGAAGATACCTCTGTATACAGTAGAACTCCTCTATTCAAACCTCCTAAAGTGAAGATACCTCTGTATACAGTGGAACTCCTCTATTCCAACACCCTGAAATGAGGACACCTCTGTATACAGTGGAACTCCTCTATTCAAACCTCCTGAAGTGAAAACACCTCTGTATACAGTGGAACTCCTCTATTCCAATACCCTGAAATGAGGACACCTCTGTATACAACACCTCTATTCCAACACCCTGAAATGAGGACACCTCTGTATACAGTGGAACTCCTCTATTCAAACCTCCTGAAGTGAGGACACCTCTGTATACAGTGGAACTCCTCTATTCCAACCCCCTTAAGTGAGGACACCTCACCTATGTATGGTCTATATTTGTCTCTGTCTCTCCAGGTAGTCTATGAGTTACCCTCCACCTCTCAGTGGATCTTTGAGTGCCAGTGGTGTCCTCGTAATCCCGCCATCATTAGTACAGCTTCCTTTGATGGTAATGTGACCATGTACTCCTTGCTAGGAGGAGGAGGAGGGTCCAGGGAGGAGCCTGGTTCTGCCGAGCTCTCTGCCCCTGTGCAATCTTCAGGAGGAGATTTCTTCAATGAAATATTGGGATCTAGTAAACCTCGTCATCAGGCTGTGGAATCAGCTCCTCTAAAAACCCCACCCAAATGGTTCCGGAGACCTTGTGGTGCCTCATTTGCTGTAAGTATGTCCTTTCTTCAAGCTTTGGAGATATCTCCTCCCACAGCCTCTCCCCTGGTTAATACTGGACTCTAGTCATGTGAGAGAGGAGATATCTCCTCTCACAGTCTCTCCCCTGGTTAATACTGGACTCTAGTCATGTGAGAGAGGAGATATCTCCTCCCACAGCCTCTCCCCTGGTAATATGATTACTCCCAGAAACCCATGATCATGTAGTTTGGAGGTAAACTTGTGTCCTTCTCCAACACACGTGGAACTGTTGTTCCCAAGACAGTTTGTGTGAGCCGAGTGATAACAGAGCAGCAGTTCCTGCAGAAGTCATGTGACCTGGAGGACTCGTTGGTACAAGGTAAACTAGCAGAGTTCTGCGAGAGGAAGATAGGAGACAGCTCTGACTCCATTGAAAAAAACATCTGGAGCTTCTTGAAGGTGAATCCTGTGCTTGTAGACACCTGGTATATTCATGTATGTGACTTGTGTACGTACGTATTATGTTACATGCATGCCACATGGACATGTAATTGAATCAAAGGTATAGTGGTATTGTTAGCCCTACCCATTTCATGTGACCACACCAAATACTTCAGGGGAACGGAAGAACTTCCTACCCCTCTAAGTACCGTGGCAAGCTAAACCCTATGAATGCATGTTACATGTATGTAATATACATCCACATGCATGTGACATAAGGGACATTTGTATTTATAATACAGGTAACATTTGAAGACAACCCAAGAAGACAATACCTCAGTCTCTTGGGCTATGATATGGATGAACTTGAGAAGAAGGTATGGAGTTTAGATTATTTATCTGAAGGAAATTATAGCCCTCAACATAATGATTATTCCCATAAGCAAGAATTAACATTTTTGCCATTACTCAGTTTTCCGTCTTGTCTAAGATGAGTGCAGCTGCTCTCCCACCTACTGGGGAACTGGATGTCAACGAACTCTCCCAGAAACTCTCCGTCATCCCAGTCTTACCGGAGCAGGAGGAAGAGGAGGAAGGTAGTGAAGCCAGTTCTAATGCTGCTGTCTTTGGATCTGAAGCTGGAGGTAAATGATACACTGAGAAATTAACCCCCTGTTTATCTGTGACCTCGTATTAACCCCCTGTGTATGTGTAACCTCGTATTAACCCCCTGTGTATCTGTGACCTCGTATTTACCCCCTGTGTATGTGTAACCTCGTATTAACTCTCTGTGTATATGTAACCTCTTTCATTATCTATCTATATATTATTCCCTATAGATGGACATGGCAGTATGTTTGACTCTATGTCTCTGACAGAGACAACTTCCTCGTCCACTTCAAAACGAGTTTCTAATGCTTCATGTATGATCAATAGAGAATTTCCCTCTTTATAAACTATTAGCAACCTTACGGAACTTCCTCTTTCCCCAGTTGCTCCAGTCACACCCCCTTCATCTGCTGCTTCAGTCTATTTCTCTATCCCAACCGACAGAGGTACGTCAATCTCCTGTTCCAACCTCCTAGCTAATATTTTCTCTTTCACAGATACAGATGGCGTGTTAGCTCAGGCTCTGCTAGTAGGAAACTTTGAGGCAGCAGTGGACATCTGCATCAGTGCTAATAGGATGGTATGTGGTGTTATGAACTTGGATTAGTGGTCTAGTGAACCCTTTACCCATTACTCCAGGCTGAGGCAATGGTGTTAGCTGTGGCCGGAGGCTCTGATCTCCTGAGACGAACTCAACAAGTCTTTTTTCACAAGAAGCCAACCAAAATCTCCAAAGTAAGTCTGTCCATTGGAAGCAATAGATGGTAATGACCCAATACAGTATCTTACAGTGTAAAGGATATGGTCAATCAACACATCTTGTCCTGATCCCTAATACAGTGGGACTCCTGATAGGGGACACTCTGAAATAAGGACAACCTCCATACAGAGGACACCTGTCCTAATACAGTGGGACCCCTGGTAGGGGACACTCTGAAACAAGGACAACCTCCATACAGAGAATGCTTGTCCTGTCCCTAATGATAATAAATAAATAAATAAATAAATAAATAAATAAATAAATAAATAAATAAATAAATAAATAAATAAATAAAAAGCCCATCAAATGAAGGAGATATAGGGATTTTGGAAATTGTCATTTGTACAATTGTTTTTGCTGATTCAGCTTATATCTGCTGTCGTCAACCGTAACTGGACCGAAGTTGCTAAGTACGGAAACCTTGAAAACTGGAGAGAGATACTTGCTGCTCTGGTTACATATGCTGGACCCGAAGATTTTGCACCCCTCTGTGGTAAATTTAACCCCAAACTCACCATAAAACTCTTCTCCACTGATATCACTTTCCAGATCTCCTTGGTAACCGGTTGGAGGAAGAAGTTGATGGACAATATGGCAGTAATGCTAGCCTTTGTTATATCTGTTCTGGAAATGTGGAAAAGTTTGTAGAGTGCTTGTAAGTCTTTTCCCTAGGAAAGTATAGAGTCAGTTATTACAACTTTGACCTTTAGGACGTCTAATGACTCCGCCTTTAAGGGTGAACCAGGGAAATATGCTCCTCTTGTTCTCCAAGACTTGATGGAGAAGGTGGTTCTCCTAAGAAAGGCGGTGGAGAAACAGCGAAAGCAGTTTGACCTGACGTCTAGCGTATTATTGAACAGCAAGATGAGTCTGTATGCAGCAATGCTTGCCTCCCAAGGTTCCCTGAAGACAGCCTATGCTTACCTCATTCCAGGTGCCTCTGATGTACGTAAAACCCCAGAAATGAACAGACATTTTATTATTAGTGAAATGTTTCTGGACATTAAACTGTCATTTTTTCTTTTTTTTTTCTTTTTCAGGTAGCAAGTTCTATTCTTAAAGATAGGCTCTACCAGGCACAAGGACTGACTTCTTCCCCCAGACCAGAATTTCCTTTTCAACCCCTCAACATTCAACCCAAGCGCATAACCCCAACCCACATGGCTACTCCGGCAGTCATACCGACAGGAAGTACCCCTTCCCAACAGGCTAGAGAGGTGGACCAAGGAACCGCTAACCCTTTTGCTCGAAATCGGGTTCCCATTGTGGGGGGGACTTCCAGTTATGCCGGTCAAACCGGTTACGTGGACTCGATGGGAACACAAGGGAGTTTTGTTGGCCAAGATCCTATTACTATTCCCACAGCTGATTCCTATGGCTATAAACAGGTAAACATTTTCCCAATACCTACAAACTACAGCTAAGAATATATTATTCTAAATGCATAGAATAATAATGTTGTTTTGTTTGTTTGTTTGTCCAGGGAAACCTTTCTAGTGTATCAAATCCTGCCATCTTCAATCCGATGGCCACACCCATTACCTCTGCCCCTCCTCCAGCCCCTGGTGATGGATATAGGCAAGTGAACTCGGCATGGAATGACCCACCAGTTTTACACAGCAAAAAGGTATTGTATACTAGCATAGAGTGAGTGAAATTTATTGATTAGCAAAAATTAGACCCCATAATATGCCATAATACAGTTCTAGTGAAAATTATGAGCACGAAAATTTACTTCATTGTATAACATTAATATTATTTCTCCTTTACTGCAGGCTCCAGTGTCTTCTGTTCCCATCATGGCCCCCATCACGGCCCCCATCATGGCTCCCATCACCACGCCCATCACCGAGCCCATTACTTCTCCTGTGATGAACCCACTTCAGCCTGCACAGCAACACCAACAGGCCCCACCCCCCACCAATGAGGTCATGAACCAGCCTTCTCCCTCACCTCTTCAAAAGGTGACTCTCATGAGGATCATGTTATGTGCTTGTGATGATACTCTTTTCCAATGCAGGGCCCACCCCCTGTGGTACAGAAACCTCCCATTCCTCAGGAACATGAAGCCATGGTCCAGGCCTTTCAGGCCATGCTGAAGAGATGTAAATCAGCTGCTTTGAACATGGTAGGTTGAAGAGAATTTCTGTTTCTACCTTTTTATCAACTTGCCTCCTTTATAGGGCACCAGGAAGAAAGTTGAAGACATAGAGAAGAAGCTCTCGGTTCTCTGTGACCTGTTGAGAGAGTTGAAGGTAATGTCCATGGAGGTGACATGTATAGTCTGTCAGACATTCGTGTGTTTGTTAGGTTTCTCCTAATGTAATTCAGGGATTAAACTACATGGCTCAAGGTAAGTAAGTGTAGGGAGTTTTCTGCTTATTAAAGTTACGATAATTATCCTGGCACCCTATACCCTCTCATTTCTCTCCTTCCCTCTTCTTCTCCTTCCCTCTTCCTCTCCTTCCCTCCTCTTCCTCTCCGTCCCTCCTCCTTCTCTCCTCTTCCTCTCCTTCCCTCCTCTTCCTCTCCTTCTCTCTTTCCCTCCTCTTCCTCTCCTTCCCCCCTCAGCTGCCCAGAGTCAAGACTATCGTTCAGGATTGGGCTGTTACAACCAAATAGTTTCCTCTGTAAACTTCTCTGAAATTAGTGGCTTCATGCCAGGAATCAAAACATTGCTAAATTTGGGTATACAGCTCAAAGTTTAGGTGTAGGGGGAGTGGCTACAGTATTATTATGGAATCTAATTATAGGAACTTTGCTTAATTTTTAAGTATTATTATTATTATTATTATTATATTATTATATTATAATGAATTTTTTATGGATAAACTATTTTCTATTGTCTGTAAGTAGTTATAATGAAGGCACTGACCACATCACAGCAAACATTTGAAATTTCAGTGTCTAATTTTCATGTAAATTGTTATAGAGATCCCACAAAAATTTATTAGCCACCAAAATTTTACTATGAATCCTGGGAATGAAAGTGGGCGTGTATTGCCAATACACACACATCATTCTTATAAGTACATTATAAAAATTATGTTAGAGTCCTGCTAATATATAATGCATCCAGAACGTTGTCTGTAGTCTCTCCATGCTCTCTGTATAACTGTGGCTGCCACCATGCATCGTCTGATTTTTGACACTCTGGCCTTTTGTCTCTGCAATGTTGTCATGTATTCTCTTTCTTTCACCTCTTTGGGAAGTGTCAGTTTTTCCCGGGACTGAGAGCTCGTGTAACTTTGAGTTACAGGTATCATGGTGGGTGTGTGAGTCTTGGTGAATTTGTTGGCTCGAGGAGTGATAGGTGATGATGATATGGTGACGTGACTGTTAGTGCTGGTGGTACGAATACTTGGAAAAGGAGAAATCATATGGCCTATTGTGGAGTGACCAGGAACAGCCCTCCACTCTCCATTTGCCGATGCAGCAAGACCGTCCCTAGGTGAGTTCTTTTGGATGGCCCATGGGTTAGACACACCTTCATGCTGGCTGGATCTAGTCTTAACCTTTGTGTCATCAGTCATCATGGTGGGAGGGGCAGTTAATGGAGGTGGAGGCTTGATAGGTACAGTAACATGTTGTGGAGTTCTATAAGATTCTCTATCGCAATCACCTGCTGGGATACGAGGAAGGTTCTCTGTAATAGTATTGCTCTCTACCTCCTGTTCTCTGGTGTCTCTTTTCCTAGGAATTTGCTCTTCTGTGGGTATCCATGGATAATGTACCTCATCAGATGTTTTGACTGGCCTCTTGTAGCCTGTCAGTTGATGTTTGAGTGCTTGGATCTTCCTTATGGTGGCTGCTTCCTTCAGTTCCAAGTCTTTCTCCATCTGCAAGGTCTTCAGCTCTTCTATTTCTCTATCCACCTGCATCATCATTATTATTGTGACTTTTATACCATAATACTGGTTATTTATAAGACACCATTATCTCAATAAAAATAAAAATAAATAAATAAACAAACAAACAGACAGACAGACAGACAGACAGACAGACAGACAGACAGACAGACAGACAGACAGACAGACAGACAGACAGACAGACAGACAGACAGACAGACAGACAGACAGACAGACAGACAGACAGACAAACTGTATTGTTGTATTGCAGATTTCATTAATAATAATAAATTGAATGAATAAACAAGCAAACAACCAAACAAACAAAGACACTACTATAAATGGTATCCATTTTTTTATTTTTCACATAGAGTGACAGTGGAAATGACCAAATCTACTGTCACAGAGAGACACCGTGTCTCACTGGACTCAAATCTTCTGTCACAGGGAGACACCGTGTCTGACTGGACTCAAATCTACTGTCACAGGGAGACACCGTGTCTGACTGGACTCAAATCTACTGTCACAGGGAGACACCGTGTCTGACTGGACTCAAATCTACTGTCACAGGGAGACACCGTGTCTGACTGGACTCAAATCTTCTGTCACAGGGAGACACCGTGTCTGACTGGACTCAAATCTACTGTCACAGGGAGACACCGTGTCTGACTGGACTCAAATCTACTGTCACAGGGAGACACCGTGTCTGACTGGACTCAAATCTACTGTCACAGGGAGACACCGTGTCTGACTGGACTCAAATCTACTGTCACAGGGAGACACCGTGTCTGACTGGACTCAAATCTACTGTCACAGGGAGACACCGTGTCTGACTGGACTCAAATCTACTGTCACAGGGAGACTGGACTCAAATCTACTGTCACAGAGAGACATTATGTCTGACTGGACTTACCAATGATTGATGCTTTTCTAGTTCTTTCTTGATTTTTCTGTCAGTCAACTTCCCTTGTTCCATCAGCGTTGGAGGTAATGATGGGCATGGCCTTTGCTGATGGCTATCAGTTACATACTCTCCTTCTTCCATGGCCTGGATATCTGACTGTACATCAAGTAATTTCTGATAGATCTTAGACTGGAATAAGTTATTATTGTAATAATAGGATATAGAAGTAATAAATCGTATAGCACCTTTTTTATGCGTAATTGTTGTTCAGCAATTTTCTCTGAGTATATTTCTTCTTCATCTGCTCCATTCATTTCTGCAGTTTTCACTTGAAAATGTTGCTGTGCCAAGTTCTCCTTCACTTCAGATAATTGGTTCCTACAAGTAATACATAATCTTACAATATCCCACAATTATAGCTAGAAATTATTATTATTATTATTATTATTATTATTATTATTATTATTATTATTATTATTATTATTATTATTATTATTATTATAGCTAGCTCTATATAAATACTGTCCCTATGAAATAAGGACAACTTCTGTACAGATTGTAGCTACCATCTACTTTATCTTCTGAGATAAGGACAGCCTCCCTACAAGGGACAGTAGACCTGATCCCAATGTGTCCTTTATTCAGAGGTTCAACTGTTACTCTTATTTGGTACTCCATGAGCCAGTATGAATCTAATTTTACTCCACATATAATCACAAACCATCTTACGATTTTCAATCTCTTACATAATTAGATCTTCTTTGATTCTGAGATTAAGTGTACGGATATGTTTTTCCAGGTTTTGATCCTTTACCTGTGACTGAAGCAACTCTGCCTTTTTCACCATTAGTTTCTGTACGGCCTGCTCCAGCCTGAGGAGACAGAATCATTACAGAAAGACCTAGGAAACATATATTCTTATGTAACCATCTGTACCTTTCATTTTCAGACAATCTTTTGGGGGTAGCAACTGGAGTTTCAACTGGACTGCTCCATGCTTGCATGGGAAATGCATTCTCAGATTCATTTGATTTTCTTGAAAGTTTTCTCTTCCTCTTTTCTTCATCACGCACACTATGCCCAGAAGTTCCCCTAATCTGTATGCAGTAGGGAGACTGGGAGGAGTCGAGTCGTGCATTGCTTCCTTCATCCTGTAAACTGCCAAACCCACTGCTGAGACGAGAGGTGGAGAGAGGAGTAATGTCTGACCATCTCTTTAAAGTACTCTTCTTGTGGAGGGGCTGGTTAGGGTACCCGGTACTAATACTCAGACTTCTGTGAAGATTCTTGGTCTGCTTGGAGGTGTGTTCAGGTGATGTGCCACATCGACTCAGATTGAGGCTCTTCTTAGTGTCCTGGGAGTTATGGGTGGATGCTATGCTTATCCCATTCAAAAGGGGACTCTTCTTTATCTCCCGTGGGGAGGAATGACTGGTTCTCACCAGAAGGGGTTGCCTCTTGATCTCCTGAGGGGAGAAAGAAGTCTTTTTCTGGGGACAGCCTGGAGTGGATAAAGTGCTTCTCTCACTACTCTGCGAGGGTTCAGGACTAGTCTCAATCTCTTGGATAAAGACATCATTGGATGAAGTGTCCTTCCCACAAAACAATACGGGAACAAGATGTCTCTTGGCCTCCTTGTTAGAGTTACAGTTTGATACAGTATTCTTTTGAAATAGACTCCTTTCCATGTGTTTAGCATGAAGTGGTCTAGCAACAGGTTGTGTCCTTTCCATGTCAGACTGAGGAGGGTCGAGTACTGTGTTCATTGGCACACGAGTGGGAGGAGAGTTTCGGATGGTTTCTTGGTCACCAGGGCTAGGCTGGTTCCAGATTCCAAGAGCATGCATCACTATCTTCCTTAGAACAAGAAGACATTCATTGAACTTTTCTGGAGTGTCGATACCTTGTAAAGGAAATCACAGCTAAAATCATTAATATCGACCATGGTTTCCATGGTTTCCATGGTTTCATGGTTTCCTCCTCCAGATCAGTACAGATATCCAATTATCTACCCATGGGCATTAAATTACACAAAACCCTTGTTGCCAGGCCCTCTGCTCACCTCCCCTAAAATAATGCGGGAGGGAAAAATTAATTTTTTTTCACCCACATTATGACTCCTTATCCATGTAAAAGATGTACTATTGCTATGGGCTAGGGGTAGGGCTAGGGGTAGGGCTACGGCTAGGGGTAAGGCTAGGGGTAAGGCTAGGGGTAGGGGTAGGGTTAGATACAGTACAATAACAATAGTACACAATTGACAAAGAATGATGTAATCTGAATGATGTAATCTCTACTGTTACATGGAGAAAGAGCCCACATTATAGTAGGGGTGGGGAGCAGAAGGCCTGGGAACAAGACTACTAATCTCTAGCTCAGCTCCTAGTCCTAGTCCTAACCCTAGTGTATGCGTAGAAGTCAGATATCCCCTCCCATCTCACACCCAACTGTCATGCTCTATTCCATGCCACACATTAATAGTCTGATATAGCTATCAGTTTTAACCCCTTTTGAGTAAGTACTTACCAGCATCAACTGGGTTATCTATTTTTCCATGAATGAATTTGTATAGTATATTGTGACATAGTAACTGGTCGCTTGACGAGATGAAATAATTGGGTCTTTCAATGTCCTCCAGAGGCTACACAAAATAAAGATTAATCACAGAACCTCTCTATTCCAGACACCACCTTGTTGGGGGAAGCTAAAGTGTTTTGATTAGAGGGGTAGTATCATTAATTTATGTAATACATAGCTAAGCTGTTATTCCTTAAAACAGAGGTGTCCTCATTTCAGGGAGTTGTATACAGAGGTGTCTTCATTTCAGGGTGTTGGAATAGAGGAGTTCCACTCTATACAGAGGTGTCCTCATTTCAGGGTGTTGGAATAGAGGAGTTCCACTCTATACAGAGGTGGCCTCATTTCAGGGTGTTGGAATAGAGGAGTTCCACTGTATACAGAGGTGTCCTCATTTCAGGGTGTTGGAATAGAGGAGTTCCACTCTATACAGAGGTGGCCTCATTTCAGGGTGTTGGAATAGAGGAGTTCCACTCTATACAGAGGTGTCTTCATTTCAGGGTGTTGGAATAGAGGAGTTCCACTCTATACAGAGGTGGCCTCATTTCAGGGTGTTGGAATAGAGGAGTTCCACTGTATACACAGGTGTCCTCATTTCAGGGGGTTGGGTTACACTGAATGCACAATGCTACCTGATGTCCATTTCCTTTCTTGAGTTCCAGCATCTCAGCCTCCAGTTCTAACACTCTCTGTTTTAACTTCTTTATGACTACCTTATCATCTAACTCTTCATTACATCTAGGAGGGCACCAAAATAATAATAAAAATAACTAGCTCCTCCTCTTTCTCCTATCTATTGTGACATACTTTGCTATATTTGATATGCAGGCCACTCTCTGAGAGAACCTGCATGTGGAGATACTCTCCCATATGTTCTTCTCCTCGGCTGATATCGTGGCTATCATTGCAGTCAAACAGTTGCCACCTGAATATCAAATTAACTGTAACTGGAGGAAGTAGAGTGTCTCACATGCATGGACATCAGTTAGCCAGTTATTCTGGACTCCAGAGTGATGAAAATTAATGCTTTTCATTGCCAATTTGCTATACTAGAACACTGCTTTTATTCAAAACCTATTATCTCACTTATACAGACCACTGCAGACCCTATAGAGTCCATATAACACTGTACATGAGTAGAGTGGTCTAACAAAGGGTTATATAATGGTTTTGACCTACCTAAACTATCCTTCAAGACCATTGTTAACATGCAATTTCGATAAGGGACATGTTTTCGGATGACTTTTGGAGATGAAGGTGCAGTTCTTACAACATGAAACCTATCATCGACAGAATCCTGCGACATCCTCCAAGATTGACTACTGTTGAAGCTCCTCAAGCCTTTCCTTGAGGTGTGTGGATTAGAGCCGTGCTTGCCAAACTGTTGAAGAGTCACTATGACATGTTCTAAGTGGTGAAGTGAGAGGTTGATATGCTTGGCCTCCTGCAAGATTCGACCACCAGTTTTGGTCTTTGCAACCCTTTCCGACCCGGCAAGATCCACTAAATTCAACTTGGATCTAAGAAAGAAGTAGATGAATTATAAGGAAAATCTCATTTTTTTGCATTAACCTTGTAATCACTGCATTTTCTTGTGATCTCACAGTGAGTATAATGGTGAAGATAGAATGAGATCTAGATGAGCACTGATTCATAGACGTCTCGGCCACTTTTCGACAAGTTGATCCCTGAAAGAGGAGCTTCATAGCCATGTCCTCACTGGTTGCCAGATGGAGGGAGAGATTACGAACTTTGATTTCACCTCTACGTGTCTCTGTAACATGAACCTGAAAACATTCACAACATTTAGCTAGCTATATAAGTGCACTGCAAAATTAGATATGTTACCACAAGTATTGCCATACGTATAGATTACTAGAAGAACAGCAAAAATATTTAAAGAGGAACATTCAGTGAAATCCCTTTATTTAACCCCCTAAAACGATAACTCCTCTATTCCAGCCCCCCTGAAATGAGGACACCTCTGTATACAGTGGAACTCCTCTATTCCAACTCAACAAATGAAGCTAAAAGATGCTTTAATTAGTGTCTGTTTACTTTTACTCTATTTGTGATGATGTTACCTTTGGAAGAGTGACCATGAGTGCTCCTGGTCTTGTTCCCGGGTTGAGCAGGTCAAACCCTGTGTCCTGATAGATTTCCATGTACGAAATATGGATGCTAACATCTTGTCCTGTTTTGTTCCTTCTCTCTAGTTCCTTATACACATACGATATGGTCCTTGGTATCAGCCCACGGTCTGAAAACCTCCCATTGTTCCCCTCAATGGTGTGGGTCTTTCCAGATGCTGTCTGGCCGTATGCAAATATCGTCCCATTGTACCCGGCAAGGAATGAGTCAATCATGTGACATGCCACCTGTTTGAAGATACTTTCCTGGGATGCTTCCTCATCAAAGACATGGGAGAATTTGAAGGTGTGGTTGGACGGGGGTGCATGAGAATAACGAGATTGGGGACGTTTAGTAACGTTATCATGATCTCCGATCTTTATCCCTATAAGTTCTCTGTTTGGTGAAATATGTAGACCACCAAATGACTTTCTTGTGGGCCTGACACGAGCATAGATCTTTATCTGAGACATGCTGGAAGGCAATAGCTACTAGGAAGAACTTTAATCAACCATCTATATGCACTTCAATAGCTAATTAGCACCTTGTAATGGACACAGATAGGCTAGTTAGCTAGTTCTTATTGCTCTCATGAATAATCATTGAATGGTTTGTTGTATATGCACTGACAGTATCATAGCAACTGATCACTTCAAAGCAATTCCGTCACACGCCCCCTACAAACTCACGTGCGTGGCGGCAACTTAAAAACCGGATATCAATCCGGATATCCATCCCCGTCCGCGGACCTGTGACCCCGTCGTACTGTGTATGTGTGTATTAGCGCGCACAAAAGGTACAGTTCTTTCGTGGAAGGTATAAAGATAATATGCCTTGGAGGTTATGGTGGGTTCTGATGCTCCTGAGAATATCTCTCGGCCGCTGTTTTAATCACTGGGTAGTCACTGAAGATGGCAAAATCGAATATCAGGTAAATTATTTTTAAAGTTAGTTGTCGGGGGTGTGTCCTCAGCTTAATACTACATACCTATCTCAGTATAGTTGCTATGGAATTATATGCCTTTGAAGGGTACTAGGGGATGCTC
Organism: Diacarnus erythraeanus; assembly: GCA_964016965.1. Classification (NCBI taxonomy): domain Eukaryota; kingdom Metazoa; phylum Porifera; class Demospongiae; order Poecilosclerida; family Podospongiidae; genus Diacarnus; species Diacarnus erythraeanus. The sequence continues at coordinate 534,917 of OZ024682.1, forward strand.
TATAGTCACACCCCTTTCCCATGCCAGGTTGCCTCCCCCTTCAACCTTCGTCAACCTTTTGACCTCATGGCCTTTATCCAACAAGAAAAACATGTTTCCATCCTGAAAGAGCTGAAGGAAGAGTTGGTGGATTATAAGAATGAGTTTGAGTCCTTGTCTGAATATGACTCTTTTGACGAAAGCTATCGTGCAGGAGATCCTGAGTGTCGAAAGGTCTCTGTAATATCAAGTTACGACCTTTACATCAGTACTGTCCTTCCTCTGAAACATAAGGGAATAAAGTAAGTGATAGCAGTGACTGAGATATATGGGATAGAGGTGTGGTGGTGGGGGGGGGAGGGGCTGAGTCCCAAGGCCAAGTGTCTTGTTCAATATGTTCGAGTGTGTGCTACCTGACGGGAAAGATGAAGGACTCTCTGGTGAGGTGGTCGCAGCAAAATGTTTAAGCTCCACCCCATGACATGTTTATCGATGGCTTCCCTTATGCACATATAACTATCACTAGGTTCTCCTCATTCCACTTCAAGGTGAGGTAGAGGGGGTCACAGGGTTCACTGGGTTCAAAGGTCACAGGGTTCACGTGTAAATAATCATTGGTTCTCAGGATACTCTCCATTCTCTTCTCTTCTCCTCAGCTTTCTAGACCACCTCATACCCTTGCACAACCCCCCTCCTGCCAAACCCTACTGCACTCTGACCCCTCTCGAGTTCAGTATGTCTGCAATGGAGCATTTAGAAGGAGTGCAGAGTCGGAGGGCGTTAGTGGGACCTCCGGAGAAAAGTGTCCTGAAATCGATTGACATGAGAATGGAAATGTTTGGGAGTTTAGTACATTATGCCTTAGAGGAGGTGTGTCTGTGTGTAAATTTAATTGTTCGTAAAAAAGTTGAATATTGTTCGTTTATTTAGAATGCCACCTCTTGGGTTCTGTTGAACCTGGCTACACTCTATTGGAGAGCTCGTGGTAATCCACACAATGCAATAGAGTGCATCAGAAGAGCTCTCCATTATTCTCCTTAGTAAGTCCTCCTCTCCCCTCCCCTCCCCCTCCTCACCCCTCCCTCCTCCCCCTCTTGTCTTCCCCTAGCAACCTCTATCTTCTTCCCCCATCTTTTTCCTCCCCTGCTCTTCCTCCCCTCCCCTTCCTTTCCCTCCCCTCCCCTCCCTTCTCCTCTCTTCTCCCTCCCCCTTTCTCTCTCTATCATATTCCTCTTCACTTCCACCTTCTTCCTCCAGCCATGACATGGACATTTCTCTGCTTAACCTGGCCAATATTCTACATCGTGCCCACCACTCTGAGGAGGCTGCACTGGTCCTGGGTGTGGCGATAAGCCTCGCCCCTTCTGTCAGTGTTCTGCACTTTACCCTTGGGAACGTATATGCTGTAAGTGTGTGCACAATAGAATAGGTCATATTTGCATGGGGGGCAGGTATAAGATATTGGAGGGGAGGGGCTTAAGGAGTTAGATTGAGGAAGCATATTGTATCACTAACCAAGAATAATGGTGTGCACTTGAAACTTTGAAGGGGAGGGGCTTGAACCCTAAGCCCCTCCTACAGCCCTGCCCCTACTGTAGATACATCATGGTGAAATTCGAGCACTTTTCAATTCTTTACGTAGGCTCTAAACCAGCTAAACAAGTCAGTTAACTCCTTTAAGCGCTGTGTTGATCTCGATCCGTCATGTGACATGAGTCAGAAGATGTACTATGCGGCTCTCTGTGAGCAACGAATGGACGAGGCCTCGAAAGAACGAACCGAGAAGCTGGACAGCACACAAAAGAAGCTTGATATGTTTTACAACAACATGGAGATGATTAAAAGGCAGCAAGCAGAGCCTGACGAGACGGAACTCTTTAGTCAGAGGAAGCCAAAGAAGAAGAAAGCAACTAGATCTGAGTTTGGGAATTCGGTCGATGCCACACCAGTTCTGGATCCAAATCTTAGCAGCAAGGATTCTGACGAATTGGAATCAAAAAGTAAACTTGATTTGGAACAGGCTCTGGATCATGTATTGAGTGGAATGGAACTAAAAACGGGAAGAGAGTCCCATTCTGATAATTCATCAGGAGAAGCTGATGGTGAAGTGAAACGAACTCGCTCAAACTTCAGACTTGTTCTGAAGCCACTCCCACCACCCATAGAACCAATTTCACTGGAATTTCCCAGTAGCAACAAACGAGGTCCCAAATCGTCACCACCAAAGGCAGACCAATGTCCCAATGATGCCCTCTGGCCATTTCAACCCCCCTCATGGTCTAGTGACCGATGCAATAGTGGGCATGGTGAGGAAGAGGAGGATGAGATGTGGATGGCAGCTACGGGATGTACAGCAGTAGCAGAGAAAGAAGATTGTAGAGGAAATCAGTGCAAGGTAGGGCAGAAAGTTAGAGGAAGTGATCCTAGGACAACAGGAAGTGGTACTCTTGATTTTAAATCTTACGATGAGGAATTGACTGTGTTTGACCACATAGAACGAGACTCTCCACCCCCAGGTTCTCACGTCTCCAGACACCTCCCAAACAGGGGGGGCTCAAAATTCACCCGTCACAAGGAGTATCCCTTGGATTATCACAACCTGGAGTTCCTTCCATATAACCCTTTACCAGATCAGCTAGAATCTGTCATATTTCCCAAACGACATAGCCCTCTTCCGCTGTACCATGACCCCTATTGGCCAAGAAAGAAGGAGTGTCTTGATCTTGTGAAGGACCTGAAAGGGAACCCCCAGCTTGTCAGTTATACTGGAACCTTCATAACCCCTGAAGCAAGGGGAGCTAGGTAAGTCAGTGTAGCTAATATTGTGGAATAATTCCGAGAAAAGAAATTTATCTGCATTGCAGTAAGAATGAAACAGGATTCTATTCTGGATACACACCCCTTGGTGACCCATCCCATTCTGGACACACACCCCTTGGTGACCCATCTCATTCTGGACACACACCCCTTGGTGACCCATTCTGAACAAACCCTTAGTGACCCATCCCACTTTGAACACACACCCTTGGTGACCCATCCCACTTTGAACACACCCTTGGTGACCCATCCCATTCTGAACACACCCTTAATGACACATCTTACCCTTGGTGACCCATCTCATTCTGAACACTTACCCTTGGTGACTCATCTCATTCTGAACACACCCCCTTGGTGACCCATCTCAATGCACCCTGGTGTCTAAAAAAGATTCTCTGACTTCTATCTTGTAGCATCGATGATTATTTTTCATCCATTCCTGCTGAGCTCCCCCCTGAGCTTAGGAAGAGACCAGACTGTACCGAGACCATGGACCTTCCTCATAGCATGGCCGCCATGGATCACCTTGAACCAATTATGTACAGAAATAATTTCAGCATTAACCCCCAGTTAGGAGAAGGTGGACTCAGGAAGGTAAGGGTGGAATGTATGGGGTGCATGTGTGTGGATCCTAAAAGAGGGAGGAGTCAGTTGTGTGTGGATCCTAAAAGAGGGAGGAGTCAGTTGTGTGTGGATCCTAAAGGAGGGAGGAGTCAGTTGTGTGTGGATCCTAAAGGAGGGAGGAGTCAGTTGTGTGTGGATCCTAAAGGAGGGAGGAGTCAGTTGTGTGTGGATCCTAAAGGAGGGAGGAGTCAGTTGTGTGTGTTTCCATTTGCTGTAGGTATTGGTTACCTTGGTAACTGGCAGAGCAGATCTTGATCTAACTTTTGAAGATAGTGCAGAAAGAGTCTATGCGAGCATGATTCAAGCAAGTCAAATTTAGTTAATAACCCTTTAGTCTCTCTATTACAACAGTTCCCATGGATAAATTAACCTTTTAGCTACTTATCCCATCCCATGAATAACCCCTTTGCTACTTTTTTTTCTATCCTTAGAATGGTCCTGATTGGGTGTTATTCAACTTAGCGTCTCTCTACTGGCGAGTGAGGGGGGATCCCACTAATTCCATCGAATGCCTCCGTAGAGCAGTGCACTCTGCCCCCTGGGGTGCAAGGGACGTGGGTTATATTGGACTGTCCAATGTGCTCCTTCGGCTGGGCTATCTCAACGAGGCTGTGATCATGGCTAGGGCAGCCTTAGATATATCAGAAAATTCTGTGAGTTTTCTGGTCAAAATTTTATGAAAGATGGTGCGTGGGTCCTGGTTGAGTTTAAACGAGGGGGAGTAGGGAAGGAGGAGTGGCTAATCTCAGGTTGAATGGGAGAGGTGTGTGTCTAATCTCAGGTGGAGGGGGTGAGTGTCTAATCTCAGGTTGGATGGGAGAGGGCGTGTCTAATCTCAGGTGGAGGGGGTGAGTGTCTAATCTCAGGTTGGATGGGAGAGGGCGTGTCTAATCTCAGGTGGAGGGGAGGGGGGAGTGTCTAATCTCAGGTGGAGGAGAGAGAAGTTTTCTGGTCAAAATTTTATGAAAGATGGTGCAGTGGGTCCTGGCTGAGTTTAAACAAAGGGGGGGAGTGTCTAATCTCAGGTAGAGGAGAGAGAGAAGTGAGGTGGGGAGGAGAGCAAGGAGTATTTAATCCTTTTATTTACTAATGGTGTTGTAATGAATTCCATGGGGAACAGTTTTGATTAGCATAGACTTCTATCTCATGTGAGTGGAATTCACACAAACATTAACACATTTTAAATCTACTTAAAGCCACTCAAATATTGTAATAATGAACACTAAAACTCTGTGAAAAACGACATAAAAGATGTTTCTAGAATTGGAATAATGGTCTATCTATAGATATCTTTTCTATACTCTATCTCTACATGTCGTATGGGGAGCTATTTAGAAGGAGGTGGAGGTTCGTATGTATAATGTTGCCTGGATTGACAGGCATAACTGCCCGCCTGGTGGCTCTCAGTTATCCATTACAGCCTGCTGTACGATTAACCATCGTTATGACCATCACTTTCACCTCGGCAAACCCTTTCCTCACTTCCTTAAGTGTCTCCTGCTTGCACGTGTCCAATTTGGTGAGCTGTGTGTCAATCTTTTCCAAGATGGCGTCCCTGCTCATGGCCAAATCCTTCTCAATTGCACAGCATTTGTTTAAGTAGAAAGCAAACCAGATCACGCTGACCAGGAAGAGCATGGCCAAGAAGATACAGAGTAGATTTTTGAAGGCCATTGTCGTAGGTGGAGGTGGACTGTGGTCGGAGGTAGCAGTGGAGATAGGACCTGGGGTAGGGCCAGGGGTGGGGCTAGGAGTAGAGATAGGAGGGCTAGGGATAGAGCCTGGGGTAGGTAGTATTTTCATTGCATATTCTAGTGGTACTTTATACCAGGAGGTGATGTAGCGTGTTATTTTGTAGACGTCTGGAGGAGGCTTTTTTCCAACCAGATGAGCTGGTGCATTGTAACTGGATGTTATATTTCTCTTTAAATACATTGTCCTTGCAAAGAAACCTTTTTTCAGTTGCAGTGGAGAATTCAGTTGAAAATAGTGCTCTCAATACAGTCTGTGGTTATGTGTGTGGTCTTATGGCTTTGTGGTTTAGCTATTGAAACCACAGCATTCAGCTTCTTGCAGCAGTGTTAGAATACTCTAAGATCTGAACACTATCAGTACATACAGATACTTAGCATCACAATAGAATCTATATATAACTGCACTATTCTGCACTACGTAACTTATACTGTAACGATTCACTGTATCTACAGGATAATATACTTTATGAGAGATTGTTAGGGTCATGTGAATACTACTACGTCATCTAATACCTTTTTTGGAATAGTTCAAATGTTTGAATACACAGTTATGCCAAGTAGAAGGCTATTCATGTGGGCTGCATGTCAATAACACAGTCATGAATCTATTTACATTTTTTCCTGCTGAGACAGCATTCTCCCATTAATTATATTATAGTAACTACAAAACAGGAAGTGTGGATCACGTGACAGGAAACTCCGCCCACTGTAACAAAGCCACATGTATGTATTACATAGCTGGCTACAAGTTGACCCTTTCAGGCCACTTGTCAGAAAGCTATGGTAAATAGATGAGTTCTCAGAGTTTAGGTGTACACTAATCTGCATATTACCATAATCTGCTGACAAATGACTTGAAAGGAGACAGTGAGATAGGATGAGTAAATGTGATGTAACAGCATGTGTAATAGATAAAACTGGCATGAAAGTCTAGCTATGCATGGTTAGATAGAGAATATAGAATTGTCAGAACATGACTAAAGATCTAAGATAGTAAACCTGCTGTGGTGGAATAACGTAACTGTCAATCACTTCTCAGTATTCTCTCGAAAAGGCCGCACATGTATCCCAATGCCACGCCCACTCCAGTAAAGGTTAAGTTCAGTGCTAACCTCTCCTTGTTGGTGAGCAGGAGATAGAGGAAGAGAACTATCAGGCCCACCATTATCACATACCACCACAGCACATGTAGAGGATTCTGGTCAGAGCTGGACTTCACAAAGCTTTTGAAAGAGGTACTGCCATTTTCTCTAGCTGGACTGGATCTTGGCAGGGTCTGTCCATAATATGGTGAACCTTCTTCAGGTACATAGTATGTGCTCTCCTTGGTTAGATGGACATATCTCACTGACATCTTCAGTTCACAGTCTCCTTTCACTGCCTAGTACCTACTGCACTTTTCAAATTTCCATGTATATGTAACTGTATATCTGAAATTAGAATGCTTGTTTTGTTCCATATTAGGGCATTATGAATAATATTATTATGATTGTGGCTTCAGGGTATTTACCACAATATTCAGTATGGTGAAAGGAATGTACACTATCTGACCTGCTGAGTCAGGGATTATTTTTACAGAGGTGGCCTGGTCACCCTTGGGACACAACTAGTTGCAGATGTGGTCTGCTTATACAGTGGAACCTAGTACTCACCAACCAGTTGGCTGTTATACAGAGGTGGTCTGCTTATACAGTGGAACTTGTATATAGTGGTCACCCTAGGGACACAACCAGTTGGCTGTTATACAGAGGTGGTCTGCTTATACAGTGGAACCTGTATATAGTGGTCACCCTTGAGACACAACCAGTTGGCTGTTATACAGAGGTGGTCTGCTTATACAGTGGAACCTGTATATAGCGGTCACCACCAGTTGGCTGTTATATAGAGGTGGCCTGCTGCACTTAGTATAATTTTTTAACCCATCACATTATAATATTTAACCCCTTTTAACCAATTGCACTTAGCATTATTTTTTTACTTCTTCCTTTTTTTAGCCCATTGCTCACTACACTCTAGCACATATCTATCTTGGTTTACGCGACTACGTGGCGGCTAGCCTTCATTTAAGAGCTGCCCTTCATGCTCAGCCTGTCTTTAGCTATGCTCTCACCTCTCTCAAGATGGTACGATGCTCTCTCAAGTTTAAAGAAGAGCAGATGTTCTTACGACAGAAAGTGAGCATTTTAAGTCCCCGCCACCCATACATCAAAGAACAATGTTCACTGTTAGCATATGACCCCCCCAATGAATTCTGATTGATTAGAGCATAGGAATGATATGAGTACAGTGAAACCCCTCTATTCCAACACCCTGAAATGAGGACACCTCTGTATACAGTGGAATCCCTCCATTCCAACACCCTGAAATGAGGACACCTCTGGAACCCCTCCATTCCAACACCCTGAAATGAGGACACTTCTGTATACAGTGGAACCCCTCTATTCCAACACCCTGAAATGAGGACACCTCTGTATACAGTGGAACTCCTCTATTCCAACACCCTGAAATGAGGACACCTCTGTATACAGTGGAACCCCTCTATTCCAACACCCTGAAATGAGGACACCTCTGTACTAAGGATACTTGAATATGTCCCAGATCACAACAGCTTGTGTGTTAACATTCACTCCCTGAAATGAGGCCATCCCTCTAATCAGGACACTTTAGTTATCTGGCATGGAGAGGTCCCACGTATTCACTGTGTTAACCACTCCCACTCTGTTCCAGATGAAAGAGGAGGAGAAAGCACTCATGCAGAAGCAAGAAGAAGAGATCATCAAGTCACTCAAGGAAGCCATGAAGAGTGGCAAGAAGATAGAGAAGAGATCACAGCCTGCCATTGTGATAGAGAACAAGGAACCACCTGAGATCCCGGAACTGAGCATGGGAGATGTAGTGGAGAGCCCTTACATAAGGGAGGATGCACTCTGGTATCTCGTCAGACTCAGTCTCTCCAATAAAGATAGAGATGATGATGGAGGCATGGAGAGAGAGGTGGGAAGTGATGGTGGGGATGAAGTGGGAGGTGAGGGGGAGGAGGAAGGAGGTGAAAATGGAGAGATGGAAGGAGGTGATGAGGGAGAAGTGGGAGGAGGTGATGAGGGAGAAGTGGGAGGAGGTGATGAGGGAGAAGTGGGAGGAGCTGATGAGGGAGAGGTGGAAAAGAGTGAACAGGTGAACAAGAAAAAGATAGAGCTATCATCTGATGGAGATGAAAGTGTGACTAATCAAGATTGCAAAGATGTAGAAGATAAAGAGAATTCTCCATTACCCGAGACAGTAGATGCCAGTAAAGAGCATTCACCAAAACAAGCTACACGCAGGACACACAAGAAACCTAAACGACAGTGGAGCAAGCCGTCCTCCATTAGGTCTAGCGCTGAGATAAAAGCTATTTACGAAGAGATAGAGAGAGAAACCAGGGAACTTCTGAAAGAGGCTGCAGAAGCTCTCAACCGTAACCAGACCCCTGTCATGCGGGAGGCTCCTGCAAAGATATTCAGAATGCCACCTCCAGACAGATCAAATTTATTGACTAAAAGGAACAGAAGACGTGTGACCTCGCTAAAGGATAAGACTATGACACCACCCAAGTACAAAGTGGACAGGACCACACCCATTAGTCATCAGACCACACCCAGTATCGAAACACACACTTTATCAGAAGAAAAGACTGAGGGTTTGTCTATAAATCCTCAGCCCACATTCGTTGATGAAACCACACCTACTGAGACTGCAGGACATTTGTCCATAAATCCTCAGGCCACACCCATTGATGAAACCACACCTACTGAGAATCTAGAGCAGGATAGAACTTTGCTTTTAAATCCTGAAACCACACCCATTAAAGATGAAAACACACCCACTAAGACTTCTATAGAATATGATGAGCTTCGTCCTCAAGTCACACCCACCCAAAGGCCCACCCTTCCTAAGGTCCGTAAGACAAGAGAGGAAGTCAGAGAAGAGGAGATTCAGAAGAGATTTCCTGGCACGAGACCATGGCCAACGGAGGAGGAGTGCAATGAGAAACCATTACCCAAGACTGTAGTTTTCACAAGCACTTGGCTCTCTGTCACTGCCAAAGGAGCAAAGTAAGGGTTAAATAATAATTGCAGTCACATGTACCTACATGTACTGTTATAACCCTGACATATGCAGGCTGTCACATGTGATGGCCCTGACATGTATATGGTCTTAATATGTACTGTCATGTTATGGCTCTGATGTTTACATGCTCTATCACATGTACTGTCACATGTTATGGACCTGATGTCTACATGCTGTTACATATGTACTGTCACATGTTATTGACCTGATGGAATTATTCATGTTATGTGTTATAGAGTGAAGGAGCACATTGATTTCAAGACTCCTGTCAGCCATCATATCCAACTTCCTTATTGTCACAACGACTTTGAACAGTCCAAAAAGACTCTCAGTCATTTGACGGTAAATCTTTGGGTAAAGGGTAGTCATACAGAACACATTATATATACCACACTCTTAATAAATTATTTACACTTAAAATCCGGTAAAGGGTAGTCAAAAAGAAATGCACAATACCTCTTAAACTCACAATTTAAGGGGGAAATATAGGAGGGTTTCCCCTCCTATTACCATGGCAACATCTTTAAATTACCCTTATCAATTAATTAAAATGCCTTCATGATTTTGGCTATCTTCATGTTCTATGTCTGTAGGGCATGAACCATCATCCTTTAGTCCAGTACAGAGCCGAAAAGGGGTTACAGGAGGTCCTGTGTACCCTAGATGGTCTTCGACGACCCCTTGATGAGATGGCAAGTCGCATTAAGATGGCTATGGACAAGAACTCCACCTCCTGGGTACTGTCTAATCTAGCAGCTCTCTATTGGAGGATCGTGGGCCAAGGACAGTTAGCCATCAGATGTCTCAAACACGCTCTCTATTATTCAGACGAAAACTCAAGGGTGAGAACATCGTAGAATAGAAAGATTTTAGCTCCTTTCCTCGTCTGCCTTCCCTCCCCCTCCCCTCCCCTTCTCCTCCCCTTCAATCTCCTCTTCTAACTTTTCTTCTCTCTCTCTTTTCCTTAGGAAGTTGCTCTGGTCAGTCTCTCCAATGTTCTCTATCGTTCTGGTTATGATATTGATGCAGCAGTCGTTATTCACATGTCACTGGAGGTAAGACCCCATGGCATGTTATATAGTGAAGCCCAACCCTTTCACTCCTGGAGCCACTCCCATGGGATTTGATTTTATATAGTGGATGGAACCCAACCCCTTCACTCCTGGAGCCCCTCCCATGGGGTTTTATGTAGTGGAACCTTCTCTATTCATTTTGTATGCTTTCATCTTTTTTAATTTTCCATTTTTCAGTCTTCCCCTACTCTGGTAGTGAACCACTTCACCATGGCAAACATATTGGCAGCTCAAGTAAGTTATCTTCTAATAACTCCTCCACCCCTGATGAGGACAACTCTGTGTAACCTACTCCTCTATAGTATTCCACCCCTAATGAGGACACCTCTGTTTAACCTACCCCTCCTTAGTATTCCACCCCTAATGAGGACACCTCTATGTAACCTCCCCTCCTTAGTATTCCACCCCTAATGAGGACACCTCTGTGTAACCTACCCCTCCTTAGTATTCCACCCCTAATGAGGACACCTCTATGTAACCTCCCCTCCTTAGTATTCCACCCCTAATGAGGACACCTCTGTGTAACCTCCTCCTCTACAGTATTCTCCTCTATGTAACCTTTGAAGGAGGACACCTCTGTGTTTGTGAAAGCTATCTCCCTTTTAAATGAGGCTGCCTACATTTATGCATAATATGTTCCAGTTAGAGAAAGTACTATGGATGTAATTATGTCACGGTAATGTCTGTCGTCTGTACAGGGTCTGAATGTAGAAGCTGCAGGTTTCTATGAGTCAACCCTCCACTTCCAACCAGAGTTTCAACCAGCAGCCGACAGATTAAAGACTGTACGATGCCTCATCTTAGCAGCAAGAAATCACAAGAAGTTAGTGGAGAAGAAAGAAGATTTGGGCTAAATGGCTGACAATCAACACTTTATTTGAAATTTTAAATTTGCTACAGAGATGATGATGATGATTATTAGGGCACTGTGTCACTATCATTAATGTTTTAACTTATGAGGGTTCCATGCCTTACTCGTTAGCTATGCAGTAGCTAGTGGTCTAGCTAAGTGTAATGGTGTCCCCGCCCAGCTGTGTGTATCTATGGTAACACGATTGTGGTGTGCGTTAATTAGAGACAACAACCTCTGCCTCTAGTGCATGCATGTTACTGTGTGGTGACAGAGACGATAAAAGAGAGGCTGCTGAATCATAGATAGAGTATTGTCTCTATAAGAGTAAGTTAGCACGTAGCTAGTTAATGCATGCTCTATTTAGCTGGAAATGCTTGAAGCTAGTTATATTCAATATCTGTGGCTTCATGTACTATAGTACCTTCCTCTACTCTCATTTTAGTGGCTACTCTGCCTAACTACAGTAGTCATGTTTGTTGGACTCCTCAATACAAAATGAAGGAATTATTAGCCAAGATTGAGGATGAGATGACCTTGTACTTTGACCTTGGAGTTTTCTAATCTGTGAAGTGAGTTGCATAATGTTTCCACTAATTAATTAACAGCAAGTATAATACATATTGTATATATCCTGTAGCTTTAAAATTAAACTGAACACTAAGTTAGTATGATGTTAAGTGACTGTGGTTGCACAGAATGTTAAGTGTCTCTGTTGTTAACTATAATATGGTACAAACACAAATTTTTCTTGGTTTTGGGGGTATTGGTGGATAGGGGTCTTTCTCTTTTCCTTGGCTACACTGTAAAAAAAACAACAAAAAACAATTGCTTGTTTATATTTCAGTATGGTCACACATAAGGATAATTTGTATTTCAGTCTGATTACGCATGAGGGATAATTTATATTTTAGGGTGGTTACACATGAGGGATAATTTTAGGGTGGTTAAACACGAGGGTATCATTATTGTTACTATGGACATTTCACTTGAGATATTAGTCCAATTATTTCACAACAACCTTTTACTAGGAATCAACCTACTTATAATGCAAGGAATATATAATGTATTTTAAAACTGCTACTGTTAAAAAATAAGTTTGTATGTTAAGATGACAGTGTTGCTAGTTATAATATGGTACAGGCTCCTCCTCCTTTGCCATCTATGATGGGTTTTGGGAGGGGGTGGTGGATAGGGGTCTGGACGATGGCCATAGCTACGCTGTAAAAAGCAAGCAAACAATTATATTTCAGTCTGGTTACACATAAGGGATGATTTGTATTTTAGGGTGGTTACACATGAGGGTATTATTGTATTACTACCCTGAACATTTCACTGGAGATGTAATTTTACAGCAACATTTGATAGAAATCATGATGTTTTATGCAGTTTACAGAACTTCTACATAAGCTGAACACTGCTAAAAAAATAATTATGTTAAGATGACTGTGTTATAATATGGTACAGGGTCCTCCTCCTTTGCCATCTACTTTGATGGGTTTTGGGGATGGTGTTGGATAGGGGTCTGGATCAGGACCATAGCTACGCTGTAAAAAAAAACAAGCAGTTATATTTCAGTATGGTCACACATAAGGAATAATTTGTATTTCAGTACATAAAGGATGATTTGTATTTTAGGGTGGTTACACATGACATTTCACTGGAGATGTAATCTGGTTATTTTACAGTAACATTTGTGATGTTGTACCGGCTTATAATGCAGGGAATTATAATTTCGAGTTTTTTTATGACAAAAAAAGTTTCTACAAACTTATACAAGCTGACTATATACTCTCTAACATATTGTCTAAGCAAAGGTCAGTCATAGGATAGTACAGGAAGATCCTTCTATCGCTTTTGAATCCTTACTACTTCCACTTTCGTAAGGATCTCCATTGCCTCCACGACTGACCTGTGGGATAACAGACCTTACTTAAACAATGACTCAGAAAATAGGTTTTGTGAGAGATAGCCAGTTTATGACAGGAAATGGTTTTCAAGAATAATTTTTTGTGTGTGATATTCTACAATTAATGCTGTACAAAATATGTATTTTTGGATATGACTATGACTAGCAATTAGGCAGTTGGAAGTTGTGGCCAATCCTGGTTTTGTGGGTGGGTCTGGATAAGGCTCTGGATCTCCGTTATGACTACGCTGTGAAATCACAAAATAGACAAGTTTTTATTTACAATAACACAAGCTGAACAATACACTTTGTTTTGTTTTGTTTTATTTACAACAGCAGCAAAAGAAATTTCTATAAGCTTGTAGAAACTAACTCTACATTTTCTAAGAGAAGTATAGTTATTGTCTGAGCAAAGGGCAGTCATAAGATAGTGCAGGAAGATCCTTTCATGGCTTTTGAGCCCTTGCCACATCCACATGGGTAAGGATCTCCATTGCCTCCACGACTGACCTGTGGAATAACAGACCTTATAAGCAAGGACTCAGAAAATGTTTTGAGAGACAGCCAGTTTATGACAGGAAATGGTCTTTGCTATTGAGAATAATTTTTTGCACGTATGTGGTCAATTAATGATGTATAAATATTCACTTTCAAAAATATGCATTTCTGGATATGACTGTGAGCCTATGACTAGCAATTAGACAGTTGGAAGTCACTGTTCTCATAAAATGGTGCAGGAACCTCCTTTCTCTGTGGCCACTCCAACTGGTTTTTTGGGTGGAGGTGGATAAGGGTTTGAATCTCCGTTATGACTACGCTGTGAAATCACAAAATAAACAACTTTTAAGCAGGTTTTCTGTCCGGTTAATTTCACTGTCACTTTAATTTGCTATTTTCTCAATAGGTAAAGGAAAGCGAAAATTAATAATTATATAAGAAGCATTACCTAATTGAAATCACTCCCCACCCAGCGAAAATAAAAAACGTGAATTGCTTCATAACACAAGATTTTATGAGATCAGTGAAAATAAAGTGTCTTGAAAATAACCGGATCTATGGTATTCTACTGACAATAACTGTAATACACAAGCTGAACAATACACTATACAGATACAAGCTGAACAATACACTATACAGATATCTTATTAATACAACTTTTAAGTTGTTTTGTTGTTTTACAACAGCACCAAAAAAAATTTTCTACAAGCTTGTGGAAACTAACTCTATATTTTCTAAAAAAAAGTATAGTCTGAGCAAAGGTCAGTCATAGGATAGTGCAGGAAGATCCTTTCATTGCTTTTGAGTCCTTGCCACCACCACCATTTGGGTAAGGATTGCCACCACCTCCACGGCTGACCTGTGGATTAAGTATAGGATACACACCACTCAAAAGTGGTGTATGTGCCCATATAACCAAGTTTGTGGTTATTTCTGAGGAGAATCTGAGAAATCACTGGAAATGAGTTGGTTATACAGATGCTTACACCACACACTTGAGTGGTGTATCTAACCTATACTATGCCATGTATGCCCATGCACAAGTCTATAGCAACCATTAGAAAGTAATTACACTGTGAACTGTGAAAACACAGACTTTAAGCCGGCTGTTTGTGTTTTATTTACAATAACATACACAAGCTAACAAGCTAAAGAGTGGGCTATTGATAGATATGGCAACATTATTTCTACTGAGTCCTATATAGCCAGTCACAAGATGATGCACCGCCCTTTGGGGGGCTTTCTGGGCTTATCTTTGTAGGCAGTAGAACAAACCTATTGATTAAATTTTGAGTCATACTTTCTGAATAAACCTCTGTTCAGTCAAGTTCATAGCCAGTTTATGAAGGGTTGGGTGTGGGTGTGGGGGGAAGGGTTACTTCTTATCTACTTCAATTGACAGCAAATTTTTCCCACCAATAATAATAATAATAATAATGTGTAGTGCTAGTTGGTATGTTTACAGAGGTAAAAATAGTAGCTCTTTCTGTACAATAAAAATAAGGTGTGGTGGTAACACAGTGTTAGTGTTAGTGGTGGTAACACAGTGTTAGTTATAAGATAGTACAAGATTTGTCTCCAGAATTTTTTGCTTTACATGGTTTGGGACAAGGACCACCATAAGGATCTGAGCAACAGCCTTCACTACACTATAAGAGAAACAGAAAAAGGAAGTGATTGCTTGTTGGTGTTTTTTTTTAATTTGTTTGTTTGTTTGCTTGTTTATTTGTTTGCTAGTTAAATGGGCCTTCTATAACTCAATAATAAAATGTTATTTGTATAATTTGTGGAATAACCCTTTCTATTACCATTAGTTCTACCTACCACACTTTCGAGGACTTTCTTTACTCCGTCCATTTTCTGTTTCTGTTAAACTGTAGAAATGACAAAAGAAGGAAAGTTAATGTGGAGAGCATCAGTTAACCACTCCCATCATCTTGCCATCTTAGACAGATGTAAGTTACTCTCTATTTTTGCCGGGCAGTGGTTTAATGGGAATTATAGTTCATTTTGTTGCCGTATGTTGCAGTGTAGAGATATTGAGTCTCTATTAAGCTGTACACGGCAAATATCCTTGCAAATATATATCAAGGGACACCTCCCGCCACCACCAGCATAAATTAAACCATTGTCTGCCTGTTATAATGAACTAACTAGGCATCTCTCTACATCCATCATACAGCTGCACCTAATGATATCTCTGTGCCATCATGCACCTAACATATTTCTGTGCCGTCATGCACCTAAAGAGATACCTCTGTGCCGTCATGCACCTAACTAGATATTTCTGTGCCGTCATGCACCTAAAGAGATATCTCTGTGCCGTCATGCACCTAACTAGATATTTCTGTGCCGTCATGCACCTAAAGAGATATCTCTGTGCCGTCATGCACCTAACTAGATATTTCTGTGCCGTCATGCAGCTAACTAGATATCTTTAGATCTCTGCATCTCTTTGTTCGTCATGCAACTGACGGGCATTTCTCTGCATTTGTCATGCAGCTAACTAGGCATTTCTGTGTCTGACTAACATCCCCGGAACATTCATGACCTTGCTCCCAACTATTGCAGTTACGGCAAGCTAACAGACAGACACTCTGCAAACCAAATCTCGTTACCCACTATTTATTTCTACATGAACTTTTCTAGTAAAAAAATTTTCCTCGATAGTCGACCACTCACCTCACAAAGTGGCTATTGGTTAAGCTCCCGGTCAAGCTCCTGGTCTCTTGTTCTGGAGTAATTAACTTCGCCTCCCACCGGTGAATGGTAGCCCTCACTAGCTACTCCCATATTTATTGCCATCGCTCTAAAAAAATTTCCCCATCATACCGGAAGACTGACGACAAGTCAAATCTGGTACCTGATTGGTCCAAATCTGAGCATGCTGCTTGCATGTGAATGTACATGCAGTGAACCTGCCACGTAGGCAGGTTATTTTAAATCTGATTTCTCAATAGGTACTAGTCTGGTTTTTATACGGCAGACAGAGCCGCTCTACTGTGTGGGGAATGGTACCAGTTGACCGTCTTGCAGCTGATTGGATAGATTTCAAAGCTGACACATGCTAGCCACTGGTATCTGCACATTTTATTGGAAGATACCACATTTTTTGAACAGCCAATGACTGTATCCTAACACTCTATGCGGGTTCCACTGTATAAGCAGACCACTTGTGTACAAACATGGTTATGTCCCAGAGGTGACTGCTATATAGATTTCACCCACAATTGGTTGCTTTAAATTGTGAGTAAAATCTATTTATACACTTGGCCCATCCTCTGGCGGACTTTTAATCCCCTCAGGCTCAGAATGGTTATGAATATGATTGGTCAACTTCATGGCTTCTTTCATTGGCTAATCTATTCTTCTGCATGTGGTGTATCCAGCATTCTGTGATGGCAGCTCTTGAGCAGTCAGCACTATGTAACATGCTGTGAGCATCTTTTTAAGATATTATAACTGTGATGTCCAATCCTAATTCCCTGGAATCCCTCTATTTAGGTATGGGGAGGACACCTTACCCTCTACTTCAACACTCTAAAATTAGGATACCACTGTATTATAGTGAATCTCCTCTATTCCACCCCCTGAAATGAGGACACCTCTGTATACAGTAGAAACCCCTTTATTCCACCCCCTGAAGTGAGGTCACCTCTGTATACAGTAGAAACCCGGGTAAAATAAAGGATTTCCACTGCATACTTTCTTTATTTCAGGGGGTGGAATAGAGGAGTATACAGAGGTGTCCTCATTTCAGGGGGTAGAATAAAGAAATGAGTGCACCTTTGTATACGGTGGAAATCCCATTAGCCCACCCCCTGAAATGCATCCCACCCTCTGAAATGAATGCACCTCTGTATACAGTAGAAATCCCATTAGCCCACCCCCTGAAATTCGATCCCACCCTCTGAAATGAGTGCACCTCTGTATACAGTGAAAACCCTCTATTCCAACACCCTGAAACAATGTGTGCTAATACCCCAGCAAAATTTATGATAATGATGATAATAATACATAATATTGTATTCAAACAGTACATAGGTTAATTTTTGTTATTGTTATTGTTATGGGAGTATCTTGAAACTGAAATCTTCTGTTTTCTTTCTCTCCAGCTCCTGAGAAGTGGAATGTTCTGATATGATAACAGCTATCATTCAACACATGTAAGCAGTTTAATAGTTGTAAAAATTAGAACTGAATTAGATCATAATATATACAATGTATGATAACACTCTGAAATGGCCTCTTCACAGTCCATGTTCAGACTGGTCCACATTCAGAGGTAATAGTACAACAAAATATTTGTTTTGACAGGACAAGTGTCTTCTGTATGGAAATTAACTATTTAAGAGTCTCCTTTACCACATACAAAATTTGTAAGCCATTAGAGCTCTGAAAACCTCTATATAAGGACTATTTCCAAGGTCCCACTGTGTCCTTTATAGAGAAGTTTCAGTATAAATCTTATTTCAATCTGACAGCATTTGCCCTTGCTCTCTGTGCACATATAATGATTTTTTGGTTGGTTGATCAAATTTGTTACACCATAAGCAGTTTTTGGGCTGATTGTTATCAGGTTAGTGTGCGGCAGAGCCTATGAATAATCAGTTTACAGCCCTGAAATGTACAGCAATGTAATTATAGTGGTGTGTTAGAATGTTGACATGGCTGTCCCTGTCATGTCAATACCTTTTAAAAGCATGTGTAGTTTAGGACAGTGGCATCCTGGTTTCAATTTTATATCTTAATTGATTTCAACCTCTGTAGTGGGTGGTTGATGGTATTCATGACCTTGTTTACTGTACTCAATATTAGGGATAGCCCCTGGGAGAATCCCAGGGGATGTTTCCTAGTTGTGTGATAATATAATTAATAGGGCTCTCTCATTATTAGATAAATGATCAAAATAGGCGGCCAGTCCGTTTAGCTGGGAAGGATATTATTGGGAAGGACTAAAGAGAAGGATGTTATTGGGGTAAAGGGAAGGACTAAAGAGAAGGATGTTATTGGGGTAAAGGGAAGGACTAAAGAGAAGGATGTTATTGGGGTAAAGGGAAGGATTATTATTAGGGTAAAGGGAAGGATTTATTGGGATAAAGAGAAGGAGGGATCTAAGAAGCTGTAGTTGTGCACTTTCACTTGATTGAAAATAACTATTCCCCACTGCCAGGATTCCGTGCCTTGACTACATGTGGCTCACTGGAACAGGGCAGATTTTAGAAACCAGTTACATAATTGTACAGTTTCTTACCCATCTCACCTTCAGTCCAAGGAGAGTGAGTTACCCAGAATTTAACAAGATATGTATGTGTGTATCACCAGATATAGAGATAAATAGGGAAAAATCTCCTTGAACTCCTTATTCACAGATACTAGTCCACCTGTCCACTCCATGGGATTTGCAGTTAATTAATGACCTGTTCATTAACCTTGACAGGTAGTCTGCCACAGGTGGATCCTCCCTGTGAGATGTGGTTAGCTGATAATGTTCTACACATGTTGCAATATAGGTTTGAGGGCTGGATGTACTGTTAGTGTGTGTCTTGTGAGGGCACTGGCCCAGTGATTATCACACCTGTTTGTGGTGGGAGTGGTGTGTAGAGTGAGAGGTGAGATTCTATCTCTATACAGCTTGCAAGTATTGGGTAAACTATATGTCTTATGTGGGTTAGTGTGTTCTGAGCACCCTCCCGGGTGACCAGTCTCTTTATCTCCTGTTGTCCCAGCCTCTCCGTTGGCCGAGCCTTCAGTTTTCCCAGCTTGTTCCACACTGTGGCCGGCTGCTATTCAGTGAGGCTTTCTCATACTATTGTGTTATCATAAGGGCAAATAGCTACAGATTTTTTGAATGAAAGGTTAATTCTGTGACTCTCAAAGGTTATTTCTGTGACTCTCTTGCTAAGGGTGACTGCCACTGCAGACTTAGTGAGAGTCTCCTCTCTCACAGTGCCAACCATCAGCTTAAGTAGAACATCAGTGAGGGAGCCATTTCTTAAAACCTTGCTTTAATAGCTGATCAGTGGGGAAGCCATTCCTTAAAACCTTGCTTTAACACCTGATCTGACCCACTTCCTATAAGGGTTCTCTTATGCAGGCACTACCAGCTATAGTCATAGGGTTCCTTGAAGTCACAATGGCACTAACAGCTTTCCTACAGTCAGAAATAATCAGTGTGTGTTGACTTTAAGAGTGTATATGTCCCACTAAAAGCTGGTAGTGCCACTGTGAGTTGAAAGGTCACTGTCTGTGTACTGAGAGAGAATTGACTTGATCTGGTCTAATTAACATGTTTGTTTGTTTATGATAAGGTCTAATTAGCAATGTTTGTTGTTTGAGAATGTATATTTGTTGTTCAGTGTTAGGCATGAACCCTCTACCCTGGCCAGAGCCTCAGGGCTTTCTGGAAGAACAGTATGGGGACCATTATGTGTGTGTAATGAGCTTGGGACTCACATGTACACTACATGTGCATGTATGTACAAGTACTGTAATACTTTAATTTCACATGCACAAGTATTAGAACTGTGTCACCCAGTCTGTTCCTATACCTTCAGGTGATAAGTGCCTGACATTCATGTCTAATAACATAATATTGTTTGTTGTTCTGGTATGATTGTTTACTGATAACAGAGAAGGAAGGTTTTGTTTAGTTAATTCACTGGCACACTTTCAACTCAGCAACTCTTCTAAAGGCAGTTTTGGAAACTTTGTTAGCTGCACGGAGTTTAGCACCTACTTAAACACTATGGAATTACACTAGTTTTAGATTACATGGTTCCACTTGAGTTGAGCATCTGAGAAAATTCTTACTTAGACTCAATTAGAGAAAAGGAGAATGCTGTCTCTACTCTAGCTACTCATCTCAAGCTACTTATTGATTCAAGCTACACTAAAGATTTCTTGATTCAGTAGCAATTTCGCTTATGAGCTGAGCAGTCACCGGACTATTCAGTGTATATTGCATCTCTGTGCTTCAATTTTCCACCTTTTTAAAGGTGAAAGTAGTGATCCATAAAATTCCTCACCATTCAAGTGTCTGGACCTAGCTAGCTAGTTACAATAGCAACACCTTCTCTTCCAGTTTCCAGGTTAATCATAAGGTGAGGTTGACTCAGAATTAGCAATCTTTCTTGGTTTCAGCAATGCTACATCTTCTAAGTTTTGGAAGCTATTAAACATTATTATTCTGACAGTTTTTAGATTTTAAACTGTTTGCAAATGACTTGACTAGTCGGAGAATCTGCTCTTAATATGAAATGCTGTGTGTACCGTGCCCAGTGTCACGTGACAAAATATAATTCTGATTGGCTAATTTGCACTTTAAATTATATTTGTATCAACACAATCAGCCTTTCTTCTCCCTCTCCTCTTGAATGAGGCTAATCCTGCCCCCCTCCCCTCCTGAAAGAGTCTGACGGAAGTTACCCTCAGGCCCCCAATAATGCCCTCAGGCCACATGGCTATGAATACAATTGACCTGCATGGCTTCTCTTGTTTAATAAATACCTGTAGCTATAGTGAGGAATATTAATATTAGAATCTCTTACTAATGCATATATCACTAGCTCTTCTTTCATGAGTGGGTTGGGTTTAGCCTTCTGCTTCCAGCCCCTTTGAATTGAGGGCACCATATAATTATGTATATTCATTAACTGTCATTGTGCATACATTAACATGTACATTATCATGGTGGGCATGATTTGGAATATGTACTGTGATGTGAAACCATTAATTTTCATGATTTCCATGGACGGTTAAAATTGTAGCAAATATCCATTGGTCAGAATAGAGTTTCACTGCATATCTGGTCTTCAATATGCAGATAGCACTGGGTGTGTGATAGTACAGGGGGTGGGATAGGGGTGGAGTGGATTACGCAAGTTCATTTTTGCTGACTTGGCATTTAGAGATGTGTTATACCATAATTTAACTTAGTATCTGGTTCTCAGAATCTGGCTGATGCTACCAGAACATTTGAGAGATCTTAAAAAGCACTTTATCCCATGAAGCTAATAAATTTATTTTTAAAGAATTACTGACTAGATCTCTTACTCTGTAGTAGTTTTATCCAATACAGTTCAGAGAACTAGAAACGACTCCTTCAAAACTTATAGGGTTCATAGCATTGATAGTAGGTGAAATGTTATACCTGGGCATAACCAATGGTAATCTTGACCAACCCTTCCTCCTCCCTTCTTCCACCCCCTCCCTTCTTCCACCCCCTCCCTTCTTCTCCCCCTCCCTTCTTCTCCCCCTCCCTTCTTCTCCCCCTCCCTTCTTCCACCATCTCCCTTCTTCTCCCCCTCCCTTCTTCTCCCCCTCCCTTCTTCCACCCCCTCCCTTCTTCTCCCTCTCCCTTCTTCTCCCCCTCCCTTCTTTCACCCCCTCCCCTCTTCTTCTCCCTCTTCCCTTCTCCCCTTTTCTTCCCTCCCTTCTTCTCTCCCTCTTCTCCCCCTTCTTTCCCTCCCTCTTTCCCCCTCCCTCTTTCTTTCTCCCTCTGATTGTATAGTCCTAAATGAATGGTAATTTCTGTCTTACTCAGTGTCTGCGTTATGCTCTGTAGTTTGTGTGTGTGTTAGATAGTAACATATTCTTTTCTCCTTGTTAAAATTCTTTTATACAAAATCTCTACAACATAATATTGTAAAATCTACTCTACACAGACTATATGTCAGACAGTGCCTCTAAGAATGACACGTAATATGTCCAGACGGTGCCCTTAATGACACATGCAATATCTCCTACTTGTATAGACAGTGCCTTGAGATCTTGGTCCATCGGGATCATTTGGTACTGGATTAATCTTCTCCTCTTTCCTGTGGTAGTTAAGTAACCACTCAGCATATGCAGAGCTGTGTTGGTTGTCCTTTCTTCCATTCTTATTCACCCACCACCACTAAAATGTAGTAACATAACTCTATGTGAAAGATCACCTATTACAGTACATGCTAGCTACATGTTGCAATACATGCTAGCTACATGTTGGCCTCATTAGTAAAAACTATGAGGAGAAATCATGTAATTAGAGTAAGATCGTGCACATATTGGAGGTTCCACTACCCCGTACAGGGTACCAATGTACTGTACTTTGCACCTATTACAGTACATGCTAGCTACATGTTGGCCTGACTGTACTTTGCATGGAGGTGTGCTATTTCTCTTACCTCTAATATTTCTTTAGCTTCTTCTTCCCAGTTCCCTGTAGTATCTGCCACTTTTTCCACTACAACAGTATCTATCCAGACTTTCTTTAGCCGTTGACGAACTTTATGCCGTTCATCTCCCCATTCCCTCTCTCCGAATCTCCATGCCTGGTCCATCTTTTTCTGTACCTGCATTCAAATAACATACTCACCTCTTCTTGTTGGCTAGTATCGTCATCTACTCACCGGAGTCAGGCCCATTGTAGGTCTTCAATTGCTTTGAAAATAAATTCCGCTCTAAACTGGTTGGTCTAATGACAGCGTCTCTCCGTGCAATGTGCCACACTGAACTGCACACTGAACGGCACACTGAACTGCACACTGAACGGCACACTGAATGGCACACTGAACGGCACACTGAACGGCACACTGAACAGGTTCAGTTTTATCCTAAACTAGTTTTTGTGTGTTGCTTCCGTCATCTATTCGCTGATAGTAAACCGCTGATAATCACCCAATCAGAGTAATTATTGGATATGGTCTGTCTACAGGGAGACAGGGAATGTGTCCCCTGGAATTGCCGGGACCAAGTCCACTTCTGTACATAGTGGTTAGTGTGTGTAAGTGGCCTTGGTGAGAGCATAATTGAACCCTGAGGCCCGTGAGAGATAAATCATCTCTGAGATATAGGAACTGTTGTGAGATGTCAGTAGATACTGGAGTGAGGCTGGATACAATCTCTCATTTCCATAATTTCAAAAACTAATTCCAGTTCTGATAAATTATTCATAATCATAAAAAAATATTGGGGAACTCAAGCTAATATAATTCTTTTGTAAAAATCTTTTAAAGATAAGATTAACTCTGTTATAATTCATTTCGTCTGGTCTGTGGTCCTATTGTCCGTGGACCTTGTGGTGTGTTGTCGGCAGGATTTACTTTATGTGCATCTCTGTATTCCCTCAATAGCCGTCTAGCAAACTGTTGACTGTACAGCCCATACGATATCCCACGTGGTATCTTATTTTTCCACCACTATAGAAACACAGCAGCAAAGAATAATATGTTATATAGAGCAGTAACTGCATGACATACCTCCAATATTTCTTCAACTTCATTTTCTACATTTTCAAGTGTACAAAGCACAGTGTAAGTCTCTACATGCTCCATCCATATTTTCTTTAGCCAGTCACGTACTCCCTGTGTCTCCTCTCCCCACTCATTTATGCCAAAGGGCCATGCTCTATCTTCCTAAATGCCAACCAGTAAATAAACTTATACTATCAAAAATCTTCCTGCTACAGAGGTGCAGATTAACTTACATATCTTGAACAGTCATCGTTGCTGGTTACGGTATGTACAATCATCAACAATAGACACCATCGACTCAAAGTAATATTCTTCTTCAGTAGCCCCAAACTCCATGAAGTGTTGAGACAAATTGTGATGTATCTCTGTTAGACTCTATGTTTGGTGCCGATGAGTCCTCTCTTATAAATAAGGCAAGATGTCTCTTGTTTTAGGTACTCACGTCATCGCTTCTGCTACCTTCATGGGAAACTTTTCGGGTATTTTTGTGACGTTATAACTGTACTCTAATTTATCGAATATCTAGCCAATCAGAGTTGTCGGTCTGAGAATTGAGATGGATAACATGTTCGCTGGAATTGTGACCCAATCTTTATCGGTTTGTAGAATATCCTCAGAGTGTATTGAGTCCTCCAATTAGGTTAGATTATTGCTGGTAGAATGCATTGACCTGATGAGAGTTGATTTTGCTGATTGAGACATTGTAGGTCTTTAGTTGCTTTGAAAACAAATTCCACTCCAAACCGGTTGGTCTAATGACAGCGTCTTTCCATGCCATGGGCCACACTGAACAGGTTGGGTCTAACTGAGCTGGTAAGCTAGTTTTTATGTGTGATGCTTCCATCATCTCTTTCCTGATAATAAACCGCTGATAATCACTGACCAAACAGAGTAATTATTGGATATGGTCTGTCTACACGGAGACAGGGAATGTGTTCCTTGGAATCGCTGGAACCCAGTCCACTTCTGTATGTAGTGGTTAGTGTGTGTAAGTGGCCTGGTGAGAGCTGTGAGGCCCCTGAGAGATAAATGATCTATTCTGATGTGAGATATGTAAATATTCTATTCTGATGTGAGATATAGGAACTTGTGTGAGATGTCTGTATTGTACAGTAGATACTGGAGTGAGGCCGGATACAATCTTTCTTTTCCATAATTTCAAAACTAATTCCAGTTCTGATAAATTATTCATACCATAAATAATGTTTTAATAATATATGAATATTCAGGAACTCAAGCTAATTCTTTTGTGTGAAAGATAAATAATATGTCAAGAACTCAAGATTAACTCTTTCTGTTTATGTTCATTCCTTATATCCATTTCATCCGTGGACCTAGTGGTACGTTGTTGGCAGGATTTACTTTATGTTCATCTTGGTATTTTCTCAATAGCCATGCAGCAAACTGTTGACTGTTCAGCTCATATAGTATCCCATATGTAGTTTTCCACCACTATAGAAACACAGCAGCAAAGAATAATATGTTATATAGAGCAGTAACTGCATTACATACCTCCAATATTAGTTGAATTTCTCTTCTTACATTTTCAAGTGTATAAGGCACAGTGTAAGTCACTACATTCTCCTTCCATATTTTCTTTAGCCATTCACGTACTTTCTGTGTCTCCATTCCCCACTCGTTATAGCCAAAAGGCCATGCTATATCTTCCTAAATGCCAATCAGTAAATAAACTTATACTATTGAAAGTCTTCTTGCTACCAGATGCTAACTTACATAACTCAAAGAACTACTCATTGCAGTATGCACAACAATCAGCGAAGGATCTCAACACTTCCTGGAGTTTGGTGCTGCTGAAGAAGAGTCGATGGTGTCTAGTGTATTGTATCTCTGTTAGACTCAATGTTTGGTGCTGATGAGTCCTCTCTTATAAAGAAGGCGAGATGCCGCTTCTTCTAGGTACTCACGTCATTGTTTCTTGCTAAATGCGACTTTCACGGGAAATTTTTCGGGTATTTTTTGTGACGTTATAATTTACTCTAATTCAGCGAATATCTGTCAGTCTAAGAATAGAGATGGATAGTAATATGTTCGCTGGAATTGCCGTGGAACCCAATTCATGTTTATCGGTTTGTAGAATATCCTCAGAGTGTAGTGAGTCCTCCAATTAGATTAGATTATCGGCTGGTAGAATGTATTGACCTGATGAGAGTTTATCCAGCTGATTGAGACATCATAGGTCTTTAAATTCCACTTGCCGTCTTTCTGTGCCATGAGCCACACTGAACTGGTTGGGTCTAACTAAGCTAGTAAGCTAGTTTTTATGTGTGACGCTTCCGTCATCTCTTCCCTGATTATAAACCGATAATCACTGACCAATCAGAGTAATTATTGGATATGGTCTGTCTACAGGGAGCCGGGAATATCGGGGAACAGTACACTTCTGTATGTATGTAGTGGTTAGTGTGTGTAAGTGGCCTGGTAAGAGTATAGTTGAGCTGTGAGGCCCATGAGAGATAAATCATCTATTCTGATAGGAACTGGTGTGAGATGTCTGTATGGGACAGTAGATACTGGAGTGAGGTCTGATACAATCTCTCTTTTCCATAATTTCAAAACTAATTCCAGTTCTGATATATTATTCATACGCATAAATAATGTTTTAATGATAAATATTCGAGGACTCAAGCTATCGTAAAAATATGTTTTAAAGATAAATAATATGTCAAGAACTCAAGATTAACTCTTTCTGTTTATGTTCATTCCTTATATTCATTTCCTCCGTGGACCTAGTGGTACGTTGTTGGCAGGATTTACTTTATGTTCATCTTGGTATTTTCTCAATAGCCATGCAGCAAACTGTTGACTGTTCAGCCCATATGGTATCTTAGTTTTCCACCACTATAGAAACACAGCAAAGAATAATAGGCTATATGGAGCAGTAACTGCATTACATACCTCCAATATTTGTTGAACTTCTCTTCTTACATTTTCAAGTGTACAAGGCACAGTGCCAGTCACTACATGATTCTCCCAAAAAATTTTCCTTAGCCATGCACGTACTCTCTGTGTCTCCACTCCCCACTCGTCTATGCCAAAGGGCCAAGCTATATCTTCCTAAATGCCAACCAGTAAATAAACTCACACTATCAAAAATCTTCTTGCTACCAGGTACTAACTTACATCACCCGAACAGGAGCTCATTGCAGTATGCACGACAATCAACGAAGGATTTGAACACTTCCTGGAGTTTGGTACTGCTGAAGAAGAATATTACTTTGAGTTGATGGTGTCTAGTGTATTGTATCTCTGTTAGACTCTATGTTTGGTGCTGATGAGTCCTCCCTTATAAAGAAGGCGAGATGCCGCTTCTTCTAGGTACTCTCACGTCATTGTTTCTTGCTAAATGCGACCTTCACGGGAAGTTTTTCGGGTATTTTTGTGACGTTATAATTATACTTAAATTTACTCTAATTCATCGAATATTTAGAGCTGTCCGTCTGAGTATGTTCACTGGAATTGCCGTGGGACACAATTCATGTTTGTTGGTTTGTAGAATATCCTTAGGGTGGATTGAGTACACAGATGATGATTATCGGTTGGTAGAATGTATTGACCTGATGAGATTTGACCACACGTAGGATACTGCCTTGTATATGCACCTGGTCACTGTACTAGACTCTGGCTGGTCCATTCAGATGTGGGAGCTTGTGTGAGGTGATGTGGTATGGAATTAGAGTCTTGTGTCTGGCAGTAGTGAAGTGCCCGATAGAATCACTTGAAAATGTCATTTCAAACTACAAAAACTTATTCCAAAATTCAGTTCTATTTTTCACAAAATCTAGTACTTCTTCCAGTATTTCTGTGTCTGCTAAACACTAGCTTGCTGCTATTCTATCCTAATAACATGTTGTAGGTACATGCACAATGCTAATATGTGGGTAATGACTTCTCTGTGGCCAGTCCATGTTGGTATGGATTTTAATTAATCCTCAGCTTTTAGATCCACTCAGGAATCAGGTATAGTATATACGGAGTTGTTTGCGGTGGAGATAAATTTTAAAATTGTAAAATCAGAGTTCTATGTACTGACTTTCAATAAACTAAGAAAGATATATTTTGAAGGAAGGACATAGTACATTCTGGTGAGGATAAATTGCCTGCGCTATCCAATATCATCAGTTCAGCTTTTCTCATTTAGTATTTTACAAATCAAATTCTCTTTTGTAAACTTTATTTTAAATATTTTTCTGAGCATAAAATAATATAAACACACTCAACCTATAGCTAGATAAGTCTACAACACACACAATATAGAACTTGTAGTATAAAGACATGTTTAATACTGTCGAGGTTCTGGCACTACGTTGTCAATAGGATTTACTTTTAGGAAATCCCTGTATTGCTGGTACAGCCACTGGCCAAATTCGTCACTGTTTATTTTGTAGAGTGAACAATATTTCTCTTGCCACCACCACTAAATAGCATTAATATAGGCATAGCATTCAGGTCTGCTGAATAGCTTACCTCCAATATTGAATCGGCCTCATTTTTAGCATCAACATAGTTAGTGGCTACTTGTTCAGTTTTATTGTTCTTCTTCCATTCGTCCTTCAGAAATTTCCTCACGGCAACTCTCTCTTCTCCCCATAGCTCATTAAATGACCACACCTGGTCTCTCAACTCTTCCTGTGTACAAAGCATCATTGCTTGCTGTTCACACATATCTTTGTAACTTACAGCAATGAAGGCCATCACTTTGAATACTGAAATTCTATCGTACTCAAATCAATTTCTATACAGCAGCAATGTGCTATTCCACTCAGAGATCACTTACTAACACTCCAATATCTTGCTTCTTCCTACTCCACTTGCTTCAGACCTCTCTTATAAATGAGGCAGTTTCTAGCACTCACGTCATAGTTTCTAGCTAAATACTACCTTCGGGGATAAATTTCAGGGTAAATTTCGTGACGTGTACAATTCCAAAAAATCTAAATTCATCGTGCCTCATGATCGTGCCTCATGATCGTGCAGATATGTATGGGGAGGGGTTACGTTTCTTCCCTGAATTGCCATGGGACCAGTGTGTGTCCAATTCCAAAGAAATATCTAAATTCATCGTGTGTCATGATCACAATGATAGCGCAGGTACACATAGGGAGGGGTCAGTGTATTCCCTGAATTGCCGTGGGGTTGTGAGTATCCAGTGCATGTTTGTGGCTTACATTAAATATAATATTATTCACCTAGTGTCTAATCTGCTCAGTCTTGCCTGTGCTGGTGTGTGTAATACTGCTGTCTGAATACCCACCTCTTGGAGTGAGCAGTTGGAATGGATGCTGGTTACTCCATTCCAATATTCCCATTACCTGAATAGGCAAGGCTTAGGTTGACCTCAAGTCCTGCACTTAGAGGGAGTAGGTTTTAAAAAATTCCATTCCATGGAGTATTTCAATTCCAGTGCTCAGAATATTGATGTCAGATGATAATTTCTCTGTCTGAGTGTAACTTGTGTTTCATCTGTACATGCCATGGACTAACACTACACTCTGTATATCTGTGGTATACAGACCACACCCCTAAATTTACTAATAAAAGTATTTTTCAGAATAATAAGTCTACAATTGTTTTAAACTACACTATTCAGTTCATTGTTCACTCTGTTGTCAGCACTCTATATCCGTTTAGTATGTGTTGGAGTCTATGTATGTGGTGGGGGTGGGGGAGGAGGTGGAGGAAGGCGCTGTTTCCAATCACTGTATGTAGTTGGAAAAGTTTCCCCTTCATTATTTATTTTATTATCCCAATATGCTTGCCAATCAGGTTTACTCAAAAATCGATAGTCGGGGTATGTTTCTCGATATTTACTTCTCCATTCTTGCTCCTGACTCCAGTTCACTACCTGTCAGGATTAATGCATAGAAAGGTCCGTTCTATTTCATGAGAAGTACATAGTCTATTCATCCCCAAAAATATTATTATTTGACTTACAGTTGCCATATTGTGACTGCTGTATGAGATTCACCAGCTCAGACCTGCCTTAAGTTATGTTATAAAATCTAGTCAGTTCCACTTGTTCCTGCACACCTTCTTACGGCTGATTGGCAAATTGCATTTTAGACCTCATCTGCAGTATTTTATTGCCGCTAGAAGTAACCAACCCAATTCCAATTCCAAATTCCCATGCTGTCTACATATCTTATCCCATTCTGTCTACATATCTTATCCCATTCTGATCGGCAGCTAGCGACCAATGCGGTGGCATCCAAGCGCACTTTATCTGAGTCTTATCTCCAGTTGTGTTTATCGTAACAATTTCCCTCCAGCTGAAGGATTCCCTAGCATTAGGTGGAGCCTAGAAACTCACGTGTGTTAGTATAGTATATCACCACTTTATTAGCTGTGGGATAAGATCTAGTTTTCTGAAATGTCGTTGACCCTAAATTTACTAATAAAAGTATTTTTCAGGATAAGTCTATAAATTTCAAGCTACATTATACTGTTCATTGTTCACTCCATGGTTAGCACTCTATATCCATTTGTGTTGGAGTCTATCTGCGTGGTGGGGGTGGGGAAGGATTAGGAGGAAGGTGTTGTATCCACTCACTGTATGTAGTTGGAAAATTTTTCCCTTCCCAATATGCTTTCCACTCAGCTTTACTCAAAAAAAACTGATAGAGAGGGTATGTTTCTTGATATCTACTTCTCCATTGCTGCTCCTGTCTCCAGTCTGCTTCCTGTCAGTATTAATGCATACAAAGGTCTGTTCAAGAAACAGTCCAATCATACCCAAAATTCATTTGTTGACTTACAGTTGGCATTTTGTGACCGATGTACAATATTCACCTGCGTTGAGTTATTTTGTTGAGTTATTTTTATATAGTCACGTTAAAATCTAGTCAGTTCTTTTCTTAGCTGCAGAACGCACTCACTAAATGAGCTGTTTTTATTGGCTGTTGGTAGCACTTGTTCCTGGACACCTTCAACAGTTTCTGGTAGAGTTTTGAGAGACCCAAACTATTTACCGGCTGATTGGAAAATTATTTTAGACTGCATCTGCAGTATTTTATTTCCGGCTAGCATAACAACCCATTTCAATTCCCATGCTGTCTACATATCTTATCTTATTCAGAGCAGCAGCTAAAAGATATTAGCATTTTGAACCCAAATCCAATTCCAGTGGTAATCTATCATTCCATTCTGATGCCACCGCACTTTATCTGAGTCTTATTTTCAGTTGTGTAAGCTCACGTGAATTAGCATAGTGCACATATCACCACTTTATTAGCTGTGGAATAAGTTCTAGTTGAAATGTATGACCTAATATTTAAACATTTTTGAATAAGTCTAAGCTACACTATTCAGTTCATTGTTCACTCTATGGTTAGCACTCTATCCATTTAGGATGTGTTGGACTCTATGAACGTGGTCCACGGTAATGACGACAGGGAAGACGCTGTTTCCAGTCACTGTATGAAGTTGGAAAATAGTACCCTCTCCAATATGCTTCCCAATCAGATCTACTCAAAAATTGATAGCGGGGATATGTTTCTTGATATTTACGTCTCCATTGCTGCTCCTGTCTCCACTCCCTATCCTGTCAGTATTAATTCATACAAAGATCTGTTCGAGAAATAGTCCAATTATCCCCAAAATACACTTGTGGACTTACAGTTGGCATTTTGTGACTGCTGTACAATATTCACCTTCGTTAAGAGTCACGTTAAAATCTAGTCAGTTCTTTTCTTGGCTGCAGAACTCTCTCACTAAATGAGCTGTTTTTATTGGCTATTGGTAGCACTTGTTCCTGGACACCTTCAACAGCTGCTGGTGGTAGAGTTTTGAGAGACCCGAACTATTTACCGGCTGATTGGTAAATTATTTTAGACTGCATCTGCATTATTTTATTTCCGGCTAGCATAACAACCCAATTCCAATTCACATGCTGTCTACATATCCCATTCAGATCAGCAGCTAAAAGATGTTAGCATTCTGAGCCCAAATCCAATTCAGGTGATGACCTATCATTCCATTCTGATGCCACCGCAGTTTATCTTGAGTCTTATCTCCAGTTGTGTTTATCGTAACAATTCCCTGCCGCCTGAAGGATTCCCAGGCATTAGGTGGAGCCTAGAGACTCACATGTGTTAGTATAGTGTGTCTCTATTGGCTGTGGGATAACTCCTTCTTTTCATGAAATCTTGTAAGTACATAACCAGCTAGACACACTCTTGTCTTTTAGAGGAAAATGAATCAGCCAATCATATTCCAGAAACTACTATGGTATTAAATATTAATGGACACAGTTGTCCAGCCTTCCTCAACCTCTATGACCTCCCTGCCTGCCTGCCGGCAAGACCCCAGCCCTCAAACTCATGAATACCTTAAGGGCATTTATACTGCAATGGCTTCTTTCAAGTACCCATCATATTTTTGTTGGATAATTTCCCCCCCCCCCCCCCCTCTCCTGCCTGTGGTCCCTGGAACTGTGTTGTAATAATAGCAGCATGTGATGTTACATGTACATTACATGGCTAGTTTAATGAATGTGTTGATTAGTGATGATTGAGATGTGATCAATGAATGGGTCTACTCTCTATTGTATATGCACTTATTACAGTGAAGGATATTTTCATAAATATTATTATTAAATCTTATCATTGTATCAAAGAATATTACTGAGTTCAATGTTTCTGGCTTCCTTCTTTAATATCTGCTTAATTTTTCTAATTAAAGCATTTTTGTGTTATTCCTGTTGCATGCAAAATGAAGTCCCATGTACCTCAGCAGGGTTTGTACATGTATACAGGGGTGGAGGGTAAGGGGGGATGATTTTACCCATCTATCCCTGGATTATTTTAATACATTATATAAATGCCATTAGCTATCTCTGTGTTTTCTTGTTGGTCAGTGCCTCTTTGCACTGGGAGAATACACACACTCTCCTTTAAATCACTTTGTAGTCCATAATATGGAGCCTCTCCTCTCTTTCCCATCATGACAACTCTCCATGGAGCATGGACAGTATAGTGTAGTATCAATGCACATGTTTAGAGTGTTAAGAAGATAATGTTCTGTTAATGTATTGGTCAGTATACATGTAACTATGGTACTAGTCATGTGATCATCATGTGATAATCATTTGACATGTTCATAGCTACCTAACCATGCATAGCTACATGTGATATTGCTGTAACATCATGTACATGTCCTGTAATCTCAGTTCCTTCACAGTGTGAGTTATTTCTATGTATACCACTGCCACTGGATGCCTGTAGTAACTCCATTCAAATGATGTTATTGTAGAGTTCTCCTCTTAAACAAACAGCAGACCACTCTGTATTTCACTGTGGTTCTGCAACTCTATCCGGCTCACCACACTGCTAATACAGATAGGCTACCTCTAAATGAGAACCCTCTGTTGAGGACACTGCTAACACATATAGGCTACCTCTAAATGGGAACCCTCTGTTGAGAACACTGCTAATACAGATAGGCTACCTCTAAATGAGAGCCCTCTGTTGAGGACACTGCTAATACAGATAGGCTACCTCTAAATGAGAGCCCTCTGTTGAGGACACTGCTAATACAGATAGGCTACCTCTAAATGAGAGCCCTCTGTTGAGGACACTACTAATACAGATAGGCTACCTCTAAATGGGAGCCCTCTGTTGAAGACACTGCTAATACAGATAGGCTACCTCTAAATGGGAACCCTCAGAGTGTTGAGGACAAGCAGTAGAAAGGAATTCAGTATGTCTGG
Organism: Diacarnus erythraeanus; assembly: GCA_964016965.1. NCBI lineage: Eukaryota > Metazoa > Porifera > Demospongiae > Poecilosclerida > Podospongiidae > Diacarnus > Diacarnus erythraeanus. The sequence goes on from OZ024682.1 coordinate 568,490, forward strand.
CAGTTTATCTTTCTTCATAATTCTGTGTTATTCCAATATGAAGTCCCATGTACCTCAGCAAGGTTTGTACATGTATACAGGGGTGGAGGGTGGGGAGATGGTTTTACCCATCTATCCCTGGATTAACATTATATATAAATGCCATTAGCTATCTCTGTGGGTATTGTTTTCTTGTTGGTCAGTGCCTCTTTGCACTGTGAGAATGCACACACCCTCCTTTAAATCACTTTGTAGTCTATAATATGGAGCCTCCCCTCTCTTTCCCATCATGACAATAATTCTGCAGTTAAGATAGCAATGTTCTGTTAATGTATTGGTCAGTATACAGGTACTAGTCATGTGATCATCATGTGTCAACCTTAACTCACTGTAGAGGTCTACTATAGTTAGTGGGCTTTATTGCTGGAGCAATTTATCAGATTAGAAATCTGGTCAAATATTAAATATTGATGATGTGTTGGTGTATGTCTCTTAAAAATTAGTCAATTCTTCTCAGATTGGTGGGAAAACCTCATCCCATCACTAAGTGTTGAATAGACCACACCCCCTAAATAAACCCACTGCTAATAATAATCGCTATATGGTATATTAACTCATTCTGCCATTATAAATCATTCTAACAATTTTAACTAAAATAGCTATATTCTAATGACAGTAACTCTATCATAGCACAAGATTATAATAAAGTTCACTATTTTTTCTGTTTTCCCCTATCTCCAGCCTTGCCAGTGCTACCCTTGTCAGTGCCGCCAGTGCCAGTCTTGCCAGTACTACCCGTGCCATTACCAGTACTACCCGTGTTAGTACTACCCGTGTTAGTACTACCCTTGTCAGGGTCCGAATGAGTATTGTCTTTTGTTTCAACTTCACTCTGTTTTTCACTCTGTAGATAAGAGAGTATGTATAGTAATAACTGTTGAGTGGTGGGGGTATTGGTGTATGTGGTAAATTCAGTTGCACTATTAGACCCCATCATAGGAATGTTCTATATCTGTATGTGTTACAGGTAGAAAATGAACATTAGGTTACTTAAAATGCTGCCTTGAGGGTTCTTTTGAAGCAAAAAAAAAAAAGCAAAAAAAAGATTTTTCCTTTACTGACAGCTACCAAATACGGAGAGCTTACCATGATTCTGAGATGAGCTTGTTGTCACTCTTTGCAGCTCAGAGTACTCTATAATAGATTACAGATATCTATAACATATAGCCCTGGCCTAGATTACACATGGCTACTGTCCCGTACAGGTTTTAGCTCAACTAAATCAGCTAGTAACTCACTAGACCAGTGACGTGAGAATCTTTCTTGGTCCTTTCTGGAAAATGGTCAAATCTAATTCGATTGGTTTCTTATGGTACCTTATAGTGGTCACCGATAAATATCAGCAGCATTCTGATTGGTCACGGTATATTGGTGCCCGATAATTAGTCACTGATTAAATCAGTAGCATTCTGATTGGTCAGTGTATGTTTCTCTAGATACCAGTGCCGCTGCTGTGGAGACAGTCCACTGAGGTCAGTGTTGCGGTTGGTCGTCAGACAGAGCTACTAATACTCAGTTTATTCAATTTTGAAGAGTATTGACGAGTGAACAGCTTCAGCAAAATTATGCGGTATATTAACTCATTGAAACAACTTTAAAATTAATTTTTATTATAATATATAATATTTAATTATACTCTACACTGACGAGTACACAACATAATATACTGTATTGTTATTATATAATAAAGTTCACAGTTTTCTCTGTTCTTTTTCAATCCAGTTCCTCACTGGTTGCAGGGAGTAAGGCCAGTGATCTCCGGAACCAAGTTGCTCAACTTGGAGACCACGGTGCTCATGACAGTGGTGCTAGAGGAGGAGGTCACCAGGTTAGTGTTATTCTTACCGCCATTGGCATAGGCAATGGTAGTGGTGACAATAGGGTCCGAGTGAGTATTGTCTGATGTAGTACACACAGTACTCTGCATAGAGAAGAGGATGAAGTGGTGAAATACTAATTGAGGGGAGGTATTGATGTATGTGAGATAGATAGATATCTACTTGGTGGAATTAGAGTGTTCATTATTTTGCTATTTTCTGCAGCAACAATCAGTACTGTGTGTAAACAGCCTGGCTAGTTAACTCTGTTACCTCATCCACTGTCATTTTGCTGTTCATGACGGTGGCTTTGTAGGAGGAGGTCACCAGGTTAGTGTTATTCTTACCACCACTGGCGTAAGCAATGGTAGTGGTGACGATGGGGTCCGAATGAGTATTATCCGATGTAGTGCATATAGCACTCTGCATAGAGAAGAGGGTAAAATGATTGAGGGGGAGGTATTGATGTATGTGAGTGAGATAGCTAGCTACTTGGTGTAAGTAGAGGGTTTCGTTATTTTGCTAGTTTCTGCAGCAACAATCAGTACTCTGTGTAAACAGCCTGGCTGGTTAGCTCTGTTACCTGATTCGATGTTATTTTGCTGGTACACCAGGAGATGGTGTGATGTGGTGGACAGTGAGTATTGTTTGTTGTAGTAGTCTGCATAAATATTGCAAGAACAGTTCACTATCTGCAGTCAGTTATATTTTTAGACCCATTCAGAGAATACTCCCTATTTGTGCCGGTTACAGGTAGAAGATGAACATTAGGTCACCAAAAAATAATTTTTTATGCATTAAATAGTTGGATGTCCGGTGAGAGTTATTTTGGAACTTTTTTTTTGCAACCTAAAGTCTGTTTTCTACCTGAAATTGCCACATATTTTACTAGGAATTGGCCACAAATGCACGTATAATGCAATGGAAGTCCTCTATTCTAACCCTCACACTTCTCTATACAATGAAACTCTTCTATTCCCCCCTGAAAATAAGCAGATATTTATTTTAACTGCAGTTTAGTACTATACAGGGTGGATACTGCAGGTTTTTCTTGCATTTTACTTCATGAACAAGCTGTTTGCTAAAGGATTGGAGTTGAAAAAAAAAAATATTTTTTTTGCTAAAACCATGCAGAAAAATTTTCCCCCCTTTACTGACTAGTTAAGAGAGCTTACCATGATTCTGAGATGAGCTCGTCAGAGAAATTGCCACTCTTTGTTGCTGCAAATACTACACGGAGCTAGTGAAAGTCTTGTTTGGCCGTTCTGGCCCGTTGTAGGATCTCGGCTGGACTAAAAATGGCCTCATATTGATAAATTCCCCTAGTTCCCACGGCAAATGGTTTTGATTGGTCACCGTAATTGATATTATTCCTTATCTGTAACCGGAAATATCGTACCCATTTTGATTGGTCACTGTATCCTCCAATTATATTTCTCCAGATACCATGCACGAGGGGAGCAGTCATCTAGGGGGCGTCAATCATCCGAGGCAGTCATCCAGGGGCGTCAGTCATCTGGGACAGTCATGAGACGAATCTATGAATACTCTGATGCTCTGATTAGGCGGAGATATATTAATCCTTGCTTCAGAGTTCAGAGACTCTGAGAGTACTATTATCATGCTTGCAGGCTAAGTCTTGCCTTTGCTGACCAATAGGATAGGAAGCGATCCTTTATTTTGATTGGATGGCATGTTGTTGGCTGCTTTTAATTAATTGGTTCGGTTCAGCACATGCACTGCACGAATACTCTATGATTGGACAGCTTAACCTCTTGTGGAAGGTTTCAGGGGAGAGTATCCACTTTAATCTGTCTGTATAACCATTATGTGGATAGATAAGAAATTCTTGGCTCAACCGTTAAGACTGGTCCAGCCTCTCTCTCATATACTTTCTCTCCACCCCCTCTATTCTGTCTGCCGTCAGTAACCCTCAGGCCCCAACCTCATGAATACACTTCCCTGAGGGAATACTTGGAATGGCTTCCTTAATGTGATCTTACAACTTGTTGGAAATACTTCTTGAAAGTGGATATTTTTGTTGTTGTTGTTGTTTGTATTAGAGACTGCACTAATGGTAGTTTGTTTTGCATGTAAAGTTGTTCATTTTGAACTCTGTACAGTATCTTTATTCATTGTGATTATGACCTCTTGCATCTCACACACATCTGTATACCACCTGTATATAGTAGAAACCCTCTATTCTAACTCCCTGAAACCATTTCAGATGAGGACACCTCTAGATACAGTGGGCACCACACTGTACACTGGACTCCTATATCTATAGTCCATGGACCCCTCTATTCCAACACCCTTACTACCCCCTTATAATGAAAACACCTGTTTACAGTGGAGATTACCTTTTAAAATTATATTGTAAGTGTATAGTAGAACCTCTCTATTCCAGACACCTTGGGGAAAATTGTGGAAGTATCCTGATTAAAGGGGTGACCTCATTTCAGGGACTTTAGTGTTTAATACACAAGCTGTTATTTGGGACATATCCAAGTGTATGTCTTTTTGTTTCATGGGGTTGGGAATGGGAGAGGTTTCCACTGTCATTGATATTGTGTCTGTGTTATATGAGAGGTAAAGTGTCGTCAAAGCGTGACTATGGGGCGTGTTCTGTACAGGTAAGGTGTCAAAACGAAAGGGTCACCAGAGTGTTGAGTAAGGTGTCGTCAAAACGATAAGTCGTTGGGTTGTGTGAAGGGTAAGGCATCGTTAATACGATAGGGCGCCGCATCAAAGTCCTATAGTGGGTAAGGTGTAATCAAAACTATATACACAGTTATAGTGCGTGCGCGCGCAAGAATAATTAACATCATGTGATAATGTGACTGGATTATAGTGCAAGCAAGTACGTTTGGTTAGTATAGTTCATTTTGCTCATACATTTGCCCCCTCTATCAAAACCAACCCTTCTACTTCCACTCCTGACTCGTGTGAGTTATGACATTAATTATTACTCGTTAAATATTTGAGCAGTTATCAACGCCCCCGTCAAGAAACACGGTGTGAACAGCTGGAAAGACAGAGACACTCCACCAGAACCTTCTGGAAAGACAGTCCAGAACCCTAAAGGAAGACACTCCACCAGAACCCTCAAGAGAGACTCTCAAAGACGTTGTGAACAGAGCCCTCAAGAAAGTTTTCCTGTGATTGTACCACAATGGCCACAAATGCATCTCCTGACACCATCAAACAACTCAGGGATGAGATAAATGCTCTGAAACGACACTTGCACATTGTGAATCACCACAACAAGATCATTCCCCTCTGCATCACTGGAGTTAAGCTCGATTCTCCGAATATTCAAATGAGTAACCCTTTCTACTCCCACCCATGTGGCTATAAATTCTGCTTGAGGACAGAGTTAAAACAAGTGCATAATAATCCAGATAATTTAGATTTCATTGTTCACGTCTGCTTAATGCAAGGAGAATTTGACCAAGAACTGGAATGGCCTGTGAAAGCACGTGTCACAATTCAAATCCGGAACCAGAATGGAGATTCAGATCATATTCAACGAAGTAAGCAGATAGCATGGCAGTACAAGTCACTTGGAGACCTTTTACCTATTCCCGTGATGATGGATGTTGATGTGGGGATGCTGAAAACTGGAGGGAAAGAAGATACGGTCAGACATCTTGTTCGGGACACTCTGAAAGTTACAGTCAAATACATGGCATTAGACAGTACAATGTCATGACAACAGTGTATATACACATGGCTTTTATCCCTTTATAATTAACCCTGTATACTCTTAACTGCTTTTTATGTTATGTTGCCTTATTAACCCTGTATACTCCTATGCTTTATATATGGTTGCTAATTATTAACCCTGTGTATACTCCTTGACTCATTCAAAATAAGGTATGTATGTAGTAAGTATATAGTGATGATGTGGTATTATAAAACAGTGTTATGATTGTTCTGTTCTTAGTGAGTCTAGATTCAGTAATCCTCCACTTACAACACTGCTCTCTTTGCCAGATACCTCCACACCCTCTTCACTGGACACCTCTACACCCTGTTCACTGGACACTTCCACCCTCTGTTCACCAGATACTTCCACCCTCTCCATTACACCCTGTTCACCAGACACCTCCACATCCTGTTCACTGGTCACCTCTACCCTCTCCTCTACATCCTGTTCACCGATCACCTCCACATCCTGTTCACTGATCACCACCGCATCCTGTTCACTGGTCACCTCCACCCTCTCTTCTACATCCTCTTCATTGGACACTTCCACCCTCTCCTCTACATCCTGTTCACTGATCACCTCCACATCCTGTTCACTGATCACCTCCACATTCTGTTCACTGATCACCACCGCATCCTGTTCACTGGTCACCTCCACCCTCTCCTCCACATCCTGTTTACCCAACACTTCCACCCTATCCACCACACCTCCATAAACCTCTCCCTCTTCCTTGTCAGCATTGGACACCTCCTCACCGTCTCTTTCATCCATCAATCCTTCAATGTCTGATTCCAGTTCCAGTTTGAGTTTGAAGGGCTCTAATCTCTCCTGTTCTGGGAGCATTGAGTTGAGGGCGTGCATTAGCGGCATGCAGTGGGCAATGGAGAAGTTAATACTTTCTAAGGTATCTTCAACTTCAGTAACTGCAAAACAAACAAAAACAAAAAAATATATAAACAGACAAACAATATATACAAACAAAATATAGAAACAAACAATATAATATACAAACAAGAGACAAAATATACAAACAAAAGGCAATATATACAAACAAAATATAGAAACAAACAATATATACAAACAAAAAAACAAACAGCATTCAACTAAATTTGCCCTGTGACAGATATAAGCCTGCCTCCTGCCATAAACAAACCTTTCTGTAAATGGAGCTGCACCCGGTTAAGTCTCTCCTCTCTTCTGATCGTCTGTTGAAGGACTCCGGCAGAGAACATCTCTATGTCACGCAGTCGACTAGATAGAGCTTGCTAAAGTTAAAAAAATAATAAGTGTATTGTGAAATCTCCACCCAAAGACGAAGACACTTCTATGTACAGTAACCACCCTTCTGAAGTGAGGACAGTGTGTTATAGTGGAGTCTCTCTGTCCCAGAGGTAGGCAGTTAATTTTTACAAGGGGCCACTTGAGTAATCTGAGTTGAGTTGGAGGACCATACCAACAATAACTTCAATTTAATTTTGACACCTCTGTATACAGTGGAACTCCTCTATTCCAACACCCTGAAGTGAGGACATATACAGTGGAATTCCTCTATTCCAACACCCTGAAGTGAGGTCATCTCTGTATACAGTGGAACACCTCTATTCCAAATGAGGACATATTTGAAAATCACCTGTTCATTGGCGACAATCTTTGCTGACTCCCCTAAATGTTCTTGAAACCGTTTGCACATTTCCAGGACATGTTTGTAGTTAATACCATCTGTAAACAACAACAACTCAATGTATTACCCCGCCCCTTCCACGGGTATATCCCTTTCCACAGGCATAACCTCACTCTCTCCGCCTAAAAGAAATCCAACTTACTTGTTATTCTCTCTTGAGGAGGTATAGCTTCTATGGAGGACTTCAAGATAGGCCAAAACTAGATCAAAAATGTAAGAACTTACTCATCTCACCACACCAAACCCACACAGACTCTCCACACCCACACCACACCCATACAGACTCTCACCACACCTATACCACACAGACTTGCCACACCCACACCACACCCATACAGACTCTCACCATACCTATACCACACAGACTCTCACCACACCCACCTCCTTACCCTGTGGACTTTCTCCAGTTTTTGCAGTTCAATAGGTTTTGACTTCCAACCACCCTCTGGGTTAGGGTTCACTACTGTAATACCCCTCTGAGTCAGTCAAGTGGATGGAGAGGATGAGTGGTCAATAGGTCATGTGACTGCAAGATGTTGTCATGTGACTACAAGAGCCTTACCTTTGCAGCTTGAGATTCTTCTTTTCTCTCCTCCTCACTAAACAAAAAAATAATTCTACTTACCCTTAAATATTGGAGGATATTTACCTGTTCCTGGGGTAGGAATGTTTGGTGTAAGGCACTTCCTCATTCTAACAGGTCAAAAAATAAATAAATAAATGTATTTTAACCATGAGATATATAGCCATACCTACCCTTCTCTGTTCATTAGCGCCCATTTGCTGCCCCTGTTAAAAATTTACATAACTTGACTAGAATTCTATTAAACCAGCTCACCATTGCTTCAGCCTGTTAGCTATAGCAGAACGAGCGAGTGTGACCTTTGTACTATCGTCCTCTGACCCGCCCGCCTCGACTTTATTCAGGCTGATCAGCCCCACCCCTTTACTGCATGGTGCATGGTGGTGTGGCAGCCAAGGGCGTGGCGATTCGGAAGTGTAGTCTGCGTACAAAAGTCAAACCAGGATACCTGAGAGGTTTCTCTTCCTGAAACGTAAGTCTAGTAAATTCTAAGCAACTTCTAAGACGCAGAATGACAAATTTGTTCGCTAAAACAGAGAGTCGACCAGCCCCGCCCCCTGTTTTGGTTGGCTTCTGTGTCCAGAGTGCCGGTAACTAGTTTGTGCATGTTAGCTACATAGGATATAACATATATATCTTGGACTATATAGAGCTAACTATATTCTGTATCCTAATATGCTGTAGAGTGAACAGCTATAGTCAGGTAGCTAGCTGGCTAGTCTAGTAGTGTACTACCAATTGATTGATTGCCCACCAAACAATATATAGTCCTGGACTACATGAAGCAGCTAATGTTATGGTCTCACTAGAATCAGAGCTAGCTATTGGCTCTGATTGTGTCACAGGATCCAACAGAATAACCAACCAATACATCAACTGAACAACTGAAGAGCTGAAGAGCTGAGGGACCCTAAAGATGTCTGTGTTGGAAGGGAAGGATTTTGGTGTGGCTGACCTTATTCTCCTGGATAAAGTGACAGAGGAAGCCACTAATAATAATCTGAAGCTGAGATTTGAAAAGAGAAAGGTATAAAATACACTAGTTACAACAATGTTTTATGTACACAGAACATTGATATGGTAAATTAAGAAAAAATGTTAGTTTGTATTATTTCAATCCCCTAAAATGAGGATGCCTCCTCTATTCCAACCTCCTGAAATGAGGACACCTCTGTATACAGTGGAACCCTCTGTTCCAATCCCCTGAAATGAGGACATCTCTGTATACAGTGGAAACCCTCTGTTCCAATCCCCTGAAATAAGTACACTTCTGTATGCAGTGGTTCCAACCCTCTGAAATGAGGACACCTCTTTATACAGTGGTAACCTCTCTATTTCAAAGTTTCAAAGTGGTCCAGCAGCATAGTTGGACATACATAGAAAATTTTTGAGATATATAGCTACCACGCTTACTTTTGACTAGACCACAATTAGATTAATACTTCAGTAGTAACAACAGTCAGAAGAGCCAGAGTTCAGAGTTTATATATAGCTTCCTAAGCTTTTATTCCTTTGTGAGTGGCATGGCTTCAGTATATAGTAATCTGTCTCTCTGATGAATATAAACCCTCAATTAGGATGTTCATACATTCTCCATCCACATGAACTAACTACCGTTGCTAAGGATACATAACTCTGGAGCTGCATGGAGTAGCAACATGCAACATGTAATGATCTAATGGCATTAGTGACTACTCACTCACATTAAATATTAGAACAACACAAGATCACAATAATAATGAATCAGATGATATGAGAACATATGTTCCTCACGTGTAAGTCATGTGATATAATGTCTGGGATAATAATTATATAATGTCCCTACATTATTATGCTATGAACAGTCACACTTTCAATCATCTCAGGAACCACAAATGAGACTAGTGGGCCCGTATTTTGCATGCCGCTTTAATTAGGTAAGGTCATTCCAATAGCAGTATTAGTATTACATATCTGGTCTAGAATAGGCATTCCATGTGTCTAAGCATGGAGAACTAGAAAAGTAGAAATTGAAATTGAAATTGATAAAAACTCAAATGTTGTGAAAAAGGCCTGCAGATCAAGAATGAGCCAAGTAAGTCTAACGGTCACTGTGATGGACAGTCATTTATCTTGTAAGCGTGATCAAATTCCAATTTTTAGTGTGTTTTAGTAGTAAAATCAGTACTTGTTGCATGTTGCTACTCCAAGTAGTTCCAGAGCTCTCTACCCTTACCAGCTGTGGAGGGTTTATGATGACCCTTAAAGCTGTTTTCATAGTTGAGTAGTTATCACAGTGAAGTAAAGAAAAGACCTTTCACTACTAGCAACTGTTGCAGGAGCAAACGAAAGAGTTTGAAGGGAAAAATTAATGTGTGATAGATTTGACCTTTCTCCTTTCTCTCGATACACAAATGAAAGCACTATATTATACTTCTTGCATGACTTTGCGTCTGTAAGCAGTTCTTCTTTACTTGTTTAATTTACAAAAATGGGGGGGGTGGAAAGGGAGTGGCAGGGGGAGGGGTAAGGGGAGTGGCAGAGAAAGGGGCAAGGGTGTAAATAAATTGAACAGAATTTAATTTTAAATGTCTTTCAGATGTATACATATATCGGAGAAGTTGTCGTATCAGTTAACCCTTACTGTAACCTGGATATCTACAATGACACATATGTGATGGAGTACATGGGAAAGGAACCATACGAGAGACCTCCACACATCTATGCAGTTGCTGAGTCAGCATATCATGACATGAAACGACTGATCAAGGATTCATGCATTGTGATCAGTGGTAAGCAGGGAAAAAAAATTGTGGTGAAATATTTTGCTAAAGAGCTAATATGGCTTATGAATCCCAGTAATTTTTGCTACCTTTATAATTAGGTGAAAGTGGTTCTGGGAAGACAGAAAATTCAAAAGTGATTATGCGGTACATTGCAAGCATTAACTCGGATATGAGTGAGTTAGAAAGGGTTAAAAATCTCCTTATCGTGTCTAACCCTGTGCTTGAGGCCTATGGAAATGCTCAAACCATCAGAAACGACAACTCTTCACGATTTGTAAGTCATTGGACTAAACATGACAAAACCGTGAAGTATAAGTTACATCTATTCTAGGGCAAATACATGGATGTGAAGTTTGACCTGAGCTTCCAGCCGCGAGGCGGCCACATCAAGACATACCTGTTGGAGAAAGCCAGAGTGGTCAAGCAACAGGCAAACGAAAGAAACTTTCACTCCTTCTATCAAGTAACGAGACTTTATTAGTGGGTGGATCTAGGGAGGTCAGGGGGTCAAAAAACCAACATCCACTGAATTCCCCCCCCCCCCCCCCCCTCATTAAAATGTAGAAAATATCCAGCTTAGTCCCTGGTATAGGATATAGCTAGTTGTATGTGTATGTGGTGTAGCATCTAAAGTCTTTCGTGTTCACTTGAGTCCCATAAACTTCTAGGTTTAGTCTAAAAAAATGACATGTTAGAAAACAACTTAAAACTACTAGCCCTAACAGATTCCTGATGACAAGGCTATTCTTTAGTATTATCTACAGGCATGTAGACCATGCTGATGCAAAGTTAGCTGTATGTCCCATAAGCAAATACACAGCACGCCATATTGACCATAGAGAATACAGTGGCTCTGTAGACAAGCTAATATTTTTACTAGAACACAAATGGACTTTATTCGTGCACTTGCTCTAAATATTTTTCACTGTGATCTCTGTATTCTGCAGACCTTTCTTCCTTACTAAGTATTAATTTTGAAATTATAAAGCTCAAGGTCTTTCATTTCAATCTATTTACACACTGCATCTTTTGCAGCTTCTGAGTGGAGCAGATGATAACACACTGCAGGAACTTCATCTTGAGAGAGCACCAGAGAAATATTTCTACTTAAGGACAGATGGTGATGAAGTGCCTGAAATTACTAGCCGTGACTGTGAGAAATACAGTGAAGTAATGACATCCATGAAGGTGAGACATATGATCATACCGTGGAATCCCTCTATTCCAATGAGGACATCTCTGTATACAGTGGAACCCCTCTATTCCAACACCCTGAAATATCTGTATACAGTGGAACCCCTCTATTCCAACAACCTGAAATGAGGACACCTCTGTATACAGTGGAACTCCTCTATTACAACCCCCTGAAATGAGGTCACCTCTGTATACAGTGGAACTCCTCTATTCCAACTCTCTGAAATGAGGACACTTGTTTAATAACAGCTTGTGTATTAGCGTTAAAAGAACTTTATCCCCTGAAATGAGCCTACCCCTCTAATCACGACACTTTAATTTGCCTCAAGGTGTCCAGAATAGAGAGGTCCCACTATATCAACTTTTATTAAAACCATTATGCCAGGCCCTTGGGTTCAGCAACGATGACATATTCAGCATCCATCGTATCTTAGCAGCCATCCTTCACCTGGGTAACGTCCAATTTGTACCTGATAAAGCAGGAGACGGCAGTATAATCACTAATGAGAATGAAGTAGAGGAGGTGGCCCGTCTCCTTGGCATGGAGAAAGAAGTGGCAATTAAGATATTAACTTCTCAGTTGCTAGCTTCCAAAACTGAGCACGTATCGGCTAGACTTTCACCTTTGAAGGCAAGATACAGTCGTGATGCATTGGCAAAGGTAACACACACATGATAGTCTCTCATAGTGAGTGGTCTGTAATCTTTATGGTGAAAATGTTTGCAGGGTAAGAATATGGAATCAATATCTCCTGGTCTCTTGAATATGATAATCCCACATCAATAATAATAGTAACATTATAACAAGTGTCCTGGAATATTAACTCAAGGATGTCAATAATAATAATAATAATAATAATAATAATAATAATAATAATAATAATAATAATAATAATAATAATAATAATAATAATAATAATAATAATAATAATAATAATAATAATAATAATAATAATAATAATAATAATAATAATAATAATAATAATAATTATATTTAGGACATTAGCTAGTATTCAGGAAACTACTAGTATTCAGGACAATAGTATTCAGGAAACTACAGGACACTAGTATTCACACTAGTATTCAGGATACTACTAGTATTCAGGACATTAGTATTCAGGATACTACTAGTATTCAGGATACTACTAGTATTCAAGACATTCATTGTATTATTATATACCTACTAATTTATTTCCCCTCAGGTTCTCTATCAACAAACCTTCAGGCTCTTAGTAAGTCGTATTAACCTCAAGACAGCTGCCAATCTCCCCGAGAATCTACCAACTACAGTCATCAGTGTGCTGGATATTTATGGGTTTGAGGTCTTTGAAATGAACAGGTGAGAGGAATCATGGAGTGTAGAGAATGTTTGCAGAGACTTTTCTTCCTTTGTTTCTACAGTTTTGAGCAGTTTTGTATTAATTATTGTAATGAGAAGATGCAGCAGTTGTTTATAGAGTTAGTGCTGAAGCAGGAGCAGGAGGTGTACAAAGCCGAGGGACTGCAGTGGGTACAGATAGAGTACTTTGACAATGAGGCCATCTGCAACATGATTGATGCTCCCAAAGTGGTGAGAAGCAGTATACTACAGCTGCTCACTTCAGAGTCCAGACACTGGTTATTAAGATATGGTGTGTTCTTGGTTGTTTCAGGGAATGTTCACTATCATGGACGAAGAGTGTTTGAGACCAGGGGAAGACAATGAAGAGGTGAATCTTGTGTTTATTTCTTCTCTCCCTCTCTCTCATTTGTTTTTGTTCCTTTCTCTCTCCCTTTCTCTCTCCCCCTTTTTGTTGTTTTTCACTGTTTGTTTCTCTTGTTTTTGTTTGTTGTTATATAATTTTTATTGCTTATATTATCCATTCCCACCTACTCCACCCATTCAACCACACCCACATGCTCCACCCCCAGCGTATGATGATACACATGGACCGGGTACTTGCCGATAATGAGTATTACATCAGTAACCCCAAAGGGAGGCAAGACCTGAAATTCAATGAGGAGTTTGAGATCAAACACTACGCAGGGACCGTGAAATACAGTATCCTGGGGTTCATGGATAAAAACAAGGTACAAAGGACAGGGGAAGCAAGTTCTTTGCTCGGGTATAGCTTCATGAAGTGTATAATTTATACGATGTCTTCTTTTATAGGATTCTCAGTATCCTGACATGAAAAGAGCTCTATACAACAGTAGTTTGCCTGTCCTCCAGGAAATGTTTCCTGAGGTAGTTAGCTAACTATCATACCCAAACAGGCTCATTCTATCACACCTTCTGTTCTATAGGGAGCTAATCCTGTAGAAATCACTAAACGTCCCACAGTCGTTGGCATACAATTTAAGAACGATGTCTGTGCCTTAGTAGAACTGTTAGAGAAACAGGTATACACATCTAATATATTTTAGACCCCTTATTGAACCCTCGCTTCAAACAGACCCCTCACTATGTACGATGTCTAATGCCAAACTACAATAAGTCTCCGAGCGAGTACAATGTTGAACTGATGACCAATCAGATCCGATATCTAGGTTTACTGGAAAATATCCGAGTGAGAAGAGCAGGATTCCCTTACAGGATACATTACGATAAATTCATGTTCAGGTAAAGGGTTCTATATGTCAGATAAAGGGTTAATATGTCAGGTAAAGGGTTATGTGTCATGTAAAGGGTTAACAAGTAATAATGATAAATGACCTGTAATCGTCAGGACACCTTCATAGTGTAATCATTAGGACACCTTCCTAGTATCAAGAAATGACCTGTAATCATCAGGACACCTTCTCCATCAGCTCTACTTTGACTGATTTTGTGGCCATAAATGTTTTTTTTTTTGTTTATTATTATTATTATTATTATTATTATTATTATTATTATTATTATTATTATTATTATTATTATTATTATTATTATTATTATTATTATTATTATTATTATTATTATTATTATTATTATTATTATTATTATTATTATTATTATTATTATTATTATTATTATTATTATTATTATTATTATTATTATTATTATTATTATTATTATTATTATTATTATTATTATTATTATTATTATTATTATTATTATTATATTAAAAAAAATTTTCAGGTATAAGTTACTTGATCCTGCTCTTTGGCCTAAATACTCAATGAGTCATCGAAAAGCCACTGAACATTTGATACAATACTACCACCTTCAGAACATGGTGAAATACGGGAAGACACGTCTCTTTGTCTACACCTCCATGACCATGTATTACCTTGAAGGACTCAGATACAACAAACTTCCTCCAATGGTAACAGACCCACACAAGTCAGGGACATAGGAAGCATCTTTGAAGTGGGTAGGCAAAAAGAGATGGGCCTAGGTAAACCACACCCACAACCACACCCATTTGTTAATAACTCCCACTTCTTACATTCTTAAAGCTTATTAATGTTGTCTACTAAAGAAAGAAAGAAACCACACCCATTTGTTAACCACTCTCATTCTTAAAGCTGTTATCAATGTTCTATCTACTGTCTTTAGATATATTGAAGTCCATTCTGTATCAATTTTATGATTTTCTAGGCTCTGACCGTCCAGCGCTGGATGAGAGGGTATTATTGGAAGGTGACTACAAGGAAAATGCTAGCTCTTATTAAGATCGTCTACTGGTACAGGTAAGTGTTATCATGTGATGAAGGTAACCCCTCGGGAAATATGAACTGCTCAACATGCAGGAGACACCATCTTAGGAAGTGGTTTGGAAAGGTTCAGGAAACATTCAAAAACTGTATCCTCCTTCCTGACAGAGGTAGATCACTGGAATGGCCAACAGCACCCACAGCACTTACGGTACATACTTATTCTTAATACAACACAGTGGAACCTCTCTTTTCCAACACCCTGAAATGAGGACACCTCTGTATACATGAAACCCCTCTATTTCAACACCCTGAACAATGAGGACACCTCTGTATACAATGGAACTTCTCTATTCCAACACCCTGAAATGAGGACACCTCTGTATACAGTGGAACTCCTCTATTCCAACACCCTGAAATGTGGACACCTCTGTATACAGTGGAACTCCTCTATTCCAACCCCCTGAAATGAGGACACCTCTGTATACTGTGGAACCCCTCTATTCCAACACCCTGAAATGAGGACACCTCTGTATACAGTGGAACCCCTCTATTCCAACACCCTGAAATGAGGACACCTCTGTATACAGTGGAACTCATCCTCTATTGCAACTCCCTGAAATGAGGACGTACCTCTGTATACAGTGGAACTCCTCTATTCCAACCCCCTGAAATGAGGACACTTCTGTATACAGTGGAACTTCTCTATTCCAACCCCCTGAAATGAGGACACCTCTGTATACAGTGGAACTCCTCTATTCCAGCCTTGATGACACCTCTGTATTAAGGCTGCATGTATATTAACATTTATAGAACTTCACCCCCTGAAATGAAGCCACAGAAAATTGTCCTCATTTCAGGGGGTTAGAACAGAGAGGTTTCACTGTATAAGATAAGAAAGGGTGTCCCCCCCCCCAGAGTTCCTTGATCTTCTCTTGTATTTTACTCTGTATATATAGCTCGGCCCTAAAACATTACGAGGAGTTCACAGCAACTGGTGGGCAAGATGGAAGATCTCCAACCTACCGCCAGAGGATCAGGTAGAATGTCCCTGGTCACCTCTGTGTGCAGTTAATAACCCTTAATAACCCTGATAACATCCTGTGTGCAGTTAATAACCCTAGACTGCAGTTAACTCTGTGTGCAGTTAATGACCCCGTGTGCAGTTAATGACCCCTGATAACCATGCAGTTAAGTGTGCAGTTAACCCTGTATGCAGTTAATACCCTGATAACCCTGCAATTACCCTGTGTGCAGTTAATAACCCTCTGTGTTCTCCCTATTAGTACGAAGTGAGACTGAAGACTATAGCATATACATTGCTCAACAACAGGAAGTCCAACTGGCACTATAGTGAACGTTGGGTAGGAGATGAATTAATCATTCAGGATAATTTCTGTCAGGAGGTGAGTTTGCAAGCCCAAAGGGGTTAAATACTGTCAAGAGGTGTGTGTACAAGTCCAAGGTTAAATACTGTCAGATGAATGTACAAGCCCAAAGGAGTGAATACTGTCAGAAAATGAGGGTTAAATGTGTCCAGAGATACAATATGTCAATGGCCGAGTGAAATCATTTTGACTAACATGTCCTTTTTGACTGATGAGACTGTTCTCTTGGGTAACCACTATGTACAGATGGCTGCCTACCAAGATTTGAACAGAGACAGCAAACGTGTGTATTCAGCACACGTGATAAAACTCAACCGAAAGAACAAGCCCAATGCTAGAATATACGTGCTCTGTGATCGACACCTCTATCGTCTTGATGGAAACTTCAAGATTAGCAAGAAAGGTCCCATCGGTTTGGAAAAGATCGTCAGCATGTCTATTTCACCTGGAAATGATCAAGCACTCGTCATCCATTGTTCTGTGAGTTAAAGATGTCTGTCCATTGGTTAGTCAGCTGGACCATCTACAAAATTATCTTGAAGGGGACTCAACTAGCACAAAAATACTCCCTCCCCCCCCCCCCCCGAAATTACTATCACAGGGTTCCTCATAACTCTAGAATGGAATCATCTATGAAGTTGATTCTGGTACCAAAATGTAACTCTTAAAATAAGCTTTCTAGTTGTGTATTAAATATATCCCTAAAGAGCCAATACATAGAGAATATGATACAGAGGAATCCCTCTATTCCAACCCCCTGGAAACACCTCTGCATAAAGAAGAATCCCTCTATTCCAACCCCCTGGAAACACCTCTGCATAAAGAAGAATCCCTCTATTCCAATCCCCTGAAATTTGGACACCTCTGTATCAAGGACAAGCTGTGCATTATAACTTCACCCCCTCAAATGAGACCACCACTCTAATCAAGGCACTTTAAGGTGTCAGAGGTTCTACTGCACCTTCCATCATTAATTCTATTTTATTCCTCTTTAAGCCTGAAGTGGGAGACCATGTTTTTTACATTGAGAACAATCGACCAGCTGCAGAGTTCATGGCTGCACTCTGGTATATGGTCTACTGCAAATACAACAAGCGTCTTCCCTTGACAGTGACCTCTCAAATCAAATACTATCGACCTGGAGGAAAGGAAGGAGTGCTGGAGTGTGATCCGGGAAGTCATTGAGATGAAACTGGGGTGCAGGTGACCTAGATCTGTAGAGACATTTATTCTTGCTGTACATCATAGAAAATATTAGCAGAAAACCAGTTTTTAACCCTTATTACACTTATGACACTTAATATGAATATGGTATACAGTTATTAACCCTTACAGCTATTAATTATGAATACAGTATAGTTTTTAACCCCTACAACTATTAATTATGACGATATGATATTAAGGATACCATAAATATCCATCTAGTTACTCAAATTTCACTTGAGCATGAGTACTTCTTTACTATAGTCCCATAGCTTCAGACAGTCATCGTCTCTTAGAGCCTGCTTAGCAGGTTTTTTCATGCAACAGTTGTCAAAGTAGGCCCCATCCTGACCTTCGACCTCTCTAGCTACAGAGCAGTATATAGAGGTCTGTGCGCCTTGTCTAGGAGTCTTTGTGAAGAGGAACATACCAAGGTGCATCAGTGGCTGAGGAAAATGCATGAGGTGTCCACAATATTATTATCATGAATTCAGTGTGTCCTCATTAAAGAGGTGTCCTCATAAAGGAGGTGTCCTCATTAAGGTGGTTTCCTCATAAAGGAGGTGTCCTCATAAAGGAGGTGTCCTCATAAAGGAGGTGTCCTCATAAAGGAGGTGTCCTCATTAAAGTAATGTCCTCATTAAGGAGGTGTCCATGTTATAAGGGCAATCTAATACACGTCTGTAATTGGACGAGAACCCTGAATAACTTCCTACAAGGACACCACGGAACCATCCCTTGAACCTTGACGAGGACAATACCTTTCTAAGTGTTTGTTGGTAAGGTATATGGTGTCCTCATTAATGAGTATGTTCAAGGTCTCCATTTAAGTAAGGTAAACTTACCTTTAATATTACGAACCAGCCACTTAGAAAATACCTAGTGAGCTCAGTGTACACCGTACCAGGATGTAACGAGCACACGGTCACTCCACTTTTAGAAACCCGTTTAGCCAGTTCTCGAGCAAACATGACATTGGCTAGCTTGCTTCTACAGTAAGAGAGCTGAGCACTGTACCTTCAATAAGATGATGTACCAACAGAGAAAGAGATTATACATATTGCAAATAGAGAAGCTATTCCTTAAAATAACTACTGCTTAAATCTATACTCCATGTTTGTATTGTATCTTTATAATGGGAAAAGTGGCCATATTGCGTACTTTACAGTATACATCAAAATGACCACTTACCATAAAAATGATAATATTCAACTCTCTGTATATATACCTCTACAACCCCCTGAAATGAGGACATCTCTGTATAGAGTGGAACCCCTCTATTCCAACACCCTGAAAAGAGGACACCTCTGTATACAGTGGAACTCCTCTATTCCAACACCCTGAAATGAGGACACCTCTGTATACAGTGGAACCCCTCTATTCCAACCCCCTGAAATGAGGACACCTCTGTATACAGTGGAACTCCTCTATTCCAACCCCCTGAAATGAGGACACCTCTGTATACAGTGGAACTCCTCTATTCCAACCCCCTGAAATGAGGACACCTCTGTATACAGTGGAACTCCTCTATTCCAACCCCCTGAAATGAGGACACCTCTGTATACAGTCTATTCCCTGAAATGGACACCTTTTGTATTAAGATATGTCCGTAGACTATATAGTTATAATGACAAGGTAAAGGATCAGTTTTAGTACTAGTGCTCCACCCAAATCCTGCGTGCAAACAAGAGCACACCCACCTCTTATTCCACATCATGTCTTTGAAGTCCAGGTACCCAATAACATGCGCCAGTGATGAGACCACGACCACACGTCCCCCACCTCCATCAGAGGAAGACGACTTTAAACGATCAAGTAGAAGGTATGTGAGGAAAAAGTGACCAAGATGATTGACCCCAAACTGGAGCTCAAAGCCATCCTCTGTGGTGGAATACGGAGTAAACATGACTCCTGCATTGAGTACCAGGATATCAATACGTGATTCCTGCTCAAGAATTTCCTGAGAAAACTGCTTTATAGACCTCTTTGAGGCAAGATCAAGGTGTTTAAAAGACACATTTTGGTTTTGACTGTGTTTCTTAATCTCCGAGACAGCAACACTCCCTTTTGTGACATCACGACAGCCAATTATTATACGACCACCTCTACAAGCAAGCTCAAGAGCTGTTTCCTTGCCAATACCTGTGTTACCACCAGTAATAACCACTGTTTTGCCATCAATTCTTGCCTTGCTGGGACATGTGATTCCATTTATCAAGAAGATACGTATTAAACAGTAAATTATCGAAGCAGCTGCAGTGAAGGCTGATAAATAGAGCAGGTCAAAATGCAAGGAAGAACCAAAGAAAACCATGGCTTTACCAACTACCTGGAATACAGTAAGAGATATTATACTTATTATAGTAATAATGCAGCTGTTTATATAGTATTCTGATCCGATCAGCTGATGAGCATACTTACGGTACAGAGGTCAACTTACGGTACAAAGGTCAAATTATAAAAATACCTTTTTTTTTTTTTTTGCTACTAGAAGCCAGCTTTAGTTTCACGCGCTCTAAGATAATTTTTAACATTGCTTATAATCAATTAAAAAGTGTCAACACATCATAATATCTTTGAAGTTTACCAAACCACACTGAATTGCAAGTCCTACACACAGAAATATTAGCATAATGGACTAATTCCTATCCAGTCCAACCAGTTGAGCGCTAACTTGCCAGAGACGCTCACATACAGCTTCATCAGTGGCCAGAGGGTTGGAGAACTCCATGGCTTTGCAATCTGCAAAGTATTTTCCACTCACATTTTCCAATCCCTCAGTCACAGCACAGTAGATGGAGGTCTGAGCTCCTTGCCAAGTGGACTTTACAAACACCCACATTCCAGGCCATAGAATCATTCTCTAAAGAGTTCAGAAGATATAAATCACAATTACTGGAGCAAACACCTTTCCTTCCTTCCCCCCCCCCCCGAAATGGACATAGATACCTCTGGACATTAACCTACTCTACTCTACTCCCCGGCAATGACAGTTCCTATGAAATGGAGGTATCCCTGTCTACAATAAATGTTGTAATTTGGGAATATTGTCGTGTGATAACTGGTTATAGAGATCCCAGGAAAAATAAAAATTTAGTAACATATTATAACAATCCATAATATACTTCTCCAAGGAGATTAGAACAGAACATTTTACTTTCATACAATTAGAACACAGCACATACCACAATAGCCGGTAAATGCCTAAAGAGATTCGACCTGACACCACCTGGATGGACAGCATAAGTTGTTACATTGGAGCCTTTCAAACGTTTGGCTAGTGACGTAGTAAACATGGCTACAGCCAGCTTACTCTGACAGTAAGAAGGCCATCTCCAATATGAACATTCTGACTGGAGGTCCTCAAAGTTTATCTTCCTTGATCCCCAGTCATGAGCCAAAGAACAGAGATGGACAATACGAGCTGAGGGAGCCTCCTTGAGCCGATCCAGGAGAAGGTTAGTGAGGAGGAAATGGCCTAGATAGTTGACGCCAAACTGGAGCTCAAATCCATCTCTTGTCATTGTGTAAGGTGGAAGAAACACTGCTGCATTGTTGATTAAGATGTCAATTTGACCTTCTTCTTTGAGAATCTTGGCTGAAAAATCACGTACAGACTGCAAGGAAGCAAGATCAAGCTCAGCAAAGACAACAGCTTGGTTTCCAGATCTCCTTTTTACTTCATTCACAGCAGCCGTTCCTCTATCAGTGCTACGACATGCAAGGATGACCCTGGCACCTCTCTTGGCCAGGTCTACAGCTGTCTCCAGACCCACACCAACGTTAGACCCAGTAACTATCACCGTCTTGCCATGAAGCAGCGTCCTTGAGGTGCACACACCACCGGCATAATACATCTTGGTTAAGTAGATGGAAATAACAGCTGCTAGCAGAATAAAGCTCTGACTGAACGAAGGGAAGGTTACACCTAGTTTTAATGCCGAATGCTGAACGTACTCTACCAAGGCATCCATCTTTTCCCCGTAGTTCTGAACTTAAGCTACTCTAACTGTCCCGTGGCTGTTATTCTAGAAAAAAAAGAAAAGAAAATTCGAACTCCTCCCCCTTCCAATTTTACAAAAAATATTTTTTATAATAATAATTAATAATTATAATAAATTTCTCTCATTTGCAAACCACACCCACTTTTATAAGATGTTCCAGAGCTGAAAATATGTTTCTATTTGCCACATTGTGGGTATGACTAGTGAGCATAACCAAGAGGGTTCTGGGCAACAGCACCACTGCTTCTGTTTTCCACCTCACTCCAATGCACTGCTTTAATTAATATTACAGCAACACAGCACACTCAATATTGATCAAATAAGATTATATTTTCACCTAAAAAAAGAATCCTGACAAAATTGAGATTCTACATGTTGTTATAACTCAACATCATATCACTAACTAGTTACAATACTAATAAACCGGTTAATCCAGTCCAACCAACTGAGCACTGACCTCCCAGAGACGCTCAGCTATAGCATCATCACATGCCTGAGGATTAGTGACTGCCTTGACCTTACAATCAGAGAAGTACTTCCCACTCTCCTTCTCCAATCCCTCAGTCACAGCACAATAGATGGAGGTCTGAGCTCCTTGCCAAGAAGACTTGTAAAATAGCCATTGGACAGGCACAAAAAAAATCCTCTGCACGTTATTAGCAATAATCACATAATTACTTTGCATATATATTAGTTATATTTTTCATGGGTTCTTTAAATTTTCACCTGAAAATTTATTAGTCTATTACACAAAAATAAATCAATAAACATGCATAGCTGTTACTATATTTAGTAACTGTAGTATAGTCATTACTATATTTAGTAACTGTGGTATATTTAACTGTAATGCATACACCCAGTAAGGCCAGATATAGCCCAAACTCAGACTAAACTTTAATTGTACACACTGCATTCAATGCATGCTCACAAATACAACCTGCAGCCATTGAAATGACCAGTTATTACAGTGATATTGGGTCACAATAGCATAATTGCTGAGTGTAACTACCTTGCACTATAGAATGGCCACCATCTAATTAGGGGTCAAAAGATCAAGATAAGCTACTTTACTGGTGATCAGTGATTAACTCAAAAACTTCACATGCAGTTATAGCCTATGGGTGTGGTTAAGCTTATGGGTGTGGTTATCACACCTCTTCATGTTCTAGAAATTCCCGAGATTGAATCAGTCATAGTAGATAAATGGTAACCCAAAAATGAAGCAATGGGCACCCCAGTGAGGTGTATACTATTGACTTTAGCTGTAATACCAAAAAGCTTTTGATAAGTTACTCCACTGATAACTTACTGATTGTTCTATATACTTACAACAATCACATTGATATGTCTCTGTCGTGACAGCACCAGGATGGAGGGAATATGCAGTCACATTTGTACCCTTCAAACGCTTTGCAAGAGATTGAGTGAAGAGGATGTTGGCTAATTTGCTCTGGGCATATGCCCTCATGGAGGAATAGGACTGCTCTGATTGGAGGTCATCAAAGTTGATCTTGCCATATTTGTGAGCCAGGGAAGAAACATTAATGATTCGAGAAGGGGTCTCTTTTATTCGTTCTAGAAGGAGGTTGGTGAGGAGGAAATGAGCAAGGTGATTCACGCCTATTTGTAACTCAAACCCATCCTCTGTCTTTGTGTAAGGTGGAACCATGACTCCAGCATTGTTGATTAGGATATCAATGCGAGCTTCATCTTGCAGGATCCTGTCTGAGAAGTCACGCACAGACTTGAGGGAGGCAAGGTCCAGTTTGACAAAAACAACATTTTCGTTCTTGCTCCGACTCTTCACTACTTCAACCGCAGCTCGTCCTTTTTCTACACTGCGACAAGCGAGGACGACCCTGGCACCTCTCTTCGCCAAGTCCACAGCTGTCTCCAGACCTATGCCAGTGTTAGCTCCAGTAATAATCACCGTCTTCCCGTGGAGAGTCGCCTTTGAATAGCACACACCACCTCCAAAGTACTTCTTTGTCACATAGATCACAAAGCCGATTCCTACCACTCCAAAGAATATTCTCGTGGGGTGAGTGGATAAGGTTTGACATCCATCCTTAACATTTTCAGTTAATGCTTCCATTTTTACGACAGACCTTTTAATTAAGTGTTGATATGAGAACGATCGATATTATTCATATCGTCGACCTTTTACCGATATTTTGCTGAATGGAGTGTGAAAAAGATCAGAAACACCTGTTAGTCATTCAAGCCACCATTCTGTTCAGTATACCCATAAGTGTATGCCTTCAGCCATGCCCATAACCTTGAAACCAGTGCTAACAGAAAGACACACAGGCTATTACAAGCCAGCATTAATCAGCATTGGGTTGTAGTTAGTACAGACTGATCTCTACCACAATACATTGTGTTATTAATAGATCTACTAAATATAAACACATTTACATACTTGTAATAATGATCAAATATGCACGAATCATACATTACAGAGAATGAATATATTTCATTTGAATGGGATGTATGTTTTGGTATTCTTTTCATTGTAGTCTTACACATTATTATAGCCAGACATCAGTTGGAGAGAAAACCAGCAGTGTTCACCTGTCAGCCTGTCTAAGCTGAATAGAGTACAGTGGAACCTCACAAGGTGTTCTGGTTATACTTATGAAAATATTCACTGCCAATTTCCAATAGAAAAGAACACTGCTTCCATTCAAAATGTATTACTTCACTGTTATACTGACAAATGCTGGTCCCTATATATAGCGAGGTTCCACTTTCAGGTGTGAATTCTCATCTCTGTGTGCACTATTTACAATTGTATAGCAGGTTAAAGATCCAACACCCTCTGGTGTCCTTCTCCCACACACTTAAGTTGTAAAAGATGCTATGTGAAATATGATAGTGCTGGAATTATTATTATTATTATTACTAGCAAGTTATCCACCACACAGGTGGGGAGTTGGTGGTATCATACTTTAAGTGGAATTCCCAGAGTGCTCTCTGACCTCCAGCTCAAGGGGGCCCTAAGAGTTAGGTGTGAAGTTACTCAAGCTTGGGAACAGCCTGGAAGCTTCATGCAGTTAGGTGTTAAAAAGAAGGCATTACCACAATTAAAAAAAGCTTTCCATTTTACCACACCCACTACATACTAGGTACATAAGAGGAGGACCAGGCAGTCTGTAATTCTGCCACTCCCATTTTTGTCACACACACACACACACACACACACACACACACACACACACACACACACACACACACACACACACACACACACACACACACACAATAAAGATCAAGTTTTATTTCAAAAATATAGATATCATTTGTGACATTAACTCTGATAAACCAGTTAATCCAGTCCAACCAACTGAGCACTGACCTCCCAGAGACGCTCAGCTATAGCATCATCACATGCCTGAGGATTAGTGACTGCCTTGACCTTACAATCAGAGAAGTACTTCCCACTCTCCTTCTCCAATCCCTCCGTCACAGCACAATAGATGGAGGTCTGAGCTCCTTGCCAAGAAGACTTGAAAAATAGCCATTGAATAGGTATTATAAAAATCCTCTGCAAGTTATTAGCAATAATCACATAATTATTTTGCATAATATTTTCATGGGTTCTTTAAATTTTCACCTGAAAATTAATTAGTTTTTTACACAAAAAATATAAAAGCAGGCATAGTTGTTACTATATTTAGTAACTGTAGTTATATTCAACTGTAATGGATGCACCCAGTAAGGTCCCAAACTCACATAAATTTTAATTGTACACACAGCATTGAAAGTACAGAGATACAATGATTACTGAGCATGCTCACAAATACAATCAATTTGACTGCAGCTAATGAAATGACCACATAATTATTATTACAGTGATATTGGGTCACAATAGCGTCTTAAATATTTGCTGAGTGTATATAGCTACCTTGCACTATAGAGTGACCACCATCTAATTAGGGTCAAGACTCAATAAGCTACTTTACAAGTGATTATAACTTTTAGTGATTAACTCAAAAACTTCACATGCAGTTATAGCTTATGGGCGTGGTTAAGCTTATGGGTGTGGTTATCATACCCCTTCATATTCTAGAAATTCCCTGGATTGAATCAGTCATAGTAGATAAATGGTAACCCAAAATGAAGCAATGGGCACCCCAGTGAGGTGTGTACTATTGACTTTAGCTGTAATCCCAAAAAGCTGTTGATAAGTTACATGTCTCCTCTGATAACTTACTGATTGTTCTATGTACTCACAAGAATCACATTGATATGTCGGCCTAGCTCTGTCCTGACAGCACCAGGATGGAGGGAATATGCAGTCGCATTTGTACCCTTCATACGCTTTGCTAGAGATTGAGTGAAGAGGACATTTGCTAGTTTGCTCTGGGCGTATTCCCTCATGGGGGAATAGGACTGCTCTGATTGGAGGTCATCAAAGTTGATCTTGCCTCTTCTGTGAGCCAGGGAAGAGACATTAATGATTCGAGAAGAAGGAGTCTCTTTTATTCGTTCTAGAAGGAGGTTGGTGAGGAGGAAATGGGCAAGGTGATTTACACCTATTTGTAACTCAAACCCATCCTCTGTCTTTGTGTAAGGTGGAACCATGACTCCAGCATTGTTGATTAGGATATCAATGTGAACTTCATCCTGCAGGACCCTGTCCGAGAAGTCACGCACAGATTTGAGGGAGGCAAGGTCCAGTTTGACAAAAACAACATTTTCGTTCTTGCTCCGACTCTTCACTGCTTCAACTGCAGCTTGTCCTTTTTCTACACTGCGACAGGCGAGGACGACCCTGGCACCTCTCTTTGCCAGGTCCACAGCTGTCTCCAGACCTATGCCGGTGTTAGCTCCAGTAATAATCACCGTCTTCCCGTGGAGGGTCGCCTTTGAATAGCACACACCACCTCCAAAGTACTTCTTTGTCACGTAGATCACAAAGCCGATTCCTACCACTCCAAAGATTACTCTTGTGGGGTGAGCGGATAAGGTTTGAAATCCATCCTTAACATATTCAGTTAATGCTTCCATTTTTACGACTGACCTTTTTTAAGTGTTGACGAGAACGATATTCATGCATAGTTCGATAATTTGTCGACCTTTTAGCGATAAATGTGTGATCTTGCTGAATGGAGTGTGAAAAAATCTGAAACACCCGTTAAGCAATCAAGCCATCATTCTGTTCAGTATACCAGTAAGTGTATGCCTTCAGCCATGCCCATAACCTTGAAACAGCATTGGGTTGTAGTTAGTACAGACTCATCTCTACCACAATACATTATGTGTTATTACTAGATCTACTAAATATAAACACATTTACATACTTGCATATTACAATAATGATCAATACATTTTAAATATGCATGAATCATACATTACAGAGAATGAATATAAAAGATTAATTTCATTTGAATGGGATGTATGTTTTGGTATTCTTTTCATTATAGTCTTACACATTATTATAGCCAGACATCAGTTGGAGAGAAAACCAGCAGTGTTCACCTGTCAGCCTGTCTAAGCTGAATAGAGTACAGTGGAACCTCACAAGGTGTTCTGGTTATACTTATGAAAATATTCACTGCCAATTTCCAATAGAAGAGAAAACTGCTATGTATTGTTTCTTATATTCTACTGACAAATGCTGGTTCCTTAATATAGTGAGGCTCCACTTTCAGATGTGAATTCTCATCTCGTGTGACATTTGTATAGCAGGTTAAAGATCCTGGTGTTGTTCTTACACACACTTAAGAATGTTGTAAAAGATGCTGTGTGAAATACGATAGATTAGTGCTGAAGTTATTATTATTACTAGCAAGTTATCCACCACACAGTGGTACCAGGTGGGGAGTTTGTGTAAATATAATACTGCCTTTTTTTTAACCAGGAGGTATCATACTTTAAGTCTGCATTGCCAGAGTGCTGCCAGAGTGCTCTCTGACCTCCAGCTCAACAGGGCCCTAAGAGTTGGGTATGAAGCTAGGAACAGCTTGGAAGCTTGTGCAGCTAGGTGTTAAAAAGAAGGCATAACCACAATTTAAAAAAAGCTTTCCATTTTCTAACCACACCCACTACATACTAGGTACATAACATAAGAGGAGGACCAGGCAGTCCGTAATTCTGCCACTCCCATTTTTTGTCACTGCTCCAAACACACACACACACACACACACACACACACACACACACACACACACACACTAAAGATCAAGTTTTATTTCAAAAATATATATCATTTTTGACATTAACTCTGATAAACCAGTTAATCCAGTCCAACCAACTGAGCACTGACCTCCCAGAGACGCTCAGCTATAGCATCATCACACGCCTGAGGATTAGTGACTGCCTTGACCTTACAATCAGAGAAGTACTTCCCACTCTCCTTCTCCAATCCCTCCATCACAGCACAATAGATGGAGGTCTGAGCTCCTTGCCAAGAAGACTTGAAAAATAGCCATTGAATAGGCGCCAAAAAAATCTTCTGCAAGTTATTAGCAATAATCACATAATTATTTTGCATGACATCAATGCTAACTATATTTTCATAGGTTCTTTAAATTTTCACCTGAAAATTAATTAGCTACTAACAATTTATTACACAAAAATAAATCAATAAGCATGCATAGTTGTTACTATATTTAGTAACTGTAGTATAGTCAGTTACTATATTTAGTAACTGGTATATTCAACTGTAATGCATACACCCAGTAAGGCCAGATATAGCCAAAACTCACACGTGTACACGAAGCATTGAGATACAGAGATAGAATGATTACTGAGCATGCTCACAAATACAATCAATTTGATGAAATGACCACAATTACAGTACAGTGATATTGGTCACAATAGCTTCTTAGGGCTAGGGCTATTAGATATTTGCTGAGTATAGCTACCTTGCACTATGGAGTGACCACCATCTAATTAGGGTGAAAGATCAAGATACTTTACAAGTGATTATAACTTGAAGTTATTTCACATGGCTAACTAAAAAAACACCTTATAGCTTATGGGTGTGGTTATCACACCTTTTCATATTCTAGAAATTCCCTGGATTGAATCAGTCATAATAGATAGATAAATGGTAACCCAAAAATGAAGCAATGGGCACCCCAGTGAGGTATATACATGTACTATTGACTTATAGCTGTTATTATTCTGTCGGATAAGTTACATTGTTTCTGCGAATAACTTACTGATTGTTCTATATACTTACCAAAATCAGGCGGATATGTCGGCCTAGCTCTGTCGTGACAGCACCAGGATGGAGGGAATATGCAGTCACATTTGTACCCTTCATACGCTTAGCAAGAGATTGAGTGAAGATGATGTTGGCTAGTTTGCTCTGGGCGTATGCCCTCATGGGGGTATAGGACTGCTCTGATTGGAGGTCATCAAAGTTGATCTTGCCATATTTGTGAGCCTCGGAAGAGACATTAACAATTCGAGGAGAAGGGGCCTCTTTTATGCGTTCTAGAAGGAGGTTGGTGAGGAGGAAATGAGCAAGGTGATTCACACCTATTTGTAACTCAAACCCATCCTCTGTCTTTGTGTAAGGTGGAACCATGACTCCAGCATTGTTGATTAGGATATCAATGCGAGCTTCATCTTGCAGGATCCTGTCTGAGAAGTCACGCACAGACTTGAGGGAGGCAAGGTCCAGTTTGACAAAAACAACATTTTCGTTCTTGCTCCGACTCTTCACTACTTCAACCGCAGCTCGTCCTTTTTCTACACTGCGACAAGCGAGGACGACCCTGGCACCTCTCTTCGCCAAGTCCACAGCTGTCTCCAGACCTATGCCAGTGTTAGCTCCAGTAATAATCACCGTCTTCCCGTGGAGAGTCGCCTTTGAATAGCACACACCACCTCCAAAGTACTTCTTTGTCACATAGATCACAAAGCCGATTCCTACCACTCCAAAGAATATTCTCGTGGGGTGAGTGGATAAGGTTTGACATCCATCCTTAACATATTCAGTTAATGCTTCCATTTTTACGACAGACCTTTAATTAAGTGTTGATATGAGAACGATCGATATTATTCATATCGTCGACCTTTTACCGATATTTTGTGGAATGGAGTGTGAAAAAGATCAGAAACACCTGTTAGTCATTCAAGCCACCATTCTGTTCAGTATACCCATAAGTGTATGCCTTCAGCCATGCCCATAACCTTGAAACCAGTGCTAACAGAAAGACACACAGGCTATTACAAGCCAGCATTAATCAGCATTGGGTTGTAGTTAGTACAGACTGATCTCTACAACAATACATTATGTGTTATTAATAGATCTACTAAATATAAACACATTTACATACTTGTAATAATGATCAAATATGCACAAATCATACATTACAGAGAATGAATATATTTCATTTGAATGGGATGTATGTTTTGGTATTCTTTTCATTGTAGTCTTACACATTATTATAGCCAGACATCAGTTGGAGAGAAAACCAGCAGTGTTCACCTGTCAGCCTGTCTAAGCTGAATAGAGTACAGTGGAACCTCACAAGGTGTTCTGGTTATACTTATGAAAATATTCACTGCCAATTTCCAATAGAAAAGAACACTGCTTCCATTCAAAATGTATTACTTCACTGTTATACTGACAAATGCTGGTCCCTATATATAGCGAGGTTCCACTTTCAGGTGTGAATTCTCATCTCTGTGTGCACTATTTACAATTGTATAGCAGGTTAAAGATCCAACACCCTCTGGTGTCCTTCTCCCACACACTTAAGTTGTAAAAGATGCTATGTGAAATATGATAGTGCTGGAATTATTATTATTACTAGCAAGTTATCCACCACACAGGTGGGGAGTTGGTGGTATCATACTTTAAGTGGAATTCCCAGAGTGCTCTCTGACCTCCAGCTCAAGGGGGCCCTAAGAGTTAGGTGTGAAGTTACTCAAGCTTGGGAACAGCCTGGAAGCTTCATGCAGTTAGGTGTTAAAAAGAAGGCATTACCACAATAAAGCTTTCCATTTTACCACACCCACTACATACTAGGTACATAAGAGGACCAGGCAGTCTGTAATTCTGCCACTCCCATTTTTTGTCACACACACACACACTAAAGATCAAGTTTTATTTCAAAAATATATATCATTTTTGACATTAACTCTGATAAACCAGTTAATCCAGTCCAACCAACTGAGCACTGACCTCCCAGAGACGCTCAGCTATAGCATCATCACATGCCTGAGGATTAGTGACTGCCTTGACCTTACAATCAGAGAAATACTTCCCACTCTCCTTCTCCAATCCCTCCATCACAGCACAATAGATGGAGGTCTGAGCTCCTTGCCAAGAAGACTTGAAAAATAGCCATTGAATAGGCGCCAAAAAAATCTTCTGCAAGTTATTAGCAATAATCACATAATTATTTTGCATGACATCAATGCTAACTATATTTTCATAGGTTCTTTAAATTTTCACCTGAAAATTAATTAGCTACTAACAATTTATTACACAAAAATAAATCAATAAGCATGCATAGTTGTTACTATATTTAGTAACTGTAGTATAGTCAGTTACTATATTTAGTAACTGTAGTATAGTCAGTTACTATATTTAGTAACTGTAGTATAGTCAGTTACTATATTTAGTAACTGTAGTATAGTCAGTTACTATATTTAGTAACTGGTATATTCAACTGTAATGCATACACCCAGTAAGGCCAGATATAGCCAAAACTCACACGTGTACACGAAGCATTGAGATACAGAGATAGAATGATTACTGAGCATGCTCACAAATACAATCAATTTGATGAAATGACCACAATTACAGTACAGTGATATTGGTCACAATAGCTTCTTAGGGCTAGGGCTATTAGATATTTGCTGAGTATAGCTACCTTGCACTATGGAGTGACCACCATCTAATTAGGGTGAAAGATCAAGATACTTTACAAGTGATTATAACTTGAAGTTATTTCACATGGCTAACTAAAAAAACACCTTATAGCTTATGGGTGTGGTTATCACACCTTTTCATATTCTAGAAATTCCCTGGATTGAATCAGTCATAATAGATAGATAAATGGTAACCCAAAAATGAAGCAATGGGCACCCCAGTGAGGTATATACATGTACTATTGACTTATAGCTGTTATTATTCTGTCGGATAAGTTACATTGTTTCTGCGAATAACTTACTGATTGTTCTATATACTTACCAAAATCAGGCGGATATGTCGGCCTAGCTCTGTTCTGACGACACCAGGGTGGAGGGAATACGTAGTCACATTTGTACCCTTCATACGCTTAGCAAGAGATTGAGTGAAGATGATGTTGGCTAGTTTGCTCTGGGCGTATTCCCTCATGGGGGTATAGGACTGCTCTGATTGGAGGTCATCAAAGTTGATCTTGCCATATTTGTGAGCCTCGGAAGAGACATTAACAATTCGAGGAGAAGGGGCCTCTTTTATGCGTTCTAGAAGGAGGTTGGTGAGGAGGAAATGGGCAAGGTGATTCACACCTATTTGTAACTCAAACCCATCCTCTGTCTTTGTGTAAGGTGGAACACTGACTCCAGCATTGTTGATTAGGATATCAATGCGAGCTTCATCCTGCAGGACCTTGGCTGAAAAGTCACGCACAGATTTTAGGGAAGCAAGGTCCAGTTGGATAAAAACAACATTTTCGTTCTTGCTCCGACTTTTTACTACTTCAACTGCAGCTTGTCCTTTTTCTACACTGCGACAGGCGAGGACGACCCTTGCACCTCTCTTTGCCAGGTCCACAGCTGTCTCCAGACCTATGCCGGTGTTAGCTCCAGTAATAATCACCGTCTTCCCGTGGAGGGTCGCCTTTGAATAGCACACACCACCTCCAAAGTACTTCCTTGTCACGTAGATCGTAACGCCGATTCCTACCACTCCAAAGAATACTTTTGTGGGGTGAGCGGATAAGGTTTGAAATCCATCCTTGACATATTCAGTTAATGCTTCCATTTTTACAACGGACCTACCTAACGATATTCATAGAGCGGTAATTGTCGACTCTTTACCGATAAATGTAATAGCTGAATTGTTAAGGTGGTGGTAGTATAACGTAACCGTTCTACAATCTGTTCTCTCTAATAATAAGGTAAATGGAGGTAATTCCGAATACTCTTTACAAACTTCTTTGCTTCGCCCAACTCACTTGTGGAACATAAACATAAACCTCACTATAATAAACTGCAACACTTTGACTCCATCATAGCAAAAAAAATTCTAGCAAAATTACTTGACAGACCTCTGAGCTCTGGTTCAAAGTTCAAGGTTCAAATCGCGGTTTTTCCTAATTCCGAACAAGATGGCTTTCAAGTCGGTCATGGATTCTTTGCTGGAAATTTAGCTCAGGGATCATCACAAATGAGTTGTCTACTTCCTAACAAGGGGTTTTAAGCTGAATATTTGGCAAATGAATCGAACAAGATCAGGAAGCAGATAAACATGATGAGTGAGGTAAAATAAGGGCTAAAATAAGTTAACTAGTTTCCATGAATTAGTTAAAGAATTATGAGCACTCTGGGCAATCCCATGGTACTTCCTCCTCGGGTGGGACCTGAAAACCTGCACACTGGCAATGTACCCACCTCCAGCAGTGGTCACATCCCAGACAGCTTTCTTCCTCGCCTTCCTTGAATTCATTGCCACATATTTGGCAATGCCTTTCATCTTCAGGAATGGCAGCTTTTTTCCCTTCTTTCCACCACGTTTGGTCTTTTTCTTCTTCTTTTCTTCCTCTGCTTCTCTCAGTCTCTCTATGGTTTCATCATTTGTCAGTGCTTCACCGTAGTGAATGATGACTTTCTTCCTGCACTGAGGCTGCCTTTCCTCTCTTGGCTTGATGGCATCGATGAAACACTTGCGAAGTTCACTTCGCAATGGTGTCTCTCCAGCAACTGTAGTATCGGTACTAGATCTGGCTTGTATCGGCAAAGCTGGTGCAATTTTCCATGATGGAATGGCTGATTGGTTGAATGGGTACAACCCCGTTTCGCGAAATCCACCTATTAAGTGGCTTTCTTTGAAACTGGAATCCCATAGTTGCTTAAGTAAGCCTGGAAAATCTTCTTTCCCAATATTCGCTGCACGTGTCTTCAATTTGTAGGTGTTCAAGATTCTTTTCCAAGCCTGCTTTACTGGACTGTAGACACTGACGTCTAATGGCTGTAAGACATGTGTGGTATTAGATGGCAGCAACATCAGGTGAATGTTGTTGGCTCTAGCTAGTTCCACAAGTTCTACACTTATATGGGAATAGTGCCCATCAAAGAAGAGTACAACAGGCCCACTGTCTGTTAACTACTGCTGGCATGAACATTTTCCTAAACCATGATTCATAATTTTCCTTCTCCATCCACCCACTAGTTCTGGTGGAATACATTGCTCCAGCTAGGCCCCCACGTGTCCATGAGCTGTACAAGTTTTTCCCTTTGTACACTACAAATGGTGGGAGCCGAACTCCAGATGCTGAACCACATCCATGTATTGTGGTGTAACTACGTCCAGAACCACCTGCAGTATCATGCACCCACCGTGATCCCCTCTTCGCTAGTACTTTCCAGGACCCACTTGCATTACACAGTCCACTTTCGTCGCAATTCCACATCCGACTAGCAAGATCTGATGCATACCGAATGCCTATTTTGTTGAGTAGCTCTTCCACCTTAACAAAAAAATTGTCCATGGTTTCCCTGTTTGCTCCTTGGGCACGTTTCTGTGAAAGGTGCTGTGCTTTCCGTTCAGAAAGCTGGGGCCACCTCTTTAGAAATCCATTCCACCACTTGGGACCTGGAGTCTCTTTAAAGGGATTTGGTCTTGAGGTTTTTTGCAAAAAATCCATTACTATGAAGTTTACCATGTCCCTAGAGAGGCCGAATCCAATTTCTTGTAAAACCTATATACCAACGACATATTACACTAAACAGGGTATTTTTTTAGTACACCTGCAGTACCTGGCAGGAATAAACTATCTCCTTTTCTTCCTCATAGGTAAGAGTTGTCGGTCTCCCTGCCCCTACCTTGCTGGCAAGTCCATGCACGTGATCATGGAGAGTTGTTATAGGAATTCCATAGAGCTTTGCAGCTTTGTTCTGCGAGAGCTCTCCTGACTTCACCTTTTCAACAGCTGCTGTAAGAGACTCTTTGGTCCATCTCTCAGCCATAGTTGCTCACTACTGAATTCAAATTTCATGTGTGTAGGGTCTGCATTTTTGTTTACACTGGTCTTTTGTGTGTGTGGTTTTGTTGAATATATTGAACTTTGACCTTATCCCAGAAAAAGTGCTATGGCTCAATGAAAATGTAGCTAGACACAACAAAAAAGAATCACAGTGTTTACAGACAATTACTTAATATAATAAATGATGATGGATTATATAAGTGGTAAATTATTGCAAAGTTCTTCAAGAGCTGCCCACGTCTTGACTATGGACTCTCTGGACAACTTGTAAGAATGCCTGGAGAGTAGAAACACTGAGGCCATCACTACACCTGCTCCTGAAGGCACTTGGATGGACCTACTTGCGTGCCAAGTCTGGTTGTGAGTGCTGCTGTAGAGCATGCAGTAGCAGGCACTTCTGTACTCCGTATTCGGAAATAGGCGTGGTTACCTTAGTCCACACATCGGTATTCTGTCATTAGAATTTGTGCCAATACCAACTGCACCACCTACCACTGAACAAGAAACAGAAACCATGGGAACAGACATAACTACAGGAAGCACAAATACCATGGAAACAGCCATAACTACAGAGACCACAAATTCCATGGGAATAGACATAGCTAACTACAGGAAGCACAAATACCATGGATACGCGGTATGGGTAGTCTCGCGCGCGCCAGACTTTTACATTGAGAAATAGTAGTCTGGACAAGTTCCATGGGTCCTACTATGTGTAAATTTCCTTACAGTATTCTTATTATTTTATAGTCAGTAATCTTATTATATATTATTGAATATTACAAGTATATTACAAATGACGTAATGTCGAGGATTTACACACACAGATAGAATCACCCAGTTTCCATAGACGTCACAATCTCGTTTCAACTTGCCAACGATCTTGTGGCGGGCATGCGCGAACGTCACGGGACGTCACAATTTTTGAATGTTCGGAACTCGAACTTGTCCAGAATCTTTCTCAATGTAAGTGTCTGGCGAGAGACTGACCGGTGGGCAAGGGGTCTCAAGGTGGACTATTAGAGAGAATGGACAATTAGAGAGACTACACATAAGGCCAATTATTTACATGTCTATAGGTTGCTCAATATTACTACTACAAAAAAATCTCTAGTAACAGTTTGCCTAGAGAAGGAAATGCAGCTAAGGATGAAAAGTATTTAAACAAAGAGAAATGGACATTTGTAGTATGAGTGGACAGTTGAAATTCACTTGTAGCAATAACCTTGTAATTATGTGGCATTTTTTTTTTCTTCATAGGTGTAGGAACTGGGGGGGGGGGGGTACTGGGGGCATGTGCCCCCCCCCCAAAAAAAATTTTTTTTGGGTCACTATACAAATATTATTTCAGTGCCTCCCAAAATACATTGCACACAGGTTGCTTGAAGGAATCAAGGTCCTATTCAAGCAACCACTTGCAGTTTACATAAGTCCTTATTGACTCCCTATATTTTGTGTCAACATTAATTGTGGCCTATGGTGTCTCTCTTGATGCATGTAGAAGCTGCTCAGTATTAGCTAGAGCTAGGTACGTATTGCTGAGAAGTTTATAGGTGAAATAAGCATTTTTGGTTCTTATTAAATTGTATTAAAAATGTGTGACTAGTGGGTGTGGTCACTCAAAATTTTCGCCGACACACACACACTTAGCCATTCCTTTTCATGCAAGTGCCCCCCCCCCCCCAATCAAAATCTCATTCCTACACCTTAATTCATGATAAAGCATGTCTGCAGTGTCATCTTACAGGGAGGAAGTAATGGTTAAGCTTTCATCAAGATTGGTTGAGTTTAGAATGTCTTTACAGCTAAGCTGGATAGATTCCTCAACTTCTTCATTGATATCATCATCAAGATCTGTGTTTGATTCAATTACCACTGGATGACTATGCTGCTCTTCTTCATCCAAAGCTGCTTCAACTTTATTTGGTGGCTGTTCTTCCAAGGCCATTTCAATTTCATCCATTTGCAAACTGGTGATGATATCTTCCAAAGTTCTGATGAAGCTGGGTTTTAGAGGAAGAATGTCAAAGTGGCTTGACTCAGGAATCCCATGCTTGATGGGCTAGGAATGCTGCATCCAGAAGGTTTGGTGGGTAAGCACGATTTAATCCTCGAACACTAGCTGCAATAGTTGCCCCAAGCTGGGTTTGATTGACCTGATTCAGAGTTCTTTCCACATTTTCAGGCTGGAAACCTCTCTTCTTAGCTTCATCAATGATAGCACACTTCAGTTTGAGGGACAGTTCTAGTCTAGGCTTTTTAGCTTGAAGTTCTAATGATGTTTGCTTCTTCCCTTTTCTGGAGGAAGGAGCTTTAAATTGAGCTGGTAACCTCCTCTGACTCATGGCCAAGCTACACAGGTAGCTAACTAGAAAGCTATCAGCATGCAGCTACCAGCATGCACTGCTGCTGCTGAGTATGTACAAGGTACGCAGTGCATGTACTGGACATAACTACAAGTCCAGCTGAAGCATGACATGGCATCATGCAAGCATGATGAAAAGTGGGTCAGGCTGGTCAGGGTGGACTATTATAGAGAATGGACTATTAGGGAAATGGACTATTAGAGAGAACATCCTGGATTTCTCTTTGGAATCCAATTATCTGGAGAAAGTAATATTGAACAGACCTGATTTTATTTATAAGGCTACTTCTTGTGTCATCAATTGCGTGGATGGATGGAAAATTGGATGGTGAAAAAATTTGAATTTTAATAAATCAATTTGTCTTCAACTATTGGTCCTGAACAGGTAAATAGATTGCTATTTAGCTAGCTATGTTCATATCCATCCGTGCTGCAAATAGCTCCTGGTTGAAGTGCTAAATGGCCATCAATCATCACTTAAGCTGCTGCTGAACTTCTTAAATTTGGCTTCCAACCATCTCCAAAGTCTCTCTACCTCTCTTAGTGTAACTTATCAGGAGTCACTCCATTCCCATCTTCATTTAGTTCAGGAGATAGAGTAGGGAAAACACTACATTTTGGTATCTTTGATGTGATACAAATACATTTAGTTGATTTTTTATAAAAACAATAAATTATCAGATCAACCTGTATATATACCACCACCATAACAAATGGAGGAGTGTGAAAAAGATCAGACAGAAACACCTGAGGCAATCAAGCCATCATTCTGTTCAGTATACCCAATAAGTGGTTCTTTGCTATGCCTTCAGCCATGCCCATAGCCTTGAAACCAGTTCTACACACAGGATATTAGAAGCCAGCATTAATCAGCATTGGGGTCTATGTTTCAGTGCCTTCAAGTGTATGATTCATGCATATTTAAAATGTATTGATCAATATTGTTATAATAATGAAAATATGCTATTTTTAGTAGAGCTATTGCACAATATGTATTTTAATGAGACATAATTATATGTATTGTGATAGAGATGAGTCAGCACTAACTGCAGAGAATGAATATAAAAACAGAATAACAGCTATATAAAGATTAATTTCATTTGAATGGGATGTAAATTTGTGTTTTGGTATTCTTTTCATTGTAGTCTTTGGTGCACGCTTACACATTATTATAGCCAGATATCAGTTGGAGAGAAATGGTTCAAGTATACTTCTAAAGGTATTGACTTAAACCAGCAGTGTTCACCTGTCAGCCTGTCTAAGCTGAATAGAGTACAGTGGAACCTCACAAGGTGTTCTGGTTATACTTATGAAAATATTCACTGCCAATTT
This sequence comes from Diacarnus erythraeanus, assembly GCA_964016965.1. NCBI lineage: Eukaryota > Metazoa > Porifera > Demospongiae > Poecilosclerida > Podospongiidae > Diacarnus > Diacarnus erythraeanus. Next base: position 607,348 of record OZ024682.1, read on the forward strand.
CCAATAGAAAAGAACACTGCTTCCATTCAAAATGTATTACTTCACTGTTTCTAATATTATTGTATACAGTACTGACAAATGCTGGTCCCTATAGTGAGGTTCCACTTTCAGGTATGAATTCTTATCTTGTGTGCAACTATAGCAGGTTAAAGGTTCTACATGTCTGACACCCTGATAACACCTAACAACCATGAATTTAAGTGCACTTAGGAAATTACTCTTTGTTGTCCAACAAGATGCTGTGAAGTATGAATAAATTAGTGCTGAAATTTATTATCATCATCATTCTCTGGTTATAGATATTTGGAAAAGGAGCCTTTCCATTTTCTAACCACACCTACTACATACTAGGTACATCAGAGGTAATAGTTGACCAAGCAGCAAGAGGAAGTCTGTAATCATGCCACTCCCATTTTTTGTCACTGCTCCAAATGCACACTAAAGATCAAGTTTCATAATAAATAAATAAAGGACAAAAATATATCATTTGTGACATTAACTCTGATAAACTGGTTAATCCAGTCCAACCAACTGAGCACTGACCTCCCAGAGCCGCTCAGCTATAGCATCATCATGTGCCTGAGGATTAGTGACTGCCTTGACCTTACAATCAGAGAAATACTTCCCACTCTCCTTCTCCAATCCCTCCGTCACAGCACAATAGATGGAGGTCTGAGCTCCTTGCCAAGAAGACTTGAAAAGTAGCCATTGGATAGGTATTATAAAAATCCTCTGCAAATCATTAGTCATGAATTATTATATTTAGCATGCACATTATATCAGTGTTACAATATAACAATTGTTCTAAAATTTCCTATGTACTCACAAGAATCACATTGAAATGTCGGCCTAGCTCTGTTCTGACAACACCAGGGTGGAGGGAATATGCAGTCGCATTTGTACCCTTCAAATGCTTTGCAAGAGATTGAGAGAAAATGACATTGGCTAGTTTGCTCTGGGCGTATCCCCTTATAGAGGAGTATGACTGCTCTGATTGGAGGTCATCAAAGTTGACCTTGCCTCTTTGATGAAGTTTAGCAGAGACATTAATGATTCGAGGAGAAGGGGCCTCTTTTATTCGTTCTAGAAGGAGGTTGGTGAGGAGGAAATGGGCAAGGTGATTCACACCTATTTGTAACTCAAACCCATCCTCTGACTTTGTGTAAGGTGGAACCAGCATTGTTGATTAGGATATCAATGTGAGCTTCATCCTGCAGGATCCTGTCCGAGAAGTCACGCACAGACTTGAGGGAGGCAAGGTCGAGTTTGACAAAAACAACATTTTCGTTCTTGCTCCGACTCTTCACTGCTTCAACTGCAGCTTGTCCTTTTTCTACACTGCGACAGGCGAGGACGACCCTGGCACCTCTCTTTGCCAAGTCCACAGCTGTCTCCAGACCTATGCCAGTGTTAGCTCCAGTAATAATCACCGTCTTCCCGTGGAGGGTCGCCTTTGAATAGCACACACCTCCTCCAAAGTACTTCCTTGCCACGTAGATAGCAACGCTAATTCCTATAACTCCAAGGAATACATTGGTAGGGTGAGTGGATAAAGATCGAAATCCATCTCTAACACATTCAGTTAGCACCTCCATTTTTAAGTAATAAGCCTCCACTACCGACCGAGCTCGAGAGGCTCCTCGATCGATATCGCGGGCCGGGAGGGTGTGCATTAATAAGTGCACTAATACGATATTTACCAACATCGCCGTGTAAATGTGGCCTGCAGGTAGCGAGCTGTTATCATTTCCGAAGAATCATTCTGTGATTACTGGGCTAGCACTCAGTGGAGTTATACTCACTTTAGGTTATGGTCTGTTCAGGAAATGGGTAGGAGGCAGAGTGTGCCATTCCAGGGCAGTTCTTCATGGAAAGGTAGCCATTATTACCGGAGCTAACACTGGTATAGGTCTGGAGACAGCTGTGGACCTGGCAAAGAGAGGTGCAAGGATCATCCTTGCCTGTCGCAGTGTGGAAAGGGGTGAGAAAGCTGCTGTGAAAGTCAGAAGAAGGAGTGGAAACTTAAATGTCACATTCCTTAAGTTGGACCTTGCTTCATTAGATTCTATCCGAGCATTTGCTGATAAAGTCATTCAACAAGAAACTCATTTGGATCTTCTCATCAATAATGCAGGTGTCCATCTTCCCTTCTATCAACAAACAGAAGATGGTTTTGAGCTAACCATGGCTGTCAACCATCTTGGTCACTTTCTCCTCACCAACCTTCTCCTAGACCTCATTAAATCCTCTCCCAGTGCACGGATAATCATAGTTTCATCCAGTCTCTACAAAAGGTGTTCAGAATTTGAGTTTACAGAGATAAACAGTAATAATCCTTCTAGATTTTGTGGTACAATGTCACGAGCTTATTGTCAGTCCAAATTGGCTAATATACTTTTTGCATCTTCACTTTCCAAACGTTTAATAGGCACTGGGGTCTGTGTTTACACATTACATCCTGGAGTCATCAACACAGAGCTGGGAAGACATGTGTTAGAACAGTTCCAGTATCCTACAAAAGTAATGGCTAATCAGAATGTGGTATTGTTAGTCCCTGTTAAGTACAGGGGAACCTCAGCTATCATCCCTCACTGCTTTGATTATAATGACTCTAAATTGGACTATTAATGATATTCATTGCCAATTTGCAGTGCATTGGGTTCCACTATAATGTAGCTAGCTTCAGTACATCACATTTTATTAACCCTTAATTCTCTGCATCATACTATAGTAACCCCTAACTCTCTGATTAAGTGATGAATATTAATGATATTCATTGCCAATTTGCAGTGCATTAGATTCCATTATAGCTAGCTTCAGTACATCATCTGCATCACATTTTATTAACCCTTAACTCTCTCCATCATACTATAGTAACTCCTAACTCTCTGAACTCTCTGATTATTGTAGATATTAGCTAACCTCTTCACTCTGGCCATCTTCAAGACTCCCTGGCAGGGAGCTCAGACAACTATATACTGTGCAGTTGCTAAGGAACTAGAAGGTCTATCGGGACATTACTATGGCAATTGTCAGGAGGAGGAGCTAATAACAGAAGCTGCTGTAGACGATAAAGCAGCTGAAAAACTATGGAACATCAGTGCAGAAATGGTTGGGCTTCAATAAGGAGGCAATGCCAGGAACATTAATGCATTTGCTTATTTTGTTAAGGAGATGTCATTTATAGTCTGCAATGTAGTAATAATAATTATAATGAACCTCTGATAAAGGACACTCTCAAATAAGGACAACCTCCATATAAAGGACACCCGTCTTGTTTCTGAATCAAGGCACCTGTATATAATATATCAAAGGTCCCAGTGTGTTCTTTACAGCATTCTCAGATAAGGATCGTTTCTAAGATCCCAAGTCATCCTTTTATAGAGAGGTTTCATATAGAATTAAGGGACAACCTCTATATAAAGGAGTTTTCAAATAATATTGTTTGTTATACACTGTTAGTGTGATACAAAGATTATGTAAAAAGTTCTCACTACACTCTAATTATTAGTGCACTTGCTTCTCCTTGCTAGTTAGCGGCACATAGCGAACACCCATCAACCTCTTCACCTTAATCTGACCATTTTCCAGCTTGTCGTGTTGTTCCAGATACTGATGTCCACCATCTGGTCCAACAGGGACTATCATTCTACCACCTGGTTTTAACTGCTCGTGCAATGCTTCGGGTACTCCATCGGCAGCTGCCCCGACATGAATGGCATCATAGGGTGCTTTAGCTAAGTATCCTTTTCGTCCATCTCCCGTGATTAATAACACTCTTTCGGATTTTATCAGTTCAGGTTGGTCTTTCTCGAGGTTCTTTATGGAGAAATTAGTGAGTTCTTTGATGTGTTCAATGCCGATGGTGCAGCCGGTTTCTCCGACCATGTGGGCCATGCAGGCAGTCAGGTAGCCACTCCCAGACCCAACGTCAAGGCAGGAGCTAGAGTGATGATATCGTGAGCACAGTAATGGGAGACCTCTGATAAGTTTAAAGGTCAAATCTTTCTGTACAAAGGACAACAACCTCCGAGATAAGGACAGCCTCCCTACAAGGGACAGTAGACCTGATCATAATGTGTCCTTTATTCAGAGGTTCCACTGTATCTTAACCTCCGAGATAAGGACAGCCTCCCTACAAGGGACAGTAGACCTGATCACTAAAGATTAGCCATTATTACACATCCTTGTAGGGAGGTTGTCCTTATCAGAGGTTAATTTACATTGGAACCTCTGGATAAAGGACACATTGGGATCAGGTCTACTGTCCCTTGTAGGGAGGCTGTCCTTATCTCAGAGGTTAAGATAAGTGGAACCTAGCTGAATAAAGGACACATTGGGTCCTGAGAAAGAGAGTGGTGGATCTTTGAAACATGCTCTATAGTACTGTATTACAAACAATGACACTTACGCTCCCTCTCTGAGGTGGTCTACAAGTAGCTCTAGTGCATGGGCATGCATGTGAGGGGCACTGATGGTGGCACCGTATCCTATGGACTGAGGTGAATCCACATAAGGTCCATATGAACAATAGTTCTTTCGATCCACTTTTCTCATGGCCAATTCAACTCTCTTATTCTTAATAATTCCATTGGTCTGGAGGTTATCGATTAGATCATCATTTGAGGTCCCTGTTGTGTAATTAGAATAACGCTTTATTTAGAGCAGTGCTTCTAACATAAGAATTAGAGCTTTAGAAAGCTTACCAGACGACCTCCAAGCCATGGCTTGCACCAAACCCACGTTAAAGCCTCTCTGTAATGAGCTGAGGAAGTATAGTTGAGCGAGTAAACGAAACAACTGCTGCATTCGATAACAGCTAGCGAGCTACACCTACACTTTGACCTTTAAATGCATACGTACCTTCGCATCGTAATAATAATAATAATGCGAGACAAAACTAATGCGCGTTTGTGTAAGTATTAGTATTATTATTATTATTATTATTATTATTATTATTATTATTATTATTATTATTATAATGAAGCTAAAAGAATACTGTGTCCTGACAGAATTAAATAATGCTCTTAATTCTTGCCATCCATTCAGTTCTCTCTGCTGCTCTGAGAGCCATCAAGTGATACACCCTCTTCTGAGTAACAACCTACACAAGACAATAGAGGTGTGTCCTCATTTCAGGGGGTTGGAATAGA